>CM055958.1:70209217-71416443 GCA_029490685.1 Schizonepeta tenuifolia
TGTGATTATTGAGATTATTTAAGAGATAAAATTTGAAATAAAAGAGTTGAGGTGGGTGATTATTCGAAACAATATTTGACCTAGCTTAACATAACTGAGGTCGATGTATGAGGATACCGGCCCCACACTACGGAAGCGTTCAAAAATATAACTATCAAACAAGAGATATTTGAGGTTAAAATGAGGTAACAAAGTTCAAGGGTTATAGAACGAGAATACAAACAAGTCACTTAGACCAATAAAAGACGTAGAGTCAATGATGATGACCCGCAAGGCCGTCACCCAACATACGCTTGACACACCGACATCACTCCCTTCACATCCACGTCATTCAACCTGCATTAGGGAAAACAATGCAGGGGCCTGAGTACAAAGCACTCAGTGGTTCCGTGCCCCTCTTTGAAAAATATTTTATAAGGATATTACATGCTTCAGTACTTATGGAAAGAAAACTAGTAAAAATACCTTTCACATAAGCAAACTAATTTTAAAAGGAAATATAGGTTTGAACCATAAAACAACTCACATTCTTGAGTTACCATCCCGGTTCAAATAGAGGGGAGTCACTCCCTCTATCCGAACCGTCATAACTTCCTGTGCGCATTACCTTGGCTTGATCGGAGCTCAAGGCCGATCGTTAATATAACATGTCTCATACTTGGTCAACCACAAGCAATTGAGCATAAAAATATTTAAGCATGCATATCAAGTAAAAGCTTTTTGGGCTTAATAACCCGAAATGTTACCTCGTGGGAATCTAACCCATACTTGAAAATAGGATAACCCACCTTTCACTTCTAAAGAGATAAGTCCGGCCTTTGAATTCTATTGCCAAAGTCTCCTACATAACGGTCTTAACAATCTTAGGCCTTTAACTCAAGGAAAAGATTAACGGGCTACAACAATATCATAGGCCTACTGATAGATCTAGGGTTTGTGGAGATAGCAGAAAATAACAATAATGCGACGACACAAGGATTTACGTGGTTCGATCGATGTGATCTACGTCCACGGGAGAGAATATAGAGAGCTTTATTATACTTGAAAGTACAAAGAGTATTGAATGAATGTAAACCTCTAATCTAGCATCTATATATAAGCCTTGAATTGAGCCCTAATCCTTCTAGGATTTGGATTCCTTATACATATCTTGTTTCCTAGTACATGCATATCCGATTCCCATTCATAATAGGATTCGATCTTCTCCCAAAGTAGGGCTTCGCGACTTGGTCTTCAAGGTAGGCGTCGACTGTAATTGGGCCGAGCTCTTGGGCCGAGCTTGAATGTATAGGCCCACCTGGATTGGGCCTTAGGTCAGGCCCAAGGAGAGGCCGGTACTATCACATCCCCCCCCAAAAAAGAGGTAAGAAGACGTGTAGACATAGACTACGAGGTCGAATTGCCGAGGTGATTGATCGCGCAAATCACCGCTACGAGTTGAATTGTCGAGCTAATCTTCCGAGCTCATCCTCCGAGCTCGAGGTGGTAGTGGAGAAACACCCACCTGAGTGATGGCCACTTTACTGTGCTGGATGTGGCCCATGTCCGAACTTAAAGGGAGGGAAAAAGTAATGGGCCGTTTAAATTGGGTTGAGGGACGGTTCATATTCCAAGAATATCGGGCCCACGTTACACGCGTTGATGTGGTACGGCGGGATTCAAATGTATATCCTTTGGATACAAACGTTTTCCCCCTTTTCATTTTCACATCCGCCATTTTTTTCAGAAAAAGCTTTTGCCCAGAAATTTCCCTTCTCCCCTGAAATCCTCGAACTTTCGTTTCCATTCCGCCGGCGTTCATTCCGTTGAGGTTTCCGTTTACAGTCGCCTTGCACAGTTCCAGACGCGCTCACAAGTAAGTATGGCTTCCCTCTTTCAGACTAGCAGTAGCAGTAGCGAATCCCCTACGCCAGTCAGTTTCAATAGTAGCTTTAAATATAAGGTAAATGATTACGCCTCATCCTTAGGTGAACTAGGATTAGGTTTCTCGCTCAAGCGTACAATTTTCCTTCTGACGCTGGGTTAATAGAACCTCGCCCAGAGGATAGGGCGTGTTCCCCCCGACGGGTTTTGTTACGATTTATGAGGATAGTCTGCACGCGGGTCTTCGAGTGCCCCTGCCTGAAGCTATTCCGAGCTCCAACAGAAACTTGGCCTGGCGTTAGGGCAGATAACCCCAAATTCATTTAGGCAATTCACCGATTTGGGTGTGGCCGCCGCCAATGAGGGTTACCGGATATCCGCCGAGCTCATTACGAGCTCTTATCTTCAAAAATAATGCGGGCTGGTACTATGCTTCAGCCCGAGCTGAGTTCAAGGGGCGAACTCAGAATAAGGTAGATAAGTGGCATTCGAAGTTTTTCTTCTGCCGTCACAGTAGTTTTGTCGACCTGGCGTGGAGGGTAGAAAACCTTATGAGTGGGTATAAGCGAGGTGGATAGGGATTTGGCGACTGTTGTAAAAGCGATGAAGGACCTCGGGTCTTTTGAGGGGAATACACCGAAGACTCGCTAGCAGAAGCGGGGTTGAGCCCGTATGAGCCCCATCGTATGGCGGATCCTTCGACGGGTGAGGCCCCGCTTTAGCTGTTAGGATTGCCTTTTTTTTTTTTTTTTCATCATTCTCACCTTTTCTTGCTTTGATTCGCAGTGAAGAACTTTGGAAAAATTAAGGAGGTCGGTGCCAAGGCTACTAAAGCCAAGGAGGTCGGTGCCAAGGCTTCGGGCAAGAGGCCGAGGTCGTCGGGGCGATCTGCGTCCTCGCCTGACCCGGGGCAGGTGGGGGCCTTCTGACCCCCTTCAAGGAGCCAAAGGTGTGGAGTCTGCTGTTGCGGATGCGAGCCCTCTTACCGCGAAAGCTGCTTTTTCCCCTTCTCCTCCTCAGAAACGGGCTAGGATCGTGAGAACATCATCGACATGACAGGCGATGATACAAGCCCGGTAGCTCCCTCGAACCGGCTGGGGACTTGCCTTTCCCCGAGGTGAGTATGATTGCTTTTTTTTTTTTTCTGTGATTCTTGTCCATGTAGCTTACTATATTCCTTTGATAGGGTCTTGATGTGTTTGTGGACTGGCTGAGGAGCAACGTCGGGCTGATGTCTGCTCGGCACGAGGACGAGAAGAGCCGGTACTCCGAGAAGCTGATATCTGCCAATGCTCGGACGAAGAGGGCTGAGGCCGCGCTGATCAAGGCCGCCGAGGAGGTGAAGGCTGCCAAGTCCGAGCTGGTGTTCAGCTCGCAAGGGCCGCGAGTGAGGCTGAGAGAGCTCGGGCTGAGGCAGAAAGAGCTCGAACTGAGGCGGAAAGAGCTCGGGAGCTGGAGTCCGAGCTGGCCGTGGCAAGGGAAGGAGGCCCAGCTTGCAGCTAGCCAAGGTGAGGTGCTCCGAGCCTACTAAGAGGCTTCTGCTGTCGGAGGGCTTTGCCGGCTTGGCCAATGACTTGGCCAACCTCATTAACGGCAACTTCGCCGTGGCCGCTCTGGAGAAGGCTGCCCAGGACTTCCCCGAGCTGGACGTGGCGAAGTTCGGCTTCGAGCGTCTCGGGGATGATGCTCTGCCTTCTCGGTATGCAAGGGTGGTCCGGGATCACCTCGCTCAGCTGCCCGTCCTGGAGTTTCTTGCTAGTTCGTCGGAGTTGCTAACTGCCGAACAGGTTGTTAACTGTTCGGTAGATCGGGATTCCGAGCTGGACACGGTCTTCGAGTCTCTTCAGGATGAAGAAGAAGCTGAGGATATGGGAGAGGAGCGGGAGGCGAGGTGATGCTGAGCAGGTCCCTCCCGAGGGTCCCCAAGCCACTAATGCTGAGAATCCGAGCTCCGAGCTGCCACCTTCTGAGACTGAGAAGGTCGGCGATTCTTAGTACTTAGTTTTTTTTTTTTTTTGACATTGTATTTGTATCTTGTACTGAACTTTTGAATGAATGAATGAAATTTATTTTTCTTTCTTGTGTGTAGACCTCGGTTCCTGTCGATGTTTCTACTTTACGCAAACAGGTGGATCTTCTTTCTCACGACCTGCGTGAGCAGCGATCCTTTGCTCAACAATGGATGAATAAGTGTCGTCGAGCTGAAGAGCTTTTTGCCGAGAAGTGTTCTTTGTTGAAATCAACTGAAGCCGAGCTGAAGGAATGGCGAATGAAGTTCGAGGCGCTTGGCGTGGAGGCCGAGGTCAAGCGGATCGCTGCTCAAGAGCATGCTGATTTGCTTCAAGCAGGCTTCTTCAGACGAGGAAGAACTGGAAGCTGCCCAAGGTCGGGCTGACCCTGTTTCTGAGGATCACAAGAGGATCGCTGAGGAGCACGCCGAGTACGAAGATATTATCCGACGTGCTGGTGGTATCACCATTTCCGAGGCGGAGCTAAAGACGAAAGAAGACTTGGTGACGTATATCGATCTAAAAGAAGCGTGGTCCCGAGTCTCCTTTGCTCCAAGGTGCCTTTGACATGCTCAAAGAGAGTGCGAGCAGGTATAAGTGTATTCTAGAGCGCCGACCAAAATTACGTGCGCTGCTGGCCAAGGGTGCGGGTGCCGACCTCCCGTCTTCTTCTCGAACGGTGCCTGCTCGCGAGGTAAAACAGCTTCGCAGGGACGTCAGGTCGGCCCGAGCCGAGGTGGCCGAGCTGCGAGGCCAAGGTCGGCGACTTCGCGAGGTCGGGGTCCTTCCGGAAGCGGTCGAGGTCGAGGTCGAGGTCGGTTTCAATGATGACATCCTGGGAATTACTTCATTCGAGGATCGGTGGCTTAACTTTAGCAAGAAACCTCCTCCTTCGTAGACTAGCTCGTTTTTGCCTGTAACTTATGTACATACGAATATTTCTAAATAGTTAGAAATAAATAAATATAGATTGAGTTCGTTGAACTTCCTGTTCGTCGTGAAGATAGCTTTCTTATTTTATTTGCATGTTGCATTTATGAGGGAGTAGAACTCGGACCTCTTTTTGTTTTACAAGGGAACATTAGTTCGGACCTCGTATTGTGATTCTCTCGGGGGAACTTGGTTCTGTACCCCGATTGGAAATCTTATTATCCTATGTGAGGGAGTTTGACTCCTGACCTCGTGGGATCTTCCTTTTTGGAGGGAGACGAGCTCGGGACCTCGAAAGGGTTTTCTTTGGCGCATTGGATACTCGTATAAGCAAACTAAAAGACACAAGAGTATGCAAGACGAAAAGAAACTTATATAAGAAAAGACAGACCAAACAAAAAGGAGAGTTTTGACGAGCTCGCTAAAAAACAAAACATTGACTTAAAGAAAAGAAAAGGAAAAAGAAAAACTTAAAGACTCTATATGCAGGACTTTGTTGCTCATACGAAGAATCTCTTTAGATGGGCGATGTGCCACGTCCTGGGTATCAGCTCGCCTGCAAGATAGGCGATTTATGTAGGCTCCTTTGCCGAGTACTTCGTGCACTCTGTAGGGTCCTTCCCATGTGGCCTCGAGCTTGCCGAGCTTCTCTGAATGGCTTATCTCATTATTTCTAAGCACAAGGTCTCCGACCTGGAACTGTCTGGGGTTTGACCCTTTGATTATAATATCGGGCCATCTGCTGCTTATACCGAGCTTCCTTTATGCTGGCTAGTTCCCGCTTCTCCTCAAGTAAATCTAGGTCGGTTCGGCGCTGCTCTTCATTGGCTTCCGCTGAGAAATTAATAGTGCGGGGGCTTGGTGCCCCGACCTCTACTGGTATTACCGCTCTGTTCCGTATACTAAACGGTACGGGGTTTCTCCCGGTGGGAGTTCGGGGGCGTAGTCCGGTATGACCATAAGACGTTTTGGAGATTGTAGATCCACGCCGTTTTTATCCTTCTCTAGGCGAGCTTTGAGTCCATTTACTAATCGTCCTGTTGGTGACCTCGGTCTTTTCGGTCCCGGCCTTGGTTTGAGTTCGGTTGACCGTAGGTGAAATTTTGCTGGATATTGAGTCCTTCGCAAAATTCTGAATGCTCTTGCTCGTGAATTGCGTCCCGTTGTCCGAGATGAGGACTCTTGGAACTCCAACACCGGCACACGATGTTCTTCCAAACAAATTCGACGGCTTGCTCACTTGTGATTTTGTGGAAGGTTCGGCTTCGACCCACTGGTAAAGTAGTCGACGTGCGGACTATTAAGAATCGTTTTTGCTTTGGGGCCGCGGTAGAACGGACCACAATATCAATGCCCCACTCCACAAATGGGCCAAGGGCTTTTGTATAGTGGAGAGGTCAGGCCCAAGGAGAGGCCGGGTACTATCACCTACCTATTCCCAATTTAACTCTTAATCTTAGAAAAATCAATGAAGGGTCTCCTCGTGTTTTTGATTTATAAAACACGGCCAGAAGTCCAAGATTTTGAAAACAACATGATTAAGTATTAATGTCATGCTATGTCGTGTGATGCGCGTGCTTATATATAAATACTTTGGCATATGCTTTCATTATTCAAGTCATTTTACAAAGTAAAAAGCATACGATATTATAAGCATGAGATTTAGAAACAAAATATTTCCTTCGATTTTCTACAGACAATTCGTGTGCATAAAAATAGTTTAAGTAGTCGTCTTCGAAGGATCACCATTTACTGTACAGTAAACATGTAAGCACATAATATATCATTCTGGAATCCTCATAATTCAGGACTTTAACTCTAATTTAGTCTCGTGTTATAAATGATTAACGGTTTGAGAGTTATACCTAGGAGAAGATGGTCACTGCACAATATCGTTCTTAAGAGCCTGACTTTTGGTCGATTCACAAAACATATTAAGTAATCTAAGATTGGGCAGAAAACTTTATGCTAGCATAGAAGACATATCATACTAGCTATTGCCCAAATTTGGAGTTAATTCGACTACATTAAGACAACTAACGAGTCATCGCAAAGTGACTGACAACAAGACTTTTCTTAAAAATTTACTTAAGCAATTTTCAGAAAAACCTTTCTGCACAAAGGCTATGTAAAGATATAAATCTGACTTCACTCGTACATTGTAGAAAGCAATGATTTTATACTTTCAGAAACTTACGGATGTCTACTTCATCTTAGGAAAAAGCGGTTCGAGATTTTGAGTCTAGACGGGAAGATATGCTCGTCCGAAATAAACTGCGCAAAGCTGACAAAAACTGCTTGTACAACCCATTTTGTAAACTCTATCATAATTCATACGCTCAATAGACTTAATCTCAAATTTTATAGGATTAAAGAATACATATTGGGTACAACATATCAAAAACTCAGATCAATCCGATGACATTTGGTCTCTGAAATAGGGGCTTCAAACTGATTAGTTACCATGCTTAAAAAGGGCAAATTCCGAAATTTCATAAGATCTTAGTTTTCTAGTTCTCACTCTGCTTCAAATCCATACCAAACTTCATGAAATTCACTCATAGGGCAGTGGGTATACCAAGGAAAGATATCATGCTTGGATTCACAAAATCATCATCATCACATACGGAGTAATTACAACACGATCCTCAACATAATCACAAGTTATAGTAATAAAATCAGGAATTTCACTTAGGCATTTCATCGAACAGTTGGCGTACTTGTAAGCCATTCAAGTAGTCATTTTTATCGACTCGCCACAAACTGTACAGATATTATCTATGGACAAAACATACCATTACAGAAACCTTGAAGGACATACTCTCACAAGAAATTAATTGACTCAAAGATACTTTACGGTTAGGGAGATATGTTCAACTCAAAAGGGTCCACTTGAAGTTATTAAGCCCTTGAGGATTTATACTTCAATTTTTTTGGAAAATAACACTTGTTGTAGTGGCTTTACTTGATTTTAAAAACATAGCAAATTAACTCTAATGAATCTGATTTTTGGACCACATCTAGCTTACCTATCAAGGTATTCCCAGAAATTTTTGGTTTTCAAATTGAAGGTCATTAGCATATGAATTTAGGCCTTGAGTAGCCGAAAATAGACTTATGTCTGAAAATTGACTATACACTGCTGCTTACTAAAACTTCTACCAAGACTCGAGTTTTGATCCTCTACCAGTGAATCTTATCATTTTAGAAAGCTTAGAATGTCGTTGACATGCTCCAACAAGCCGTTGTTAAAATTCTTAGTAGTTTTCAAGATATGATGACTTCTTTCCTAACTATATAGATTTGACAGCTTCTGTGCAACTTAATCTCATGATCGATTTGACCTCCTTAAACTTATGATAAACTTCTCATTTTCTCACAAAATACACTCAGCATGCCCAATATTCATAGAGAGTTGGATCCACTCAAGTCCAATGACTAAATCAAGAGATATATGATAAACAATGCAAGCAAAAATCTCACAAGGTTGTTGTCAACAATGAACTCGATCAAACAAACATTCCTACCACATGAGTTTATCATCCACTAATCTCATATAATCATACAAAACACGTTTTATAGCATATTCAGTCATTTAAAATGCATTTTAGATCGCCGATAATCGAATCCTAACTCATGCCTTCATCTATACACACATATAGAGACTCATAAGTTCGTATTTGGTTAATATCTTCATGGACTTGTCTTTAAGATATATTCTCGACATCAAAAGCATACATTAACATACATATCATGCTTCAACTAAAACTTTCCCTCCTATCATGCTCCTACGATTGTAAATACTTAGGCAAAAATGAACGGAATCAAGTTTAGCCATTATACCTCCTTTGCTTCAACTCTCTCACACTCGCGTTCTCTCGATTGAGCTCTCTCTTCTCTCACGTGCTAATGCTGCTGCTGTTCCGCCTCTCCGTGGAGTCCCGACGGCGGTGACGGCAACAAGGTTGAGAAAGTGAAGGGATGGTGGCGGCAAGGAATGAATGAGGAGGCTTGGGGCATGCTTAATACTTGGAGATGGAAAGATAAGTGTGTGAAGTGGGTGTTTCTACCGTGAGTAATTGTTGCTGCTGATATGGAGAGATGAATGAAGGATGAGTGTTGTTTATGTAGGAGTGAATGGAAGGAATAGGGTGGCTGTAGGTTAGACAACATCATTAAACTAAACCTTCTCTTATTGGTTCATTTGAAAGTGAAATAAGCATGCTTAAGAAAATCCTGCAGAAAATCTTTTCCTTCTCTCTTCTCTTTCTCTCTCTCGACAACTTCTCTCTCTCCAACCCTTTAAGATTTTGTCTTATGCTAATAATCAATAGACAACTCTTTAATTGCTAAATAATGATTGAATTAAGTTTGCTGCTTAATAATAATACTCACACACACGCACACATCATACATATACACTACGGCACACACGCACATATAGACATATACATGCATATTAACATAGGTTTTATATTATATTATATTCTTTCGTATTCTATTTCGTCTTTCGAATCGTAGCGCATCGTATCTTAGTTAAATTATAATTTAAACCGAGTAAATGAATAGAATTAATTATTTGTTTCCAACAAGCCCAATATTGAATATAAAAATTTTATAGGCATTCTCTCTAAAAATTAATAAACAACTAAATAATTCGCATTATCACTTTTAATTAATCACAACATCAAATAATAATGTCATAGAACAATTATTTCACATTAGACAAATAATATGAAATGCTCGTATTTGTGCATATGTATGGAAAATATAAACTTTAACTTGAAACCATTAGATTTTATAATTTGGAATAAAATCTATCTTAAAAACTTATCGGGAATAAGTGACCATATTCTATTAGTCTAATTATTTCTATTCTTATTCTATTGTATTAGGGCGATTTTTTTTTAGGCCCGAATTTTCGAGGTTCTACACTTGTAGGACATACCAAGTATTAGGGACGCTAGAGGATACTCCGCACGACAAAGACAAAAGGTGGGTTCCTATTTTCAAACTGTGGATTATAAGCCCCAAGGAGGTAACATTTTAGATTAATAAGTCCTAACTGCTTTATAAAAAGTGATATGCATGCTAAAATGTTTTACACTCTCTACTCGTGTTTACCATTATGAATGAGCTTATTGCTAATATTATTACGATCGGCCTTGAGACTCGATCACCCCAAGGTAGTGCGCACAAGGTTTTTATGACGGTTCGGAGAGTGGGAGTGACTCCCTACTCGAAGAACCGGTGAAGGTAACACAGTAGGTGACTTAAGCTTGTCGGCAAAAAGTTATGATAAGATATTTTCGCACATGCATGGGATAAAATGTTTTCTTTTCAAGTATATCTCTTGTATATGAATGTGAGCATACTATATCTTTCAACTGTTTTTAAAATATTTTTGAAAAGGGGCACGGACCTCACTGAGTACCAAAATACTCAACCCAGAAATATTTTCTTTTCAAAACAGGTTGAGTGACGGATGAAATGGAAGCGTGTTAGCATCAGAATTGTTTTAGATGACGATCATTCGGATCGTCATCTCCTCTTTCATTCAAAATCAACGCTTCCACAGTGCGGGGCCAAAGTCCTCATACTTTGACTCCAAGACGATCAAGCTAGGGTAATGAAGACAAGTTGACGAAGCTCCCTCGATTGCCTTTTTGTATTCTATCTTTTTGTAATGTCAACTTGTAAAGTCAACGATTTATTATACGGTCCCAAATAACAATCCAATTATCCGCATAGATCGGGTAGCGGGTTGTTACAGATGACTTTTTGCAAAACAAAAAAGTAAAGAAAGTAACATCACAGTAACATCTGGCTTCTCTTATTCTCTAATAACGAGTTGCAAACTAATTTATTGTGGGATTTGGGGTTTACTATCTAACCCTTCATTTGTACTAAAGAGATCGGATCATCCCCAATGACAACATAAATATTAACGTGTTTTTATTATTAGTAATTTCCTAGTCATTCTTATTCGTTATGATATTACTCTAGTCGGATCTTATATTACATGTTCCTGTGATACCCGACTTAATTTGAATGCATGAATATCAATCCCATAATAAATTAGTAAAGTATAAAGATCATCACCAAGTATAATGATCATGCTCCATAAACGGAACAATAAGCCTATATAGGTTAACCATAAAAATAACATACTAAACTAATCAAACAAAGGTCTAACAATCGGCCATCAAATTTTAGAAAATTAAATAGTATCAAAATTGTAGAATCAAATAACTTTAGCAAGCAACCAAAGTAATTAATCCAAAGTTTAGTAATCAGCAATAGTATTTTTTTACTCCGAGAATTACAAGGAGGTATATATGTATATTATCGAGTAAATCGCTACACCACTATTAGGGGTGTGCATTGGTCGGTCGGTTCGACCGACCGAATCAAACCGGACTAACCGACTAACCGACCGAACTTTAAGATTTTCAATCGACCCGACCGAAAATGTCATCTTGGACCGAACCAAACCGAACCGAAACTTGTCGGTCGGTTTTCGGTCGGTTTCTAAAAACCGAAGGTTTAAAAAAAACGAATTTTCAACCAACATTAAACCTGTTTTCAGCCCCTATTTTCATCCTAATTTACTCCAAAAAAATTCGAAGTAGAGTCTATAAACTCATTATAATCTAATGAAACACACAACATCCAACATAGTCACATAGATTACCAATATCCAATAAAAAAACACAACTATAAATCTGCAAATTCAATAAATTATCACAAATAAACATATATACAATTACTATAAATCTGCAAATCAATAAAATAAAAGAGAGTTGTAGCCCAGTTTCTTAAATCAATAAAACACACACACACATATATATATATATATATATAATTACTATATAATAAAAGAAAGTTGTACTATTAGTAATTAGAATAAGTTGTACTATTAACAAGAAATGATTATATACAATAAGCTGTCACTAAGTTTTTGAAGAAGGATGTAGCAGCAAAGCACAAACCGACCATTGGTGATATATAAGAGTATTGTTTGAAGCTGATTATATACAATAAACGAAAAAGGATGTAGCTCCTTACCGGCGGCGAGAAGGGCGGCGGCGAGAAGGGCGGCGGCGAGAAGGGTGGAAGGGCGGCGGTGAGAAGCAGCGCTGCGCCGGAGTCCAGACAGCCTGTGGCTGATATGGACGGAGGGCAGCGGCGAGAAGGGTCGAAGGGCAACGGCGAGAAGCAACGCTACGCCGGAGTCCGGACAGCCAGTGGCTGATATGGATGGAGGGCGGCGGCGAGAAGGGTGGAAGGGCGGCGGCGAGAAGCAGCGCTGCGCCGGAGTCCGGATAGCCGGTGGCTGATATAGACGGTCGGAGAATGGAGACTGGAGTGACAAGAAGATGGAGACTGGAGAGTGGAGAGATTGGTTGTGAGTGAATCGTGTGAGAGATAGGGGGGAGCGGCGGTGAACAACGTGAATGGAAATGAGTGAAGCTGTGAAGGGATTGGAAACTAGGGTTGGGAAAATATTTAATAAAAATAAAAATGAAATTAAAACTTAATGGGGTTCGGTCGGTTCGGGTCGCCGACCGATGGTATTTGGATGAACCGATACTCGACCGAATCATGTTCGGTTTTTCAACCGAACCGACTGAACCGTCTCAGTTTTTCAACCGAACCGACCAAAACTACTTGGTTCGGTCAGTTTTTTCGGTCTGGTTCAGGATTTGCACACCCCTAACTACCATATAGGTGGGACGTCTACACTACACAAGGGTGAGATAACTACTTTAGTAATCAGTAATAGTATCATTGCTATCAACTGAATTATTGTTTTTGTCCGCCATTGAACAAGCAGCGGGTCGGCTATATCAAGAGGACTAATTAGACTACCCGCAACGCGGGTGCGAAGACGGTCTCGAGAGGGGGCTCGAGAAGGGCAGCACTGGAGACAGGTGCGTTGCGGGATGGGCGGGCTTGAGACCAGCTCGAGCCAGCGCGTGAAGCGCACGCGCCCATCTAGGAAAAAAAATTAAAGGCACGTGTAACGGAAAAAAAATTCAGAAATCGAACGTTGGCTGCACAACGGCTACAAGCCGATTTTTTAATTCCTTTTTTACACTATAAATAACACCTCTGATCCCTCATTCATCCCACAAAAAAACCCCTAACCTCATTTCCTCTCTCAAATTTATATCTCAAACATGTCTTCTTCATCGAGCACTTCGATCACTTCAATTTCGTTGGTGGAATATGAATAGCACGGCACCGACGATGAGGTCCTGGAGATGATGGCCAATGTGGAACAAGTCCGTCCGTGCACACGTAGCAGCGTAGAAGAAGTAGAAAAGGGCGAGGTCGTTCATCTACCGCGACCGTGAAGCAACGTGTGCGCTCCTACATGCCGATAATACCACCTACGGCGAGCACTTTTTCCGACGCCGTTTTCGGATGCATAAGCATCTGTTTTTGCTCATCTGCAAGACATTGGAGGACAACATCCACTTCTTCACGCATCGACGAGATGCACTGGGATGATAGGGGCTGACGTCGGTGCAACAATGCACGATGGTGGTGCAACAACTAGCTACCAGCGGTATTGCGGATATGTTCGACGAGTACCTGAAGATCAGAGATAGCACGAGCTGGCTTTGCCTGAAAAAATTTTGCCGAGTAATGATCGAGCACTTCGATGAGAGATACTTGAGGAAGCCAAACGCTACCGACACCGCTCGCCTGCTCCAAATGCATGAGGCACGGCATGGGTTTTCGAGGATGCTCGGGAGCCTGGATTGCATGCACTGGGCATGGAAGAAGTGTCCAAAAGGGTGGACGGTTGCCTACACGCGCGACGATCAAGGCGTGCCTACCTTAATTTTGGAGGCGGTGGCGTCGCATGATTTGTGGATCTGGCATGCCTTTTTTGGGTGTGTCGGCTCCAACAACGACATCAACGTCCTCAACCAGTCGCCCTTGTTCGCCAACGTGCTTGAGGATAAGACTCCGGCGTGCAACTTCACCGTCACGGGTCGGCAGTACGACAAAGGTACTACTTGACCGACGGGATCTACTCTTCTTGGCCAACACTGATCAAAGCGCCTAAGGTTGAAACTGACCCGAAGATGGCGAGGTTCAAGAAGATGTAGGAATCGACCAGAAAGGACATAGAACGGGTTTTTGGAGTTCTCCAAGCCCGATGGGAAATAATTCGGGCTCCGGGTCGGTGCTGGTATACGAGGCATCTCCGAGATATCATGCTCACGTGCATTATTTTACACAACATGATAATCAAAGACGAGCTAGAGGATGCGGAGAATTGGAGAGACGATGCCGATTCTCCGTTCACTAGTGGCATATCCCGGAGGGTCACTCCGCTCGCCTTTAAGGACTATCTTAAATGGGAAGCCGACTTGAGAGATCAACGAAAGCACCATCGACTTACCAATGATCTAATCGAGCCCGTTTGGCGCAAATTTGGACCTCTACACGAGTAGTTCATATTTTAATTAATGTAATTTATTTTATTTCAATTAATGTAATTTTTTTATTTCAATTAATGTAATTTTTTATTTTATTTAAATTAATGTAATGTTTTATGTTATTTTTATTAATGAAATTTTATGAACTAATTTAATGAAAATGAGGAATTGTTTAATATTTAAAGTTAGAGACAGCTTGAAAATAATTGGATTGTAGAGATAGGTGTCTCTAAGCTGTCTCTAGTGAAAAATGGGGTATTGAATACCCTTTGGAGACCACTCCAAGGGTTGCAGATAGTCTTAGTGGCCCAATACGCAATACTTTCTCGCTCCTCCAAATATTTGTGACAGTGTGTAATTCAACTCAATTCGAATTGAATAGCTCGACAATAGAGGTAGTCCAAATTCTGTGAATTATCTTGAGCGATGTCAATTAGTTCGAAGTTGACGGATTTAATCAAGTGTTTTTAGCCAAAATTCTTTTATATGATTTGCTCGAATCAAGTAGTTTAACATCTCGATAGAATTGGTCTGAAATTGAATGATTATTGGATAGACATCTCTATAAACTTCATCACTAATCGAACACCATTCTGTGGTCCCATCAGAGGAATGATAATGAAATTATGTTGGAAACTTGGAATTGAATGAAATGACAACGGAAAAATAATGAAATTTATATGCAACAATTGCAATAATCCCAAGTTCTCATCGATCACATTGAGCATCGTACCAAGTGTTATGTTTTGGATGCTAAGTACGCTATTTCTTCATCTTTATTAGTTCAAAAATTTTCAGAATTTGTTGTGCTGCTTTTAATTGTTTCAAGTGTTATGTTTGATGGTGTTCTTTGTTTACTTGAAATCAAAAGGTTACTGTAACACCTTTATATTTAATTTATATATTTTAAAATTTTAAACATGTTCAAATGCTTAGGGTCCGTTTGGTATTCATATATCAGTATATTAGATATCATGTATGAGTATGAGTATCAGATATCAGGTATGGGTATCAGATTTATATTTGATATTTGTGTTTGATATGTTGAAGATATCGATTGTTATCAAATGAGAATGAAAGTAGATGTCATATACTAACAAAAATTGGTATATGAAAATATTAAAAAATAGCATATCAAATATATCAATTTGATACTCATATACTAATATACCAAATACAAGGTATGAATATGAGTCATATTAATACTCATACCTGATATACGTATATGAATACCAAACGATCCCTTAGTAGTATTATCATATGTGTTTTGGACACGTGAACGAATGACAAAATCACTTTTTTACATGGACTTGAGATAAGTATAATTATAAAATTGGAACAAATTTCGTACATCATATAATTTTCAAAGAGAATTGATTGCTCACAAGGACGCCCAAATTGGTTGCTCAGCATATCACTTCTCTTCAATTAAAAAGTAGGATCTAATTTTTGATCTTTTAGCTATTTTAATAGCAATATCCAAAATGCCTATACAAATTTAATTTATTATTTCGGGGATAAAAATGTAAAAGGATTAAATCAACTTGTATCCACATTGCCATTGTGAGATAGTATCATTTTGATGGAATGGTAGTAGTGATTCTAGCGAACAACTATAAGTTATAATTATAGATTAGTAAAATTTACTTTGAATTCGATTAATTTGATTTAAATAAATAAATTGTAATTAGAATTGATAAGTCCTAACAATCCTCTAATTACCATAATTAGCCCCCTAATCTGGTGCGCGTCTACCGCACCATAGTGTTTGTCACCTAAAATATCGATTAAACCATCAATTATTTTTGTGTGCTGAAAATATATACGCCCATAAGAATTACTAAGGCAAAATGAGACTTTTTTCTATAGTAATCTACGGAAATATATTAGGTAGTTGTACTTTTTACTGCTTAACGTATCCGTATAAATTTGAGACTTATCATCCAAGTAATATAATTGTAATTGGAAGTTTTTATTTTTTATTTAAATTGGAGAAAGGAGGGATTGTGAGATTCATACTCACATCTTCCCTTACAAACGACGACATTAATATTTTTTTTCCGTTCTTTTTAGGAACAAACGACGTTCATTAATCAAGAAGAATCAATAGCAACAATATTCTCAAGCCATAGAGGTCAATTATTATGTTACACAATGGTTAATTATGTTTAAACTTTTAGCAAATTGAGTTAACTTATAAGGTCGAGGCTTGACATATTTTAGACATGACAGGCTAGATTTGATAAGCTCAATTTCGAAAGTTAGTATTATTAGACCCATTAAAGTTGAAAAGACACAAATGCCCATCACTATAGTAAGCTTATAAATAGTTATTTTCCCTAAATTGAGGTATCTTCATCCACTATATTCACACACATTTACACTTACACTCTTCTTAACTTCAATCTGATAGAAGACTAACTTGGGCGTGGAAGGGTTTTCACCGAAGCTCTCCCCCAGTATCTGGTTTGCAGGTTTCTGCTACGGTTGAAGGAGTAGAAGATCAGTTGTTGGATGATCTCAACCGAGCATATCAAATTACAAAATTGATTAAACTCATAATTGAGATGTTGGCATACACACTCATATTTAGAGCGAGCGGATAAAACTACTTTGGTTCGGTCCAATCAGATGAGCCGGCTAACTTTTGGCTCACTTAATTTTAAGTTAAGGTTTTAGTTGGGCCTCAAAATTTTAGACATTGGAATTTTGGATAGTTTCGAATCTATATAAAAATGAGTCAAATTGTGGTGGATTCTGTCGGCTTTTTTGCATTATGGATGCCTATTTTGGCATTTGACTGAGCATCCCTTTTTTTTTTTCTCTCATTAAATAGATTTGTTTCGATTGGTTTTGCCCGGATTGGTAAAATAAAGAAAAGGGGAATGGCTCGGCTATCTCACCTAGCCGATCTAGGAAAAATAGAAAAATCGATTAGATAAAAATGAGTTGAAAAAATTCAAAATAAAGAAATATGTTTTAAATATAATCAGATCCCAATATAATATATACGACCCGTGACTCGAACTTATGCGGATCCGTTCGAGCAGCCACACGGGAGTGGGGTGAAACCGTAGAAATTAATCATAATTAACAATAAGATGTTATTTATTGAAAACGTAGAAAGATAAGTGTTTGGAATAATAGAGGCAAGATGAATAATAGTTCAACATGAATGTCCTAGCACAATATAATTGGGGTCTATGTATGAGGACATCGGCCCGCACTACAATAGCATTTCAAAAGACAACCATCTTAAAGTAGATGGTTATAACATAAAGAGGTAACTTGAGTTTGATTGACATAAGCCTTATTGAAAATAAAGACGATGGTCATAAAAACCGATACAACAAGTACTGGAATGGAACAAACAAACAACAAACGACATCCCCTCCTCCGCCTCCACGTTGATCAACCTGCATTAGGGAAAACAATGCAGGGGGTTGAGTACGAAAACACTTAATGGATTCCGTGCTCCATTTTGGAAACAATTTTTTAAAAAATATACCATGCTTCTTTCTTATGGAAGGGGTTACTTTAGTGAAAACGGTTGTCCTTCTCATAAGTTAAAACAATTAAAAGGATAATCGGTTCGAACCATAAAATAATTCACATTCTTGGGTTACAGCCTGGTCCAACTAGAGGGGAGACACTCCCTCCAATCGAACCGTCATAATTTTTTGTGTATACTACCTTGGCTTGTACGAAGCACAAGGCCGATCGTATTATAAAAACATCCAACATTGGTAAACCACAAGAAATTGAGCATAAAAGATTTAGCATGCATATCGCATTTTGAAAGCATTGGGTTTAATAATCTTAAAGTTACCTCAGTGGGAATTTGTAATCCCACAGTTTGAAAATAGGAAACCCACCTTAATTCGGATTCACTTGACTAGTCCTCGAACTTAAGGGTTGCTTGGTCCTACAAGAGTTGTTTAAACACTTAAGTTTACAAGCATATAGGTGTCTAAAGTCTTAACAATCTAGGTCAAACTTATTTACGAGTTATAATATGTATGTCATGCATGTTATGTCACATGAGTCAAATAGATATCTTATGTATATCATGTATGTTGATGCATGTATAAACAAGTAATCATATATCTCATGTCATAAGATCACACTTTGAAAACACGTTGGACATTCAAACTTAACCATTAAATTATTCAATTGACTTATATCATTTTAATTAATAAAGAATTAATTAATTATTTAAGGACATATAGTTAATTAATTAAGAAATTAATTAATTATTAAAGACATGTAATTAATTAATTATTAAGAACATATAATTAATAAATAAATAAATAATTATTAAAGATATATAATTAATTAATTAATAAAATAATAATAAATTATTAAGAATATTTAAATAATTAAATAAATAGATTAATTAATTAATTAATTTTAAATGAAATAAATAAATAATTAATTACTTTCAAATTAATAAATTATAAAGAAATAATTAATTATAAATAAATAATTAATAAACAATTAATCATACATAAGTAATAACAACTAGGCATCACATTTAATTACATATAGTTATGGTTCATATCACACATAACAAGTCATGTTGAACAATTACAATTTCATTAATCATATAAGACTAACCTCATTTCGTTTTTATTAATTTAGAATAGTCCAACCCAACAACATAGTAGCCCATTATAAAAACATAGGTCCAATTTTATTAATTACTAGGCTCATTCGATTTTTTATAGGATATAAACCATTTTCAAAACAAATACGGGTCCAACCAATTGTAAGGCATAGAGCCCACATATAGGGTCCAATTCAAAAGGTAACCTATTGAACTTCATGCATTATAGAAGTTGCGATTAAACATATTTGTCTAGGCCCAACCGAAAATTTATACTCATTCATAAAGTGTTACTTGTCTTAATACCTCTAGAGTTCACATAAAATTACTAAGTTCAATAACATTAGCCCAAATTTAATAAATAAATCATTTAGCACGCAAAATAAATTCTTATAGTCATCAAATAATTAATAAATCATCACTTTAACTTATAAGAATGTTATACCATGTCTTAATATGCAATTTAGTCACATTTTTATCCAAAACCGAAGTTAACATAAAATATTAGATAATTCATTTTCTGCAGATTTTTCTTCAAGATGATTATCACCGTAAATTTCGATTAAAATAGTAAACGAGCTCCAAATAACTTGAGATTTTTACTGTAGCCTCCCAACACATAACATATTTTTAAAAAGCTTTTAGATCTCAAAAATATTAATTTTAACTTAGGTAAATCAAGTCAAATTCAAAGAATAGTGAGTCTGCCAAAATTGGATGTTGCTGAACAGTGTGTCCATTAAAAAATTCATTCTAAAATTACTTGTTTGGTCAAAAATCATGTTTAATATTAATATAAAAACTTCAAGAAGTCTATTTCCATCTCCAAAAAACTGAGTACGAATATCTTAATGACGAAGGAGCTATGGCTCAAAACAATTTATTGTACAGATTTAACACTCATATTATAGCAGTTTTAGACATGACTCTACAAAAAATTACTCTTTCGATGAAAAATTCTAATTTTTGGATATGATGACCTTAACATGCTCATGAACAACATATAAGAATGAGTTAACTAGTAGAAAGGCTCCTTTAGAGTTAAGTAGTATAATTTTGTACTCCAACTTAATTTACAATAAAAGATGCCATATTTGACTTGAAGAGACGAAAATACCCTTAATAGGGTAAAAGATGGTTATTTTCAGTTTTACTTTATTTTCAAAATCTCGTAGCATCGTACCACCGTTCACCACCAATTCCGCCACCGCCGCAGCGGCGTTGTACGATTTTCGGAATCTCGTAGCATCGTACCATAGTCCGCCACCCATTCCGCCACCTCCGCCGCCGCCACCACTGCGGCGGCGATGTACGATTTTTCGAATCTCATAGCATAGTACCATTGTCTGTCACTGATTTCGCCACCGCCGCAACCACCGCGACTGCGGCAAGATACGATTTTCGGAATCTCGTAGCATCGTACCACCGTCTGCCACCCATTTTGCCACCGCCGCCGTCGCCACCCCGATGGCGATGTATGATTTTCGGAATCTCATAGCATCGTATCACTTTTCGTCGCCCATTCCGCCACCGCCGCCACCACCGCCGCGTCGGTGATGTACGATTTTCTGAATCTCGTAGCATCGTACCACTGTCCGTCACCGATTTGCCACCGCCGTTGCCACCACCGCGGCGGCGTTGTATGATTTCAGAATCTCGTAGCATCGTACCATCGTCCGCCGCCCATTCCGCCACCACCGCGGCGGTGTTGTATGATTTTCGGAATCTCCTAGCATCGTACCACAGTCCGCCACCCATTCTGCCACGACAGCAGCGACGATATATGATTTTTTGAATCTCGTAGCATCATACCACCGTCTGTCACCCATTCCGCCACCGCCGTCACCACCGTACGATTTTTGAAATTTCGTAGCATCATACCACCGTCCGCCACCCATTCCGCTACCACTGTCACGACCACCTCGGCGACGAGATACGAATTTTGGAATTTCGTAACATCGTACCATTGTCAGCCACCCATTCCGCAACCGTCGTCACTACCACCGCGACAGCAAGATACGATTTTTGAAAATCGTACCTCGCCACCACGGTGGTGGCGGAATCGGTGACGGATAGTGGTACGATGCTACGAGATTCGGAAAATCATAGATCACCGATGCGGTGGTGGTGGCGGCGGAATGGGTGACGGACGGTGGTACGATGCTACGAGATTCGTAAAATCGTAAATCGCCACCGCTGTGGTAGCGGTGGCAGAATGGGCGGCGGACGGTGGTACAATTCTACGAGATTCAAAAAATCGTACAATGCCGCCGCGGTGGTGGCGGAGGCAGTGGCAAAATGAGTGGCGGACGGTGGTACGATGCTACGAGATTCCGAAAATCGTACAACGCCGCCGCGGTGGTGGTGGAGGCGGCGGTGGCGGAATGGGTGGCAGACGGTGGTACGATGCTACGAGATTCTGAAAATCGTATAACGCCGCCGCGGAGGTGGCGGCGGCGGCGGCGGGATAGGTGGCGGACGGTGGTACAATGCTACGAGTTTTCGAAAATCGTACAACGCCATCGCGGTGGTGGCGGAATGGGTGGCGGACGGTGATACGATGCTACGATATTTCGAAAATCGTACAATGCTACCGCGGTGGCAGCAGCGATGGCGGAATGAGTGGTGGATGGTGGTACGATGCTACGAGATTCTGAAAATCGTATGGGTATAAAGTAGGAGAGAAAATAGGATGATTGGTAAAAAAGTAAGGGTATTTTTGTCTTATCATGTCAAAGTTGGCCTTTTTTATTATAAATTAAGTCGGGGTACAAAATTATTGTTTTTATCTTGAGGTGACCATAAACATTAATAAACTCTATAAAAATTTGGGCTTTAAATTTGTACTTTAACCTAAGCAACTAAGCAGATCAGTTTGGGGGCAGATTGCCCCTTTACGCACAACATCACATTTATCATCATATTTTTTATTCAAAACATCTTCATATCAACATATGCACGAATTTAAACCCTATATCTAATGATGTTTAGACAGTAAGAATCATGTAAGCAAAAATATGCACAATCTTTGTTCATCTATTCATAGCATTGGACACAACATCGATAACAAGGACACACATCAATGATAAGCGCTCATTTTTGTAGTAACTAAGCGAGTTTACCTTTGCATTTTGCCAAGCTTTTACCTTATTTGTGATTCGTTTGTGATGAAATTATCCAATTTTGGATTTGTATCACGTTTTGGTGTAGTTTTTGCATATGTGTAGGTAAAACGAGGATTCTTATGTTGAAATGAAGGTTCAAAGAAGATTGGAATCGAAGAATCGGGACAAAGAAGTAAAGAAATCAGACGAAAAGGAGAGCAAGTGTTGGTCGGCGGTTCAAGAATGCCAATTGGCTGTCTGGGCCGTCTAACCGGCGGTTCATGGGTGAATCGCCGACCAGACCGCCAGTTTTTCCAGGAGAGCAACGAAGTGTTAGTGCTGATCAGCATGCCAACCGGCAACCGTGGTCTAGATCGCCGGCTGGCCATTTTCAGACCAGAAATTTCAATTTTGCCCTTTTTTACCTTTTTACTTTGTTTTAGCACTTCTTGTACCCTATATATAGTAGCGTATCCAGGATTTTGAATTTGAAGGTGCGAAATGAGTAAGAAACATGGAGAATTGGTTGGGGGTTCAGGGGGCCCTCGAATTTTTTTTGGACCCATCATAGAGGTCTGTTTTAGATTCAGACGCATTTTTTTCATTATTTCTGAAAAAATAATATTGTAGTAAAAATTATGACTTTACACATTATAGTTAATAGTTACACATCACAACAAAATAGTTAAAACGATTTTGGGTTACTTAGTATCTTTAATTATGCTTTTATTTCTTTTTTCTATTGTCATTTTTCTAATTATGTCTAGCTAATTTCCTTTGTTGATTTTGTGGATTTGAGAAGATTCAATGATGTGATGAACTTAACCTTCTAATTTTGATTACCTTCTCCTAATTGATTGAGGTTTTGGCTCTTATGTTCATGTGAGAATTTTTGATCATCTTTCTTGCATGCCAAGTGTTTGTGAAAATTCTTCATATGTTTTTACAAACATGGAAATCAAAATTGCACAACATGCATGATTTTGAGACTTAGTAGGTGATGAATTCATGCATGGAAGCTTTTAATCTGTGTGTTTTTTGAAGTTAATTTATCGTCTTGAGTCTTAGCCGAGAGAGTCAATAGATTGATCTTCTTTTGCTATCTTTCGAGAGAGCATAGTGAATAACTTTGTAGTTACTTCTCAATTAAGAGAGATTAAACATGATTATGTGAATTAAGAAGTTATTTTCATTGTCATCTGGAATTAGATCAAATACCTAGAATCAACATTCCCTCTTATCATATCTTTGATTGTTTCCGTGTGCTTATCTTACTTTTGCTTGTCTGATTGCTTTAATTTCCTTTATTATTTGTTAACAAAATTTGAAAATTATTATCCTTTCTAAGCTTGAATAGTATGAATCTTACGATAGACTTGATAGTGTATAAATTTTGTTTTCACCTTGGATAAATTGCTAAACAAAATTTGGGCCTATTTTAGAATTAAATTAAAACTTTATTGAACATCCTAATAAAAAATATTATTAATTAAAACTACACTTTA
Organism: Schizonepeta tenuifolia; assembly: GCA_029490685.1. NCBI lineage: Eukaryota > Viridiplantae > Streptophyta > Magnoliopsida > Lamiales > Lamiaceae > Schizonepeta > Schizonepeta tenuifolia. Next base: position 70,232,693 of record CM055958.1, read on the forward strand.
TTATTTCTTTTATGATGCGATTGAGCAATAGTAATTGTCAATTACAAATATTTTCATTGTGGATTAAAAAATTAGAACTGTCGGAATCGCGTTCGCGAAAGCTCAAAAGCCAAAATCGGACAGTAGCAGTAATCACCGTGAGCACCGGCGGCGATGGCGAGGGAGAATATGACGGGAACTAAGTCACAGGAAGAGCAATGGATGGTCCAGAATAAATGTTTCCGAATTTACGATATTGTCTTTCGCCTTCCTCCCCATGCTCAATCCGTCAAGTGAGCTCCCTACTGTCCAATATCAATCTATTGATCAAATTCAATCTTTCACTGTAAATTATACTCGACTTTTGATGTAATTGACATCCGATTTTTAGCTTTGAGGTTCGGCGCGAGAATCACATTGAGTATCTTACCAGAAGTCTGAAGCAGCTCGGCCCTAATTTTTATGTTTTGGATGCTAAGTACGTTATTTCTTCATCTTTATTAGTCCAAATAATTTCAGAATTTTGTAGTCATGCTTTTAATTGTTGTTCTTTTCAAAATTTGTAATTGTGCTAATTGTTTTTAGTGTTATGTTTTGATAATGATGTTCTTTGTTCACTTGAAATAAGTCTGAAACTGCTGATGGAAACTATATAATCATAATTGTTTGTTTAGGTTTTAGAAAGCAATAAATTCTGATTATCAACGTTTGATCGTGGATTGTCTAGTTATGCAATAGTTTTGGATTTGAGCAGATTTGATTGTGAAGTATATGGTCTGCTAAAAGTCATGATTTTGTGATATGCAGTCGGCCCTGGCTCTGCTATTGGATTATACACTCGATTGCTTTGTTGGGGGATTGCATCGACGACCAATTGGAAAATGGCTTTATTGATTTTCTTAGCAGATGCCAGGTTAGAATTGATTTCAAGATGTTTGCTAGTATCGACTTTATTTGACTGTGAAAATTGAACTATAATAGTATTATAGCTTACCTTTTGGGAAACCATGCACATCGGGTTGTATCAGCTATAATTTGCTTTATATGCAGTGAAGATACTTGTCTAAGTACCAAAATTTTCATGTATTTGCAAATTTAGATTCAAAAGAACGATGATAAATGGCTCAGTTATCAATTTCTATGTTTGAATACCATCTTAATTCTTGCAAAATACTGTCTTTCATCTTACATGGCAACAATTTGGGCATTTTGGTTATATGTGAAGAATTTTAAAGACAAAGTTATGATTTTTATCCGGTTAGAGACTAAAAAAGCCCCATTGCAATAAACGTGATGAACTGCAGACAGAAATAAAGAAGCTCGATCTGCATTACTAGTGTGGCTTAGGCTTTTAGTATAATTGCCTTGAGGATTGAGGCTGTTTTCTTGACTATGTCATGCTCCCCCAGTTTCTTCTAGTAGCTCAGAATTTCTTCCTTAATTTTCAGACCATATCTTAAATTTGGTAGCATTCATCTACTCTAGGTATTGCCTGGTGTGTCTAGATAGAAAACAGTGGTTCGAGGTTTTAAGGATACATTTCTGAAAGTTACGTGACCAATTTTATTTATTATCATCATTATTTTTCTAGATGATTAGTCGAAATTTTCTGATTCTAATGTGGCCTAATGTCACTGACAGGACCAAGATGGTGGATACGGTGGCGGACCAGGTCAGGTGGGAAACTTTCTCATGTTTTTGGGCTATATTATCAATACATGCCAGCATCTTCTTGTTGCGCTGATCATCTTATATGTTCAATAGTTTATCCCCCCGATTTAAGGTTTGATTGGCATTGTATGGATATAAAAAACACGTGAACATAAAATGAGAAGGAACTTTGCTCATCATCACCTGTAAAATTTCCCCTGGTTTAAGAAGAGGTTGGAAAGGTGATGAACCGGGAGTTAAAGAACATATGCCTTACTGAGGCTAAAAAGCTATTGAGAGATGCTTAGAGTTGCTTTGAGCAAATTGCTGAAGTACTGGGGGTGTGTGACATTATAATTCACATATTTTTATCAAGAAAATGTGCTAAATGAGATTGCCAAATTATCAACTTTGCTGAATCAAAAGTTAAAGAAGCTGAATTACTTTGCTCATAGCTTTCATAAAGGATAGAAAAATATGAAATTTATTCTCTATATTCTTTCCAAATTTCTTATTGATATGTCACTAATTAATTGTTTCCTACTATTGTCAGATGCCTCATCTTGCAACAACTTATGCTGCAGTGAATGCACTTATCACTGTGGGTGGTCAGAAATCTCTGTCATCGATTAATAGGTGGTCAATTGATTTGTGTTTTTGGAATCTTCATCATATACCATGTCCGTTATTTTTACATTAGTAATTGTTTTTTATTTGCAGAGAAAAGCTGCATGAGTTTTTGCTGCGAATGAAAGATGCAAGTGGTGGCTTCAGGTACTGCACAGTGTTCCTTTGAATGCTTTTTACTGGAGTTCATAGTTTAAGTAATTCTGTATCCAAATATAATAATAGAGCTTTGATATTTGTTGTATTGGAGCTTTGGTTTTTGCTGATCAGTGTCCGATGCATGGATCATGTGCCATGTCTCTGTTTATGAGACCAAAAAATTTACTTCGTCTAAATAAAAATTCCTCTCAGGATGCACGATGGTGGAGAAGTAGATGTCCGTGCTTGCTACACTGCTATATCAGTAAGTTGAAATTACTCTTTATAAAAGCTATTGAATTGTCGCAATGACTTAACAATCTTTGAAACTTCTAGTATGATATCTTATGTATATGAGACTTATTACCAGTAGCACTTCTTAAGTATGTACTCCCTCCATCCCAATTGCAAAGTCTCGCTTTCCTTTTATGGATGTTCCAATAGCGAGGTCTCATTCCAAAAATAGAAACAATTAACTCTTCAAAAGTTGTAGGACCTACCACTTTTTATTTATTTACTCTTGTTTCTTAATAACCGTGCCCAAAGAAGCGAGACCTTGCTATCTGAAATGGAGGGAGTATCCTATTAGTACTATAGTTACTATTCATTCTAGTACATTCTTATTCATTTAAGTTATTTTCTCATATTTTCTTTCTTGTTTATTTAGGTGGCCAGTATTCTTAACATTTTGGATGAGAGGTTGATACAAAATGTAGGAGATTACATCATAAGGTTCGCTTTACTTGTTCGCTTTCCTCATCTTATCACATTCACCTTTCTTGCTGTTTGTGTGATATTTAATATGAGATGTATGTATAGATCGGCCTTGTATTCTCATGTTATTCTGTAGACACAAAAAAGATTTGTTTCCATGATATAATATTACTGACTCAAGCAAGATATATATGCTGCTACCTATTATAGTTGCCAGACTTATGAAGGTGGAATTGCTGGTGAGCCTGGGTCAGAAGCTCATGGTGGGTAAGTACCCCGATCAAGAAACTATTCATACTCGTCCAGTTTTATGTAATCTATATATGGAAGCTATATGTTTTAGGTGCATATTAATAGATGAAGCTCTCTCGGTTGATCATGCTCTTTCAGGTACACATTTTGTGGTTTGGCTGCAATGGTCTTGATCAACGAGGCTGATCGTTTGGACTCACCTGCATTGATTGTGAGTTTTTGTTTCTCATTTCGGATGGACATTCCAGAATTACTTTCCCCTTCTCTTTCTGGCTTTCGCAACTCTGCTTTGGCCCTGATAGCTATAGTAAGAACCCGCGCAGACTTTTTAGCCCAGAAACCCTGGGCTTTCTTTGGCCCAATTTTTTCAGGACCTATATTTTTCAAGCTTAACCTGACCCTTATTCCGGGTAACCCCAAGCCGGGTTCATTTTGCTTGCTCTACTGAAGGCTAACTTAGAAGATTAGAAAATTTAATTGACATATCTATAAACAGAAAACAATTTTTTAAAGACTACTAAACCTCAAAACGCACAAGGAAACAGAAAGAGGAATATCTTTGACTTGGATTATGCTTCTCAGTCACCTGAATAATCGTTTTCTTATTTTGACTATCTCGAGTAGTTGTTAGCTTTAAATGCAAGTTAAAGCTCTGTTATCAATCATATTTCAGAACTGGGTGGTGTTCAGGCAAGGAGTAGAAGGTGGATTTCAAGGCAGAACAAATAAGTTGGTTGATGGATGCTACTCTTTTTGGCAGGTAAGTGAAGATTCGAAGTATTTTAAATATGATCAAACACCATGGAAATAAAATAGACATTGTATTAAAACTGATATGAAATATTATACTGTAGAAATTATAAAGTATCTGATATATATACTCTCTTTACAGGGTGCAGTAGCTGCAATATTTCAAAGACTACATTTAACGGTAAATAAACAACTCGGCCTGCCAGATACCTTTGAATTTGACTGCAGAACGGAAAGTGGTAATGATTCTTCAGATACGGATGGAGAAGAATTATCCGAGGGGTCTGCTTCGCCAGTAGACATCTTGCAACCCGCGAAAGATGAAGGTACTCGTATGCTTGGATGCTGACTATTTTGTGTTCCGTTTACATAAATGAATGATATGTTCTTGTCATTCAGCACGTCTTACTCTCCTTTTACATACTTGTACTATTTTCTGTCTGTGATCCTCTTCACTTCCATTGACACAGAAAATGTTAGTACTTCTGCTGCAACGGGGTTGAATAATGGTTATGATTTTATCAAAAAACCCATAGGCATGAGACCTCTATTCAATAGCATGACTTTGCAGCAATACATACTTCTCTGCGCACAGGTACTTTCGATCCCTTACTGTGCACCCTATTTGTTACACGAAACTCAAGAATACATTGCTTTGAGAAAGAGATGAAACCTAATATTGTACAAATGTAGGAAAATATTACATTTTCAGTATTGGTTTTGTGTTTCTTCTGTACCATGTTAATGAGCGGAAGCTCAACTGCTGATCATACAGAGACTACTACTGCTATAGTTCTAGATACTCACACATATATAATATAACCTGACAAATACAAAAAGTACGAACCAATACTAAACAATATTCCGGAAATAGTTTTTGCATTTTGTAAATATGTTTCTTTTTGCAGGAGGAGGCGGGTTTCAGAGACAAGCCGGGGAAGCGGAGAGACCACTATCATACGTGCTACGTTCTCAGCGGACTCTCGATCTGCCAGCACTGCAACACAAGAGATGCAGAGACTCCACCTTTCTCTAGAGATGTGATGGGGCCTTATTCCAATTTGGTAGAACCTGTTCATCCTCTGCATAACATAGTTTTAGACAAATATTACGAAGCATATAACTTCTTCGCCAGAACGTAGGTGAATGATAGTAGTTTTTTGAGTATTTTAGTTGTATAATATTTTAATTTAGAAATAATTTTTTTTTTAAATATTGTAATTTATGGTGGCTACAGTTTTGAGATCACATATATTTTGTTCAGGTGTTTCGTACTGGTGGAAATTCCCCTTTGGATGAACTATTGGCAGACCAGTATTGGTTCATTTATAAGAAACTTGTAGTCTGTAAATTTTATTTTGCATGTGGGTTTAAGAGTTTTTTAATTTTTAGTTTTATCTCAAGATGGATTCCCACATCAAGCATTTCATGATTTACTTCTTCCCTACATTTTGCAGACAATTACATTTAATTTGTTTCAAAGAGAGAGAATCTCTTGTTTAGGCCACTTACTACGGGAGTCGTGGAGGGGTGTCGAAGGGCAGTGTCGAAGCCTTCGACACACCCCCCCACTCGACATAGCCTATGTCGAGCCCATAGTGGGCGATCGACACACCCCTATGTCGAGGGGTGTGTCGATGGGTGTGTCGAAATTTCGACTCCCCCCTCGACTCCGAGCAGCAGCAAAATGGGGACACGCGGCGTGTCCCATTGGTCCAGTCCAATTTTTTTATTTTGTTTATTTTCTGATTACAAAATTAATAAAAAGCAACGGTTATATTTTTTTGTCTCCAACGTATATTTTGCTACCAGCAATGGCTATTCCCATTTTTTCCCTCTATATATCCCACCACACCACCACATCAATTCATCCATACCGCGACAGCCTTATGGAGGATATGATTGAAGAGATTTGGGCACGTTTTGGTCCACTCCGCGAGTAGTTGTTGTTTTTTTTATTATTTCCTAATTATTGTATTTTTTTTTAGTTATTGTCTTTTTTTAAATTCAATAAAATTGTCATTTATTAATTTCTGAATTTAATTAAGTTATTTTTAATAATATTTATTACAAATAAAAAAACAACAAAATAAAATATATTCAATCATTAGAATCACGCTTCCCAGTGCTTAGACCTAAGTCTTACTCAACCCCATTGTAGTGGAAAAATCAACCTATGTCTAACTAAATACCCGTAGTAAGTGCTTAGACCTAAGTGCTTAGACCTAAGTCTTACTCAACCCCATTTAACCCCGATCATTAAAATCACGCTTTCCAATACTTCAACCTAGGTCTAACTAAATACCCGTAGTAAGTGCTCTTATACATGCCAAAGGATATTCTCACTACAAAAAGAGAATCTTCTTTTTATAGCTTATTAAATTTGCATTATTGTTCTAAAAAAAATAAAAAAAAAATCATTATTTGGGAAGGTATGTCCTAAAATTGATGAAGAATATGGTAATGACGTTACAACGATAGTTGAATATTAAAATCTGTAAGAAAACCATACGAAAAAAATGTTTTTGAAAAACATACAGTATTGGACTATTCTTTTGTCCTTTTTCTCCCGCTTCTAGCGTTAAATGGAATTTCGGAGACCTTTTCCATTAAATTTTCCAACTCCGTTAGATTAGGCGGTCTCACATCCTTTCTATCACCGTCAACTTTCTTCTTATTTTTTTTTATTTTTTTTTTATTTTAAAGAAATCATCTTTTGCTAATCAGTTCTAAAACAAAAATACAATTTCCAAAAGCAGACATGATTAATTAATTAGTCCGAAGAAAAAAAAGAAAAACAGCAAAATGAATGTACAAAAAAAAAAATCTCGCCGTCCCACTATCAGTCCTTCCAAGCTCCAAACTGAAAGCCAGTTTTTAAAAATACTGCAAAACCAATTTCATTTCTTATTACATCAATCCACGCAAAGGAAAAATCTCAGATATTTGAAAATTTTCTTTATATGGAAAATCAAAATAGTAAACTGCCGCCGCCACCTGAAACTGACGCAGCTTCACCTCCGCCACCAGAATCTGCAAATCCCACCTCCTCTCCGCCCCAATCCAACTGCAACAACGGAGACGACCACATCTCCCTATCTTCTCCGCCGGACTCTTACTCATCGCCACTTCACTCCAAGCACAACAGCAGTGACCACATCTCGCTCTCTCCGCCGCCGGGAAACTCGCCGGCGCATTCCTCGGCCGCCTCCGACCACATCACGATCAATCACAGCCGCGGGTCCTCGCCGGAATTCGAGAAGCATCGGTTGCCGGAGAAGAAGCTGCAGGCGCTTTCCTCGCTTGACTCTGAGTACATCACCTACGATCACCGCCGAGGCACCTCGCCGGAGAACGAAGACCCTCGGCCGCCTCCGGCGGTGGTGGTGAGGAAGGATGTGTACAAGGGGCCGGTGGAGGATAGGGTGGTGGTGGAGCCTATGGCCGTGGTGAGTAGGGCGGTGATGGAGGAGCCGAAGCTGGCGGATCCAGTCCCCGAGGTGGGTGACGGCGCCGGCAGAAGTAGGCGGCGGAGAGGTGGTCCGTCGCTGTCGATATTGAGGAGAGGGGAGAGAGAGAAGATGGTGAGGAAAGCTGCGTTGGGGTTTAGGGTTTTTGGATTCTTGTTTTGCTTGGTCTCATTTGCAGTAATGGCAGCTGATAGAAATCAAGGATGGGCTCTCGATTCATTTGATCGTTACAAAGAATTCAGGTAAAAAAAAAAAAAAAAATCAAACTTTTTCAATTTTTATTTTTATTTTTTGTATAAGAAATAAAATATGATGAATTTGGACTTTGCCATCTAAATTTCTTGACTTTTGCATTTAAACCATATTTTATTATGACTTGAGTTTGTGTTTCTGCATAAAAATATACATCAAACTCGAATTATTTATATTACCCATCTCTTTTTAGAAGTGATCACTGATTCTATTTCAGGCTTCTATATGATTCCTTCTATTGATGGTGATTTATTAACTAACCATTTAAATTCAATCATTATTCTCGAAATCAATGATGAAAAAGATCTTAATGATCGACATTCATGCAAATGTCTTAAATTTAGCAAATTTGAGGTTGAGAAAACGAGAGACAAAGTTTAGGTCATAGTCCAGAAATATTATTACATTTCCATTGGTAGTGTTTGTCTTCCCCAGTTAAATTTGTAGTCATGTTTATGGAATAAATGAATGGTCAGTTTGAAATTTGGATGGATTTGGTTTTTTACTTTTTTTTTTTTTTTTGAAATGCTAACTAGATCTAAAGAACTACAATAGGTACATTATCCAAACAATCACGTGTATGTCTGTGATCTTGTAAATTTATAGTAATCGTGTTTGATGTAGTTCATCGTTATAGCCTGTTCAAGACCGTTTTGAAATTTGAATTCATCGGAGTTGTAGTTTTGAATCTGGAATCGTGATTTGGCAGGTACTGTATGTCTGTGAATGTGATTGGTTTTGTGTATTCGGGAGCTCAGGCATTGGATATGTCGTATAATTTAGCCACCGGAAAGTATCATCGACAGAAACTCCGGCACTACTTCGACTTTGCAGCTGATCAGGCAAGCCTTTAGTGCTATTATATGTGATTTAAGAATCAAGCATTCCGTTAAACAAAAATTTGCAGATCATGAGAAGTGTGCCTTTTCTTGTTGATTCTTGATTTCCTCATTTGTTTCTTTATGGTAATGAGTAATGACCTGCCCGATTACATGTTACTTTTTCTCGTGATGTGTTATTGCATCGGGTGGTTGTAATCGTGATAGTAATGTCGAGAAAGAACTTCAGAGTAATGAAGGATTCTAATTCATACATTTTATATAAGTGCTACTTGTTGCTATTGAACTATATTTCTATGGTGTGGGCCTTGTTGTCGTCTTGCTCGTTAGGATAAGCCATGGAATGGAATCACTGAGAGTTTATCTGCCTTTTGCTCGTATTATGTTCTATTCTTTTCTTCCTTAACTGGTCACCTCACTTTACATATTGAAGAATTATCGTCTCTAGTGCTTTAACTAGTATGTGTGCGTGTGTGTGTTTCTTTTTCTGGGTAAAGGAGGAATCTCATAGCTTGAAAAGAAGAGAAAAAAGCAAAACGGTAAAGGAGAAGCATTAGAATCCATTCACCACTATTCTTGTCTTTTTTAGTCCCTATGATTTATGATTCAATTCCTGATTTCTTTGGTTACATGAATCAATTAATTCTTGATTTCTTTCTGGAATCATTATATTCCGGGTTAAGTCTTGGCTACTAGCTGAGATTAGTACCCATGTCAAAAACTATATGACAACGAGACGATAAACATAATGCTCGAGAACCCAATGAAGAAACAAAAAAATCTCGAATCAGACAATATCTATATATATCCAGATCCAAACCCATATATAGTGTAGTCATAATTTTGCTTGGGGCTTGGTTGTGTTCGGATCCATATTTTGACCCGTCTGATGGGATAGGATTTGGCCTGTTAGACGGTGTGACATGAGACTCGTCCATTAGAAATCACACTGTCGATTTAATATTACGTTTATTGTGCGGCTTCTACTTTTAAATTTAGTTATTTAAACCTTCTACTTTTAAATTTAGTTATTTAAACCTCTGCACATTTTTTTGGTTCTTGTTTTGGTTTTTGCTTTTCGGTTTTGTATTCTGCAGATAGAAATTTCATAGGATAAGATGATGATGGTTATGGTTATGTTTGTTGATAGCAGATGATCGCATATCTTCTTGTGTCGGCTTCGTCGTCTGCCGTCATTCGGATCGACGACTGGCAACTGAACTGGGGGAAGGACAAGTTTCCAGATTTGGCAACCGCTTCCGTATCCATGTCGTTCCTCGCCTTCATCGCCCTTGCCTCGACTTCTCTCATATCGGGCTATGCTCTCTGCACTTCCAAATCCACCTAGTTACTTTCGAATACCTCTCACGTCATCTTGATCGAGATACTCTATGTGCACTTATGATAGTGCCTCCGGTCTTGAGTTAGCTCATGTCTGGGTCGAGATACTTCTCTTTGCGCACTCAAGGTAGCGACTGTCGGAGATCTTCAAGAAGAAATTGTTGTATATAAACATATTCAAAATGCTGAGGAACTTCTGCTCAACCAAAAAAAAAAAAAAAAAAAAAAAAACTAGAGATTATCTTATTTATTTTGATTTCTATTTTGTAGGCCCAAAAACATGTGCTTTCTTTTAAGTTGTCATCTATATGCTCATCTGCACATGAAATAATTGTTGTAACTAAAATATGTTAGGAATTGTTTTTTCTCAGTTATTTACAGATAAAAAAAAAAAAAAAAAAACTAGAGCTTTCAATATGGTATTTGTTTTGTTGTACGATGTTAATTTGGTGCGAAACCCTAGAGATTGACTAATAATTTAGCTGAAAGTTTATTTTGCACAATTTCTTTTTCTGAATTTGGGCAAATTCTTATATAATGAAGAAGAATCGTTAGAGATAATTAATTAATTTATTTTGTCTAATTCATTGAGGTTTTGACAGTTTTGTGCATATTTGGTTGTAGTTTGTTCTACAATGGTTGAAAATAATTTTCATTCTATCTTTCACTATTTGGCCCTCTCAGTGCTCTCTATACCAATGTCAAACTAGCGTAATTTAATCAAGACAATAGAGAACTTAGTATTCAATTTCAAGAAGATTCAAAAGCTGTAGAGTAGAATTTACAAATTCAAATCAGAATACACGTTGGCCTTATCAATCTATCATAATTACTACTGTAACGCATAACGCATGTCGTGCTTTTATAGGGAATTTTCTTCAAGCTTATGCAACATGACATGTTGGCAGAATTTCTCAAAATAGTTTCAGAATGTCTCACCGAAATGAATCAAAACAAGTGCGAATGCAATAATAATAATAATAATAATAATAATAATAATAATAATAATAATAATAATAATAATAATAATAATAATAATAGACAACTCAGGTCAGGTCAGGTGTATGATTGGTAGGGTGATTGTGAGGACTCGAAGGAATAAATGAACCATAAAGTGGAGCATGCATTGCCGCCCCTCACCACGACACCGTGGCTATTGCGAGATTGGGCGGCAGTGAGGCTAGCAGACCCCTTACCGTCGATGCCATCGTCGCAAATATCATAGGCGCTAACCTCGCCCCTCATGCCGCCTTTGAACCACCAAAAAGTAACCATCACTGAATTCAATATATTTCTCTAGTTGACTGAATTTTGACTAATTGCTGAAAAGTGGCATTTTGAATTTTTTTTTTTTAATTATGCTAAAGATGACATATATATATATATACAATCGAATTGTATCGAATTATGGTTACGCAGCACTTGCACTATGTGAGAGTACTTAAATTCAAGAGGAGACATCGAATCTGCATCCATATTAATAATATATATATATATATATATATATATATATATATATATATATAGATTTTGATTGATACACATTATTTACTGACTAGAATTATAATATCTCTTGATATTTACTAGGAAGTCCTCTAAAAGATCTGTATGTTTTACTAAAATTAGTCTGGAGGGTTTTAGATCTTGGGTTTATAGGCTTTAGAACTTGGATTCTCTTAAATACTCACTCCGTTCACGAATAAGTGTTCACTTTGGAACAGTAACTATGTTCGTGAATAAGTGTCCACTTTGCCTTTTTGTACAACATTACCCTCTTTACTTACCCAATATTATTACCATTTGCCATTTAGGATCCCACCTCACATCAACTTTATTTTTACCATTTTATCATCCCAACAACTTTATTCTTACTTTTTGATCAATACCATCTTTTTTTTGTCATTACCACTGTTTTTTTTTGTCATTATCTCACTACCCCTATATCCTAATTTTTACCCCACTAACTTTTACTTTATCAGCTTTCTTAATCTATGTACCCAGTATAAAGTGGACACTTATTCCTGAACGGAGGGAGTAATATTTTCTTTCAAATAAATTTCCTTTGGGCCCTCTTGATTTATTGAAGGGTAATTTTATTTATAATCCCCATTTTACTTGCTACAACCTCCTATTTAAAGTTAAAACAAAAAATAAAACAAAAATTACTAATTTATCCCTACAACCTCCAATTATTATAACACAATCCTAAAGCAAACAATATCAGAAAATTAATTTATCATATGTCTGACAAATTTATAAATTATAGAGGCGAGACCCACAAATAGAGATTTCTCATTCGAATTTTTCAGAGAAGACGATGACGGCGGTAATAAGCCCTAATCTTTCTGAGGATTTAACATACAAGGCTTGTAAAATATGTGTTGGGAAAATTAGTAAGATTTTAATTTATACCAAAACCCTAATCCCAACTGAGTAGATATGTTTTCGTGTCTTTTTAGTTAGAGCTCATTGTTTGAGTGTAAAGATTTTATCTTTACATGATCGAACTGAAGAGCTAACTGAAGACCAAGTCAGATGTCGACGCAGTTGACTTCATAACTTGAGCTACACAGTTAACTACTTCACTATGCTTAGAACCGTAGAAGTCACAAGAAGAAGAAGTCTGAAGAGAAGATCTGGACTTGAATTTGAATTCGAGTGGTACAAGATCACATGTTTGAAGCAAGGCTGGAAATTTCCTTATTTGGACTGACAATGACGACATGCTGAAAAACAAGGTTCACATTTACCATTTTTGGAAAGTCTGCAGAGTAGGTGAGGAGCTCATCCCTGTAGGTACCAGATTCACTCGAACAGACAGAGTTGTGGACAAAGTTGTGTTCAAAGAGCACACAACCTTGAAACTAAAATGCAGCGGAAATTAATGAACACAATGAAAATAAACTTTTCACGAGATTATAAATGTATAATCTCATGAGGTGCCTCAGGGTAAAAACTTCACTATGAAAACGTGAATTACAAAAACAATCTTCGAGTAAAGAGGGTCACTAAAACGAGTGAAGCTTTATTGCAAGATTAAAGCTTCTACTACTATCCTCGAAGGCAAAATCAAAGAGCTAAAGAATTCTTTTTGCTCTATATATCTATCTCTGGAAAGCGTACCAATCTATACAATGATTATCACTATTTATACTGTACTGGAAAACTTGATTTGCACTCCACCACATGCACACGTACTGCACCCTTATCTCCACTACTTTTGCTGATTTATAGCAGCAGAATAAGTGTTGAATAACTGCTCCACCTCTCACACGTAGTTCCTTATTTTACTCCAACAGCTAACTACTCCCTTTATGCGCAGCTCCCACTTTCTTTGACTTAGTCTCTGACTTAGCCTTCTCCACGTAAGCTGCTCCCCCTTCCTTTTCTTACTCTCCTGCCAACCAACACAAGAAAGACAAAATAATACAATAATAATTATCGAATTCAAAATCTGACTTCAACAATCCCTTTCATGACAGAGGTCAAACGACTCTTTCTAAAGGCTAGTTCAACAATCTCTCCGCCTATAAATAAAGGCACTTCTCCATGTGTGAAGATTACTGATGCACTAACACAAAGAGAAATCACAAGCAAATTCCACGCACTCTCCACGTGAAGAATATCCAAGTGTTCGAAGCCTTGTTCGAGATAGCATCCATCTCCCCGTGCTTCCTTCTAAACTCTCCAGAAGTCCCTTTCTTGATCGAGTCTAGAAGTCTATCCCTTTGTTCCTAAGCAGATTCACTCTCAGAAGTTTGAGTCTCTAAGTCTTAGAAGGAAGTCTCCACTGCCTAAGTGTTAAAAATTTCATAGTTGGAAAAACAACTCTAAACCCTTTACCTTAGGTCCCTTCGAACCCGCAATCGAAGAAAACAGGTTGTTGTGAACCCGTAATCACATCATTGGTCTTGTCCAAACCCGCAATTGGACTCTAGGTTTTGTTCGAATTCACAATCGGATTGTATAGGTTGTTTAATGTCCGCAAACCAAACTCAATATTTGTGTAGTACGCGTAAACTATCCCAATGGATTACCAACACCTCAAGTTGGACGTGGACGTAGGAGTTAATCGTTGAACCATGTAAAAACAATCGTGTTTTTACATTCTTCAGTTTAGTTATTGTTTAAGTTTATCTAACCCAACTAAGTGCATCAACAATCTAGTTTTGACAAGTTGCATTAAGTGTTGTGAACCGACCTTCGCTCCAAAAGGTTTTCAGTAAAAAATGAGTTAAACCTAATTTCCATTATATTCCGCACAACACTCAAAATCTCAGTTCACAAAATACAGTTGACCTTCAGTTTAAGAAGTCAACTATATATATTGTGAACTGTGCGACTGCTCCGACTGAGTTTTACAGTTGTCGAGCCGACTGAGTAATTAAATTGTTTTAGAGTTTAAAAATCTATACTAGTGTATTCCCTTCCCCCACCAGATAACTCGTTACGGGAACCATCAATGTGGATTTCCTTCAACCTCAAATTTCAACATAACTTTTTGTTTTGTTTTGTTTTGTGTCCTTAAATCAAATCCATGCCCCAGATGATAAAATAAATCGACAAGACTAAGAAAAAATGCGAAAAATTAGAATTTTGAAATGAAAATACATTGCTATGTATTTATGCATATGGGGTGTTTTTTTTCAAGTATTTGATGAAATTATAGATGAGGTGATGTGATGTCTGTTCATTGGTTTTGTAGGGCTTGATTTTACATGGTGAATTGGCCATTGTTTGTTTCATACACCATGACAACAGAAAGTGAAGTTTTGAAATTTCTCGAAGATGTTAGAGAACCATATTTTATAGTCTGCTCGTGTTTAAGTGAGATTGAAGAAATTAATCATTTTTTTTGTTCGTTCTTGGATTTTTTATCTTATAGCCTGAGATAAAATTATTATTTACTAAAATAAATATTGGGGGCTATAAGGGGTAAAAGAGCACATTTATTATTATTTTAAATAGGGGACTATATATATTGAATAAAATGGGGGCTATGAATAAAATTACTCTTTATTGAAACCATATTCTTCTGGACCAATCAAGTTTATTAAGTTATGTTTTTGAAGTGGGGGGAACTTGGGGCTACCTTACACATTTGGAACTTGATGATGTAATATTTAATTTTTCATGCAAATAGTTAATTTTAGATAATTTGATCCAGCTACATGTTCACAACTCTCAATTTTGTACACACAAGATATTGTTGTGGCTGGCCAGAGGAAGTACATGGGCTTAATATATATACAAAGCGAACCAAATTTTATAACCAAAAATATACGCCTCAAAACACACAATAAAATAAAGTCTCATATTTTTATATTTTAGAATAACTTTGCCATGAAATATAAAAATAATCACGTTCACATATATAGTAATGGCATTATTGAATCAATCTGTTGATACTAGAGCTACATTTAAATCCAGTGGAAAATAAAAATAAATAGTTTGAAATAAATTACAATAGTTGTTTAATCTGAATATCTTCAACGTTTGACCATAATTATTTGGAGTCTAAGCACCAGCAATAATAATCCGATCTGGAAAGTTCCAACATTTTGTCGGGGGTCAATCTCTCTAGCTCGCTTTGCCTCCACGATGCAAAGTTATTCCGATTTTGTGGATCCGAAGCCAAAGGATAAGTTTCCAGCCGATGATCTTGTGATCTCATTCTCTTATACAGCCTCATTGTCGCAACACTATCTTCGTACGGATCTTGCACACCGCTCTGAATCTCATATCTGCACCTTAATTAATTATAACTAATCACTTTAACTTCAAATTAATACCAATATTAATATTCCACATGAAAAATACTACTAGTATATGTATATTACCCGAGGTATGCTTTTGCCAGATACTTGAGTGAGTTGCTCAGCTTGCTCGTTTTCATCAATGGAGGATATTTTGCAGTGTCCCTATATATATATATATATATATATATGGTTCCCAAAAAGAAAAATACATGTCAAATATAATAATACATTTCATTTGAGATAGAAGTACAAGCTCACTCTCTCTCTCTAGATATTTAATTCTCTAGTTTTTAACAGTTAAAAGAATGCTTGCCTGATTAGGAATTCTGGATAGTCTGCTTCTAAGCATTTCAAGTCATGATCGAGGCCGTGGCCTACGAGAATTCGAGCTTTCCCGCTTCTGGAGCGGATTTGCCATATTGGTTCGCCGTTGCATAAGTAATCTAGAATCTTCCTCTGCACTTGCCTTAGTGGCGTCGCGTCCCTCAAATACTCCGGCCTTATACCTGTCGTCTCGTACCTGGAAAACATTATTTTTTCTCTATAAGGAAACAAAAAGTAATATATAGTACCTGAAAAATATTTGAATATGATTAGTTAATGTTACCTGTAATTTGTGACAGCAATATTTGGCTTCACATATGTGTGGAAAATAATTTTTTCAGTCTCATCAATGAGACAAACCCTAGCACAAAGATCTAAGGATCCATCAGTGCCTCCACCAACCATTTTGCAAGCAAGAGAAACAACTTTTCCTCTGGTGTTATCGATCCTCAGTTCATCTTGAATTCCTAGGTTAGCCATTCGAGAGAGAATACCCTAATTTGAAAAGAAAGATATGAGTAGGTAGGTAGGTAGGTAGAACTGTAGAAGTATGAAGTTAGTTTGACAGAGGTAGGTTACGTACGTTGTTTCCACGCGAAAACTGGCATTTGTCTCTGTGTAGGCGCAGAGCAGAGCGGCTACTGAGGATGGTGAGGCATATATCACATCCCCGATCTTTGAATATCCGTTCACATTCTGCTTTTGGCAGAGGTCCTAAGTTCATCACAATTTATATATTAAGGAAAACACACACATATATGCATATAATTAATTACCAAAACAAAGTTAGTTATACTCTACTAGAAAGAACTTATTAGTATTAAATACCTATGAGATGCTCTCTCAGAGATTCAAATGACCGGCAATGCTTGTGGCAGATGCCACAAACGGGTTCGTGATTCGAATGATACGAAATCCTCATATGTTCCACGAGATGCTCCATTTTGTTGAACTGTCTGTAGCATGCTGCACATTTGTTCCTGAACGATCAAAAATTCAATCACAATCACTAATATATACAACACTTAATATTTCAATAATATCCTTCTTTGCATGAAATGAAGCACCAAGCTTGTGTAAAGATATATACATAGACTCGTACCTGTTGTCCATGGAGGAGAGAGAGAGAGATAGATAGATAGATAGAGAGAGATAGAGAGATCAGTTCTTGTACTCACAGTACTTGTGAAGAAATGCAAATGATGCAAAGCTATTTATATTTGAAAAGGGATTGATTTTTTTGTTATTGTATTTGTTATATTTGTATTTTTTTTTTTTTTTTTTGGAAGCGTTATTTTTTGTATTTCTTGTTTGAAAGATTCGTCACCTCCAACAGTTACATGAATGCATGGTGTCATTTTTCACCTGCGAATGGAGCAGTAAACATTCGTGGTAATCCAAATGCTTTCGGCCCCACGTTTTTTAGCTGCTAGCTAGAATATTTCTTGCACCTGCTCTCTCTCTCTCTCTCTCTCTCTCTCTCTCTCTCTCTCTCTAAATTTATTTGAAGACTTGAGCATGTAACCTCTTATCTTTGCTCATATTGGTGTGAACGTGGAAGGATAAGATGAGCGGCTACGTATTATTGATTGATTATACGTTAATCACATGATAATAAATAGTAGTATGTTTAATTAGCAATGGTACGTATTGCGTATAAGGCGTTACGGGTAATGTTTATTGTATTTCAGCTATATAATTCATAGTATAATATATTGGCTTTTAGGAATATAATGAAATAGTGTACATAATTTGTGAAGATAAAATTAAAGCAAGATTATCTTGATTGGCACAAATTTTTTTTCTTTCGGCAAAAGTAATGCAAGTCAGAGGATAAGGTACTCAACCATCTCATACCAGGTAATCTTGTCACTTCTTATAATTAATTAATTTATATTTATTTATTTTTGTGAGTTTTTGTATTTTTCTTTTCGGTTTCTATAAACTTTCAATAATTTTTGCTGTATTTTTTTGTTTTTCCTTTTTCTCAACTGCGTGATCAGATATTCAGAATGAGGTGTTTGACCTGGGATCTATCTTTTGACTGAAGTGGGGCCCAAAATTATTCAGAAACCTTTTGGGAAAAGCATACTGGAATATAGGGTTTTGTTTGGTTTCATTTTGTTCCCTATATGAGACTCAAGAGTTTTGCAAAAGACAGTCTCATTTAAAACAGAGATTAGTCCAAATTTATTATTATATTTATAATTATGCAAGTTCTTGACTAATTTTAGATGTGTGTAATACAATATATAGGTCAACCTAGACTCAGTCTATACATAAACAACACATAAATATCATATAAGTCGCCTAACAAAATTCAGTCTAACAAAAATTGAATTTTCCCATAATAAACAATTTTACAAATTCATTTTAAATGAGTCCTGTGTACAACTGTCATATTAATCATGATCCATATCCAAATATTATACACACACACACACATATATATTTATAGTATATAACTATCCAATAAGAAATTTGTGTAAATTAATACATTTTTTTGACGTATTAATTTTGCGTTGTGTGAAAACTTAATCTCAAACCAAACATTAACCCAACAACGTCTACTCTGTCTCTGTCCTGCTTGTACTGTGTTTCTTTCTTTGTTTATTAGGTTATCCTACTCGAATAATATAGTTCCAAATAAAAGGAAAAAAAAAGGATTATATTTTCAAGACCCATAAAAAATGAGGAGAGTTAGCTACTTTCTATCTTGTTACTTTTTTTCATAATCTGGTATGGAGTATTAACATTGGTCCCCCATTTTATGATAATGGTTAGAAGAGAGTCCATTTAAACACATAGGTAGTTATATACTACTGCTACTACTAGTAGTTAAACATTCAGATACAATCTGAATTGTTAATTAAGCCCGCGATTAATGTTTTAAGAGAGTAAATCTGTACCTCGACACGTGTAGGCACAAGGAAACCTAGTCTTGGTTCAGAAAAACCAAGGTTAGGAATCGCTATTAATCTGATCTATAGACTATAGTGTTGAATATGCCAAGAACTTGTATATGGTTAATTACGCATCTTTTAATTTCCTCCCTCTTTTTAAAAGACAATCAAAAGAAAATAAGAGCATAAGATTCTTACACGGTCAAAAGCAAATATATTGAATTTGCACGTGTGCGTGGACAGCAATTGTAGGGATCACCTCCCATATTCATCGAATAATTTTAAGTTTTAGTATTTCTTTGGTCTGGATATTCAGAATATGCTGGGGCCGGGTGATTTAATTTGAATGATTAATATCCCCGTCTCGTTCAATATGATTTATTTCTTTTTTACATGAAGTTAAGAAGAATAGAATTAGGTATAATAAAATAAATTTTTTTTTGAAAGAATGTATAATAGAGTGTTAATAAGATATTTTTTTAACCTAAAGTAAGTCCTAATTCTTTCTATAAAAGGAAATAGAACATATTGAATGGGACAACCCATAAAGAAAAACATGTCATATTGAACGGGACATAAAGAGTAACATTTATTAATAGAGATGTACCTATATCTATAAGTGGATGCGTAAGTATGTTGAGTTGGCTCGTTAGAACTAATTTGTGAATTAATTTGAACTGCCATAATAATCGTCATACTCAACTCATGCAAGCTGAATTTGAGCTTCATCGTTAATTCATAGATTTAAAAAAATTGATTGATCCAATTGGAGTTGGATTACTGTTCAAGTACAAGCATATAGCATAACACTTTAAATACACACATTAGGAACTCCATTAACACTGACCGCTAAGTGCAAGTGATCTTGATGTGTTACACTTCTTTAGCTTTAAGAAACGTAAATTATAGTATAATGCCATTACTTCTCATACCTCAATATACGAAATGTGGACAATAGATTCTTCTAGAACGTATTTGTTCGAGGATTTATTGTACTACTATATTGGTAGAACTGTTATTATTGTCACATAATTTTTACCCTAAGCATATATGATAGGTATCTTATGCATTCATATGCGCTAGTACATAACGAGCCAATTAAGTAGTTGCCCACAAAGTAGATACTTTATTTTAAGAGCATTCCATAATCTTAAATTTGTTTTTAAAGTTTCCTCCATAATATTTCTAACTCCTATATATTTTACAAATGCATACAACTTTCCTTTTATTATTAATTATTTTATTTAAATTATGGGTCCAACTCAATTAGTGAGATAGAAGAAGAATTACAGAGATGTAAATTTGAGGTCAAATATAAGAATGTGTTAATTTTTTTGTGGGGACCAACCTAATTTAGGAGATCTATTGGATGAACTTTTAGCGCACTTTTATTATTTTATCTTAAATTTCAAATTAAAATTAATTTTGAGTGTAATGTTGGAACTCAACACAAATAACTCTATCTCTCTCTCTCTCTCTTATTATTTTATCTTAAAAATTTCAAATTAAAATTAATTTTGAGTGTAATGTTGGAACTCAACACAAATAACTCTCTTTCTTTCTTTCTCTCTCTCTCTCTCTCTCTCTCTCCAGTATAAAATTAAAACATCTCACATCTAATGTTTTAAATGTATTTGCAGTTTATAGATTATGCACACATGTATGAACATGAATTTACCCAACGACGTACACAAAGTATTAATTACGGTTTCCTTGCCAAAAAAAAAAGAACTTGTAATCATAAGATAAGAAGATATAGATCCTACAATAATTTTCTATAGAGATGGCAAAAGTTGAAGAGGAAGTAACTGAACAGTGACCAATTTGGTCATGGAATGTGACATAATTAGGATATTATTGTGGTCAAAGTTTGAATGTTTTCCGGTTTTTCCTTTTTCTTTCATTTTTGTACTTGAAATTATATGCATCAGCCATAATCAAAGTCAGACTGAATATAAAGTTGCCCCTTTTTTCTATATGGAGAAGATGCTCTTCTGAAAACGATGAGAGAGAGAAACTATCACAATTAATTGAGGACCATACTTCTCTTTCCATTTTATATTTCTCATTTTCTTCCATGCGTTAATTGATTTAAATTGAGGCACAATTAATTAAATCCCATTAAGCAAATTTATTTTTACAAAATCAAAATGAATTTAGTATAATACTAGTAGAGATTTACATGCGTGCACATACAGTTTATAATAATTAAATTATTATAAGTAATATATTACAAGTGTTTTATTAGGATAAAAATTCTTATATATTAGGAGTTTATAGTTAAGTTTAAATAGAATAAATTTAATACAAATTTACAATATTTTCCTAACATAAAAACAATAAATGGAATAGATTAGGTATAGATTATTCTGGAGAAACGATTTTTTTTATTTATCTTTTGCATTTGTTTCTCCTTTGGGTTACATAATCATAGGATTAATTGCGAAAATTTCACCAACTTTCAACAATATTAATTTCTGTCTGATTTACAAAAATATTCAAATTATGATCTCACTTTAACGAAATACGCATGCTCTCAAAATAACAATTAAAATTTACCTAGCGTATATTGGGCCGAACAAATATTGGCTTTAAACTAATTGACTTTCTAAATCAGTGCGGAAACATTATTGTATAGACTTGTGAATTTGGTTCTTTAATTTCTTGTTTAATGTTTCTTTTGTTTGTTTGTTTGCTTTCGACATGAGTTTTAATGAACGGTGAATTTTTGCATGATGTATTGCCAACTAACTAATATTTTATTAGATTAACACCAACCTGATTGAGATATTAGGAACTATATTAGATAATGACGAATAACTAAGAATATTATTTGTGAATAGAAGATTTAGAAGTAAAAGAAAAGAAAAGAAAAAAGAAAATCACAACAAAGTGTTGATGGGCCTCGTATTTTTTACATTGACTATAGCGACTGTATGTGTTGAAAGGCATATATTCTATCAATAACCAGCTATTATTCAAAGGAATGACAATCCCATCCCAACATGTGTGGTGGATTTCTTTTCTAAATCAGTTGGCTTTCTTTTCCCCTTAAATTATCTGTTATTATTATTTATGATATGCTGGTAATTTAATTAATTTAAAAAAATTGATGAAATACGAATTTTATAGTATAATCCACACCTCGAATTAGGCCACTCCAACCAAACTTTCATGTAATGCGATGTCCACATTAAAAATAATCCGCCAATCTAAAAATAATAAAATCAAACAATTTCATATCAGGTTTGGTTTCATCTTGTCATCAAGAAAATCAAAAGGAGGGGCTTTAATTAATTTTGGATGGTACAATATTGTATCTACATCTATAATTGAACCACCAAACATACCATTATTCAACCTTTTGGCAGTCGGACCAACTATTGTGTCCATAATAATTACCAATCCTGGCTTAAATTTAGAGGAAAACTGGATTTTGGGACCATTTGATTTGTATATAAATGGGTAGATTATATTTAATTATGTCGATGCTATGTACGTTAGGAAAATTTTGTCATGTAATGCCTTTGCTATTTCTATTTTAAAGTATATGAGTCTTAAGCCAAAAAGGTTGATTAGTAATTAAGAGATGCTATATATTTCACAAGTCAAATATTGTAAGTATGTTTTGTTCTTTATATTAATTAAAGTATATATACTTTAGAAGCATGAAAACATAATGCTGTTGGCAGCGGGTGTCTCGTGGGGGGATCGAGACACCCACGACGACGAGACACGCCGCTGCAACCCCCAGCATCTCGAGCCCGTCCAGTGGTTTCGAGACCGTCTCGAGTAGGCACGTGTAATATACGCGCCGGAATTTTATTATTTTTTTAAATGCGGCACGTGCATTGCATGCGCCATACCGAAGAAAAAAAATTAAAAATCGTGCAACGGCTAACTCAACCCCAATGGCTAAAAACGGCTACAATCAGCCGATTTTTAATTTTTTTTTCTCATTTTTTTACCTATAAATACCACATTTCACACCAAATTCACACAACATTCATACCATTTCTCTCTATTTTTCTCACACAATTCCTTTTTTTTTTCCACATCAAAATCACACAATCATCTCTCAAATGGATCCGTCTAATCCATGGTCGTCGTCGTGGTGTCCCCCTGAAATGGTGGACGACGGTGCATACGGAAGATATACGCCGACGGGGCTTGATTCTATCAACCTCAACTCGTCCGTCGGCGAGTCCTTCCACACTGTGTTCGGCGACGAAGACAGTCCCTCGTCTGAAGCGTCACAAGCCAAAGGAAAGAGGAAGGCACGGGCCAAAGGCAAGGGCAAGGCACGAGCCGAGATGACGGTCGCAAATGTCCCTCTTCCGGCCGCCGGCGCCAAACCAAAGAGACGCAGTTAAACGGTGGAACAAGGCACCGCCGTCGCCCAAATCTGGAAAGAGGAGACATGCAACTCCATCCTCGACAAAGATCAACATGACGAGGCGTACTGGGGGAAAGTGGAGGCGAGGTAAAATGCCTTGTTCGACGACGACTTCAACGCAAAGACAGTGAAGAGTTTGTTCGGGCGGATCTCCCACTGGGTGAAGGAGTGGATGATCGCTTACGACAAGGCGACGAAGAAAAGGCCCAGCGGCGCCTCCGACGACATGATCATCGAGCAAGCTCAGTAGATATACAACGCCCATGAAGGGAGCCGCTTCAAGCATTTTGGTGCCTGAAAAATCTTGCAAGACTATCCCAAATTCCTCCACCTAAAATTTCCCGATGTTCCGTCCATGAAGCGGACGAAGAATACGGCAGAAGGCGCCTACACCTCATCTGGAACGCTGCACGGATCGAGCGAGGCAACAGAAGAGGAAAGCACGGCTCTCGTCCCCCCCCCCCCCAGCCGCCCACAGGGACGAGACGCGACAAAGGCGGAGGCAAGGGCGGCCAAAGAAAAAGGAAAAAAGAAGGTGAGCGAAGACGCGGAGTTCGGGTAGATAGCCAACTCAACAAATGAAAGGCTAAGCGGCATCATCGCGGCAAAGAACAACCTCGCCGAGGCAATGAGGGAGCGTGCTCGGGCGAAACAAGATGCCACTGACACAAAGATCATCAACACAGATACGTCACATAAGACGTCGGAGCAGTACCAGCTCCATATGATGATAGTTGCCGACGTCAAGCGACGTCGAGGATGGGCGTAGTTATTTTTTTCCCCTAAAACGATTACCGTTTTTTATATTTCTAGTAATTTTTTTTTAATTTCTAGTAATATAATTTTTTCTTTCTAGTGATGTATTTTTTTATTTGTAATAATGTATTTTTATTTAAATTAATGTAATTAGAATTTTCTTATTAAAATTAATGCAAAACAAATTCAGAAATTAGATAGAGACACCCCTTAGGGACAGCCCAACTACAGCTCACTGTCTCTATCTCCAAAAAATTCATAGAGACACCCCGTAGAGACACTACCACTGCAGGTAGTCTAAGAGAATATATAGTCATATACCCATAATGAGCAAGCGAATCCAATATATAGCCCACCTTTTTAAAAAACATAAATTATAGTTATTCTTTTAAATTTGTGACCTAATTACACCTTAACTCTCTTAGGCTATGTGCAACCCGTCTCAAGCGGGGGTGCTCGAGCGGGGATCGAGCACGGGGTGGCTAGAGCACCCTGCGTGGCGGAGGTCGCAAGCTCGAGCACCGCTCGAGCACGGCGCGTGCCTTCACGCGCGAAACGAAAATTTAAAAAATAAAAAATAAAAAATGTCGGGCGCATGTTATACACGCGCCAACGGTAAAACAATTAAGGGCAACGGGCATTTTTTGTTTGCCGGCAACGGTAAGTTGCATTTTTCTTTTTCTTTTTATTTTATTTTATTTATTGTACCTATAAATACTCATTTCATCTCCTTCATTTTCACACCTCTCATTCCTTTCATCTCTCAATTTTTTTTCATCTCCTTCATTTCTCCAACAAATTCATCCCCAAAAAAAAATTATGGATCCCAACAATCCATACAACTGGTTAGGCGACAATTCCGACGACCAAATGGGTTTCACGGCGGCGGGGCTCGATCAAATCAACCTCAACAGTGCGGCCTCAGCGGAATTCTACCCGTCGTTCTCCCCCGAAGCCGACAGTCCGGCGATAAACACCGAGGATCGACTCATTTTGGTACCGCCGCCGTCCCAGCCCGCTACCGGAGGAAGAAAAAAGAAGGGCAAGGGCAAAGCCATCGCCACCTCTGCCGCTGCCGAGGAAGATGACTCGGAACCCGTCCGGGCCAAGCGGCACAACTACACCGACGAACAAGTCAGCTACATGGCACAGATTTGGGTGGAGGAAACCTGCAACTCCATCGTCGGATGCGACCAGTCCGGCGAGAGATATTGGGGCGCTATCCAAGAGCGCTTCAACAAGAAATTCAACTTGGATCTCAACAAGAAAGCCGTGAGGAGCTTCTTCGGCCACATCCAGACCGCCGTTAAAGCCTGGATTAGCGCTTTCCAGAAAGCCCAATCTCGCCGGCCAAGCGGCGCCGATGACGGGTATGTAATTGCCCAGGCCCAAGCCATTTACAAGGCTAATACCCAGGCATCTTCTTTCCACTATTTCACAGCTTGGGACATTCTCAAAGACAACCCCAAGTTCCTCCTCGCCAATTTCCCAGACGTACTTTCCATGAAGAGGACGAAGACTACGGTGGAGGGCAACTACACATCTTCTCATTCCCAGCCATCTGCGGAGGAGGCCCAGTCCACCGAAGGAGAAAGCGCCCCTCCTCGACCGGAGGGTCGAGATGCGGCAAGGGCCAGGGCAAGGTCCAAAGGAAAGAAGCCGGTAGAGGGCTCGTCCCAGTTCGAATCCGTCATGGATCGATATGGTGACCGACTTACCCAGTTCGCTGAGGCCAAGCATGAGATCGCGGTGGCGTTGCAAGAATCAGCTCGCGCGAAGCTGGAAAATGCACGCATCCGGGCCGAATGTGTTCAGCAGAGACGTGATGCCACCGACTTGGAAGTTGTCTCCAGGGACACGAGATTTATGACGTCGGAGCAGCTTCAAGTTCACAGGATGATGGTGGAGGAGGTGACACAACGTCGGGGGTGGTCGTAGTATTTTTTCATAATTTTTAGTTTTATGTACTTTTTTTTCGAGCATGTAGTATTTTTTTTATTGTGTGCGGCATATAATTTTCCAATTTTCAAATATTATGAAAAATTCGTATTATTTATTAATTAGTGTATTTTAATTTATTTACAAATAGATGAATTAATTTAATAAATGAAAATAGGGAATTGTTTAATATTGTGCTGGAGCACCCTTAGTGCACCCTTGAGATGCAGGGGTAGAGGTCTCTAAGGATGCTCTAATGTTAGAGGGTGCTCTAAGGGATGCAAATAGCCTTATGTTCGGATACATCATTGCTTAACCTTTTTTTCTTCTTTCTTTTTTTATTTCAGGTTTTTTCTTTCTTTTCTTCTATTTTTTTCTGTTATTTTTCAGATTTTTTTCCTTTTTTTATTTTCTTAATTTTTATTTTCTATTTTATTTTTTACTCCCTCCGTATTTTTATAAATGTCCCATTTCACTCATTTCTACTGTATTTCTATTTTGTCCTAATCTGTTTTTTATACCATCATACACTCCTTACTTTTGAGAATTACTACCCTTTGCTATTTAGGACCCCACCTCACATCAACTTATTTCTATTTTTTTTATCATTACAACAACTTTATTCTTACTTTTTGGTCAATACCACCTTTTTGTCATTACCACTGTTTTTTTGTTATTATCTCACTACCCCTAGTCTCTAACTTTTACCCTACTTTTCAACACTTTACCAGCTTTCTTAATTCACATGCCAGGTCAAACTAGGACATTTATATAAATACGGAGGGAGTATTTTTCAGATTTCTTATCTTTTTCAATTTTTCTTTTCTTTTTCTCTGTTTTTCTTTTTTTAATTTTTCCAGATTTTTTTTCTTTTTTTTTCTATTTTTTTTTATTTTTCATAAATTTTTTTATTTCCAAAATTTTTCGCTTCTTTTTTGTTTGCCTCTTCGTTTTTTTGTTTGTCGCTTCTTCTATGGTCAAGATTGAGTGAGGGGAGCCGAAGGCCTCAGAGCAAGCCGAAGAAATCTAAATTGTTGCCCGACAATTATCCTTATATTAGTAATGGAGCAAAGGCGGAGCCGTAAAATCGGAACCGAAGGCGGAGCCGCAAATTCGGAGCAGTATAACTTTTGATGTTCAAAAATAAACATTGTCATGACGAAATGTAAGTATAGTGAAAATTTGGTACTTTGAAAATGACCATATTTTGCCAAAAGTACCAACAGAAAGCACAAAAAAAAAACTACGTAATTTGGTACTTTGACACTAACGACCATATTAGTGTCAAAAGTGTCATCATAAAACATAAAGAAATAAGTAATTTGGTACTTTGGCACTAATGATCATATTAGTGCCAAAAGTACCAACAGAAAGCACAAAAAAAACTACGTAACTTGGTACTTTGGCACTAACGATCATATTAGTGTCAAAAGTACCAACAGAAAGCACAAAAAAAAACTACGTAATTTGGTACTTTAACATTAATAACTATATTATTTCCGAAAGTACCAACAGAAAGTAGAAAAAATACTAAGTAATTTGATACGCTTAAAAAAGCAGTGACAATCAAATTTATTACTTATAGTACTACAAGATTATCATTCCACCAACTATATCATCTCAAAAAGATTGATACGCTTAATCTCTCGAGTTTACATGGTTTGAAAAGGTTTCTGGTAGACGATTCATCTAATAAAACACACTGTTGTATTGTATAGTTAAATATTTTACTAAATGTCCAAATATATGCGTAATTAATTAATTAATTAATTAATTTGTGAGCCAAGGAACCCAACCACCGAGCAAAGATGTTGCACCATCAGAATATACTGTCGTTATGATAATAATCAAAATAGTTATACTTGATGTTTGGTAGAAATAGTTAAATTAAGTAATTGTTAACATGCTACTTTGTTCCTTTCCCGGTTTGTCTTTATCTGGATTACTTAATTAATTGCTAAAAGAAAATTGATAGTTCGTCCTTTAATTTTAGTCACCAGTTATCTTTTAGAGTTTATTCACCTTTATAGTCACTATAGATAAGAAAACAATACTTTTGTTAAAGAAACTTAAATTACAATAATAAAGGTCAATATTTTAATTTTAAGATCAAAATATTTTTATTATTTATCTTATATATAGAAAATATCATGTGATATAGTTAATATGAGCATTAAAATATAAATTATGGCTCACCCTCTTCATAAATATAAATTATGATCATTTTTTTGAACTTAGAACTTAAATACCCCTTTTCCTCTTCTATTTGTGATTCATCACTCCTTGACCCATTTTATTGACACTTAATTCCCTTTCCAAATTTTTTCTTTCTTTTTTTCTGTTTTCTTATTTTATTTTCCAGTTGTTTTTTTCTTTTTTTCTTTTTTTTTCTTATTTTCCAGATTTCTTTTTCTTTTTTTCTGTTTTATTTTTTATTTTTCAGATTTCTTTTTTTTATCTTATTTTCCAGATTTTTTTTCTTTTTTTCTGTATTTTTATTTTCCAGAATTTTTTCCTCTTTTTCTTTTTTTTTTATTTTTCAGATTTTTTTAATTTCTAAATTTTTGTTTGCCTCTTCGTTTTTATGTTTGCCGCTTCTTCTTTGGTCAAGATTCGAGCGAGGGAAGCCGTAGGCCTCGGAGCGAGCCGAAGAAATCTAAATTGTTGCCCGATGATTATCGTTATATTAGTAATCGGAGCGAAGGCGGAGCCATACAATAGGAGCCGAAGGCGGAGCCGCAAAATCGGAGCAGTATAACTTGGAATAATTGGAATGTTCGTCCCAAGAGTACCATGTCATAACTTGGAACATTTGGAACTAATTCGACAATTCGTCCCAATTGTACCAAATCTGGAACAATTGGCACTAATAAGGCAAAATTTGTACCAGATGTACTAGAACATTTGGTACTAATAAGACTAATTGTACAGGATGTACCAACTACCTCATACCCGTCCGACCCGCGCCCACCCGCCCGCGTTCAACCCGACCCGCTCCGCGTTTCATTAAGGGTATTTTCGTCCCAAATTAAAAAATGGTCAAAATTTATATTTTTAAAGAATGTGGGCCAAAATTTATATTTTAATGATCATTATGGCTATTTCAAAATATGTCTCTCACATATACACCAATAATTCACTCCAATTTCAAATTCAATTTTCAAAATGAGTTTCTCTCTCTGTGTAAGTGCAGATTTTCTCCCCCTCACAACCACCACCATCCGCCGTCGTCGTTGCTCTGCCGTGGTTCCAACCGCCACCTCTATTTCTCCCCTTCCACCTCCACCTCTGTTTCTCTGCTTTCATCTTTGTGACTTCGTTTCTTAGTTTCGTAGCCTTCCATGCTCATTTCTCGAACTAACTGACACCACCAAAGTAATAACCGCCATCGTGCAACCTCTGCAACTTGCGTGAAACCTTGGAAGACCAAGCAAAAACATCCAAATGCCTGAAAATGAAGGACAAATCGAAGATGCCACGGCAACTTCGCTTCTCTTTGTTTCAATTTCTCTCATTTGTTTTGCGATTTCTCATACGAAAACGTTTCTCCGGCCAGATTCGAAGTCAACGTCGCAGCAAATCAACCCAAGCTAGCAATCCTTCTGTCAAAATGTTGGTAATTTCTCTTTCATTTACCCAAATTGCATTTAGATCTGAAAAATTCGAGTTTTTTTCGTTGGTGTAAATGCCACGATTTTGATTGAATTCGTACACTCGTAGCAACATTTATTATTCATATGAACGAGGTACGATATTCATAATATCGTACTTTTATTGTTACGATTTTGTTAAACTCGTACTTGAGACTGACCAATTCATGTATGTTTTCTAACTATTTCGGGGAATATCGTTACATTTTTTGTACGATTTGACATATTAGAGCATGTGTTTTTACTTAAAATTGATACAATATTATGATTTGTTTGTGTTTTTGGAATTTTATATGTGTACAATGTTACGATATTCGAAATATCGTACTTTTGTGGCTACGGTTTTGTTGAACTCGTACTCGAGACTGACCAATTCATGGATTTTTTGTAGCTATTTGGGGAATATCGTACATATTCTGTACGTTTTGACAAATTTGTGCATGCGTTTTACTTAAAATTGATGTGATATTCAGATTTGTTTGTGGTTTTAGGATTTCATGCGTGTAAGATGTTACGATATTCGGAATATTGTACTTCTTTGACTACGATTTTGTTAAATTCATACTCAACACTGACCAATTCATATGTTTTGTAGCTATTTTTGGGGAATATCATTTCATATTTGGTACGATTTGACAAATTTGTGAATGTGTTTTTGCTTAAAATTGATACGATATTATGATTTGTTCGTGTTTTGGCATTTCATGTGTGTACGATGTTATGATATTCGAAATATCGTACTTCTATGGCTACGATTTGTTGAAGTTGTACTCGAGACTGACCAATTCATACATGTTTTATAGCTATTTTGGGGAATGACATTACATATTTTGTACGATTTGAAAAATTTATGCATGTGTTTTGCTTAAAATTGATACGATATTAAGCTTTGTTTATGTTTTGAGAGTTCATGTATGTACGATGTTATGATATTCTGAATATCGTACTTTTGTGGCTACAATTTTGTTAAACTCGTACTCGAGACTGACCAAATCATGCATGTTTTGTAGCTATTTTGGAGAATAACATTACATTTTTTGTACGATTTGACAAATTTGTGTATGTATTTTGCTTAAAATTGATACGATATTAAGATTTGTTTGACTAATTTGTTTGCATTTTCGGAATTTCATGTGTGTACGATGTTAGATATTCTGAATATCGTACTACTGTGGCTACGATTTTGTTAAACTCATACTCGAGATTGATCAATTCATGCATGTTTTGTAGCTATTTTGGGGAATATCGTTACTTATTTGGTTTGATTTGACAATTTTGTGCATATGTTTTTGCTTAAAATTGATACACCCTCCGTCCACGAAATGGTTGCCACATTGTGGACGACATGGGTTTTATGAAAATGGTAGGTAGTAGTGAATTATAGTGAGTATTGTTGTGAGTGGAGGGATCCCACAATAAATGTGAGTGGAGTAGCAAAAGTGGCAACCATTTTGTAGACACACTTGAGTAGCTAAAGTGACAACCATTTCGTGAACGGAGGGAGTACAATATTAAGATTTCTTTGTGTTTTTGGGATTTCATGTGTGTACGATGTTAGGATATTCGGAATATCGTACTTCTGTAGCTACGATTTTGTTGAACTCTTACTTGAAACTAACCAATTCATGCTTGTTTTGTACCTATTTTGGTGAATATCGTTACATAGTTGGTACGATTTGACAAATTCATGCATTATTTTTTCTTAAAATTGATACGATATTACGATTTATTAGTTTTTTTTTATTTCATACGAGTACGATGTTACGATATTCCGAATATCGTACTTCCTTGTCTACGATTTTGTTAAACTCGTACTCGAGATTGATACAATTTTATCATTTGTTGGTACTCTTATATATTGGTATGGTTTGTACGAATTCGTCTACTGTTATCAGTCATATCGGGTATGTTAATACGAATGATTTATATTAGTACCATATTCTATTTTTTTTAAATTATTTTTTTGAAGGTACAATGGATATCATAGGTGATCATGTGCAAGATTTTGGATTAATTCGATCATAATGTCATATATTTACTGTAGAGATTGAGTTGGATTAAGGATTATGGATTAGTGAATGAACAATTGTTGCTTGTAAATAATTTGCAGTGACATGAGCAATTGTTATCAATTGGTAGAATCGTACTGAACATCTTGTAATTTCGTGGTTAAAATTATAAATGATTGAGAACATTTCGTATATATTTTTCAGTTCAATTTGATTTATTTTGTCAATTTGATTCTATTTTTGGTTTTTTCATTCCACATACTTCGATACAATTATGTATTTTGCGTGCTTGTACGCCGAAGCAAATTCATAAATTCGTACTCACGTAGCCACGCTTTATTGGTACACCAGTACGATGCTACGAGATTTAGAAAATCGTACATCGTCGTTGCGGTGGTGGCAGAATAAGTGACGGATGGTGGTACGATGCTACAAAATTTCGAAAATTGTACATCCCCGCGGCGGTGATGGCAGCGGCGGTGGCGGAATGGGTGGCGGACGGTGGTACGATGCTACGAGATTATGAAAATCATACCTCGTCGTGGCGGTGGTGGCGGAATGAGTGGTGGACAGTGGTACAATGCTACGAGATTCCGAAAATTGTAGCGGCGACGGCGGCGAAACAGGTGGCGGACAGTTGTACGATGCTACTAGATTTCAAAAATCATATATCACTGCCGTGGTGGTGGCGGCCAAAGCAAGCCACCCCAGAGAGAAATAAATGAATGCCATAGATCTTGGACAAATCCAAAGAGGTTTTTCCTATACGTTCATGAGAAAATATTTCTAGATCCCAATAGACCCAATGCCAGATAGCTGCCAGAAAACACAATATGTGCCCCAGATACACCTTCATAACTCCAAATCCCCGAATTTGTTACGGTTCCTCCTATGATACTCCAACCCCCCCTCCCCCCATGAATCGGCGGTGGCCGAATGGGTGACGGACGGCGGTATGATCCTACGAAATTCTGAAAATCGTATCTCGCCGCGACGATGGCGGCGGCGGCAGACGGTGGTACGAAATTCGAAAATCGTACTTCACTAAGAGAGAGTGTAAACTAAAGGTAAGGGTATTATGGTTCGAAAGTGGAAATGTTGACCTTTATTATTGTAAATTAGGTTCTTTGACAAAATTATTGTTTTCTTATCTATAGTGGCCCTTCAAGTCACTCACTCTATTTTTTACTATGAAGAAAACTGACAGTCATCTAATTCGACACTTCGAGATACTATTTAATTTAATTTTTCTATTAAGAAAATGAAGTGTCCAGAAAAATAATGTCGCGCTGTTATTGTAATTGAGATTTTCTACTATCATTTTCATGAGTTAGAAAATCCGATTCAAGCACTAAAATTAATTTGCTTAAGCATTAAGAAAACCTCATTATAGGGGACTGTGCAAGTGTTTGGAGGGATTTTTTTTTTTCTTATTACTATACGAGGTGTGCACCAATAAATTACGTTTGATCTAATTTTAAAATGTGAGTCATTCTTCTATGTTGGTGCGGTTCATCATGTTTTATTATTATTCTAATTTTTTCGATTATTTTTTATCTTAATAAATTCTAATTAACTTTAATCAAAATTTATAAAATTTAATTTTGTTTATTAAAATTTAATTATAAATTAATGTACATTAATTATATTTACATATAAAAATGAAAAAGGATAGTCCGAGCCAACCATACGGCACGGCCTACCAAGTTTTGCCTTTGAATTTATTTGGTGGAAATAAATTGCGATTTATGTCCAAATTTTCCTAGCACGCATATTATAGGAGATAGTTAACTCACACATATAAATCGGTAATAATAATTAAAAAACTATCTGAATTTTAATATAAAAATTAGGATTCAGATAAGCTTATTAATTTACATTTGCTAAGCCTAAACTTAGGGGTCGTAGCATTATGTGATATCTTTCCTAACAATTATATACACTTCGCTTTGAATGCAAATTACGAAGTTGCTTACATCTTCAAAATGTTTATGGAGTTGCTTAATAATGTGTAGATAATTTCGTACTTAGTTTTTATTTTTGCAAGCAAAGGTTAGATATTTTGGTTTACACGACAAATTTTTATAATTTATATAAATATTATTGTTTGTGCTCTTTTTTTTTTTTTTTTGACATTTACATTATCACATCATTACATTTCATGATATTACAACTAGTTATATAAAGCACAATACCATCACTATATTAATAAACTAGTACTAAAAACTAGATAAATACCATATGAAAATGAAAAAAAGACAACCCACACTAATGAGACTTGAATCATAGACCTTTTAAATAAAAAAAGTCTTATGAACCTCAATTGTATCATTTGGGCTAGACTTTATGGACATATTATTATTTGTACTCTAATTTAAGGTAATCCACTTTTTTAAGCCATACATAATTGAAAAGGTGTTCCCGATCAATGGTCAAAAGATAAGTATAGTAATTAGTATGGTTGCCTCATCAGCTTCCTGAATATAAGCTAGAGTGTTTATGAATATAAACTTTAAATGCAAAAATTATCAAAAAGTTACTACTAACGTTGAAGATTAAATGCGCATCACTTTTTTATAGCTCGTGGAAATATCTCTCTCTCTCTCTCTCTCTCTCTCTCTCTCTCTCTCTCTCACACACACACACACACACCCCCCTTCCCGACTTAATTTGCTAAATGTTTGCATGCGTTTCGTCATCGGTATAGAAAAGGGGCAAACTAGGCAATATACTTAACAAACGAAAAGATAAACAATAAATAAATTGTTGTGAATTTATATATCTTTTCTTCGTTTTTCTTTTCAAAGGATATATCTTTTCTTTGTTTATAAAAGAAACAAATAAGTTGGTCCCAACTCCCCCATATTGCACGAAGCTGTCAAGTTACTTACAGCTTGTGTTCCAATCATTATCTAGATTTCCGGATCATTTTCCAATGTTCTACTTCATTCACTGACAACAATTAATTTATTAAACTACATAGTATTTTTTGAGTGAACACAATCAATCACCAATAAAATAATATATTCCTTGAGTAAATATTTAAATTTAGATATTGACCCATCTTATGAATTTTGACACTTTTGCTTCTGAATTTGGAATTTTTAAAGTACTAGTATTTTTTGAATTTTGTTCTTTTTTATAATTATTAATAACATACTCCATAAAGTTTTTTCATAGAAGTAATTAAATTTTAAAGTTTTTTCAGAAGAGCTGAGAGAATATAATTTTGATAAATCTACATTTTCTTAAAATGGATGGATAACTCGCTTGTCAAAAAATAGTTATTGAATAAATCATCACTAAATAAATACTAATTGTTTAAAGAAACTTTTTTGATTAAAAATCATTTCAAATAGGTCACGAAATAGGTTGATAAGAAACAAAAATTATAAGATTGAACGATCATGTTGGTCCTCTTTTCAATACAAAAAAGACAAATTGCACAAACTAATCTCATAATTAAAGTGGATGATAAAATTAGTTTTTCCATTAAGGTTCACAATTTTTTTTGAGAAGAAAGGTTCACAAAATTAGTGCTGTTTAAATTTAAAATTGTAACTCAAATTTAACATAAATATATCATAAGTAACACTTACGTAAGATTTAATTATAATTAATTGAACCCAATTAAAAATTAAATAATCTCTAATTATTTTCTTAATTACTCTCTAATTACAATCAATTGCATGGTGCGATCGAGGGTAATAAAAGTTTTTGCCTCACAAATTTCCTCAATAAAAGAATCCAAAATAAACAAAAGAAAAGGACAAGTCAGAATAAAATAAAATAAAACATAAGAAGAGACAAAAAGAAAAAAGAAAAGAAAAAATCGAAAAAAAAAACAAAAAGGAAAAACCGGCGGTTGCAAAACGGTGGTGGCGGTGGCGCTAGCAGAAGATGATAAGTCCATTTCATCCTTGATGAACATTTCAACCTCTCTGCTCCCCACCTATATACATACATTCATACACACACACACACATATTTATATTTATACTTCAAATTATTATCTACCTACATTTGTCAAGATTTCCAATCATTTGAACCTCCAATCATCAGTATATATAATTCTTTTATATATACTTGATTCTTGATTATCCAATTCTGCCCCTCCCTTCGTCTTCAAACCAACCACCATTCCGTTTCTCTTCATCTCCTCTGCCCATCCATCTCTCTCTCTTCTCTCTCTCTCTCTCTCTCTCTCTACACATTCATATATTTATATATATCGCATGCGTTTATACACATTAACAAGGGCAGAGACACAAACCCACGCACATTATCATTAAGCAATCCAATCCCTCTTTGCACTGATTATCAAGGTACGATCACGTCAATTTTCTGTGTTTTTTTTTTGTCGTTTTTCTATTGTTTCTGCCTCATGCAAAATTTTCCAATGATTTTGATGAAAAATAGGATTTCCCTATCTGTGCTTCATTCTTCTCTGAATTTTGTTCGAAATATGATAAATGGAATGAATTTTTCATTAGATTTTCAAATTGTGTTTCATTGGAATTGTAATAAATTCCATGATAAGATTGATATTTGATTCCTAGATTTCAGGGGGTGTAATGTAATAATATTTGTGTTGCAAAAAGGAAAAAAAAAAAAAGACAAAATACAAAAAAGGAAACATCTAATCTATAATCTATAATGCATTAAAGATAAAGAATGTATGCTGTTATTTTCATTCTTAATGCATTTACTGAATTGGGATTGTATTTTGGCTGGCCTATTGATATTCCAATGTAAAAATCTAAACTAACTGCAACTTTTGATCATCTATAGGAAAATTCCAATACAAGCAAATAAAAATTTAAACAATTTGAGTTGATTTTCAACTTGAGTGACAATGCCTGAGTATAATTTGGAGGAATCAAACACGGAGAGGTTCGCCAAAGAAAACGAGGAACAACACTATGTTCCTCGCAAAGAGATTTTCATGGAGAGGTCTCCCCGTAGCCCTTTGAGCACACACAGCCCCCCGTTGAGCTCATTGAGCCGCGAGAGCGACTCTCTCGACCTCGCCATTGATGGGGTGGTGGACAACTCCATTGAGGATCTCTACAACAATGTGTGTGAAATGCAGAGCTCGGATCACTCCCCATCAAGGCGCAGTTACCTCTCCTATGGTGAGGAGTCGCGCCTCGATTCCGAGCTGCATTTCCTTGCTGGAGGTGATGATGATGATGATGGTGTGGCGGAGATGAAGAAGGAGGTTGTGGAGAGGGCCAATTCCGGGAATAAAAAAGTCAACAGAGAGGAGAGTTTTGGAGAGAGGTTGAGGATCAATCCTGCCGGTTTTAGCTGTGGTTCGCCTACTGCTCAGTCACAGACTAGGCGCCTCTCTCAGGTGCAGCTGCCTTCGGAGACGTCTAAGAAGGCTCCTCTGAGGAGCAAGACTTTAAACGGGAGGCCTCCGAATGGGAAGGTTGGTGTAAGGGGGCCTAAGAAGCTAGGGACGGCATCTTCTTTGAAGATTGAGAGGAGTTCTTCGCTTGTAGGGGCGGCTAAAGTTGAGGAGAATGGCGAGGCGAAGTTTCTTGGGCCGTATTTGCTTAAGCAGGCGAGGGACATGATAGCAACGGGGGCGAATTCTCAGAAGGCTCTGGATTCGGCTCTGAGAGCTATGAAGTCCTTTGAGGGTGT
Source organism: Schizonepeta tenuifolia (assembly GCA_029490685.1). Lineage (NCBI taxonomy): Eukaryota > Viridiplantae > Streptophyta > Magnoliopsida > Lamiales > Lamiaceae > Schizonepeta > Schizonepeta tenuifolia. Next base: position 70,270,092 of record CM055958.1, read on the forward strand.
GAATGGAGACAAGGCAAATCTTGAATATGTGATGTGTTTGCACGTTGTGTCCGCATTGTACTGCAGGGTCGGGAGGTACAACGAGGCCATCCCGCTTCTTGAGAAGTCGATTGAGATTCCTCAGATGGATTTAGGCCAGAACCATGCTCTTGCTAAGTTTGCAGGGTGTATGCAGTTGGGTGATACTTATGCAATGCTGGGGCAGATTGAGAACTCAATTCTGCTCTACACCGCGGGTTTGGAGATCCAACGGCAGGTGCTCGGAGAGAATGATCCGAGGTTTGGAGAGACGTGCAGGTATCTTGCTGAGGCTCATATTCAAGCTATGCAGTTTGATAAAGCAGAGAAGCTCTGTCGTATGGCGCTTGATATTCATAAGATCAACGGATCAACAGCCTCGCCCGAGGAGGCAGCCGATAGGAGGCTTCTTGGCCTAATCTGTGACTCGAGAGGCGACTATGAGAACGCACTTGAGCATTATGTCATTGCAAGTATGGCTATGGCTGCAAACGGCCAGAATGCCGAAGTTGCAGCCATAGATTGCAGCATTGGTGATGCTTATCTATCTCTATTGCGTTATGATGAGGCCATCTGCGCGTATCAGAAGGCGCTGAGCACATTCAAGTCGAGCAAAGGCGAGAGCCACCCTTCCGTGGCGTCTGTTTTTGTGCGTTTGGCGGATTTGTATAACAAGATTGGGAAATTTAGCGACTCCAAATCCTACTGTGAGAGTGCTCTCAAGATTTACGCCAAGCCAGCACCCGGGAGCCCTCCGGAGGAGATTGCGAGCGGTTTGGTGGACATATCCGCGATTTATGAGTCCATGAACGAGGCCGAGCAAGCGCTGCAGCTGCTCCAGAGGGCAATTAGGGCTTATGGCAACGCGCCCGGGCAGCAGAATGTTATTGCAGGAATCGAGGCGCAGATGGGAGTTTTGTACTATATTTTGGGGAGATATGTTGAGTCATACAACTCTTTGAAGAATGCTGTGATGAAGTTTAGGCTGAGTGGAGAGAAGAAGTCTGCTCTTTTTGGGATTGCTCTTAATCAGATGGGGCTTGCCTCGGTGCAGCTCTTCTCGATCAATGAGGCTGCTGATCTGTTTGAAGAAGCTCGGGACATTCTGGAGTTGGAGTGTGGGCCGTACCATGCTGATACATTGGGAGTTTACAGCAATCTTGCAGGAACTTATGATGCAATGGGCAGGTATAATACATATATGTTGCAAAATAATGTTTTTTTTTTTCCTAATCTTTTTGGTGCATATTTTGATATCCATACATGAAAATAGAGCATTGTTTATATGTCCCAAATTAATGTTTCTCATGCATTTTTGTGCATATTTTGATAAAGGGTTTGATAAATTTGTTATAATTGATCAGTAACTGGATTTGAATCTTTTTGAACTCCAAAATGTGTGATGTCATAGGAATTGAAATCTTGGAAAATGATGTTTCTTTTCATGTAATTTTGATATTCATGCATGAAGGGTCTTGCTTAATTTGATATAACTGAATAATATTTGGATTTTGAATCTTTGTGAATATAATATTGTAATGTAGCAAGGCTGCATGCAATTGAAATCTAGCTTGAATATATTGTTATATGTCACAAATTAATGTTTCTTTCTGCATATTTTGATATCTGGACATGAAGGGTCATGCTAGAATTAGTTGTAACTGATTAATATTTTAACTCAAAATATGTACTGTAATAGGACTATTGATGCAATTGAAATCTTGGAATACATTGTTGAGCTGAGAGAGGAGAGGCTTGGGACGGCGAATCCTGACGTGGAAGACGAGAAGGAGAGGCTGGCTATACTAATGAAAGAAGCAGGAAAGGTCAGAACCAGAAAATCAAGATCACTCGAAACTTTGCTCGTGAAGAACGATGCCTACCACGGTAGCATGCCTTATGACGTCGAGGTTTCTTAAAAAAAATCGTGGTCTTTATTTTGCATTTAGCTTTTCTATTTTTATGTTGCTTAATGTACATGTTTATGATTACAAAGGGGTTCTAGTTGCTGTGGTTGCCTTGCCTTGCCTTGCCTTGCATCTTCTGCTTTCAGGATCGACGTGTGAAATGACAATTTTACCCTTACTTTTTGTTATTATAAAAATTAAGTCGATATCAGAGTAGATGTAGAGGAGGCTTTGGAGGTGTTTTTCTGTCCATTTGTATGGTGCTGTACCTTTCCTTCCCCTACCAGAGGGGAAGATGGATTTATTTGTCACTTTCCGAATTTGTGATTTTAATGAATGTAAAGATGGAATTTCATTTTCTTTATTGTTGGTGCAACCACTATTGATAATAGACATTCAACTGCATTCTTTGACGATATATCAATTACTACTATTTGTTTCTTTATCTAGAAATTGGTTTTGCATTATGACATTTCATCTTGTGAGTGTGACATGGGGGTGGTATTAGATAGGGTTAATCATTATTATTAGGAGAAATTTGTGGAAGATGACAGCTAATCCCACCTTAATTTGATGCAAATTGATGAACATATATATGTAAAGGCCGTGAGAAATGACAAAATTATGATTAAAACTTGTCAATTATGGCCTTCTTTTGTGATTTATTTCACCTAATATAGTGGTCTACTTGATTATTATTCATTGTCCATTGAACCATTTTCTAATCATCAAATTCGGAGTATTATTTATTAATTATAACTCTCAATAGTTATTGTGTTTTTATTTATTTCCTAATTATTGTATTTTTTTAGTTATTGTCTTTTTTTTTAATTCAATAAAATTGTCATTTATTAATTTCTGAATTTAATTAAGTTAGTTTTTGTAATATTTATTATAAATAAAAAAAAATAACAAAATAAAATCTATTCAATCATTAAAATCACGTTTCCCAGTGCTTAGACCTAGGTCTTACTCAACCCCATTGTAGTGGTAAAATCAACCTATGTCTAACTCAACACCACCAATCATTAAAACCACGTTTCCCAGTGTTTAGACCTAGGTCTTACTCAACCCCATTGTAGTGGTAAAATCAACCTATGTCTAACTCAACACCACCAATCATTAAAATCACGTTTCCCAGTGCTTAGACCTAGGTCTAACAAGACCCTTGTAGTACATGCTCTTAATGGTCACATTTGCATGACAAAAAACTAATTGGATATGTGACCCTTTTAGCTACCTATTTTGGCTACTTTATGTTATTATGGGCCATAACATACAAAAAGGCTCTAACATTTGCCAGCAACTTTGTCTACTTTATCCTAACTTGGGAGAAAATAATGTGTCTGAACCAATTTTCAAAAGTGGTTTTCGAATCCACAACAATAATTCCATAACCTGTTTTTATAAGGAATTCTCGTATAATAAACATTTGTTATTCACGTAACTAAACTTTCTATCCCTTTAAAAAATTAAAATTTGTCTCGAGATAAGTGTACTTTCTATAGTTCAATAGAAAAACAATATTGAACTTCTCATTTTACCCTTTCATCAATGGAAAAATTCTAATTCATTTTACCATACAATAATCAATGTTAAAAAGGAGTAAACTACAATTTTTGAAGGCACAAGACATTATGATTCATGTAAACATACATCAGCAAAATTCGAAATTCAATCAAGACAGAATGCAAAGCAAATAGACAAGTGAGATTGGTGAACTGGGACGAAAGAGAAAGAATAAAAGTGCGAGACTCAGGCTCAAATTCGAATTTAAACATGGGAGTAGGAAAGTCGGGGTCTAGCGCAAGAATACAAGATCTTTAACTGCCCTTCGGGGTTAAATAGAGTTTCAAAACCTTTTTATTTCAATCACTTTTTATAGAGCTGTCAAACAGCTCAAGCCAGGCTAGCCTCAGCCCATTGGACTTAGGTGCATGTCAAACCAGCCCAAATTCAGTCAGGCCTCTAATTTTAACACCTGTAACTACTAACTACAAGAACAAGTGACAAACAAGAAAACAAACAGGAAAAAGTAATTGATCACTGCATCTGGTTTCTACAATAATCTTCAAGTTGCTGCACATAATCCAATCTTGCAAATACATTTCTGTAACAAATGCTTGCCACCTCAAGTTTAGGGGGGAAAAATCGACACATTCAAACATTTTCTTCTAAAATACAAATGTTACCTGTGAAGTTGCCTTGAACTCCATGAACTGCTTACAGGTGAAGATGGGAAGATGATCGTAGGCAACCTCAAGCTCTCCTCGACGTGGGGGTAGTCGACCATGTAGTGAAGGCCGCGGCTTTCATGGCGCGCTAGAGCGCTGCTTACAACCAGTTTGGCGCAGCAAAATAGGTTCCTCATCTCGCATGCCTCCAACCCCACCATTGTAGGTTCCCAACCATGCTGGAATAGGTAAGTCTCCCATTCCAATTCCAGTTCTCCGATCCTCATCTCAGCAGTCTGCAGCCTCGTCGTTGATCTCACAATCCCCACGTACTTCCACATGATTGACTGCAGCACTCTCCTCACTTCCCTCGTCTTGAGAGATATGTTGTTCAAAACAATCTTCCCGAGTGATTTTGGCATTGTAGGCCGGGACCAAGAATTTGAGGCCCCATGATCAACTCGTGAGCTCTGCATATGGTCGATGGAAGGTTGAACTGCCCTTCTTGCAAAGACGAGGGCCTCGAGCAGTGAGTTGCTAGCAAGCCGGTTTGCTCCGTGCAAGCCTGTGCACGCGACTTCACCAGCCACAAAGAGACCTCTAACATTGGTTTCCCCTTGGAGTCCAGCTCGAACACCGCCACACATGTAGTGAGCTGCAGGAACGACAGGGATTGGTTGTTCAGTTATGTCTAAGCCATGCTTGAGACACTCTGCTGCTATGTTGGGGAAGTGGGACAGAATGCTTTCTTTAGGCTTGTGACTTATGTCGAGAAGCACATACTTCTCATGGCGTTTCTTGAGCTGCTCATCGATGCTTCTTGCTACAACGTCCCTTGGGGCAAGCTCTGCCCTCTCGTCATACATGGGCATGAACCTCTCCATATCCAAGTTGTAAAGGATGCCTCCATCTCCTCTCACAGCTTCTGTTATCAAAAAGGCATTTTGTCGGGCCTCGTTGGGCTTAACAGGAAGTCCTTCATCAGCCAATGCAGTAGGGTGGAACTGCACAAACCTGGTAGTAAAGTATGCATCATTGTAAGCTGATGATTAAAATTTCGACAAATGAATCATTAATCCAGCCAGTAAAGATAGATCTTTCATGAACAAATAAAACTCTACATCTTCACTTAATAATTAAATAATTACTAAAAATGCAAACGATCAAGGACGAAATCTGCTACATATGTAACAAATTCAAGCTCTAACCATTTAGTTTAATAAGCCCAGATGATCATTAAAGATTGCAGAATCATTTTACACATTCAAGTCAAAAAGATAACATTCATGAATGGGATCAAAGTTGGAATAGCTTACTCCATATTAGAAATTACAGCATCAGCTCGGTGAGCCATAGCAATTCCATCTCCAGTTGCAACCTATAAATACAACAGAAACAATTTGTGTAAATTGTCTGTAAGTCGAGACAAATCACAATCAACAGAAAATCTTATGCATCTGTAAGTGATAAAAGTCCGCAACAGATATGCCTATAGAATCAATTTTATTCCTCTACATATAGATTTCCTAATGCAACAGAAAAGCTTAATGTTCATAGACACTTATGAGACGAGATCATCGCCAACAAAATGACTCGAGCTGATGCTGCTGCCTACTTTGAATTTTCATCTAGACAATATTGTCCATGAAATTTTTGAAAGATTATGAAGTTTTTACCTGAGGATTGGTAGTATTTGGATAGATATGTCCAGCTCCTCCTGACGCAAGTAGAGTTACCTTCGACATGAACCTTACCACCTAAAACAAAGACAGAAATTAAAAGAAAAATGGCATACAGACCTACTTAAGCATGTTCCTACAAGTATCATTAAAGACAAAAAACTACAAAAATGATATGAACCAAGAACCACTTTCCTTACCTCTTGTGTCTCCGCATTCAGAGTATCAACGCCAAGACAAACAGTGTCAGAACCATCCTGCAACCAAACAAGCATACAAATGTTAGACAATGATACAGGAACAACAACATGGATACCAAAATTAGGAAAAATTATGCATATTCACTCACACGAACTAGCACGAGAACAAATTACCTGAGAAGTCAGCAAATCTATTGCAAAATGGTGTTCAAACACAAAGATGTTACGATCTTTTCGTACTGCTTCTAAGAGAGCCCTCTCTATTTCCCTCCCAGTCATATCCGCAGCATGTACAATCCTACGATGAGAATGCCCTCCCTCCCTTGCCAGATGCAAATTCCCATCCTCCCCATGATCGAATGAAGCCCCCATTGCAATCAATTCTCTGATTCTCTCAGGTCCTTCTGTACATACTACCTGTATGCATGAGAAATCTTGTGGAAATATATCATAGTCGTTGATTTACAACCGCCTAAATCTAAAAAGAAGCATAAACTAATAGTATTCATCACAGTATGTGTGGCAGGATAATATCTGAAGAAACAAAATTAGCAGGCTGGCATACGGTAAGGAGAACCGCATTGTGTATACAACCAACATGCATAAAGAAAATTTTCAACATTTTTAAAGCCAAATAAATAAAAAAAGATGGATCATGTAAAAACATCATTTTAGTAACATACTCGAACAGTCTCCTCATCACATAGATAAGCGCCTGCAACAATTGTATCATGCATGTGACTCTCCACTGAATCTGAAGGGCACAACACAGCACTCACACCGCCCTGTGCATATTGGGTGTTGCTCTCATGTGGTTCAGCCTTTGTTATTATTGCAACAGTTCCAAGTTTGGCAACTTCAAGAGCATAGCGAAGGCCAGCAACTCCACTTCCGATAACAGCAAAATCAAAATATTTAGTATGACCCTCTCTCAGGCACGATCTGATCACTACTCTGCTTTGCTTGCAATCTTCCTTGATATGAGGATGGAAGTAATTGATTTTGTTAATCTGCAAGCTTTTAGAGACCCCATGACACCTGAGGTATGAATCATACAGTTAAAAGGGCCCGATTTTTCATATTTATCTTCTTGCTTTTATCAAACAAAAGTCATAGAAACATTCAAATTATAGCAAGGTGACTGAGAGTCCACTTTCTCAAAAGACATATAGAAGTAAAATCCAGCAACTATAGGAGTTAATAAAAAACAAGAAGTGCCACACTTTGTAGATATATATTGGTTCAGTTGGTGACTAGGGTGCAAACAGCAGAAACAGAAGTATCTCCAGATATTATCACAATAAAAAGGCATAAATTGTAAGATCATCGGTATGACATACCAAGAAAGGTCCTTCTGCATGCACGACGGCACGGCTATATTACGAACAGAATAAGCCTGTCTGCAGCCATTTCCCCTGAAAAAGGCCTCTTGAAAATGTAGCTGACCGCTCCCTGAAGCTACACTTGTAGCCATTCAAATGTCCTGCTAAAAGAAGAGATCCCAATTCACTATATCAACTACAAACAAAAATGAACTTACATTAAAAATTGTTGGCGACAAGATTTGTACAATTAATGCAGAAAACATATATTTGGATTTCAATTAAGGATACTGCTCCAGGTGATAGAATTATGTGCCCGAAACTCACACAAATTGCGCACAGCACTCTTATAACTCGAGTTTTTTTTTCTCTGAATTTTACAATCTTGAGTGGATTAAACAGAGAATACACTATAAGAATACCAGCAAGCGAAAAATTACAAAATAAATAGATTATCACATATGTGTACAATACACGCGCACGCATAAGTATATATTTAGGTGTGTGGGTGTGTGGGTGTGTGTGTGTGTTGGTTACAGAAGAAAATGAAAAAACGTTAACATTCAACAATCACAAAAAGCAGCTAATGAAAACTCGAAATCCTAAAAACATGTTTTCGAGTGAGCAGATCGCTAAATCACCCACACATCGAAAGCTAATATATTCCGTTCGAAATCCGAAATCTAACCAATAACATGCAGAATTCAAATCAAATTTTCAAAAACGAATCCAGAAAATCGTGCATACAATTAATCTGCTGAGTCCGGAGCCGGTGCTCACAAACGAAAAATGAGGATGAGATTCGAGCTGTGCGCTTGAATTCCCCAGCTAATAAGTGATGAATCCGGAGCGAGAAAGCACGAATTCTGAATAATCTTTGTATCTCGAATTCTCAATATCGCCACACGATCTGCGGATACATGCGTAGAAAGAGAGAAATGGAAATCGCAGAAGAGGACAAAGCAAAAGGTAGAGGAAAATGGAGGGGCCGACAATTCCGAGGTGCAACGTCTGAGAGAAAGTGTGACAGTTCAAGATTGATGAAGCATCGTTGAACTTCGCGCCATTAACCCCTACGCTTCTTAATCCTTCTCTGTGCCGCGCTCTCTCTCTTCTCTTCTCTCTCTTTCTCTCTACTTTTATGCTATTATGTGAACTTTACTATTTATGGTTATTAAAGTATTTTTTTCTCTTTTTTTCTTTTCCCGGTGAAATTTTTAGTGGGGAGTTGCATACACATATTTACTATAGTATTATTTAGTGAACGCAAATACTCATATGCAGCACAGTGCGACCGTGCATGGGGCGAGTAGGGTACACACGCCTCACTCACGCGTGATGAATGGGGTATATGTGCCTGTTTTTTCTTTCTAATTTTTCTTTTATTATTTTTTCTGACTTATTAGGACACTTTTCAGAAGTGTCCTAATAAGTATTTTTAGTATTTTTGTTTGTGTCACAATATCTAATTATTTTTTCTTATTTCCAGATTTTTGTTCCTCTTTTTTTTGTCTCTTCGTTTTTTTGTTTCCCGCTTCTTCTTTGGACAAGATTCGAGCGAGGGGAGCCGAAGGCCTTGAAGCAAGCCGAAAAAGTCCAAATTGTTGTCCGAAGATTATCCTTATATTAGTAATCGGAGCGAAGACGGAGCGTAAAATCGAAGCCGAAGGCGGAGCCGAAAAAAAAATTAAAAAAAAAATCGAAACGCGATACTAAAAGGTAAGAAACCCTTCTTAGCATTATGCATACTGAAACGCGATAACACAGTATCAATGTAGGCTGTCTGAGACAAACTCAACATTATCACTAATGAGCACAATGTCATCAACATAAAGCACCAGAAACACTAGACTCCCATTATTACACACATGGTAAACACAACTTTCATGTTCACATTGTATAAAGCCATAGCCTTTGACAACATCATTGAAACGTTTGTTCCAGGATCATGAAGCCTGCTTAAGTCCATAAATGGACTTCTTTAGCTTCCACACAAGATGCTCTTCACCTTTCTTTATGAACCCCTCCGGCTGCAGCATATAGATGTCCCTATCTTTTTCAAGATACCCGTTCAGAAACGTGGTTTTGACATCCATTTGCCAGACCTCGAGATTCATGTGAGCGGCCATTGCCATGAGTGTTCGGATAGATTTAAGCATGGCTATTGGCAAAAATGTCTCATCATAATCGATTCTCTTTGGGTGAAACCTTTCGCCACTAGTCTTGCCTTAAAGGCCACAACCTTTCCATCCGGTCCTCTCTTTCTCTTGTATACCCACTTGCATCCTATGACTTCACAGCCCTCATGAAGCTCGCATTTTTCGTATACATCCATGGCAGCGATAGATTCCCATTCGGCAATCATACACGCCTCCCACTCAAGAGCATCCGGATCTGCTAACGCTTCAGAATAAGTCCAGGGATCTTCTTCGATCACTGCTAATTCTAATGAATCTTTGGATTCATTCAGTAGAGTGTATCGACTGGGCAACTTCCCTTGAGTTACCCTCCCACTACGACGAAGCTCTATAGCAGATTCAGTATTAACGGTTTGTGCAGGTTCTGACGATTGCTTGTCTTGCACAACTGGAGCACTAATCACCTCCTCCCCTCTAACTTCTTGAAGTATGACGTCACTTGTCTTCCTATGGCCAATCATATAGTCTTCTTCCAAGAATCTCGCGTTAGTGCTAATAACGACTTTCTAATCCTTAGGACAGTAGAAATAGCCACCTATCGTTCCTCTAGGATAGCCTACAAACAGCATCACCTTGGTTCTCAGACTCAATTTGTCAGCTTCTTTGTTCAAAACATGTGTCGGACTACCCTAAATCCGGATGTGGTTAAGACTAGGCTTGCGCCCAGACCACAACTCGGACGGGGTCTTAGGCACTGACTTTGAGGGAACCAAGTTTAGCGTGTGAGCCGCTATTTCCAAAGCATATCCCCAAAACGAAATAGGTAGAGATGCATAACTCATCATAGATCGAACCATTTCCAAAAGTGTTCGATTTCTTCTCTGCGACACACCATTCTGTTGGGGTGTTCCAGGTGTAGTCAATTGGGACATAATCCCACTTTCCAACAGGTATTCCTTAAACTCGTTACTGAGGTATTCGCCGCCGTGGTCAGATCGCAACGACTTGATACTCTTTCCATGTCGCTCCTCTACTTCCGCTTTGAATAGTTTGAACTTTTCAAAACACTCAGACTTGTAGCGCAGCAGGTAGATGTACCCGTACCTTGAGTAATCGTCAATGAAAGTGACAAAGTACTCGTACCCTCCACAAGCTTGAGTAGACATGGGTCTACACAAGTCGGAGTGAATCAATTCCAACACTTCTTTGGCTCTATACCCCTTGGCCTTGAAAGGCCGAGTCGTCATTTTTCCCTCTATGCAGGATTCGCAGATTGGGATGGTCTCGACTTGGAAAGAACCCAAGACTCCATCGGAAACCAATCTTTGGATCCTCCTTAGATTGATGTGTCCCAATCTTAGGTGCCAAAGAAGAGTTTGATTCTCTTGAGAAGAATTCGACCTCTTCTTTTGATTAACAGTTAAAGCATTACTTGAAGAACTCAAAGCATGAGAACAGTAAATAGTATAAAGAGAATCAACAACATGTCCATAACCGATAATCTTATCATCTTTCATAAAAGTCGCAAAACTCTAAAAAAAATAGAATATCCATCTTTCCACAACTTAACCATAGAAATCAAGTTTCGCCGAAAATCTGGCACATATAAAACATCTCTCAAAACTAAAACTGAATTCTCAAAAGATAAATGAACATCGCCTATGGCCGCAACGTCTGCTCGCGCTTCCGTTCCCATGGCGACGCTCAACTCCCCTCTACTCACTTTTCTTGTCCGCAGGAATCCCTGCAAGGAATAACAAATATGGTCAGTTGCGCCCGTATCTACTACCCACTTGTGGATAGAACTTAAACTTAAACATATTTCATTAACAAGAGCAGAAGTCATACCTTGAGCCTTCTTCAACAGGGGGCAGTTAGCCTTCCAATGTCCAGATTTCTTGCACTTGAAGCACTTTCCACCCTTCTCCTTTGGCTTTTTGATGCCTCCGGTACGGCCTAGCCTCTTGCTCCCACTACTTCCTTCGCCCCTCTTGCGGACTCTTCCATTTCTTTCCACCTTTCAGTGAAACATGGAAACCCTTTGAAGAGGAGGCAAGAGCTTGAGGACTCTTTCCCATAATGATGCAATCCAAGATTGAAGATCTGTAGATTTATTTTATTTTAATTTAATTTTCGTTTTTATTTATTGTAGGCCAAAAATAATGCTTTATTTTAGTTATTTTGGTAGTTTTATATTTTATTAGGTTAAGGATTTGTTTCCTTAATAGTTTAGAATTTGTTTCCTTATTGTTCAAGGATTTGTTTCCTTATTAGTTTAGTATTTGTTTCCTTATTGTTCAAGGATTTGTTTCCTTATTAGATTAGGACTCTGTTGTATTCCACCCCTATAAATAGGTCTAGTAGGGCATGGATTAAATAACGATTTGATGAATAATATTTTGTGAATTTATCTCCTTCAGTTCGTTCACCGGACTAGCGGATTGGCAGCATGCCACCGTGACGTTCATATCGACGTATCGGCGAGTCAACTATCCCTCGTCCGTGTGTCATTCATCGTCCCCGAGTTGCTGTATCGTCCTGATCGTTGGGTTTTAGGGATTATTCGCCTAATTCACTTGTGAGAAACAGATACAGAGGTTTTGGGATACCATCGTCCCCGAGTTGCTGTGTCGTCCTATCGTTGGGTTTTAGGGATTAATTCGGCTAATTCACTTGTGAGAAGCTGATACAGAGGTTTTGAGATACTCCATATTTATCCGGTTCGGTTCAGATTTGGTCTTGGGTGTATACTATTCACGTCGGCGTCTGCAACTCCGGCGAGGATCGTATCATTTGCTATCAGAGCCTGATCTGAACCTCTATCTTTATTTGTTTTTGTCTTAACAAAAAAGAGAAAAAAAGGGAAAAAAAAGAAGTTTTTTTTTATGCAGGTTTGAAGCTTTGGATTTGAGGACAAATCCCTTTCAAGAGGAGGGGAATGATGCAATCCAAGATTGAACATCTGAAGATTTTATTTATTTTATTTTAATTTTCGTTTTTATTTATTGTAGGTCAAAAATAAGGCTTTATTTTAGTTATTTTGGTAATTTTATATTTGATTAGGATAAGGAATAGTTTTCTTATTAGATTAGGGTTTGTTTACTTATTGTTCAAGGATTAGTTTCCTTATTAGAATAGGACTCTATTGTATTCCACCCCTATAAATAGGTCTAGTAGGGCATGGATTAAATAACGATTTGATGAATAATATTTTGTGAATTTATCTCCTTCAGTTCGTTCACCGGACTAGCGGATTGGCAGCATGCCACCGTGACGTTCATATCGACGTATCGGCGAGTCAACCATCCCTCGTCCGTGTGTCATTCATCGTCCCCGAGTTGCTGTATCGTCCTATCGTTGGGTTTTAGGGATTATTCGCCTAATTCACTTGTGAGAAACAGATACAGAGGTTTTGGGATACCATCGTCCCCGAGTTGTTGTGTCGTCCTATCGTTGGGTTTTAGGGATTTATTCGCCTAATTCACTTGTGAGAAACAGATACATAGGTTTTGGGATACTCCATCTTTATCCGGTTCGGTTCAGATTTGATCTTGGGTGTATACTATTCACGTCGGCGTCTGCAACTCCGGCGAGGATCGTATCATATGATGCAATCCAAGATTGAAGATCTGAAGATTTTATATATTTTATTTTAATTTTTGTTTTTTATTATTGTAGATAAAAAATAAGGCTTTATTCTAGTTATTTTGGTAATATTATATTTGATTAGGATAAGGATTGGTTTCCTTATTAGATTAGAATTTGTTTCCTTATTGTTCAAGGAATTGTTTCCTTACTAGATTAGGATTGTGTTTCTTTTTATTCAAGGAATTGTTTTTCCTTATTAGAATGAGACTCTATTGTATTCCACCCCTATAAATAGATCTAGTAGGGCATGGATTAAATAACGATTTGATGAATAATATTTTGTGAGTTTATCTCCTTCAGTTCGTTCACCGGACTAGCGGATTGGCAGCATGCCACCGTGATGTTCATATCGACGTATCGGCGAGTCAACCATCCCTCGTCCGTGTGTCATTCATCGTCTCCGAGTTGCTGTATCGTCCTATCGTTGGGTTTTAGGGATTATTCGCCTAATTCACTTGTGAGAAACAGATACAGAGGTTTTGGGATACCATCGTCCCCGAGTTGCTGTGTCGTCCTATCGTTGGGTTTTAGGAATTAATTCGGCTAATTCACTTGTGAGAAACTGATACAGAGGTTTTGAGATACTCCATATTTATCCGGTTCGGTTCAGATTTGGTCTTGGGTATATACTATTCACGTCGGCGTCTGCAACTCCGGCGATGATCGTATCACATAACCCCTTCCGCTGCAACAAGTTCATTGAGCAGTTCATTGAGAGTGAACACTTTCTTGCTCATTATTGCATTAAGGCGGAAGTTCTCATAGGACTTGGGAAGAGTATGGAGTATCATGTCAACTTTCGCTTCATCCATGATACCTCCACCAAGCACGTCCAACTCATTGAAATGATTGATCATTCCAAGCACGTGCTCGCGCACAGACACGCCTTCCGTCATCTTCGAGCTCATGATTTGCCTCATGATCTCGAATCGGGTAGAATGGTCACTCTCACCGAACAGCTCCTCGAGGTTAGTCATGATTGCAGCAGTCGTGTCCAAAGACTGATGCTGCTGCTGCAACCCAGAGGACATAGTGGTCATCATGTAGGCTTTCGCCATACAATTGGCCTTATTCCACCTCTTAGACTCCTCTTTCTGAGCATCGGTGGAGGTTGCAGTGAGAGCTGCAGGCGCAGGAGTAGTGAGTACAAAGTGGTACTATTCGGCATCTAGGACATATCCCAAATTACGCTTCCATTCCAGAAAGTTTGGTCCGGTAAGCGGCTTAGCAGTAAATACATTCAATAACGGAGTAACAGTCATCTGAAAAATTAAACATTCAAAACGCACATAAGTCACAACTATTACATAAAATGTTCGTAACATTTATATTGTAACCTTTTGATAAAACAATATTAAATGAAACCTTCATTAGCTCAAGTGATTTACACGCAAGCCACGATAGTGTGGACGTTTACGTGCGCACCACTCAACCAAACACCCAGTTTTTAATTTTATCTTATGTCAAATTAACCTTATGACACATAAAATTAATAAATGAATCTTACTAGACCATATTATCTCGAAAAGAGACTCCGATGGGGAGTTGTATTCGAGACAATATCTAAGCACAGACCACAATTTAACTAATCCAAAATTGTCCCACATATTGATGCAATTACTCGAACGACATCTCCTTGTAAACAATTTCATTAATTATCTTATTCTAATCTCTCCTAGAATAATCTATGAGAATTAATACGGGCAAGCCACGATAGTGTGGACGTTTACACGCAAAACTCCCACTATTCACAAGACTAAAATACTTTTAGAAGTTTTACTCGACAAAATCTATAAGTTAATAGAACCCATGCAAGTCACGATCGTGTGGACGTTTACACGAGTCTAACAACTTAATTCATCTAAAATCAATTGTGGAGGTCTAATTTGATTATTAAAATCAATTTAACATGCTTAGTCATTTTAATTTCAAAAGGTTTTCGCATGCAAAACACGTAAAATACGGAATTACTAAACATGCTTTTTCTAGAACTCACATAATAAATCATGCTTGCTTGAATTCAATAATACGATAAATTCCTAGCATGCAATTTCTAAACGCAAATAATTTCAAATAATTTCAAATTATATCATGCTTTAGTAATAATAACACCTTAACGGTGATTAAATCCCACGACATGCAATTTACAATAAAATAAATAAATTATCGTCTCGTCGTGGATATTTGGTACTTGCCTAAATTATTACAAAAATAAAATAGGAAATAAAATCTATCTATTACAATAAATCTTCGTCTTCAAGTCTTTCCATATCCGTCGCCTTGAAGAATCACCCAAGAAGGAAACGAGATTTATCTAAATCTCGTCTTTCCATCATCAATCCGACCGCGTAGAAGACCTCACCATACGGCTGCCCACATGCCCAAAACCCTAGTTTTTCAACCTAGGGTTTTGCATGTGAACACCCACCGCCGACAGCCCCCACGTCGCCGGAAAAAATGCGCCACGGCACCGCTGCCATCATCACCCTTGACCTCCTGCTGCTATCGCAGCGAGGTCAGGCGCTCAGCAACGGCAGCCTTGCCGCTGTGCTCCGCCCTTCGCCGGCGTCGAGCTCGCGATGGCGCTGCGGCGAGTCGCACGGCTTGGAGCCGTTCCAGCGCTCACTGCCGCCGTCGCCTCGACCTCCTTCGTCGTCTGCTGCTGCTGCTGGATCCTCACTACTGCTGCTGCCCGTTCGCCGTCAGAGAAGAAGAAGCCATCGCCGATGGCTTGGGAGAGCGGCGATCGCATCGCCCTTTGTACTCCCACTGCTCCGATCATTCTGAGCCCAAGGGAAAGACCCTCAAGCCCTGATCGGAGTCAGCAGCGCACAGCAGAGACGCTCGACGCCTCCGCCGTCGTGATGTCTTGCGCGTGCCAAGCACGCGCCGCCGCGACTCATCAAAGCCCCGCCTTCACGCATGTCGTTGCCCAGCCGTGATCTTGAGTCAAACACCATAGACGGTGGAGAATTAATCTCCGTCGAATCGGATTTCGTCCGATCAAGAATCACGACGTGGGTTAAACCTACGCGTGAAGGCCGCCGCCCGCCACCGTCGGCCTTCCTCCCGCTGTCCAATTGCTCCGTTTTTCGACCCGTACAACAATTACAAATCGAAATAACAATTTACAACTGAAATCCTAATCTAACCACGGTTTTTCTCGTGGTAAAAACGGCTAAAACGGCAAACCAACAGAAAATAAAACGAATCCACAACGAGACAACAAACATGCATGCATAAATATACGTGTAAGTAAAATCAGATTTTATTTTACATGGATTTAATGTTCGTTAATCCGACAGAGCCATAACTCACAGACCAGGGCTCTGATACCAACTGTTGGAATCGATTATTGAAAAACGATTCGTTTTCACCCATGAATCAGTTATGGATATCTAATAAACACATACAAAATCCACACCTAACATGCTCCTATGAATTTAATTACAATCATAGGATGTTTATTCACAATACCTGCAAACTTGATGCACGACTCCAGAGTTGACCTTCCGAACTGTTCTCGACTAGAGCACGACGATGGATGGGATCGACTTTGAGCTCTCTCTCTCACTGAGGGGGCGGCGGCTCACAGTCTCTCTCTCTAGGTTTTAGTTTCTTAGAATGCAAGTAAGTAATGAGCCTTATGAGCCTTGTATTTATAGATAAATAATTGCTCACATTCATTGAACCTAGACGACCCTTACGGGCCGTAGGAGACATGCGCCTAGCCCACACAGAGACACAGGCCATTGGGCCAGTTCTGGGATCTACTAGCTTAAATAAGATTGGCCTGATAATATCTGATTTAGTCTATTCAGCTCAGAAATATAAATCAGATATAAATATTAATTCATTCCACTAAAGAATTAATACTGACTTACCCTCTTATTTATTTAATTGAGTCGGGGCTAGTATTAGACTTAATTAATCTCCGTGTTTAAGATTATCGAATATCCATTAATTAATTAAATACTTCTGACAGCAATTAATTAATCAATTAATTATTCACTAATAAATAATTATCTCGAGTGCTACCACTTAAACTTATTATCGTATCGAAACTAATTCCACCTGCAGGGTGTAATACGATAAACTTATTAAGTTCCTCGAGAGGATATCATCATCCCATTATTCATAGGAGACGGATCCTTATTGCAGCTCTATCAATATCAAATAAGAACTGCTACTGCCCAAAATACGAAATTTCGAACCACTATCAAGTTCTCATTTATAATAGATCAAAGCAATAGCCAGACACTGATTCATACTGATAAACCCAATTAAGGTTAAGACTATTTAAGTCACCGAGATCTTTAATTCTCAATAAGTCAGAACAGATAATTAATCCACTGTGATCCTTTCAATACGATTAACGTACTAGCATAAATAAATAGTCAAGATAAACTATTTAATACTATTATGCTACAATTTAAACCAACAACTCGTCCAAATTGTCTCGATTGTGAATATTAGTTTATATCTCATAAGATGCTGATTATATAATCTTCTGTGATCTTCAACACACTATATAATCTTTAATATTGAGATAATTGGACAAATAATTAATATGCAACAATAAACATTTCAGATAGAAGAATTATAGTGAAATAAATATTAATTGTATATAAACAAAAGTCTTACTTTCATATACAACCCTTCAATTTCCATCTCTTTCTCTTACATGGTTTGCATATCATTAAAAATCCAAGTTTATACCGCACACACCTAACATCGGCAGGTATTATCGTTATAAAAAATATATAAATATATTTTTCTAGGTTAAATACTTGAATACACCATATATCAAGGTCATAATAAAAACTTATTCCACGCTCACGAAAAATATGGTCACATATATCTCTAGGTTGTGTATTTTCCTAAATAGAGATTTATTATTAAAGATGGCAAATTTGCCACGACCAGCAAGTCGAAAATTGTGGAAAAGAATGTGAAAGTGACAATAAAGAAGACCGTTGAAAGGCCGAAAAGCTTCTAAACATTATAATTGTTAGAATTACAAATATTCTAAAACTAAAAATTAAAATTAATGTGACTTTCTTATCAACGATAAAAAAAAGTTCAATTATTATTTTATTGAGTTTTGTGTTTACGAAAGTATTTATGTATTAAATGATAAATACTTCTTCAGTCCCGTTCATTATATCTATAATACATTTTTTTTAAAATTGACGTTCAACTCACCTCGTCTACATTCAAATAAGGAAAAAATTAATTTTTTAAAATATTTAAAAGTAGTAAAATCTACTCACTTTTTATATTTTTTATTTTTAATTTTAATTTTCGTATCCAACGCTATATAAATATAATAAATAGGATGGGTAGGATGTTGGTGTGGGGTGGGTGGGAGTATACAATCTGTAGCACTTCTTACATGGAATGCCAAACTAATCTTCGTAATATTCTTTATTATTTGTTTTTTGAGGTATTCCATGAGTACAATATTATAATGCATATCATGTGTTACATGAAACTTAAAGTATAGAATAAAATAAACGATATATGCAATAAGAGTGATTCACTTGGAGTGAGAAGGAGAGAAAGTGAAATACAATATTAACTTACATATTTATATTTTGTTTGGTTTCATTTAAAAAAAAAAAAAAATCAGTCATGAAATATAAAAGTTCGGATAACCCTTTTTCCATCTTCATAGTATGAATTTATACCTAAGAAATAGAGGTATAATATTATACTCATTTTACCTCTTATATATTTTAGACATTTCTTCTTTTATCCAATAATTTCATCCCAAATGCACAAGATATAAAAATTTATGGCTCCCTTGAGTGTAGATAAATATATTAGTACTCCTACCAAATAAGATATAAAAATTGTGATATTCATTATTTAGTATAAATTTATACCTCGTTATATTATTTTTCTATCGAGAGGCATAAATTTATATTTCAAGAGAACCCACCAAAGGTAATCGTCTCAATATTGCAAACATTCACTTCAATGCGATACGACTTTTGGACATAGTAGTAGAAATTAGGTGACTTGCAACGCGGTCTCGAGCCGTGGTCTCCAAGGGGGCTCGAGACTGTTGTAGATGGAGACAGATGCGTAGCGAGGAGGTGTGGCTCGAGACCGACTCGAGTCGTGCGTGTAACGCACGCGCTAAACCGGAGAAAAAAATGAATGGCACGTGCACGCACGCGCGTAACGGTTGAAAAATTTTAGCCGGAAACAGCTTGAGAACGGCTACTTTCAATTTTTTTTTCTTTAATCCTACTTTTTAGCTATAAATAACACTATTTTCCACTCCATTCTTCACACCCCATTTCTTCATTTCTTCATTCTACAATTTCTTCAATTCATTCATCTCTAAAAAAAAATGGATCCCAACAATCCCAACAACCCCTTCTCCTCGGCGTGGTTTCCCGACATGTCCGACGACATATATGCTTACACGGGGGCGGGGATTGATTCAATCAACCTCAACACTTCGGCCTCCGCCGAGTCCTACCCATACTTCTCCCCCGACACCGACAGCCCGGCTACAGATAATCGCCTAATGCTACCGTCGCCGCCACAACCCTCTATCATGTTGGGAAAAATATAAGAACGAAACGAACAATAAACTGGATTATCTGAAAAGCGTGAAAACACTTTCAGATCGAATCAATTCGACGGTTCTATCGAATTATTCAATCGGATACAATTCAGAGTATAACGAACTTTAGTATGGAATAGTTTAAGAATGCAAAACCAGAAAAACGAAAAATTGATTAGCAACACGAAACTGATTCGAATCAGTTTTATGCAGGTTTTGCAACTTTCCAAAAATTGCAAAATATTCCCTCGAAATTCCGGAAATTAATTCCGATGAATTTTTTACACAGCAATTTAATCGGAAATAAAAAATTTCCAAGCTGACCTGGCAGCCATGGGCTCTGCCCCTTGGACCCCGCTATCGGGGGCGCTGTCCCCGAACCCCCGTCCTTTAGGGGCTTCGCCCCTAAAATCATAATAAATTCATATAAGTGTGCACTCCGCACCACCAACCTTATATGATGTATTATTATGACGATACTGATCAAACAAGTCAATCCAATTACACTAAAATATCCAACAATCCTCCCCTATTTTAGTGTAATCCTTGATTAACTAAAACAAGTCATCTCAAACCTTCAAACATTTGCATAAATGAAATATCGTGACGATTGAATTTCACCTTAGTACACTACACATTCCATATATTCGAATAACGGGGTATCTCTAAGGAGTGAACCCTGTGAATTCATATTGAATACACGAAGATAATGTACACAAAAGTTTACATACTTATATGTTCTTTCTTGACACTATTTTACTAGCATGTGTCCTTATCCTTCATAAGCATGTCAGAGCCAAGTCCCAACTTCTTGAAGCGGTTAAACTTCATGCTCATATAGGTAGCTCTTTTAGTCTTGCACCTGCACATGCAATTTGTCAAAAAAGCTATTAAGAATGTATACATTCAACCTCCTTAACTTGCAGGTCCGAACACATACCTTGGGATAATTCTTTAATGTGTTCCAATCTCTAGATATTAAGCCTTCCACATTGAATTCAGCACTTAGCGTCATACTGGATGGAAATTGGGTATCTTAATATCAGAGATTTCTAGTGGACTTTAAACCCATCTCTATAGCCGACTTGCGCACAAGATCTCTACTTAACCCTTTTGTTAAATGATCGGCTAAATTGTGTTGAGTTCTCACAAACTCCACAGATATCACACCACCCGTGATAAGTTCACGTATCCCG
The DNA here is from genome assembly GCA_029490685.1 of Schizonepeta tenuifolia. Lineage (NCBI taxonomy): Eukaryota > Viridiplantae > Streptophyta > Magnoliopsida > Lamiales > Lamiaceae > Schizonepeta > Schizonepeta tenuifolia. The sequence goes on from CM055958.1 coordinate 70,290,954, forward strand.
CCAGGGGCTGCCGCCCCTTGGACCCGCTATCGGGGGTGCTGCCCCCGAACCCCCATCCTTTAGGGGCTTCCCCCCTAAAATCATAATAAATTCATATAAGCGTGCACTCCGCACCACCAAACTTATATGATATATTATTATGATGATACTGATCAAACAAGTCAATCCAATTACACTAAAATATCCAACATATCAAAGGAAAAAAGGGCAAGGGCAAGAGCAAAGGCATCGCCATCTCCGCCGCTACTGTCGATGAAGATGATGTCGAAGCCAAGAAGGGCGGCAAGCGTCACAACTACACCAACGAAGAGGCCACCTACAAGGTACATATTTGGGTGGAGGAGACTTACAACTCCATCGTCGGATGCAACATGGCCGCCGACAAATACTAGGGAAAGTCACCCATCGTTTCAACGGCCCTCAACAAGAAGCAGTGCAAGAGCTACTTCAGCCGCGTACAGAAAGCGATGAAGAACTGGATTGTTACTTTCCGCAAAGCGACCGCTCGCCGGCAGAGCGGTGCCGATGACTATCCAAAATTCCACTATTTCAACGAATCTACAAAGTATCAACGAGCGGCCTACTTTATACTATTTCACGGCTTGGGAGATTCTGCGCGACTATCCAAAATTCCTTGCCCATGCTTTCCCCGACGTCCCCTCCATGAAGAGGACGAAGACTACGATGGAGGGCAACTACACATCTTCGGCGTCGGCGTTGACGCCATCGGCGGAGGAGGCCTCCACAGAAAGATAAAGCGCGCCTCCCCAACCGCAGGATCGAGATGCGGCAAGGGCCAAAGGAAAGAAGCCGGCAGGTGAGTCGTCCCAGCTCGACTCACATATGGATCAATACACCTCCCAACTGGGCCAGTTCGCCGAGGCCAAGCACGAGATCGCAGAGGCAATGCACGAATCAGCTTGGGCGAAAATTGAATCTGCTCAGGCGAAACAATATGCCACCGACTTGAAAATTGTCTCCAAGGATACGAGATACATGACGTCGGAACAGCTCCACGTTCACATGCAAATGGTGCAGGAGGTGAAGGAACGTCGGGGATGGGCATAATTTTTTTTTTCAATTTTCTATTTTATAAAATTTAATTAATTAGTGGGTTTTTTTTATTGTGAAGACATGTAAATTTCCAATTTTCAAATATTAATGGAAAATTCGAATTTGTGTATTTTAATTTTTAATGAATGTTATTTTTCAATTTGTATTTATTTAATGAAAAAATCGAATTGTTTAATATTTAAGCCCGCGTGGCTCGAGACCGGCTCGAAGCCAGCGCGTGGCTTGCACGCGCGCATATTTCGAAATAAAAATAAAAATAAAAAATAAAACACGCGCCCAACGGAAAAAAACAAAATTTAATCGAACGTTGTGGCTTTCAATGGCTAAAATGCCGATTTATTCTTTTCTTCCACTATAAATTCAACATCATCCCTCATTCATCTCACAAACAAAAATACAACTTCTTTCTCTCTCAAATTCAACTCTCAAAAAATGTCTTCATCGAGTTTTTCATCTTCGTCGGTCGAATATGTCGAGACCGGCACCGACGCGAGGTACTGGAGATGATGGCGGACGTAGATCGACACACCCGTGCACACTTAGTGGCGCAGAAAAAGAAGAAGAAAAGGGCGAGGTTGTTCGTCGACCGCGACCGTGAAGCAGCGTGTGCGGTCCTTCACGCCGACTACTTCACCGACAACCCCACCTATGGCGAGCACTTTTTCCGACGTCGTTTCTGGATGCATAAGCATCTGTTCTTGCGCATCTGCAAGACGTTGGAGGACAACATCCACTACTTCACGCATCGATAAGATGCACTTGGCCGATTGGGGCTGACGTCGGTGCAAAAATGCACGATGGCGGTGCGATAACTGGCCACCGGTGGTTCTGCCGATGTGTTCGACGAGTACCTGAAGATCGGAGATAGCACGGGCCGACAATACCTCAAAAAATTTTGCCGAGCAATGATCGACCTCTTCGGCGAGCGATACCTGAGGAAGCCAACGCTGCCGACACCGCACGTCTGCTCCAAATGCCCGAGGCGCGACATGGGTTTCCAGGGATATTCGGGAGCGTGAATTGCATGCACTGAACTTGGAGGAACTGCGAGCGTACACGCGCGGCGATCAAGGCGTGCCTACCTTAATCTTGGAGGCGGTGGCGTCGTGTGATTTGTGGATCTGACATACCTTTTTTGGGTGTGCCGGCTCCAACAACGACATCAACGTCCTCAACTAGTCGCCCTTGTTCACCGACGTGCTTGAAAATACAGCTCCAACGTGGAACTTCACCGTCATGGGAAACCGATACGACAAGGGATATTACTTGACCGACAGGATCTACCCTTCTTGACCAACACTGATCAAAGCGCCGAAGGTTGAAACTGACTCAAAGACGGCGAGGTTCAAGAAGATGCAGGAGTCGGCCAGAAAAGACATAGAGCGGGCCTTTGGAGTGCTCCAAGCCCGATGGGGAATAATCTGGGCTCCGGGTCGGTGCTGGTACACAAGGCATCTCCGAGATATCATGTTCGCATGTATTATTTTGCACAACATGATCATCGAAGATGAGCGGAAGGATGTGGAGAACAGGAGAGACGACTCCGATTCTCCGTCCACTAGCGGGATATCCCGGAGGGCCACACCGATTGCCTTTCAGGAATATCTCGCTCGGAAAGCCGACCTCAAAGATAAACGAAAGCACCATCGGCTTACCAATGATCTCACCGAGCACCTTTGGCGCAAATTTGGAGCTCTACCGGTGTAGTATTTTTATTTATGCGGATGTAATATTTTATTTTATTTTAATTAATGTATTTATTTTATTTCAATTAATGTAATGTTTTATTTTATTTGAATTAATGTAATGTTTTATGTTATTTTATTAATGAAATTTTATGAATTAATTTAATAAAAATGAGGAATTGTTTAATATTAAAGATAGAGACAGTTTGGAAATAGCTGCATTGCAGGGGTAAATATCTCTAAGGAGTTTCTAGTGAAAAAGTGGGTGCTGAAGATCCCTTTAATCTCCAAAAATTGCAAATAGCCTTAGCCATTAGGTGTTCCGTGAAATGAATGTGCCTTATAGCTGAACAAATTATAACTATAGAAATATTAAAAGTAGCTTTTCGATATTCTTTCTATAAGTAGTACGTCATTACAAATAGGATAATAATTGTCATTTGAGGTAACTCAGGTAATAACCTGTAAGAAATAAAAGGTGATACGAGGGTGTCTCACCTGTTGGAGAACTTCCTCCCCTATTTTACTTTTTACATTGACACAAGTAGGCCCCTCGAATAAAAGCATAACCGTCGCCGATAGGGCTTGACTTCGGAAAATAAATACTCTGTCATCTCTTGTGAAAATTTTACTATTAAACTACTAAGATTTTCTTTTGTTATGAAAATAACCTATAATCAATTTTTCGGTAACGCTTGCTGACCGAACTCGTTAGATCAGGTGTAGAATTTTCACAGTATTATAGTAAATAAATTGTGTAATATAGCATGTGTGAAGGAGAACGAATACTTATAAAATTAAATTAAATTATTTTCCCAACTCAGAAAAACAATTAAAAATAAATTTTATATTTACTGCAACCCGCTAAATATAATATTCTTTGGATCAGGCCTCTGAGAGTCAGTGGTATTGTAGAATTGGAACTTCGTAACCCTTCATATTGCTTTTGGAAGAAAAAGCCAAAAAGGTTGCATTATTCTTCCTTTTTCCAAAACATTTAGACCATGAACAACCGCGATCACTTAAAACATGATTGCTCAATATTTTTGTGTGGGTCCTTGCAATTGCTCAAAAAGTAGTTACAACAGCGTTTAATTTTAATATAAAAATTTAAATAAATAATTTACTAAACATTAATTTCATTTATTAAAAACGGCGAATTATAACTATTAAAATGGAGAAATGCAACGGAAAAAAAAACCCTACTCGAAGACGTATTCGTTGTTCGTTGATGCGATGATCTTCTCCGGCGGAGTGTTGGGCGGAGTGTTCTGGACGGTCCTCCTGCAAAAACCGTGAAAATTGTTGCATGCATTCTTCACTCGGACCCAGTGGTAACACAACTAGGTACGTATCGTGCCTCGGCACAGTTATATTGGGGCGATTCGCGATATAGCGATCCTTCACTTGGGGCCAAAATGCGCCTGTTGCGGGTAAAATGTAGCCAGACTCAGGCCAAAGCTTCAGCCTCTGCTTTGGAGTATGCGTGTGGAGTAATTTGCTTGGAGAGTGGGGAGAATTGAGAGAGATTATAGAGAGAATGAGAGGAATTATAAAGAGAATGAGAGTGTGGAGTAATTTTCCATAATTCTAAAATAGAAAGAGGTGTGTCCGGATATTATTATTAAAAATTCATAAACAAAAAAATAAATACTACTCCCTCCGTTCATTTTTTAAAGTCTCATTTACTGTTCGGCACAGAGATTAAGAAAGCTGATATAGGTAAAGTGGGTGAGAGAAAAGGGTAGTGATAATGACATTGGACTATTTTTATTAATTATTGCATTAGAAAAACATCTTTACATCTAAATAAATAGAGGTTCATTCATGACTTGGTTTATTTTTCATAATTTATTTTCAGATGTTTTTTTATCGTGATTAAGTAAATTAATATGCCAACACTGTTTCATGAAATTATATCTCAATTTTCATTAAAATTGTTGAATGAATTTAATCTTTTAAGTAAATAAATTGTGTTAAATGAATTAAGGAATTAAATTTGTTAAAGGAAGTAAATCTGGATATGAATGCAATTTGTTAAGAAATCAGTTTTCTGTTAAGGAATTAAATTTGTTAAGGAATAAAATATTTTAAGGAATAAATAAAGGGATTAAATCTGCTAAAGGGCAGTAAATATAATTATAATTCTACTGTAAATTATACATATAATATTATTTTTTAGTATTATATATATATATATATATATATATATATATATATATATATATATATATATATAAATGGGTTTGGGTAGTGGGTCTTATGTATCCGGAGGTAATTGCCCAAATCCAATCTAAATCCGTCCCAAAACCATTTAATATTTCTCAAACTCGTCCCATCAGGGTTTGAGAGATGCGAGTACCCGCGAAAACCCGATCAATTGTCATCCCTAAGTTTGACCATTAAACGTATAAGACAATTCAACAAAATACTATTGTACTCAAACTATTCCATACACGTACGGAGTTCTAATTCGAGTCAAATGTTAATCATTTATTTATTAAATTTTAACTTTAAAAACTATGCATGATTTTTCTTTATCATGTAAATATGAAGCGTAGTCAAATTATATCCAACAACTTTAATCAATACTTACAGAAATATAGACGTGATAAATTACTTAATTTTTTTTTGTCAAAAACCAAGAAATATAGATTCAATTATTAAAACGAATGAAATATATTAATGAAGTATTGAAATACGTAAATGTATAAGATAAAATAAATTCTACTATAAATGTTTAGGGAATAAATCTGTTAAAGGGTTGAGTTTTAAATTGGATTTAATTAAATGGGGTTGGGGTAATTAAATTGGATTTTAATTAGCAATATAATTAAAAATTTAATTAAATTGGGTTTAGTATTGAGTAGTGATAAGGGTAGTAAATAAAGAAAAGAAGAGAGGGTAAGAGAGTATAAAAGGAAAAGTGAAACTTTAAAAAATAGATACTTTTTTATTTAGAATTAAAAAAAAATAGAGATACTTGTTTATGAGTAAACGAGACTTTAAGAAATGGATGGATGGAGTATTATATAATTCTATTTCACTATCAATAAAAACAAATAGAAGATCCCCAGGGCCCACGGCCCAATTAAATTCAGTTATGGCGGCCCATGAAGAATCAAGGCCACCAATACAAAAGTTGAAAAGGAGTCAACAAATATTGCAATTGGATGAATTTTCATTTTTCAGCGGCAAAAAGGTGGCCAATGCTCATTACACTGTGGGCCCCCACCCGCGAAATCCTTTTTGTTTGTTAGTTGCTTCTTACACGCATCACTCATCATTAATTCATTATAATTTCTTCAATTCTTCTCTACCTTGGAAAAAGGGTTTTAAAGTTGATTTTTGCTACCTTTTAAAACGAAAAATATGATAATTTGAGAGTTATGAAATTTAGTGGATGTGAAATAATTTGGTGTATTTATGGGTTCGTAATATTTTACTCCTGTATTCGATAATGGTTTCTTCCAAAAGAGTGTTATGAGGAAAAATAAGAAAAGACATAAAGAAAATAATACTATCTGTGTTTAATATAACTTACGAATTTGTAATTAATATATTACAAATAAATTATTTTCGACTCATGTGCAATGGCAGATTCAGGGAGCATTAGAGTATACCCCATACCCAACAACCATAGTTATCCAATAATTCAATAAATACTTTCCCTTCTATATTTATTTATTTTATTTTAGCTTTTTCGCTCGTTGGAAATTTCAATTTTTAGTACATTCCTACATATTTTTTCGTATGTACACTTTAATTTTCTTAATAGAAATACACATACACATATGCCCAAGACATTAAACCACACAATTTATGTGAGACGGAGCCCGGATACATAATCCATTATTGATGTTGGATTATATGTTTCTTAATTTCTTTCAACAAAGTGTGTATGACAAATTCTCTAAATGTGTACTTTGAATTCATACGTATATATATATATATATATATATATATATATATATATATATATATATATATATATGGAGAACATCATATATATATGAACTCATCTTTTAAATAGGAATTAGAAACTAATCTAGAACGTTGATTTTTGTTAATTTACGGTTCAAATTAATTGATACATTAAATTAATGCAGTTTGTGCATTAAAAGTATATTATATAATTTGTGCATTAAATTAATGTAATTTGTGCATTAACATGTTTGCATTACCATATTGCATTTTGTGCATTACTTGATATTTGTGTTGGTTCCTATTAACTCATCATATAAGGATAATTTCCTATCAGATTTATGTATGTGAGGGGTGGATGCAGTACATGCACACCTATATAAAAATTTGTGGGATAATTCACACACCCTCTCTCCCTATATATGCTACTCGGTTTCAAACCCTGTGATCTTGCCCTTGAGGGATGATTATTACGTAGAAGGCTCGATCACTAGGCAAAGTAGTGGTCGACTGGCTTTTGAATATTATCAGTTTATTTTATTTTTAATTTTGAGGTAACCAATCAGTTTCTTGGGGAATAAGTTTATATATTTACTATTGTATTATTTTTATGAGTTGGCTTAACGTATTGCTCAAGATTTTTTTTAGTATAAGACACGCTTGATGACAAATTCTTGCATACAAAAAAAATAGGTGTCTCGCCCTCTCATCTTGTTCTCACACTGGAAAAGGTAAAAATTTTCTCCGCGTCGCATGAGTTTTAACTTCTTATGATAGTTAAATATTTTTTAGGTTTTTTTTTTAATTTAATAGTTAATGAAAATTTATTCAATCTTTCATCTTAAAAGTGGATTTGAAGTCCGCTTTACCTCAAACCATAACTCAAGCCCAAATCTACTACACTAATATTCGGCCCATATCATAAAGATCAGACCCATAATCCACCCATGACACGTAATGCGGATCTGATCCTAATGTGCTGACACGTGTACAGGGTTGAAACAGTCGCAGCGAGGGGCGAGATATTCTCGCTTCCACAGTAACAAATCCCCACCCTGCCTTTTCCCTCCATTTCTCTCTCTCTCATCACTCACAATTATACTCTCCATTCCATTCTGCTGAAAAAGAGTTGCAGTTTGCCGAAGATGGGGAATCTTCTGTCCTTCTTTCAGAAGCCACCGCCACCGCCGCCGATGGTTCTGGTCCCGCCGCTCTTCGATTTCCCTCCACTCGCCGCCCGTACGAGGTCTGACTAGTTTTTCGTATTTTGCGTGCTCAATTTTTTTAATCTTGCAATTTTCTTTTCCTTTGTGAAATTGGGAGTAAACAGTTATTCCATGGAAAATGTAGAATGCTGGATTCGTCGTACAACATGCTATTTGGAAAGCTGGCCCTGAAATGCCTCTTCGAGGACTACTACGAAGAAGCAAGGCATTTCAGTACGAGAATCATGCTTAAACCGATCGACGATCCGCATGTCGATTTGATTGCCACTGTATCCGTGATTTAGTGGTTGAATTTCGTTTGTTATTTGATAAATTTTCAATTGTTTTTTTCTTTCTACTCATGAGATTTTAGTGTTCGAATCTAAATAGGAGAAGTCGAAAAGAATGCAGTTTGAATCCGTGTGTTTTTTCTCGACGTGATAGTTCTGAATCACATATGAGTTCTATGATTTGTTTTGGAAAGGATAAATGTCTACTGAGTATATATATAGATCATTGTTTGTGCATTCTTTAGTATTATTCGGTGCAATGTGGTTGTCGAGTAATCGGGTTGGCAAGGCATCAAATATCTCTTTAGGTGCTCTCTTTTGAATAAACTGTTTCTTTATCATTGGAGAATTGATTGTTCTGATAATTATTGTTCAGATTCTTTCTCTTGTAGTTTTTCAGCTTGTGAAAGCCTAAGCATGAGATAATCAGTTACTTTATGTTTGGAGTTAGTGGAATGGCATGGATACTGCATACTATGTGTTTAAGGTGGATAAATGTTGCAGTTAGTAGCTACTTGAAATAAAGGTTGCGATATATAGTGTTCCTTAGCATGTTCAGGTTGCTGGTCCACTTGATCACAAGCCAGATGAGAAAATTGCAGGAAATGCGCAGTTTCGCTGGCAAAGGTTTTCAAATCTACTTAGACACATGATTCAATTGTTATTCAATTCTTTCCTGATGTCGTGCTAATCTAGGTCCACTGTTTCTTTTTAGTGATGTTCTTGATCCTCACACATTCGTCGATCTCTCTGTTTCAAACTCAGAACCGTAAGAACCATGTCTTGTGTGAAATCTTTTTATCTGCTTCTTAATTCAAAATAGCTGATGTTTATGCTTCCTATTTGTTGTATATCCAGAACTCTAGTGATGAGATCCTGTGCATACCACCCCAAGTTTGGATTTGGAGCATTTGGCATCTTCCCACTTCTTTTAAAACAAAGGTTACTTTCGGATTTTCAATTCTACGAGTGATGCTACTATTGAGAAGTTGGTTTATGCTTGTCCATTCGTCACATGTTTATGACATCTTTGATCAATCAGAAAATCTCCTGAAGATTATGGCATCATGGGTTTGAGATATGGCTCTTCAAATCTGTCTGTTGGAGCTTCATTTGTCCCGTTTTCTGGTAAACCCACTTTTAATCAAATGGTGGATGGCTCTGCATTATATATATGATCATTATCTGGGATATATGTTTACAAATGCAAATAAGAGGAAGTCTTTCAAATTAGTTGTTTGTTTCGCAGCGGCTGATGAACTCCCAAAAAACGCATGGCTAGTAAGCAAGATGGGAAGGTTAACTGCTGGAGTGCAATATGAACCAACATGTATGTTAATTTTTGGCAATAATACCCGTTTCCTCTATTTTATAACTTTTGCAAAAACATTGATTATAAATTATTAAACTTACGAACTACATCAATCATTTGGTTTGGTGCATATTGTTCTGATGCAGACTGATTTTTTTCTCTTACTTTCTCCTGTGCCTCTGAATCACAAGTAACTAAATAAACTCTCCCTTTTAGAGCTGAACATGTTGTTTTTTATGGTTTCAATGAATGGTTGAAGAGGTAGACCTTCCTGTGAAATCAAATTAACTCTCTTCAAGGTATATTGAAAAAGAACAGTATTATTCTCTAGCCTGTTCCTTGGAAGAGCACAAATTTCCTTTCGGATATCTAATGATGCTTGTTCTGCATATCTGGAAACACAACATGGCTATTTCCTTACAGTTTTTTTTTTTCTTTTCTTTTTTTTTTTTTTGGTTGATATGGTTTTTTTGGATTGTGTATGTGGTTAAGACTTAAGTGTTGGATAATTGTAAATGTTTTCTGAGTCATCTTCATTTGAAAAGAAGTAATGAAAACTATGGAAATTAAAATGGTGTACATTGCTGTCGAAGTTCATCTCTACTGGTGACTCTATCACTTAAATTGTTCTCGATGTTCTGTAGCTGAAAGCAAAGATGGAGCTAGATACAAAAACTTAGCAAATTGGAGCTGTGCAGTGGGTTATGGTCTAGGATCAGGCAGCCCATTGAGCCCATCATTCAACTTTGGACTTGAACTTGCTAAAAACTCTCAGGTTTCTTTTTATAGTTGTAGAGTTCCTGCTCAATTTATCAGTCATTTTCTCCTTGGCAATCAATCTTTATATTCAAAGCCAAGTTCTGATAGATTTTTCTTTCACTGGCTGAGCTTTGTTTTCAGATGCCATTAGAAAATGATTGATAACCAGTACTGTAGGAAGTCACACTCTAACATGTTACATCAATATGAATTTTTAAGATGAGAGCTCAAAACAGAAGTGCAGGCAAGCTGGTTAAGATGAAATGATATATAGATGCTATGTCTTGACTAGTAAATTTTAACTAGGCCTTATCCATTGGCACGACCATATAACATATGCTGCGTAATGCTTTCTGTCATTAGTAGTCACTTCAATTCTTAAACAAATTTGAGATGTCTGATGCAATGCTGATGCTAATTCATGACAAGGATAATGGATGTCTGAGAAGATATCCAAACTCTTGCTATAACACCCTCAGGGGAATATCTTGCACTTGCAGTCTTGCATTATCATGATATATAAATCACAGTCTGAATATTCAGTTCAGGCATGTTAATATCTACAATGTGATAATATTAGACACTCATATTAGGAGTCCCTGCTTACCATGTCTTGTTATATTCTGTCTAGGCTCCTACTTACAACTCTTTGTAAATCTTCTGCAGTTTATTGCTTCTTTCTACCAGCATGTGGTGGTCCAGAGACGGGTCTCTCTCTCTCTCTCACACACACACACACACACACACACACACACACACACACACACACACACACAGAGTCTTTCATATGCTATTATATATCCTTATCTGCTGATTTGTGTGTTTATATTCGTGTGTTTTCATAACTAGTATCTTTGACAATTGATACATTAATTTTGACTCTACTACTAGTTGACTTATTGTGCATTCCCCTTGCGATTTGTCACGAGGAATTGTTCATTTTTTGCTGCACCAGTGACTTTTTGTACCAAATTCAGCTTGCATTTAAGCAATATTGTTCTTTATGACATGGTCTGAACAAAATTGTTTATTAATTTCAGATTTGGTCAAAGTATTTTCTATCTGTACTGTTAATTGCAAAAGAACGTTTTGAATCCATCTTTTGATAAAATGATAAAGATATAGTAGTTCTAGATAAAACATTATCCACTAGCTCTTTCAGTATTAAAAACTCTTACCATTTTTACTATAGCTATTTATTGAAACTATAGACAGTACACTATACTTTAGGCACAAATTTACCTATGTTTTTGAGGTATTATTTCAGTTCTGGAAGCACTAATCTGCAGAAGGTTTCTCTGAGAAACATACTCGTACACTACCAGAAATTTTCTGGTTTATTCTATACAAGTCTGTTTTCTTGATGCATAATGTTTGGGACGGAAACACTAGCAAACAGATGATTTCGCGCAGGTTAAAAATCCATTTGAGCAAGATGAAGTAGTTGGAATCACAAATTACATTGACTTTGGTTTTGAGTTGCAGACAAGGTATGAAGGTTCCTTCTTTCATTTGATTTATTTGGATGCCCAAGTAATAAGACATCAGCCCCATGTCGCTCATCTTAAATTCACTAGCCATGACAGCCTTGAATTCTTCATACATCTTTGGATTACTTCCTGTGAAAATGAGCATCAACATAAACGCAGACGTAGGAAAAATCTCTACCTTCTTTCTTCACGTAGAGAGCATGCTCGTGTACACATCTTACAAAACCATTTTCTTGCAAATACTTGTCAAGACGGACATTGACGATGGTGCCGAAAAACAAGAATAACATCCCGGCAACGGAAAAGCCCTAGAAGCCAAATTTTCCCAAATTCCGAGCGATTTAGACGAAATTTAGGATGGAATTGATCGGATTAAACTTCCTAAGGTGATGAAGGGAACATAAAAACGATTAAATCACTAGAAGCGGATAAAATTGCATGAAAATTCTTGTTTAAAGCCTTGTTATCTGTCCATGTTATAATGAAATAAATGAGTAAATAGAGTTCTTCCAATTCTTTCTTGAAGGGTCGACGATGCCCAATCAAACAATATCCATGATTCCAGTTTCCAAGTCGGTGCGTCTTGGCAAGCGAATAAGAACTTTTTATTAAAGGTAACACTGAGAGCTAATATGTGTCTTATAATGTATTCATTTTATTATGTTTATGACTCATTACTTCGTTTTCTCAGGGGAAGGTGGGGCCTCTGAGCTCCTCAATAGCCTTAGCTTTTAAATCATGGTGGAAACCTTCTTTCACATTAAGCGTGTCAGGTACTGCTATAATTTCGTTCCTGGTATTTTCAATTGGATTTTTTCTTCCATCGGCGAAATTTCTATGAGTTTCCCTCCCATCTGACACACACACACACACACACACACTTGTGTGCACACTTTTACATGCTATCATTCCATTTGGTTGATGAGTGTAAGCCATCACATAATTTCTATCAACATGCCCCATACTGAGGTGAAATCAGTGATTATTAAATGTACTCATTTGCTTCCTCTTCCGAACTCACAATTTCTTTTGTCACGATAAACATCTCTTTTCCATTTCTATTTACCCAGTTCATATCTTTCTACATGTAATTTCCGCATCTTTGATCATGGAAAATGTTTGCATACAGCCGTTAGAGATCGCACCAAGAGGGAGACAGCCTTTGGTATTGGTATTCAGGTCGAAAATATTCGGGAAGGAATGTAAGAACCACATACCCCTGTTACTACTCCCTCTCTGCATTATCTTAAAGCTTCACTTATTTGAGTTTGTTTTCGTTGATTTTTTTAATTATTTGTTACGACGACATGCAGCTATCAAAGGGCTGATCCCAATTTTGTGATGCTGACGCCGAGCAAGGAGCATCTAGCTGAAGGCATTCAGTGGAAAAGTGGGGAGAGACCAGTACTTGAATCAGATGTTAATTCTGGAAATTTTGATGGCATGCCCAGGGAGTTGAGACCTTTAAACAAAATGTTGTGATCGTGACCTAAGTCTCCCTTTTTAGGAATTTACTTATCATACTACTTACAGATTATATTTATTTTCTTAATTTTATTCTTGATGAGGAAACTTCTTTTTGTCCCCTACTCTTTAAACTTGAAACCTTCTTCTCTGCTTTCTGTACTTACGCACGTAATAAAATAGATAATGCCACTCATTAATAGTTGTAGTCTATTTGTTTTACTACGCATATCAGCTGTACACGCGGCGGCTGTTTATTGGGTGTTGGGATCTTAATTCCGGTGGATGCTGTAAGTTTTTAAACTTCTAGGGTGCTTTTACTAAGAAAGATAAGTCGGATAGATAAAAATAATGTAAGCCAATCAAGATTAAATTCAAGGATCTTTCATAACAAATGATCATTGTTCATATTTGAATTTATACATGTGGGATTGAAGGAATCATGAGATAAAAATAATCAATTCTATCTTATTTAGTAAACGCTCAGTTGGACTTTTTACTGCTTTGTTTCAATGTTTTGAGCTACAAGGTATTTTGCTGTCAATTTAAAGAAAATAATAAAACATTAAATATTTTCTATTTCGATGATAAAAAAAAAAGATATCCGATTTAGTGCAGAAAGATTCATACAGATCAAAATTATGGGTCCACTGTTTTCCTAATTTCTCATTTTTGTTACTTTTTTCCCAGTAAGCTGTAAACTTGATTTACCTACACTCCTTAAGAAGCATCATGGAAATTTATTAATACTTTCCTAATTTGGTAGTTTTTCCTAGGAAGTTTTAATTTCACCTACTCCTGTAAGAGACATCATGGTATTATCCACATGTTGATGGTGGAAATTTATTTATCGATATAAAGGCACTCATGGAAATAATCGTGTGAAATTTGTTAGTCCATTTTGGTGAAATATTATTATATTAATATCCAACACAGGGAAATAAAAAAATAAAAATAAAAAAGAAGAAGAAATTTCTTGCACTCGTTTTTTATCCCAAAAAAGTAAGTTTATTAACAGCATTTGATGGATACAGCGAAACCCCAAAACTCTGAGAATTGGCCTCAGCCAAATTTCCTAAAAGAGCTTCCAGTGCAGAATTGTGGCCACATCTTTTACCTATCAAAAACAAATCCAAAAATAAACCAAAAAAAAAAAAAAAATCCACAATAAATAAATACATAAAACCCAAAGAAGTCTCAACTCTAATTGCTTGAATGAAAAAAAGTTGATATTAGATGTTCATTAATATTGTACAAGGAAAAAAAGGAGTCCCCTCCTTTACATTTATTTATGAATATCATTATTCTCATCAAATACGAGGAAGTAAAATACAGCTTGGATTGGATGATGAGGAGAGAGAAATAGGGAAACGTTGTAATATTAGATTCAGGTTTTCATACAGAGAGAGATGGCGATAGGCCGAATTCGAGCGACCACAGCTCGAAAGTTCCCTTCACGAAATCATAGTGCCCTCCTTTTAGTGCGAGAGTCTTCTTCACCAACCCTTCTCTCACAAATGGGTACGTCAGGAGGTTTCCTAGAGAGACGTTCACGGCTTCCTGTTCGAGCCACAGCATAATATGTGCAAGCATGAGTATCAACTGTAACGGCTGCGGATGTTTTTAGAAAAAACAAATATTGTGCAAATTTGATAATGGTAAAAAAATTGGACCTTTTCGCACGTGCCACATTGATGGTCGAATGATAAGTCTCCGTTCTCAGCCAGCACCTTGTTCTTGGCAGGCAATGCAATCTTCACCCAGTCCTCGATGAAATCACTGCAGATCATAACAAATGTGAGAAAGTAGGTAAATTTAGTCTTTTATCCGGACCTATTGTATTTGTATGAAAAAGAAAGAATGAGAAATATGACCACACTTATGGATATGAAGAAATAGAGCAATGATATGATGATGACTTACGTGCCGGATGTTCCATCACATGGGAAGGACATGACCCCCTTGATACCTCCACAGGCACTGTGCCCAATCACAACAATCTCCTTCACCTGTTGTATATATATATAGTTTCAAATTAAGTTATAAATATTCAAATTAATAAGAATATGTGGTACTCCTATTAATTAATTCATTGTTTGTCACCTTCAGGTGCAGCACAGCATACTCCACAGCAGCCCCAACTCCAGAGTGTCTGGTCTGAAAATAAAGTAAACGTACTTTAGAAACTAAATGAATAATGACAAATAGGAGTATTAATTTGCAAATAGAAAATAAAACAAAACCAAAATGAAAGCGCAGTGCGCACCTTGTCGAATGGCGGGACCAGGTTAGCGACGTTGCGAACAACGAATGCTTCACCTGGTTGAAGGTCCAACACGTGCGAGGGACACACGCGCGAGTCTGAGCACGCGAAAACCATGTACTGCACGCATATTAAGTATATTTTTTTTTTTTTTAAGTAACAAGAATCATCATACAAATTCGTATATTAAATTACACCAAACTATAAATAAATAAATGAAATAATTACGCACCGTAGGGCTCTGGCCTTTTGCGAGTTCACCGTACAAAGCAGGATTTGTCCTGTATTTTTCAGAACAAATTAAATGAGATGTTAGAAATTCATGATTATATTTTTGCCAATTTATTCCTATTTTTCAAATTGAATACGCACATACATACAGATACAGTATGTGGAGTTTGAACGCTTACTCGTATTTCTCTCTTTTGAAGGTGATGAATCCAGTTTTCAGCCTCTCCACGGTCTCCGACGAAATGGTGGCGCTGCCGTCAGCTGTTTTCAGCTCCGCCGTAATCTCATCGATTTTCGCCGCCGCCACCGGTCCTAGTTCTCCATTCTCACTGCATATATTATATATCACATCTTAATTTCTGAATTTCTCGTCTCAGATCACTTTTCCTTTTTTGTTTTTTTTAAAAAATAGAATTTCTGGTCATTTTACATCATACTAGAAATCCAGTGGTCAATTTTATTTTGAAACTATACAAGTCGAATTGTGTGTGCGTGTGAAGCAAACCTCAGAAGCTTCTGGAGAGCAATAATGGCTTCCTCGTACGAGTCCTTTCCCATATCTTCTTTCTGCAATTTTTTCAGCCGAATTAGGAAATTATGTATGGAAATGAATTTTAGAGAAGAAATATGAGCGCTATTTATAGAAACTTTAAAACTAACATGGATATTGGAATATTATTTTGGTAACTATACTACTTAAATTTAAAACGCGTTAACTGGCAATGATATATGCGACAATACATGTTGTTATATGTATACTATATATAGACATTTCGGTTTGTAATAACGCCACGTAGTAAATCTTTTGCATGTACTAATTGGAACATTCTCGTGAACCAGTCGCCTAACTTATGCAAGTGGCATAATTCTTGATCATAAATATAGAAATTAATATAAATTAGATTTATGTAATATAAATATGAATGGAAGTATGTAATAAAATAGACTATACTTATACTATATGATACGTCAAACGAAGTCTTGCATTAGTATTGTAGTAGTAGTATTCTAACAATATCGTGCGACTCATGACCACGTGTCACGCAACGTTTAGTGAAATTGAAATATATTTGTGACAAAGAATAATATCTCGAGCGTTTACTCATGCTGTCATGCATGTTTAGTAAGTTGAAATATATTTGTGACAAAAAATCTTGTACGAGTACGTCTTAATATTATAAAATCCGGCGTGAGAGAAAAAGCAGCATTGTAGAGAGAGAGAGTACCAAGAGTGGGTGGATGATGGGAGCCGGAGCAGCGAAGACGGGCTCGTTGCGGATGAGGCTAGGGGGAGAGGAGGCGGAGGAGGAGTTGAGACGAGCGGTGGCAAAGGGGCGGAAGGCAACCCTAGAACGGGCAGAGGTGGTGGTGGTGAAGATTTGGGAGGCAAAGTTAACGGTCGACATTGTGTTATTGGGGGTGGATTTGAACGCCTTTATATTGAGAAAAGTGGAAAGAGTATTTTAGAGAGAGAGAGGGAGAGGTGTGGGGGAAGAGAGAGAATGCATGCATGTAAATAAGTTGGATAATGAAAGTGAAAGGTGAGTGAACCACAGCTTCTATCACTCGCAGATTAGGTTTGGATGTTGGGTTTCAATTTTTGACCTCAAATTTCATCTTTCATTTTATTGAAAGATAGAATAGTGGAGGAAATTCAAAGGAAATAAAAGATCTGGATGAATTAATTTACTTCCCTTTTTTTTGAACTGCTTATAATTAATATTTGCAAGCGAATTTAATGGCCTGTTTTACATTTACATATGTGTTTTCAATTTTGTATTTCACTTAATTTGCGATATAATGTCTGACAATATATATATATATATACAAGTGGAAGAAAAATTCATTACCCAATTTATAGTCGAGCATAAGATTTATTGTGCATGGAGGTGGAAGTTGTGAAACAAACCGTTTTTGCAAATATTAATTGTATAATTAATGGACTACGTCGTCTAAGCATATTAACGATTAGTATATAATGATGCGCACATATAGAATTTTAGTATGTAGATTGCAGAATTAATATCCAAATATAATATGTACAAGGTCCTGATAAATGTCAGTGTCGATCACGAGTTTATATTTTGCAAATATGATCATGAAGAAAATTAATTAACGTATGATAATAAATTGTGAGAAACAATATATAGTGCAATTAATATTCTCCACATAAGTGTCCAGCACCAACCTCAAGATGACACGTATTAAGAGATATATAGATGAATTTGTGGCGCACAAAATAATTTTGCAAATGTGTAGAATCTTGGATATTATTATTATTTAGAATAAAATAAAATGTGGAAAAAAGAAAGAGTGAATGAATTATGGGGTGAAAGGATGATGAAAAGATAAGACCCTATCTCTAAAACTTGGCTGCAATGCTGCTCAATATCTCCACTTTATCGTTTTATTTGATGAAAGGTTTTCTCTGTAAGTTTAGTCAGTTATATCGATCGACTCGATTATATATATATTTTTTATTTTATCAATGTATATTCTGATTATATAGTAATGCGATTATATTACTAAGATGTAATTAGTAAAATATACAATTACAAAAATAAACAGTACTATTTCTTTTGATATCATGATTGAAATGCATAATATTTGATGCAATATAATTAAGTTTGTACCTTACGCACTTATAAAGGGCTAACTATGTTAAACATATTACATTATATAGAAACACTATTTGAAATATTAATATTGCTTTAGAATGCATGAGATTTTGCCCTTTAAAGAAGCTCGGATTTATATTTTGCGCAAATAATAATGGACGAACAAAATGAAATAAAATCCGAGATTGAATTAACAAAATATGTTCCCGATTTTAACTCTCACAAATCCAACATCTGAGTACAAGAAAACAACAATTAAACGGAAAGAATAAATTGATACTAACCGGTTATTCTGGTAATGTAACTTCTGAATATTTTTACCCAGTACATTAAGTTTTGAGCACATTCTTCCCCACATAATAACCGAAAAATTGAATAGTAATATTTGATCTCGTATAATATTAATTCGAGCAGAAAATTATGTAATAGTTGGAAGAGAAACTAGAGTTAAAGCTGCTGCCGAATTGAAGGTTCAATTTTATAGTCTTGCTTTGTAAGGCGAGTTGTGCAAGTTATGTCAACATTCTTATGACATCTTTCGACATACTTGTATGTGAGAAATATTATTATTTCAAAATATATATTTTTATTCGTAATGAATTATACTCTGTATTTGTTTGTATCTCTAATTAATTAATAACTACAAAAATTTATTTCTAGTTTGCCAATATGAAATTGAGAACCAATAGGCAAAATGGTTTTTTTTCTCACAGTGCACAATATTGAAAATACAAAATTATTAAAGAAATAAATATTCAGAAAAAAAAAAATCGTGTATAGTTTTTTTTAAATGGTTCTCTAATTTTCGATGGTTCTCAGAAAATATAACGAAAATTTATGTCTAATTTGAAAATAAATATTACAAGAATATATGATGAAATAAAATCATAAAACATTTAGTGGTGAAATTTAGATTTTGTTTCGATTTACAACTACGCAATCTACGAAGAAGTTATATTAGTGTTCATAATAAATTATTTTTAATCTGAATTAATTGTCAGAAGTCAAGATTAACTCAATGCAAAATATTAATTATTTGATTGTTCATGCAAAATATATGCGAGTTTCGGCAGGGAAAGAGAGAGAATAGTTTTTAGGAATCATTGAGGATATCAGTTAATAATTCAGATCTCTCATGAACTTAACATTTTCCCTGAAACGGATCATAATCAATCTTAACATCTGAAAGCAACAAAATTATATTCAGATGAAACAAAACCAGATTCTTGAATATAAATATGGAAATTTACAGTTGCAAAATTGCATGCAATAATATTATTTGTTGCTGGTATATGAACTTCTTTTCACAGCACAAGCTAAAGTTTCAAATTTTACAGAACCCCCTTTTATTGCTGCAATACATCTTTCTATGTAATACATTAAATTCTATATAACTCTTATCACAGTAATACAACTTACTATATCATCTCAGTATCAACTTCCTATAATAACATTTTTCTTTACAATCACATTTTCGAAAAGTATGTGCAACTTTTTTGCTCATTCTTCGAGTATATGGATGTTCATGGTACCTCCAGGAAAGAAGAATGAGTGGATTGGTGATTTCCAGCCATCATTTTGGGGCCAGCCTGATAGGACAAACACTGAAAGCAACGCATCGAGCTCCTTTTGCCAACATGAAGCGCTCGTTTTCAGTCAATGGCCTCTCTATGACTTTCACAATGTTTGCGTCCTGATACATAGCAGAGCCCTGACACCATCAGTAGTTGATGAAAGAAAGATGGGAAACAATAGTCGTGTTTTGTTACTTCTGTATGGTCACAAATTAGAGACTAAGGAAACAATCAAGAAGTCCGAGCTTTCAGTGTTCGGATGAATTTTTGCATTATTATGAAAGAAAGAACAAGCTGGAATGTTGATTGTCAATCATGATCTAGAGTTGTGATGTCGAATTTACACTCCCTATTGTGGTTTTGAATTTGCCGTACCTTCTTTTGTGGTTGAATGGTAGGTCTCACACTGGCAGTGTCACCAACTATAATCACATTGTTAAGATTGCCACTCTCGTCCCTTTCGGTAGGTGAAGCCGTTGAGTGTCTCCAGTCCCCATTAGTTATGAATTTGTAGTAGTACCTGCCACAAGTACATAATAAGATGGTAGAAGTTCACTCCAACAAATTTCACGCAGCCATTCGAGTAGAGTGTCCACGAGATGACTTCCAAAGCTGTGCATGCTCCATGAGATGTAAGTTTCTATAGATCTATTTGTGATAGAATTAGTATTTTTTATACATGCCACATTAAATGTATTGGAGCTGGAAGAGAGCTCAATACTTATCAAAGAAAAATATTTAACACAAATATAAGTGTATGACAGTATGAGCGTGTTTGTGTGTGTGTTTGAATGCTCACAGCAAGCAAAATCCAGATATCACTATTCGACAGCTCACTAACAAGCTTGAAGACCTTCAGTTAGATTCTCGAAAACAGAATTAACCAGAGACTTACTTCCCCTGAGGAAGTCTAATTTCAACTTCATGTCTCGGGCCACCTTTATGGGTCGCTTTAATTGGCTCTTTCCATTTCCCAGTAAAATCTCCCACCAGATATACTTCTTCTCCCTGAAATAAAAAGAGAAAATTTTACGATCTAAAGAATGAGATCGTAGAGACTCAAATGTAATCATATAAATGAGTTATTAGTCGTTGCACATTGCATGTTGCACATCAGTTTACGCTCATCGGTTGATTAGACAATAATAATCCACTCACTTCATGTCCATTCCAGACAAACGTCACCGCGTGCGTCGCAGGTCCATCATGCATGCCCTTTTCGACCATGGCTATGAGATCCCATGTTGCCCATGCAATTGCCGGTCTGCATTAAACAGTCTTATTTAATTCATATTACAGAGTTAAAGCAAACATAACAAGACTGATTATCACAAAGAAAATACCTATCAGGTCTGCAAGAATGTAATCCAGTAACAAAGTTGTAAGCTGCATGAAGGGAAGTGTCGGTCATCCAATGGAGGTATGCGATCACACACGCAGGTGATCGGTCAAAACCAGTTGTGCAAGTGACATAAACACGGTGATTTTTCTTTAGTAAACGTAGCAGAAGACCGACAGAGAAAGGCAGTTTCTTTCTCATATCAAAAGAATCTGTATCCCTGAAATTGGAAAAGAGTAGATAAAATATTGTAGGAAAAAATCACAAATACCTGCTTCATAATTTAGTATCCAAATAGCTACTACATCTCTTAAAAGCAAATAAAATAGAATAATCTCTTGCACTTTGTATTACATTTATTGATTGCTAATCATGCCATGAACTACGACAAACGAATCAACTTTTAAACAACAATCACAAAAATGCAGCATTGAACAATTACACTTTCCTGGGAGAATGAAATTGCCATTACCTTATTGGATAGCTAATCATTAAGATATTTGAGTTTTGGCATGACTCGTTTATTGAATTCGAATCAATTCCCCAATTCGCAGCTTCAGTTGTGCTCTGGAAATTTATTACAGCAGTGACTCCCTGATTCAGGCATTACAGAGTATTTTAGGTGATAAATTGAACAAGATCGAAAATGTTTTTTATAGGCTTATAGCAGCTCTAATATTCAAGTCCACTGAAAAGCAGAGAACATAGAACTTGCAAAATCAAACAGTAACAGATAAGATGAAGGTGTGAGCTCTTACGATGGTGGCAGATAATGTCTCTACATCCTCTTTTGTTTGAATACACGATCCAACATAAATTTGTTCGGTGATCTGTAAGAATTAAGTATCAGCATGCTGAAATTCACTGTGTGAGTCAATGAACTCAAGAACCGTAATTTAGCTAGAGATATTTAACAGAATACACATAGACTGAGAGCTGAGAGCATAAGTAGATAAATTAAGTTTAAGTTTTTCTAGTCCAAAAGACCCTAGCAAAAAGTAAATTATGCTTGATGTAAATATTTAAGTGATTATTTAGAATTACAATAAAAACCAAAATAATCAACAATCTACAAGGTTATGGCAATACGATTTGGTATAACATGAATACAAAATGCTCTTCGCGGCGCGCTTTTTTCACAAAGTATATAGCTCGTAAAAGAATTTAGTACGATAAGTAAATAGTGTCATTCTTTAGTAAGTGGCTTTCTTTGATGAACTTCAAAAGCTAACCTCAGAAACTTCTAAATTGTGAGACACGATATAATGTCAGTCCAAGTTTGATGTGTGAATTAGCTCAAAAGCACACCTTACTACAGCGCATACCGAGAGAATGATTATAATAGAGCTCCTCTTTCGAACGGTCCAATGCCTTCACATACTCTTCTAGTGGGAAGCTCCCATGCCCCCATTCGTCATTTTCAGACGACCCCTCACTAAAAATGGCTACTAGAGGACTAAATGGTAGAGCAGGGCCGTTCCATGACACTTGTGGCTGACCATTCTTGCTTCGATCATTCAAATACTTCCAACCTCGGGAGGTTAAAAACCTCGGGCAAAATACTGCAAATCCAGAGTTCCCACTGCTCTCACTTGAATCCTCCAAGCTTGATGCCCTTATACTTTTGTTCCAAGTGGCTATGGGAACCCGGCCTCGATTAAACAAGATATCAGTATCATCCAGAAGATCGAGCTTATGGATTGGAAAAGGAGCGAATGGTCTCTCAAGGACAAGGCTACAAGCACCGGATTTCTCCTTTGCAAGACTACTCCTGCATACAATTGTGCAGAATGAAACTTAAATCGAAACTTATGATGAACTATTCCATTTAACATTAAAAAAAAACCCAAAAGCAAGAAAAATTTCACTGCCATTCTAGCTGTCTAATATCATAATCATCATCATATTTTCATAGCGAAAGGTATAAAATCCTACTGTATATCACCGAAGTCCTTGATCTGAATAAGCTTCTCGTCAGACGATCCACTTGCCTTCTTCAGTGTATCCCCAACCATAATTATCCTCGATTTCTCAGCATTGCCCTGCATCAACAATTCTTCAAATTGCTAAAACAACATCACTATCTATCCTTCAAACAAACTGGAAAAACTCACCCCCCAAATGTACGGTACTCACAAATTAGCACATCTCAAAATAAATCAAAATAGCATTCCGGCACAATCAACCACAAATAATTCGAAAAGAATGCAACACGGCAAAAATTCACTACTCACGGCATCAACCACAAATTAATTTGAAAAAAAAATGCGAAAAATCATTACCCCTTTCTGTAGAGCATGCACGAATACTTTGCCGTCAATCGAGAGAGCGAAACGGATGCCGAGCGGCTTCTCCAGCGTCACCATGTACTCATTCAGATTCATCTTCTGCTTGGCAAAAACGCTACAACTACGCCGCACCAGCAACCGCAACCGCAACCGCCACCTCCTCGCCCGCGCTTCCGCATCGGATAAATCCAAGCCTCCTCCCAAAAATGATGAGCGGATCACAGCGGCACTGCTCTGCTGCGGATTCCTACGAGCCGGAGAAAATCCGGCGACGGCGAATTCCGGCTGCTCGAAGCCTCTGCAATTCGCCAAGTGCATAGAACACATTTCCGAGCATCCACACGCAAATTACAAATCAACTACGGGAAATCTTCAGATGAAAGAACATAAGCATTCGTGAGCACAGACATACGATTAAGCGCAATGAGATTAGAGATGTTTTGTTATGGCGAGAGGGGAGGGAGGTGAGTGGTGGAGTGAGAGATAAATGAGGGAGGAGAAAGAGGCGCCACAGCGTGGGCAAATTCCACGTGACAACATCGATATTTCTTAGTTTTTGGCCTTATTGCCACGTCAGCGCTCAAAAAAATATGGCCCCGTTTGGGAATCGGGTTGGATCCCGAATTTGAATTTTTATTTTTTATTTTTCGTTAAGAACAAATTTAGTTGTACTAGCATCTATTAATGAATAATAAATGAATGAGGCCGTGAACACAAAAAATATGGATGTCTTAGTTGTTCCGTTCCTCTCAAGTGTGCACATTTTTTTTAAATAGATGTGCCACTTTACGATAAGAAAATAATTAATTCTTTCAATTTTTTTAAAAGTAATGAAATTTATTTATTAATCATTTTTTATCTTTATTATTAATTTACGTGTCGAATAATTAATATACAAAATGAGCGGAATGGAGAGCAAGGTCCCATCATTCTTTTATTTCATCTTTTTACTATTCTTTCATAAAAATCATGCTCAAAACAAGTAAGATTTTAGGGATCGTTTGGTATTGATATACGTATATTAGGTATGAGTATGGATATGTCCTTATCCATACCTTATGTTTGGTATATAAGTATATGAATATCAAAAGATATCAAATTGATATCTGATATACTGATTTTACACATTCTGATATCCTTATTTTTCATACGGTATGAGCCATATACCTTCCTCTATTTCTCTTTTCCTCTCTCCTTTCGTACCCATCTTCCCCTTTCCTCCTATTCTACGATGCCATAGCTTCTTGCCCAGCCTTCAACGTGGCCTCGTTGAACTTGGTACGGAGCTGGTGATTGACGTCGTTGGAGGGGCGACGGAGAGTGGCCAACTCGCGGCGAGCCTCGTCGGAAACTAATAGCTTCGCTATTCCTTTCCAATCAATACTTTTCCCAGCCTTGAATGCGACGCTGACGACCTTCTTTTCCGTTCTACGAGTTTTTCCGGCGAGGTGTGTGGACGACTGTGTGTGTGCAGATTTGAGCCCCAAGGAAATTAAATTACGGCTTTTTTATTTTGAGGCCCAAGGAAATTAAATTACGGCTTTGAGGATGGGTAAGAGTAGGGGTGAGCATTCGGGCGGTTTGGGCCCAACCCGAACCAAACCGTAATTAACCTAACCATAAATTGCATTTTTTTTCCAACCCAAATCAAACCATATTAGATGTGTAATCAAACTGAATTCAAACTGTAATATGCAGTTCGGGTTCGGTTAATTTCGATTTTGACCAAAGCTTTTTGCACATTCCAAGTGTATGTTTTTAACCTAGTTAAAAAATTAAAAAAAAAAGTCCTGTTTTGCAACATTTCTACACAAATTATAGCTATTATATCAGTTCAATCAAAGCAAAGCAGTAGTGATAAATAATAATAAAAATATAGATATAATAAATTATAGATACATAAATTATAGATATAATAAAAATAAATAATAACATATAAAATATTTCGGTTTGCGGTAGAAGTCGAAATTTTTTGGCTCTAACAGAACCAAACCGAAATAATTTCGGGTTTTATTTATTTAACCAAACCGCACCATTATTCTAAAATAATCGAACCGAACTGTGAATTACGGTTCGGTGCGATTCGAATTTTCGGTTCGGTTCGAATTTTGCTCACCCCTAGGTAAGAGAGTTCAAATTTGGATTCTTTTCTGCCCTCCTAACCACGAGATGTAATAATTTACCCTAGGAATTTATCTGTGATGGTTAATTTGGTTCCAGATAACAATTTGAATTAACTTTTTTTTATTTAATAATTTACCCCATGATTTTTTTTGCTGGTTTGGTTCCATATAACAATTTCAAATAACTTAATTTTTTATTAAAAAAACAAACTTTATGACATTTCAAAAGTTGATATCTCATATGAGAATATTTCATAACAAACACATACATCAGATATCAATTTCATACCCATACCTGATATCTGATACCCATACTCATATATGATATTTGATATATTGGTATATGGATACCAAACGAATCCTTATTATTAAAACGGATGAAGTAATTCTTAATTGTTTCTCTTTAATTAGAGTGTAGCAATGCATCACTAATTAGGATTTAATAACCCATAATGAAAATTTAGTATTAAAGAGTTAATTGAAAAATTATATTTATATATATATATATAGGAATTGATTGATATAAATGATCTGTAAATAATCAATGGTTGTGACTGTTTGAAGCATAAATATATAGAGATTTAACCATAATTTTATATAAGCATTGCTATATAATTATATTCTCTAAGGGTTTAGTGATCATTTTTTTTTTCAGTCCATTTAAATATTTTAATTGTATGGCATAGTACAGTATAGTATTAGAACAGTATTATATATAGGAGACATAAAATTAATTAGGAACTAGGCCGTCTTGTTGCCTGTGATTTCTTCTGAGTGTTATTGCTATTCCTAAAAGTTAATTTTACACGAAATTTTATGTCTATTATGAAAATAATTTTTGTAAGAATTTAAGATGTAATAAAATCATAAAAAGTATAGATGTAATTTGATTTCATTTTTTAGTCGTCATAAGTTTTAGTATCCAACTACGCAAATTTGCAAAGGTATATTGATTTTTGCAACAATGCATCATGCGCTAAGGGATAAATATAAATAGGGTAATGATATTCAGACACACTGTGATCAGTCATACGCATAAAAAAAAGAAAGTTGACTGTAAAAATAGAAATAATCACATTTCTCCTTTAAAGTTTATGGTTTCTAATTAGGGTATATTTCATTTTCAAAATCTATATTACCATTTTCAGCACTGTGGCTTAGAGTTAAATAAGAGTGGATGTTTTAATTTAAGGAATGAAATTACACACATAGACTATAGTTGAAAATAAATCTCACACACACCCACACACACGTATATATATATATATAGAGGTAATGTTTAATATTGCAATATGGAAGCATTATAATCTAATATTCCTTCCGTCTAGGGATGGCAATGGGTTGAGTTTTTGTGGGTACCCACACTTTCTAAACCCTGATGGGACGGGTTTGAGAAATATTAAATGGTTTTGAGACGGGTTTGGGTAGAAACATGCAAACCCGTGATGGGTTTGGGTAGGGTTTGGGCAATTACCTCCGGATACCCGCTATCCAAACCCATTTATATATATAAGATAAAATATATTATTTTTGTATAATTTATTATTATATAATTTATAAATATTAGTATAAATATTAGTAGATTTAGGGTTTTATCTGATTTTCTTAACTCACACACACATTCCGTAAGAGTCAAGTCTTTAATGTTTCTCCTCTACTTTTGTAAATCTACTTCCGAAATATGACAACACAATGGCATCATCAATAATTCATAATCTTCTAGTTATGTTTTAAGATTTTGTAAGTTCGTAGTACTTTGCGTTGAAATTAATTTTAGTGAAATTTTATACTGATGTTTATGTTTTCATCATATTTATAATATTTTGTTATTTGATGTTTATTTTTTAGTATTCGGATTTTTAGCGGGTAATAAATGAGTATTACCCAACGGGTTCGAGTTAGGTATGAGTTTTAAAATTATTTTTTAATCGGGTTTGGGACGGGTTTGAATGTGAAAAATTTTCATGGATTTGGGTTTGAAAAATGCTTAATAGATGGGTACCCGACTCATTGTCATCCCTACTTCTGTCTATGAAATTATTGTTCACTTTGTCATTTATCGGTGTCCATAAAAAATTTGCTCACATCCAAATTTATAGAAGTAGGTCTCACTCATCCTTTACTCTTTGAACTTCAATTTATTTCACTCAAAACTACTTATAATTGGAACTTTTATTTATTCACCTTTTAACTTTAATACATCCTTCTACCAATTAAGTCAACTTATTTTTTTTTTATTTCTTGTGTAAGTCAAACGAGAATAACAATTTCATAGGTTGAAGGAGTAATATTTTCGACATATGAAACACTTCAATTTCATGTGTTTGAGACTAGTCGAATTCCAAACCTATAAGGTAGCACTGCTTTAGAAACATCACTAATGGTGGATTCCAATAATTTAATTATATTATTATTGATATGATAATTATATATATATATATATATATATATATGAACTCATATATGAACTCATTCTTAGGTAGGAATTAGGAACTAATCTAGATTGTTGATTTTTTTTTATCCACAGTCTAGATTAATTGATACATTAGATTACTATTGTTTGTGCATTAAAAGTGTGCTAAATAATTTGTGCATTAAGTTAGTGTAATTTGTGCATTAACATGTTTTGTGCATTAACGTACTGTATTTTATGCATCACGTAAGTGATATTTATGTTGTTCCTACGGTTCTCATATAAAGATGAGTTTTTACCCGATCCATACTCACACACACACACACACACACACACACACACACATATATATATATATATATATATAATGAGTACATGCATCTATTTGATGTATAAGAGCACCCACAACAGTGTGGGTGTTGCCCGGGCGATGGAGGAAGAGCCCGGGCGCGGCGAGGGCGCCGTCCGTTGGAGGAGGTGAGAGCGGGCTTGGCGGATGGAGCCCTGGCGCGGTGAAGCCCGGGGGCGAGGCGCTGCAATGGAGGGGAGGAGGGACACGCGTCGCCTCCTCCCATTTTCTGATATATATATATATTTTTTTTTAAATTCTGAAATGAAAAAAATAAAAAATAAAACATGCAACGGTTATATTCAAACGGCTTTTTTTTCCCTAAAAATATATCACATTCATCCCTTAAACATCTACACCTTCCCTATTTCTTCATTCTCATTTTTACATTCCCACAAAAATTCTCAACAAAAAAAACATTCTTGAATTCTTTCAAATAATATTAAAGAAAAAACATGTCTTGGAATGGAGAATTCTTCGATCTCAAAGAAGATGAGAAGGTAGTGGAGGAGGTACTCCAGCTGGGTCAGCAAGCCATTGATCTCTACCGCGAGCACTTTGAAGATGACGACGAAGCAGAGTCATCGAGCAGAACGTACATTCACAGGAATCGTGAAGAGGCCGAACAACGCCTTATTCGCGATTATTTTGCCGAGAATCCGATTTGGGGCGAAAATATATTTCGCCACCGATTTCGCATGAGCACGAAGTTGTTTGTGCAGATAGCCGCCACTTTGGTTGCTCGGGAGCCCTTTTTTGAACAACGTCCAGATGCAACTGGAAGACTGGGGCTTCACCCGTGGATCAAATGCACTGTTGCTTTGAGGCAACTCGCCAACGGTGGATCGGCCAATCAGTACGGCGAATATCTGCATGTTGGACCAACAACGGGCACACTATGCCTCAAGTATTTTTGCAAGGTAATCAGAGATGCGTTCGGTGATGTATATCTGCGGAGGCCAAATAGCGCTGACGTCGCCAGACTCGTAGCAATGCACGAGGCAAGTCATGGCTTTCCTGGTATGATCGGAAGCATCGATTGCATGCACTGGGCATGGAAGAATTGCCCAACAAAATGGCGAGGTTCGTACACATGACGAAAGGGTTATCCTACTATCATCCTTGAAGCAGTCGCCTCACAAGATTTGTGGATTTGGCATGCCTTTTTCGGTGTCGCCGACAGCAACAACGACGTCAATGTGCTCAATAAATCCGATGTCTTCGCCGACATTCTCCATGGGAGAGCCCCGCCAGTCACCTTCGTCGCAAATGGCCGCGAGCATTCAATGGGATACTATCTCGCCGATGGTATCTATCCGAAGTGGGCTACATTCGTGAAGACCGTACGAGCTCCAATTGATCCAAAGAGATGCCGATTTGTAAAGATGCAAGAAGCTGCACGAAAGGATGTTGAAAGGGCTTTCGGTGTCCTCCAAGCTCGTTGGACAATTATAAAGGGCCCTGCTCGGTTGCATTTTCGAGAACACTTAAGCGACATCATGTACGCTTGCATCATATTGCATAACATGATCATCGAAGATGAGGGACACCAAGCAAGTCAATTTGTTCCAGAAGCGAGCGCAAGGGGCGACAAGGAGGTTAATACGGCAACAGTAATCATGGGTGGAACGCGTGAATTCAAAAAATATATTGAGAGACGAGCTCACGTTCAAGATGCAACGGCCCACGAGCGTCTTGCGGATGATTTGATTGAAGAAATTTGGACGCGTTTCGGTCTGCTCAACTAGCTCTAGCTTTATTTTCAATATTATTGTATTTTTCGTATCTGTTTTTCAAATTCAATAAAATTGTTCGAGTTTTAATCTTATTGTATTTAGATAATTAATTTGTTATATATTGAAAAAAAAAAATTAAAATTAAAAAGCAAAATTAAATACAAATCAATCATTGGATAGCCCCTAGGGGTCGGGCTTCACCATAGTGAAAATTTCAAGCCCGAGCTATCAATCATTGGGACCCCACCAAAATACCCATAGCCCTAGGGCTTCGGAGCCCACTGTTGTGAATGCTCTAACAGTATAAGCTCCTTAGCTCCATATAATGTGATTGACAACTAACATGACCTCAAAACCTGTCGATAAAGTACTAAAATTAAATGACTTAGACTATCTGCAGTGGTGCTGTCTCTTTGGGGTGTCTCTAAGAATTTTTTGGAGATAGAGACAGTGAGCTGCAGTGGGGCTGTCTCTTTGGGGTGTCTCTAAGGATTTTCTGAATTTGTATTTTGCATTAATTTTAATAAGAAAATTTGAAAATTTTATTAATATTTTGACAAATAACTAGTACAATACATTAATTGAAATAAAACAAATAAAAAACATTACATTAATTGAAATTAAAAAAATAAAAAACATCCTACTCGTCAACTGCTCCAAATCGGCTCCAAAGATGCTCGATCAAATCATTTGTGAGCCGATGGTGCTTCCTCACATCTCTCAATGCGGCGTCCCGTTTGAGAAAATTCTTCCATGATTGCGGAACGGGGACATGAGAGACATTACTGCTCGACGTCGTTTCTGTGTCCTCTCTCCAGTTCTCGACGTCCTCCCTCTCGTCTTCAATGATCATGTTGTGCAAAATAATGCACGTAAACATGATGTTGCGGAGGTGCTTTGTGTACCAGCTCCGCGCCGGGTTCCGAATAATTCCCCATCGGGCTTGAAGAACACCGAATGCCCATTCGATATCCTTCCGCGCCGCTTCCTGCATCATCTTAAACCGCGCCGCCTTCTGGTCCGTTGCAAGTGGAGGAGCCTTGATCAGAGCAGCCCAATCCGGGTAGATCCCATTGGTTAAGTAGTAACCGCCGTCGTAGGGCTTTCCGTTCACCACGTACTGGCACGGCGGAGCACGTTCTTCAAGCACGTCCTCAAATAGGGGTGACTGACTGAGGACGTTGATGTCGTTGTTGGAGCCGGCTACTTCAAAAAAGACGTGCCAGATCCATAAGTCTTGAGACGCCACCGCCTCAAGAATCAAGGAAGGCACGCCTATATCTCCTCGAGTGTAGGCAGCCGACCACGCCTTCTGATAATTCTTCCACGCTCAGTACATGCAGTCCAAGCTACCGAGCATCCCCGGAAAGCCGTGCCTCTCCTCGTGCATCCGCAGCAGCCGAGCGGTGTCTTGTGCATTTGGCCTCCTCAAATACACGTCACCAAATAGCTGGATGACACCCTCGCAGAATTTCCGGAGGCTAAGACGGCCGGTGCTATCGCCGATCTTCAAGTATTCATCAAATGTATCCGGAGCTCCACCGGTGGCTAGTTGGCGAATGGCCATTGTGCACTTTTGCACCGACATGAGGCCCCATTTGCCGGTTGCATCTTGCTTCTGCTGGAAGTATCGCACATTCTGCTCCAACACGGTGCAAATCCTCAAGAACAGGTGCTTGTGCATCCGAAAACGCCGGCGGAAAAATGTTGGGCCATACGTCGGGTTTTCGTTGAAGTATTCGGCCTTCAACTGCTGCAGGGCTGCCTCCCGATCGTGGTGTACGACCGTGCTCTTTGCCTTTTTTTTTTCCTTTTTGGCGAGGAGTCGAGCCGCAGCAGCTTGGAGGTTGGTCACCATCGACATAATCTCATCGTCGGTGCCATGGGAAGAGTAGCCGGTTGAGGAGTCGGACGACGAAGATATTTTTTTTTGGCAAGAAATTTGAGAGAAAACTAGAGAGAAAAAGAGGAGGAAGATGAATTTGGTGTGGAATAATTTGTGGTATGGAGGTGGGTATTTATAGGGATGAATTACCAAAAAAAATAAAAAATAAAAAATAAAAAATCGGCTTTGTAGCCGTTTGAATTTGCTAGCCGTTACCAAGCCGTTGTACAGATTTTTTTTTTTTTTGGCGCGTGCAATGCACGCGCCTTTTAAAAAAAACGGAAGCGCTTGAAGGCCACGCGCCTTCTCGAGACTGTCTCGTCGCGGCGAGACGGTCTCGAGCCACCACGAGCTGCATTGGGGTGTCTCGTCGATGGCGGTGTCTCGAGACCGCCGACGAGACACCCGCTGTGGGTGGTCTTATAACGTCAATATATTTCAAAAATAGTGAAGCATCGTTTTCAATTATGTGTAAATAATTTTGTCGA
Organism: Schizonepeta tenuifolia; assembly: GCA_029490685.1. Classification (NCBI taxonomy): domain Eukaryota; kingdom Viridiplantae; phylum Streptophyta; class Magnoliopsida; order Lamiales; family Lamiaceae; genus Schizonepeta; species Schizonepeta tenuifolia. The sequence continues at coordinate 70,323,464 of CM055958.1, forward strand.
GGGCATATACGATATTAATTTTTATGCTCTTCACCAAAACTATCAACTATCAATTCGGCGGCTTATTTATTGAATGATTGAGAGAATGCAATATTCATCCTGATGATACTGGCCCGTGTTTATTAAAATTCAATCGTCTATCAACGAACTAAGTTTTTAAATTGTTGACTAGTTTTAAGTTGTATCTACGACACGTACGAAAAAAAAAACTACGACACTACGACTTTATAATTGTTGCAATTAAATGTCATCACTTTAATTTTACAGTGAGTACAAATTAAATATTATCATATTTTTCAATCATTGAAATTTGATGTGCCGGTCTCCATTTCATAACGTCAACATAGATCTGTTGCTACGACGATAATGTTTCGTCAAGGAAGACGTCAAATGATAGGAGGGGGGAAAAAAAGTCGTCAATTTGTAACAAATGTACTTGTGAGGTCTTATTTGAACGATTAAAAAATATATTATGGTAAAATCATGATGAATAGGATGAGAAGTTGTGGATTAGTATTTTAGGCCTTGCATGTATGTGGGGACTGTTACACCAAATTCTTGATGTTGCTATTAGCGTTTAAACATCATTAAATAAGGTGTACCGTCGCCATTTTCACAAGTCATATACACCTCCCCACCTATTTTAATGGCCCCAAAAATTTGTTGAGTAGCTTTAAAAGCTTGCTAGCTTTATAAAATTTCAAAGCTAATTAATAAATATTTGAAATAGATTTTTGATCCTACTATTTGGCTTTATTTTCCGCTATCTTGCCTGTTACAACAATATTATACGATAGGATATTGGTGTTTACATATAAGTTCGAAACTAGATCGAATGAGTTTCTCAACTCTAAGATCTAATTAATTGACTTGACAAATTGAACCATTCCTAAATATTTATTTGTATGATGTAAAAATTAGCCCTTACCTTATTGCCACACTTTAATATAAACAAGTAGCCTATTAAATTAATTCCGAGATTAAATATTTTAACATATTTTTTTGAGGAAGATAAATATTTTATTAATAAATTTTTTTAGGGAATTTTAATTAGGAGTAATAAATTATTGAATAATGGAAAACCGATTCTTCATTAAAAACTAACTAAACGGTAAAACCAGCCGGAAAAAGCGGGCAGCTGTAGCCATATTCGTCCAACTTTTTTTCTTTTTTTCAAAAAATTAACTATTTTGTAAGAAAACAAAATTAAAAGTACTTTTTGAGTTATGTCAAATCGGCTCTTATTCATATTCATAATATATTATGCATCGTGCATGTGAAGATTAATTTGCACTATATTGTTTCTCCATGTTAATTGGCATAAATTGGAAATATGCTAAGATAGTGGATAATAACAGAATCAACATAAAAAGAATAGATTTCATGCCATACACTTTATACAGTTAATGTAAAATTGAAAAATAGTATATAATTATATATTCAAAATAAAAATATCAGTAACATGTCGCAGCTAGATCAAATTAAGGATTGATCGTTTATCTAAGTCGAAATATATTGTATGTTAATCTGGAGAAAAAGTAATTTATAACTATAGTTCCACAGTCTTCTAGAAGTGTGGCAAACCTTTACCCAAAGCGTTGACGTTTATGAAGAACCCAACGAGGTCTTGCCGGTATGGTAGATACGATTTCTTCCGATCAACTTCGTTAATCGCTCTGTTCCGTACATACAGAGCTTCGTGGGCCGAACGCGCCACCGCCGCCGCTGTGCCGGCGCCGGATCCGGAGGTGCTGCCTCCTTTTGCCTTCAATTTCCTCGGAATTTCTGCCTGTAACTTCTCCTCCTTGTTCTTCGGCGTCAGAAATACCAAACTCTCCTTCCCGTCGCTATTGCTCCGCCTCATCAAATCGCGAAACTTCCACCGCTTCGACGCAGAGCCAGTGGATTTGCTTTTCTTACACCGGCTCGGCGACGGCAGATCAGACGCCTTCGGCCGCCAGACGCAGTACGTGCCGCTCGGAATATTCTCCAGATCGTCGACTTCCGACGACGAGCACGACGGAGGATTATCTCCGCCGCGATCTTCGAGGAGGAGCTTACTCAGCGGAACTTGAATACTCGATTCGCACCGATCGTCTCCGCCGCGGTCGCGGAGCACGAGATCGCGGTTGAATACTGGAAAAATCGGTCCGAGCTGGCCGTCGTAGACGAATTCCTCCGCCGATAAATCCTTATCTTCGCGCACCAGCGAGAATTCGAAATCTCCGTCGTCTTCGTTGTCGTCTCCGCTCTTCTCCGCCGCAATTTGCACGGCGATTTCGACTAATCTATCGGATGAGTAGCTGTTAAAGCTAGGGCACGTATATACATCAGCATCTTCTCTGCTGTTTAGCCTGTTCTCCATTGCAGAAATATGCGATAGCTATGTCTAAGATATGTGTATAGTTTGTATATATGTAATATGTACGACTGTCTAAGCTTTTGTATCTGTGTGTGTGTGTGAGAGAGAGAGAGAGAGAGAGAGAGGAGGGGGTAGATGAAGGAGTCTGGTCTGGTCGATTGGTATATTATATACGCGGGGTACGCGTTGCAGAAGGATTCTCAATCAAATTAATAAATGAATACTTTAATTACCAATATTAACAAGTTACTTTCTTGCGGAAAATTCTTATATTAAAAATATTTTGAAATGAAAAATCAATTTCTTTTTTTTATATGCATGCAAAAAATGCAAAATCCGCATCTAAGTATGAACCTCCTATATGTATGTGATGGAGCCATGCACAACCTCTAAAGTGACAAAAATCAGATAGGCCTATTTTAGAATTTATAAAGAATTTGATAATTAAGTATCTTTTTACTTCGTTTCTTATGATTTTTCCAAATTTTTATGTTAAAAATTAAAAAATGGATCTGGAACACTAAGAAAAGATTGATAGAGAGGACTTGATCGAGACGTTTCGTTGATTATTTAATACAATAGTAACTAAATTGTATTGATAGAATTTTTATTCGTTATAATCTGAGTCATGCCGAGTTGAGGTGGCGAGTTTACATTTGCACGTGGGCTTCTAGAATTGTGATTAAAATTTAAATGAAAGATTAGGCCACTGAGTCTACTCAACTTTGATCATTACCTTTCAATGAACTCAATTTCACTCTCTTTCTTTTAGCGAAACTCGTATTTACTTTAACACGCCCAACAAACTAATAATGTTTGATTATATTTACGAAATATAATACGGATAATGCGGATTTTCATGATTCTTTAAATGACGATTCGTAATTTAGTACATAGATGACACTATAAGAAAGTTAAGCTTTTACGGCATACAAATTATTTTAATTTCGCAACAATTAATTTGGGATATTTTGTGCATCATAGTGTATTGTTTTGTTAAAAATGACGGATCTTTTTAAATTTTTGAGAAAATTATAACTGTATTAAAATTCAATACTAAATTTTTATTGAACACGTTAAAATCCTACGTGTAAGTCTATTAGAACGTTGAATACACATTTACACACGAGGTGCAAAGTAAAAAGTATCAAGGAAATTTGATTCAATAATATTTTTGAATATAAATATTTCTTTGAGATCCTTTGCAAGTACATATAATATGTTTGCATAAAGTTTAAACAAAGTTCTATTCAACAAAGTTTATAACTTGTACATGTATTCATAGTCATGGTCATCTTCAATTCCCATTGACTATAACAAACCCAGCCGCCTTCGAGTAAAGTTTGGCAAATTGCATGGAAAAAAAAAAAGTACTCATGAGAAAATCCACTGAAATCTATAATTTAGGCCGTAATCAAATAAATATATAGAATTTAAGATTGGAAAAAATAGCACACTTTCTAGATAAATCAGCGACACGACATGGCCTTCTTGGTAGGTTACTTCTAGAACGTCTCGGCTTACGTATCGCCATAAAATACATTGTGTGATGTATGATATTAGATTTCGCATTTCAACGTCGTATTATGATGATTATATGTTGATAATATAATGTCTGGTGATATATGTATTATCGATGTTATTTTATTAAATTATATTCATGATATTATATTATTAAATTATATGAGATACATATATACTTAGATGGCGTGTATTAATAGAACGAAATATAACGTAGTAAAAACTTAAACCGATCCTATGCACCAAGACCGGGACAAAATATCAAATCGGTAATTTATTTGATGGGATGTATTACCTCGCCAACATACGAGTTACATTCTCACGATCTATATTTAAGATCGATTTACTTGCAAACGCATATATAGTGCATATATTTGAGACCTTAATTTATGGTGTATGCTTTAAATGCTTGATCACAAAATTGAAGAATTAAATATATTATTTAAAAAATACAAACACAACTATGGTCTATTAAAGCGTGAGGAGAATATATAGAAATTTATTTCATGAACGAACTAATAGCATCCATATCGGTGGGCTCATCGGCTAGCTCGAGTCGACATTTTGGATGAGCCCACAGATAACGAGTTAAGGTCGCTCGAGCTCGACTCATCCGGATGAGCCCAGCTCATGCGAGATTTATGTAGGACGCATGTATTACACGCACCATAATAAAAAAAATAAAAAATAAAGTGAATTTAAAATTGAGACGCCTCTCTCTCCCTGGCGCCGCCGCCAAAGGCTACTCCGGCCGCCGCAACGACTAATTGTTTTTTTTTTTTTTTCTTATTCAACTATAAATACACCTATTCACTTCTCATTTTCTACACCAATTCATTTTCATTTCTCATTCTTCTCTCACACATTTCCTTCCACATTTCATCCTTCTCCTCCAATGGCTGGCATTGGCCGCCAATCATCCATCTCCATACACAGAGGCCGAGTCCAAAGCCTTGACCCGAGCTTGGATCAACGCTAAACGCACACCGCCGACTGGCCACAGAGCTTTTTGGAGCCGAATCACCGATCACTACAACCGCACTCGCCTCGTAGAGGAATGCAAAAATGTTGCATGCATTGGAGCCAACCACCAATGCGTGCCAATGTTTCGAACGAATGCACGCGCAGGCCACTCAACAACTTCCGGCTAACGCAATCGTCGTCCAAATCATGAAGCGAGCTTTAACGAAGTTCCACACCATTTACGGTACTCCATTCAAGAATATCGGCATGTGAAGGATCGTGAGGGATGATCCCGATTTCGTCTTGAAATCAGGTGTTTTTTAATAAAATGGTTAATTGTAATTTTATTTGCTTATTTGGAATTAATGTAATTTTATTTTATGAAATAAAATTAGTATTGGACTTCCCTATTATTCTATTTATGAATAAAATTTAATTAAAACTCAACAATTCTAAAATGCAAAATTAATGTGAATGAATCAACTGGCTAAGCCTTACCAATATCATAGCAGGTTCATTCATAGGTCATCACCATAATTGACTCAACTTATATTGATGCTTTAAGGCAATTTGCAACCCTTGGAGACCACAAGGTGTCTCCATCACCCCCTTTTCCAATAGAGACAACTTAGAGTCACCTATCCCTGCAACCCAACTGTCTCCAAGCTATCTCTAACTTTAATAACAATTCTCCATTTCATTAAATTAATTCATAAAATTCCATTAATAAAAATAACATAAAACATTACATTAATTCAAATAAAATATTATTACATTAATTAAAATATGGACTACTCGCGTAGACGTCCAAATTTGCGCCAAATGTGCTCGATGAGATCATTGAGAGCATCCACAATAGTGGGCTCCGAAGCCCTAGGGCTAAGGGTATTTTGGTGGGGTCCCAATGATTGATAGCCCGGGCTTGAAATTTTCACTATGGTGAAGCCCGACCCCTAGGGCTATGCAATGATTGATTTTTATTTAATTTTGCTTTTTAATTTTAATTTTTTTATTTTGCAATATATAACAAATTAATTATCTAAATATGATGCGATTAAAACTCGAACAATTTTATTGAATTTGATGTCGCTTAAGTGTTCTCGAAAATGCAACCGAGCAGGGCCCTTCTCATCTTCTTTGAGATCGAAGAATTCTCCATTCCAAGACATGTTTTTTCAATATTATTTGAAAGAATTCAAGAATGTTTTTTTGTTGAAAATTTTTGTGGGAATGTAGAAATGAGAATGAAGAAATAGGAAAGGTGTAGATGTTTAAGGGATGAATGTGATATATTTATAGGGAAAAAAAAAGCCGTTGAATTTGAAAACCGTTGCATGTTTTAAATTTTTTTTTTTTCATTTCAGAATTAAAAAAAAAATAATAATAACTGAAAATGGGAGGAGGCGACGCGTGTCCCTCCTCCCCTCCATTTTCTTCCGCTCGCCCACGGGCTCTACAGCGCCAGGGCTCCGTTGTTGCCGCCCGCCCTCGCCACCTCCAACGGCGAAAGCCTGCTTGGCGCCCGGGCTTCAGCTCCATCGCCCGGGCTACGCCAAAGCCGTTGGAGATGCTCTGATAAGCCGATGGTGCTTTCGTTGATCTCTCAAGTCGGCTTCCCGTTTGAAATATTCCTCAAAGGCGAGCGGAGTGGCCCTTTGGGATATCCCGCTACTGCATCGAGAATCGGCATCATATCTCCAATTTTCCGCATCCTCTTGCTCATCTTCGATGATCATGTTGTGCAAAATAATGCACGTGAACATGATATCTCAGAGATGACTCGTATACCACCACCGACCTAGAGCCTAGATTATTTCCCATCGGACTTGGAGAACTCTAAAAGCCCACTCTATGTCCTTTTTGGCAGATTCCTGCATCTTCTTGAACTTCGCCGTCTTTGGGTCAATTTCAACCTTCGGCGCCTTGATCAGTGTTGGCCACCCGTTTGTCAAGTTGTACCCCTTGTCATACTGCCTTCCAATGACAGTGAAGTTGCACGCTGGAGCTTTTTTCCTCAAGCAAGTCGGCAAACAAAGGCGATTGATTAAGGACGTTGATATCGTTGTTGGAGCCGGCACACCCAAAAAAGGCATGTTAGATCCATAAATCATGCGACGCCACCGCCTCCAAAATTAAGGTAGGTACGCCGTGATCGCCGCGCATGTAGGCACCCGCCACCCTTTTGGGCAGTTTCTCCAAGCCCAGTGCATGCAATCTAGGCTCCTGAGCATCCCCGAAAATCCATGTCACGCCTCGTGCATTTGGAGCAGGCGAGCAGTGTCGGCAGCGTTTGGCTTCCTCAAGTATCTCTCGCCGAAGAAGTCGATCATTGTTCGGCAAATTTTTTTGAGGCAAAGCCGGCCCGTGCTATCTCCGATCTTTAGGTACTCGTCGAACACATCCACAACACCACCGGTGGCCAGTTATCGCACCGCCATCGTGCATTTTTGCAGCGACGTCAGTCCCCATCTTCTAAGTGCATCTCGCCAATGCGTGAAGAAGTGGATGTTGTCCTCCAACGTCTTGCAGATGCGCAAAAACAGATACTTATGCATCCAGAAACGGTGTTGGGAAAAGTTATCGTCGTAGGTGGGGTTGTCGGCGAAGTAGTCGGCATGTAGGAACGCACACGCCGCTTCACGGTCGCTGTCGACGAACGACCTCGCCCTCTTCTTCTTCTTCTTCTTCTTCTTCTTCTTCTTCTTTTTCTTCTTCTTCTTCTTCTGCGCCGCTAAGTATGCACGGAGAGCTCGTTCCACGTCCGCCATCATCTCCAGGACCTCGTCGTTGGTGCCGGTCTCTTCATATTCCACCGACGAAGATAAAGTGCTCGAAGAAGACATCTTTTGTGAGTTGAATTTGAGAGAGAAAGAGGTTGTATTTTTTTGTGGGATGAATGAGGAATGAGAGGTTGAATTTATAGTGTAAAAAAAGAATAAAAAAATCAAATAAAAATCGGCTTTTAGCCGTTGGAAAACGGTCGAATTTTTCAATTTTTTTACCCGTTAGGTGCGTGTAAAACACGCGCCATTAATTTTTTTTTCTGGCCCGCACGTGTAATACCACGCGCTAGCTCAAACCGGTCTCACCACCTCTAACCGATCTCGAGCTCTCCGACGCTGCAACGCAGCGGTCTCTAGTCGCACCGATCTCGAGCTCCCTTCGAGACACGGCTTGGAGACCGCGTTGCGGTTAGTCTAAGTAATCATAACATTTCCATTGATTAAAATTTTCATCATCAAATAGTTAACCTACTCAAAGCAGCACGGGATACTTAAAAATAAAATTATAAGAATATTTACTTTATTTTGACAAAAATAAATTTGGTCTCCTCACTATACCCTTTTTTTTTTCTTTTTTTCTAATTTGTAGAAAAAGTGTTTCCATACGAAAGCTATAAAGTGATCATAAGATTACCCGTAGCGGGTGTCTCGAGATACCCACAGCGACGAGACACACCACTGCAACGACGCCGGTCTCGAGTCCGTTCCGTGGCTTCGAGATAGTCTCGAGCAGGCGTATGTAATACACGCGCCGGATTTTTTTTTAATGCGGTGCGTGCAATGCACGCGCCATACCAAAAAAAAAATTGAAAATTCAGGCAACGGCTAATTCGAATACAACGGCTAAAAACGGCTATAATAAGCTGATGTTAATTATTATTTTTTCTCATTTTTTTACCTATAAATACCACATTTCACACCACATTTATACCATTTCTCTCTATTTTTCTCATACAATTCCTTTTTTTTTTCCACATCAAAATCACACAATCATCTCTCATGATGGTCTCGATATGAGTTCTGGTGTATGGGGGGGGGGGAATACACCAGTTAGGAATTTTAAAACAACTCCCTGAAAAAATTATCACAACCGAGTAAGAGGACTCAGCTGGAATCACAACTGAGTAGGAAAACTCAGCTGTGAGAGTGGTGTTGTGCGGAATGTGGTGGACAAAAATAACTCGTATAAAATAACTCACGCTCAGATGCAAGGTCGGTCAATAACCAAATCAGTTGAGAATGTAAAAATGCAGTTTGAGTGCTGGTTAGAAGGTCAGTTGGCAATGCAATAAATAACTGATCAGAAAACACAAACACACAAAGATTTACGTGGTTCAGAGAGAACTTCTACGTCCACGGGGAGTTGTGAGTCCACACAACTCAGTCCAAATTCTTTAGGACTGGAACCACAAAGCTTACGCGGGCTTTGCAACCGTTAAGATAAGTTTGCGGGTAGTTATCAACCTTACAGATAAGTTTACGGGTACTTATCAACCTATCTACTCAATTTCGAGAAGAGTAGGATCCTAACAACCTTTTTAGGGGTGTGAAGATGGGTGGGGATTCCAACTGCTAGCTCGAACAAGAAGTGAGCTAGGATCTAAGCTTGAACAAATGAAGACTCAAACTAAGATCAAAAATACCAAGATAAATTCTAACACTCTATGAACCCTCAACTAGTGATGTTCTTAGAGATTGAATGCAGTTTAGCTTGTGTGCAGTTTTTTCGTTCTTTCGCTCGTTTTGACTCTTATCACACTTCTTCTTTGTGTATGAATGAAGGCCTCTATTTATAGGCGGAGAGAATCAACTAGCCGTTGGATGAACCGTTGATCTTTGTTCTGTGAAAGCGATGACTTGTCTCTCATCTCTGCAGATTTTCCCGATTTGGCAACTGTGAACTTCTGCTTTCCATCTGAGACAGCCTTGTGTTGGACCAAATGAGGTAATGACAGAACGTCAAACCTTCACGTGACTTCCTTTTTGAATTTCAAATTTCAACCTTAGACTTTCAACCTTGGTTAGTCGGTTGAGAAGTTTTGGTCTTCATCCGAGTGGTCTTCAACTGATGTTCCATCTGATCGATATCTTCATCTGACCTTCTGTCTGAATAGAAACAGTTGAACCCTCAGCTGCCTTGAACTTCATGTTGTCGATCTTATCAGTTCGAGTCCTGTAACTGATGTTCTATATTTTGAACGCTCAGTTGTCTTTCACATCTGATGTTCTATCTCTTGAACGCTCAGTTGTCTTTCTTACATCTTTCCCCTTTAAACGCTCAGTTATCTTTCTCACAACTGATGTTCTCTTACATCTTCTCCAATGAACGCTCAGTTGTCTTTCTTACAACTGATGTTCTATCCGAGTGTAGTCATGATGCCGTCTTCAGCTGGAGACCTGTAAAGATAAAATCTCAACATTGCTCAAACAGCGAGCCTAAATACTAACATTAGGATCTGGCAGCATCTACTCGGTTGGGGTCAGTTGGTTTTGAAATCAATCAAAACTTTACTTAAATTTCCCAATAATTTCCCCCTTTTTGATGATGCCAAAATCCTACTGATCTAAACCCTACTGACTTAACTAAAATCTCAGCTGAAATTCTAGACAGTCTATAAGATTAAAACATCAAAGGGTTAGCACAGTTATAACATGGTATTGAAATAACTTTGCGATTGAGAGCTTGGACAACTAGAGATTGTACGTCAAGGTGAATCGTGTAACTGATGAAAGTTTTCATTACAACTGATGGTTACAAAAATGTGCACAAAAAATCAAAAATACATCAGTTGCTCAAAAACTCTAACATGGCTAAAACTTTAGCCCATACTTTCCAAAAATTCTGACAAAAATTTCTCTTTTCGCATCTGACTCCTTCGAAATGTCAACTCCATGTTCTTGGCAAACTTTCCTTGCTTCAACTGCTATCTTTTGTCGGTTTGGATTTCTTGAGTCTGGAAGGAATGGAGGAAGGTATGTGACTTTCTAAGGGACGAGGACAATGTTCATATCCAGTTTCGCATCAATCATTGCTCGCCTGAACTGGCTGAACATGCCCGGATCCCCAGAATGTAGCTCGGTCAGGGCTTCCTTGAAGGCTCTTCTTGCATCCTCAGTTGAGAAAACCTTCCGATAATAGAAATCATTCACAAACTCCTGCTTAAATGATTCCCAATCCTCATTCCATTATGCAGGCATCCACTTATCAACATGTTTGAAGCGACTTTGGAGCTTTATCTTCCCAGGCAATCTCTGTTGCTTCAACCTTGCTTCAGCCTTTACTTGATGTTTTTCTATACGGCGTCGGCTGCGAGAGGCGATGTTCCTGTCCAAGTTCTTGGTAACCTTGGCAAGCTCTTCCTCGAACTGGTTGACTCTTGTAGCTTGGCTGACAGCGAATATCTTTATCCAGTCAGGATTCATGTAGTCCTTCTCTGCAACATCCATAGCCTTAGCAGCAGCAATACACTCTTCGGTTGTAATACCGTCGAGTTCCGCATCAAGCTCGACTGCAATCTCGGCTATGGAGTTGTAGGAAACTCCATACTCCTTTGCCCATTACAAGTCCTTCGCCATTTCATCTCTACCGATATCGGTTGGCTTCGTAGCGGACTTCTTCTTTGGAGTCTTCTTCGGCTGGGTCACATCGGTTGGCTTCGTAGCGGACTTCTTCTTTGGAGTCTTCTTCGGCTGGGTTTTCTTCAGCTGAGATTTCTTTTCAGCTGGCATTTCTTCTTCAGCCTGGGTCTCTTCTTCTCCAATCACATCTTCCCCCTGCATCTCATCTTCCCCCTTTTTGGCATCAGCAACAAGGCTTGCAACTGAGCCATCCAGAGAGGTGAGTTGTTGTTCAGCTTGTTGGATTCGATTGAAGAGCTCATCAACTGCACACTCCACTTCAACCTTCTTTGCCAATTCAGTGTCACGGCGCTCTTGCTCGGCTTTCTTCAATCCAGCGAAGGTTTCATTTACCTCAGTTTGGAAAGCGACGAACTCAGCCCATCTGGATTCAAACCGAGAATCCCATTCTTCATCTTGAGTTTGTTGAGATTTGGCCAGGTTGGAGTCTGAGATGGATTTGAAGACGTTCAGATCTGATCTGATTCCCAGAACGGTTGTCTTCAAGGCATTGATGTCTTGGCTGGTAGATGTTGAGAAGTCATCCAGCTTCATCTTCAACTCATCATGCTCTTCCTGCAACTTCCTGTGCCTCTCCGTCTGAGCTTCCATCATCCTCAGCTGATCTTCTTTGTTGAGCTGGATGTTGGCAAGCATCTCTTTCCTTAGCTGATTGACCCTCTCAGCGATCAGCTCACATATATCTTCTGTGGAGGGGGCTGGCTGATCAGCTGGAGCTGGTTGGTCAGAATGTGCTGGCTGTTCAACAGTGACCATGGCTTTGCGATTGGCCAGGTACTGTTGAAGTTCTTCCTCTTCCTGTTTGGCTGCTGCGTCAAGGTCATCGATGAACTCAGCTGACTTGATTAGCATGTTATCAAGGAAGGTGACACAATCTTGTTCGGTTGTCTCCCTTATGTCTCTTCCTTCCGACTTGCTGATATCCAGTCGACGAGTCAGCAATGCAACCTTGTTGTTATAGGCAACCTCAAGATTGGTGTAGTTGAAGTAATCTCTTATTCGCAATTCATCTGCCTTCAGCTGGTTCCAGCTGTGTATCCTGATTGTATCTTCCTTCACATACCAGTGACTGAAGATGATGTTGAACTGATACAGCAGCTCGGTTCTAAGCGTGGCGAAGGTGGGCATGTCGCGTGCTTCAGGGAACATCCCAATTAGCTTTTGAAAACAATAGGCCAGCTTGCCTTCATGTTCCTGTGCGACGGCTTGTCGATCAGCTTCGTCATCGATGGAGGAGGAGATAGATTTTCATATGGGATCGGTTCAAGGATTTTATCAACGTTGGCCAAAGAAGTGGTCTTAATGTTGGCATCGAGCGGGGAACTTGGAATTTCTGACTGTGTGGGGATGATGGTATCAAGAGGTTCCTCAACATTGGCCAAAAGAGTGGTCTTAATGTTGGCATCGAGCAGAGAGCTCGGAATTTCTGGCTGAGAGTCGGTTGGGATAACCTGTTCGGGCTGTACGGCATCAGCTCCTGCCGTGGGGGAGGTTGGAATATCTTCGGTTTCCTCAGATGAAGAAGATGCATCCGAGGAGATAGTCGGCTCAACTTCCGGGTCGGTTTCCACCCCTTCCATCTCATCTGTTCCACCTGCGCGAGGAACAATCTCGAAGGCAGCTGCTTCAACTGAGTGACTTGACTTAGATGGCTCCTCAGCTGGTGCCTCCTCAGCTGGTGCCTCCTTAGCTGGAGTCTCCTCAGCTGGTATCTCCTCAGCTGGTTTGGCAACTGACTTCTTGAGGCGAAGCCTCAACTTTTTCTTGGCTGGTTCTTCCTCTTTCTCCTTCTCCGACTCAGCTCTGTGTCGGCGTGCAGTTTTAAATTTGGAAGTGCGGCCGACAGCTGGAGGCAGCTCCTCAGCTGTATCTTTTTCTTCAGCTGTTTTCACAGCTTCCCTCTTGTCTTTCGGAGTGTAGACACTCCTGATCACATCTTGAGCCTTATTGGCTGTTGGGAACAACATCATCCTCTTGACTGGAGTCTCCTCACAGTCTTCTCAGACCATGTTCTGATCATTTGTTGCGAAAAGGATCAGGGCAGAAATTTTGGCTCCGAAGTTGAGAGTTCCCTTGACACTCAACAACTTCTCTCCGGAGTTGGTTGTGGATTCGGTAATCTTCTGCCTCTCCAGTGTCAACTGGTGTTCGAAATAACTAAACCAGTTGATGTCGTGCTTGTGTTTGTGCTCCAAGGCTATCAGCTGCTTGAGCTTCGGTCGGCTAATGTCCCCGAAGGCTCCGCTGTATCCGAAGATCACCTTGGATACAACATCGAACAGAAGTCGATGCTCGGGCTTCAACTTCGTTCGCTGCATATTACTCCTCAATTTTTCTGGGGTGATGAGAGCACTTTCCAGAAATTGATCGGCTTCCGCATCGATGATGTTCTCAACTGTGTCTGTGGCGGTCAGGTTCGGAGGGATGATGGAGTGTAGCAGATCGGAAACTGGAATGAGAACGGAGACACGGCGAATGGTTCTGGCCGGAACATCTCGCTGTCGACAAGAGATTTCTGTAACCAGCCCATCTCTGCTGTCGATTGGAGATTGCAGGTTTAGGTAGAATTCCCCGACCTGTCGCCTGAGAAGGTGGGTGGGGAAGAGTGTCGCCCAGTCCATAAGGCCGTTCTTTCTGAGTATATCGGCGAGGGGAGACAACACCGGCGAGTCCAGTGCTTCGTCCAATAGAATCTGCTCAAAATGAATCTTCGATAACAACATGTCGAAAGACTCCTCGTATGATGAAGGGACTAGAGAAGGTCCTGAAGAAAGCCATCTTCTTTCCTTGTGTAGAAACTTTTGGTGCCATTTAGAGTTCTGTGAAAATTATATATAGAGAGAAAACTTGCAGAAAATGGTGAGACAAATCGGAGACAAAAATGAACAGTTACTGCAGATAAACACAAATGTAGAAGGTAAGAGATCACTTCCTGATTTTTTGCCTTTTATAGGTTATTGAGTCGTTTGAAATCGACGACTAGGGTTGAATGGCGCGAATCCATCAACGGCTGGGATCTCGCGACTGTTGACTAGCTTTGACTGTCGTCACATTCCGAGTTCCAACACGCGCGTGAGAAGGTGAACTGTTTTTAATGTCAGCCCAGTCGCACTATAAAGTAGGCTATTGATGTTCAGCCGTACTTTATATTAAATGCGCTATGATGGCTATTTTAGTCTAATTGACATGCTTAGGAATGTTTGAATTTATTTCAAACATTCTCATTTAAGACACAAACACCTTCAGCCATAAATGATACCTGCCAGCTGATGTCGGAATCAGCTGTGTACCTGCCAGCTGATGTCGGAATCAGCTGTGTTCCAATATTGCAGCATACCATCAGCTGACTCGAGTTCGTCTGTTCAGCTGACGTCTGATATATTCGGTTGGCGATCCGCATCTGAGCTTCCCCCTTCATCTGAGCTTCCCCCTCAGATGGATATCTATCTCTTCACCTCGGCTGATTCCTCATCTGATGGATCCAACAATCCAAGAAGATCACATAACATCTTGAACCGCGCTTCGGCTAGAGGTTTGATGAAGATATCAGCTCTCTGAATCTCAGTTGGAATCTTCTCCATAGATACATACTTTTTCTCAATATGATCTCGGATAAAATGATGTCGGATGTCGATGTGCTTCGTCCGAGAGTGGTGAACAAGATTCAAAGAGATAGCAATGGCACTTGAGCTATCACAATGGCTGGGAACCTGTCCAGTTGTGACTTCATAATCTCTCAGCTGTTGCTTGAGCCACAACACTTGCATGCAACAACTACCGGCAGCCATATACTCTGACTCGGTTGTAGAAGTGGCAACACATGCTTGTTTCTTGGAGAATCATGAGACTAACTTGCTTCCCATGAACTGACAGTGTCCAGATGTGGACTTCCTGTCCAACCGATCTCCGGCTAGATCCGCATCTAAGTATCCGATCAGTTGGATATTGTCGTCGGTTGGATACCACAACCCAACATTAACAGTGCCCTTCAGATACTTAATGATATTCTTTGGTGCCAACATGTGAGCTTCCCTCGGCTGAACTTGGAACCGAGCACACACTCCAACCGCGTAAGATATATCTGGCCGACTGGCGGTTAGATATAGCAAAGAACTAATAATCCCTCTATACTTACTGGCATCCATGAGTTTTCCCTCAGATCTGGGTTCAATCTTCCAGTTAGTATTCATCGGGATCTTTGTGGTTTTACTTGTCTGCAAACCGAACTTTGCGATGAGCTCCTTTGTATATTTGGACTGATTAATAAAAATCCCTTTTGATGACTGCTTCACCTGTAGCCCAAGAAAATAGTTCATCTCGCCCATCATTGACATCTCGAATTTCTCCTTCATGAGGGTTGAGAATTTCTCGCACAGCTCCTCCGACTTGGAACCGAATATGATGTCATCAACATAGATTTGCACAACAAGTATGTCTTCTCCAACTTTTATGGTGAACAGTGTTTTGTCAACTGACCCTCGTTTGAACCTCGATTTCAGAAGAAAACCACAGAGAGTGTCATACCATGCCCTAGGTGCTTGCTTCAAGCTATAGATAGCTTTCTTCAACTTATACACTCTTCCATCTCCAGTCTCAAAACCGGGAGGTTGTTCAACATAAACATCTTCCTTAATATCACCGTTGAGGAAGGCACACTTCACATCCATCTGATAAACCTTGAATTTGTGAAATGCGGCATAGACTAGAAATATCCGAATGGCTTCCAACCTTGCAACTGGCGCGAATGAATCCTCGAAATCAATTCCTTCTTATTGGCAATATCCCTGAGCTACCAACCTTACCTTATTCCTCACGATGAATCCAATGGCGTCTCTCTTGTTCTTGAAAATCCACTTTAATCCAATAACTTTAACACCATTTGGTCTTTCTACCAACTCCCATACACAGTTGTGTAGAAATTCATTCAGTTCTTCTTGCATGGTTGTTGTCCAATGAACACAGTTGAGAGCTTCCACAACATTCTTCGGTTCTGGCACATCAGCTACGAAATATGAAATCATGGCAACATCTCCTCCCTGTTCGAACTCCTCAAGAACTGCCAACTCCTCAACATATTGTGCGTAAGTGTTGGAATCTTTCTCAGCTGAGTCTGGATTTGCAACTCTGCTTCTAGTACTCACACCTTTGGCTGGATCTCCAATGATGTTGTCCTTGGAATGATCTTCATACCATCTCTTGTTGCGTCTTCCTTCTTCTTCCAACAGTGGCTGTTTCGTGATCTGAGTCGTGGGAGATGTTGGGATCTTCAGAACTGGTGATTTATCAGTTGTTGAGTCTGGATCCTCAATATGGACAATATTTCGAACCGGGCTCGGTTGGGCTTCGGATGCTGATGCAGTTGGAGTGACATCAGCTGAAGTTCTCCCTTGAGATGAGCTGGGGTCCTCACATTCATCTTCAGAGGAACAAAGATCATCATCCTCAGTTGCCCATACCAATGGTTCAGCTAGATTCTTCTGCCTTAGAACCTGCGATCTGGTGAGAGTTGGTGGAACATGTGGATTAGCTTGTTGTCATTTAGCTTGTTCCCTGCACTCAAAAGTAGATTCATCAAAACTAACATGAGGTGTTATCTCCACAACACGAGAGCTGTTGTTAAAAACTCTATAAGCCTTGATCCGAGCGGCATATCCGAGAAATATGCCCTTTGAAGCCTTGGCGTCAAAAGTTTTCAACTGAGTCTTCCCATTGTTGTGAATATAACACTTAGAACCAAAAATGCGAAAATATGAAATATTAGGCTTCCTGCGTCTCCATAGCTCATATGGAGTCTTTCCCATTCGCTTGGTTAGAAGAGACCGGTTCTGGGTGTAGCAAGATGTGTTGATTGCCTCAGCCCAAAATCTCTTTGGCAGAGCTGAGCTTGTCATCATGGATGTTGCAGCATCCTTCAGCGTTCGGTTTCTTCGCTCAGCTACTCCATTCTGTTGTGGAGTACGCGCAGCTGATGTTTGATGAGTGATTCCGTGCTTCTCGCAGTATTTGATGATGGTTTCATTTAGAAACTCAGTTCCACGGTCTGATCAGATGGAAATAATTTTCATCTCTTGTTAGTTCGATATTCGATCCATCAGCTTGGGTAGCTCATCTCGGGTTTCACTCTTGTGTTGCATGAAAATGGTCCGCGTGTACCTAAAAAAATCATCAGTAACAACAAGTGTATACTCGTTACCATTCATGCTTTTGGGTGTAACAGGCCCGAAGAGATCCATATGGATCAGCTGCAATACTCGGTCGGTTGAGGGAATCGTTTTCAACCGAAAGGAGGATCTAGCGAGCTTTCCCAACTGATATGCACTGCAGATATGTGTTGTTGAAAACACACGGTTCGGAATACCCTTTGCATGTTCCTGTCTCGCATGTCAGTTCATTATCTTGAAATTCAGATGGTTGAGCCTTTTGTGCCACAGCCAGCTCACATCTGAACTGCTCTTCGATAACAGACAGGTTTCAGGAGGACTACTGTTCCAATCTGCGTAGTAGACATTCCCGGTTGGGGATCGATTTCCCAACAATATGACTTGCTTTGTTCTGATATTTTTAACCCTACAGCCCTGCGCATCAAACTTGACAGAGAAACCATTATCACAGAATTGGCTGATGGAGAGCAAGTTATGCTTCAATCCATCAACATATGAAACATTGGGAATAGATACGAGATTGGTTTCAAGGGTACAGTAGCCTTTGGTGTGACCTTTTGAGTTGTCACCAAAGGTAACTGATGGTCCTTCCTTCTCCACGAAACTTCCAAGAAAATCCCTCAGATTTGTCATGTGTTTCGAGCATCCACTATCCATCACCCACATGGTATGTGATGCTTTATTCTTCCTCAGCTGTTCCTCCTGCTCCTGTACAGAGAAACACGCTTAGGTCCTCAATTTTAGTTGGGTCCTGGAGGGTTAGAACTAGTTCCCCCTTGAACTGCGAGTCGTTTTTCCCTGTAGATTCGGATAGATTTATCATTCCAAATTACTTTTCCTTCTCCATCAACTATAACAACACCTCGGTTATCCTTAGGCTTGTTGTTATTATTGATGTTCTGTTTCTTGGGAGGAGATTGATTTCTCCCATTGTGAGCTTTAGAAGGAGAAGCATTCCCCCTGTTTTGTTGGCGTTTCTGACCCTGTTGGTTTCGCTGATGAGGTCGGATGCCCTTTTAGAATCTGTGTGGCTGATTCTGATTCCATGGTCCTGACTGTCGACGACCGTTGTTCATGCCCTGTTGTTGATTCATGTTCTGGCATGAATATCTCCAGTTGTTAGAACTGTTCCATATTTGTTGACTCTGATGGAACCTCCGGTTGTTCTGATGATGGAACCGATGTTGATTCTGGTGGTTAAATCCCTATTGGTTTGGTCGATTCCATCTCTTCTGAGGTCGGTTCATAGGTTGGTTTTGAGGTCGGTTCTGAGGTCGGTTCTGATTGTATCTCCGACATCTCTGATTCCTCTTCTGAGTCCTGGAACATTCCCCCTCGGTTGTTATCCCAACTGATGGAATCTTCAGTTCTCCAACCACAGCTCCTTTTCCTTTCTCAGCTGCATTTTCCTTAGCTGGTTGTGCTTGCTGTGACGTGGAGGTTGGGTTAATTTGGGGAGTTGTAGACTCAACCGGATTTGGTTTAGCAATCGGGACATCCACAGCCTTGACAAAGGTTGCGGGTGGAATTCCAGAGTCCTTGACCATGTCGTAACCGAGTCCAGACACGTCATCCATCTGTTTTTGATAACTTATGAGATTCTCGATGATTTTGGATGATTGATATAGCTTTATCAGGTTGTCCTTCTCAGTTTGAAGATCCTTGAGGAGAACAGCTATATGCTCGGTTTGTGCATCTGACTTCTTCATCAGCTGATCGATCTGTGCCTCTTGACTTTTGAGATTATCAATCTGTTGACTTTTGAGATTATCAATCTCTTCGGTTTAACTTTTAATCAGATTGTCCTTTTCGGTTAAGGATTCTTTAAGTCTGGCAAACTGTTCTTGAAGATTCTTAAACTCAACCGATTGCTGATGCAGTTCCTCACTGAATTCTAAGAAATCACCCCAAGAGAGTTCCAACTCTTCCTCTACTGTTTTCTGCATGTTAGTAGCAATAGAAGAATTTAAATTAACTGAACTAGAATGTACCTCAGCATCATCCTGGTCAGTTCCAAATGCCATGAGACATTGATCCTGTCCGATAGCGTTGTTGGTGGAAGTCAGCTCATCCTCATCTTCGGTGTCAGTGAAGATGTCCATGTCATCAGCTACTTCTTCTGCAACCATGGCCTTGTTCTTTACATTTTGCTTGGCCCTCAACGCTTCTCTATCTTTCTTCGACAGATCAGGACAATCGGCTTTAAAATGTCCCTCTTTGCCGCATTCAAAGCAGCTGTTGGTCACAGGCTTTGAGTTATCTCGTGTTCGGTTGGATTTATAGAACCGCTTATATTTTCCGAACCGAGTATCCATGTCAGCTAGCTTCTTTGACAGGGCGGCTATACTCTGTTGCAGCTCTTCTCTGCTTGGCTCCTTCGAAGCTGTGTCCGCAGATCTTGTTGCCCTTGATGTTCGCTGCTTGGAATAGTCAGCTCGAAGCGCTACTGTCTTTGTTCTTGAACCAATATCCTCAAGTCGACTCGTCTGCCCCGAGGACTGAGTTGATCTTCGTCAGTTCACCTTGTACTCGTTTCCTTTCAGAATTGAGAACAGCCTGTCCGTTCCCATTTCTCCAAGATCGGCTCGGCTTTCATGAATGTTGGTGAATGTGTCCCACTCAGCTGGTAGAGCTTGTAATACTTTGAGGTTGATCTCTCTCAGAGTATATTTTCCTCGTCGGATAGACTGAATCCTTCGGATGATATCCATGAACTGAAGCTCCAGCTGATCAATGGTTTCATCAGTTCTTAGACAGAAGTTGTCAAAATCTTGACAAGCATGGGAGAACTTGTTCTCCTTGGTTTCATCACTCCCCTCGCTAAGAGATGCCAAAATATCTCACATCTCCTTAGCTGTGTTGCACTCTTCTATCCATGGAAGATAGTCTTGTCCAACTGTGGACATGATAGTGCTCTGAGCCCAGATATCCAGCTGGCTCACTTTCGCTTCCTCAGGAGTGAAGTCTTCTGTCTTTTTCTCAACCATCACCTCAGTTGCATCCCCATCATTGGGATTTGTAGGAGTACGAGTAACTTTTTCCATGATGGTGATCGGTCCGGATGAAATCACTTGTTGCATTCGATGATGCTTGGACAGTAGGATCTTCTTCATCCGAGTCTTCCAGGATGTATAGTTCACAACCGAGAACATGACAACAATCTTGTCTTCAACATCCATCTGCACACAATAAACAGAAAACAGAAAGCAAGCAGATATGCACTAGCGTAAAAAAAAGATCTATTCAGTTGACCACTGAAGAAAACACCTCGATTCACACCTCGTGAAACAGAGTCAGCAGTCTTTTGAACCACTGCTTTGATACCACTTGATGGTCCTGATACGAGTTCTGGTGTATAGGGAGGGGGAATACACCAGTTAGGAATTTTAAAACAACCCCCTGAAAAAATTATCACAACCGAGTAAGAGGACTCAGCTGGAATCACAACTGAGTAGGAAAACTCAGCTGTGAGAGTGGTGTTGTGCGGAATGTGGTGGATTAAAATAACTCGTATAAAATAACTCACGCTCAGATGCAAGGTCGGTCAATAACCAAATCAGTTGATAATGTAAAAATGCAGTTTGAGTGCTGGTTAGAAGGTTAGTTAGCTATGCAATAAATAACTGAACAGAAAACACAAACACACAAAAATTTACGTGGTTCGGAGAGAACTCCTACGTCCACGGGGAGTTGTGAGTCCACACAACTCAATCCTCTTTAAGACTGGAACCACAAAGCTTACGCGGGCTTTGCAACCGTTAAGATAAGTTTGCGGGTACTTATCAACCTTACAGATAAGTTTACGGGTACTTATCAACCTATCTACTCAATTTCGGGAAGATTAGGATCCTAACAACCTTTTTAGGGGTGTGAAGATGGGTGGGGATTCCAACTGCTAGCTCGAACAAGAAGTGAGCTAGGATCTAAGCTTGAACAAATGAAGACTCAAACTAAGATCAAAAATACCAAGACAAATTCTAACACTCTATGAACCCTCAACTAGTGATGTTCTTAGAGATTGAATGCAGTTTAGCTTGTGTGCAGTTTTTCGTTCTTTCGCTCGTTTTGACTCTTATCGCACTTCTTCTTTGTGTATGAATGAAGGCCTCTATTTATAGGCGGAGAGAATCAACTAGCCGTTGGATGAACCGTTGATCTTTGTTTTGTGAAAGCGATGGCTTGTCTCTCATCTCTGCAGATTTTCCCGATTTGGCAACTGTGAACTTCTGCTTTCCATCTGAGACAGCCTTGTGTTGGGCCAAATGAGGTAATGACAGAACGTCAAACCTTCACGTGACTTCCTTTTTGAATTTCAAATTTCAACCTTAGACTTTCAACCTTGGTTAGTCGGTTGAGAAGTTTTGGTCTTCATCCGAGTGGTCTTCAACTGATGTTCTATCTGATCGATATCTTCATCTGACCTTCTGTCTGAATAGGAACAGTTGAACCCTCAGCTGCCTTGAACTTCATGTTGTCGATCTTATCAGTTCGAGTCCTGTAACTGATGTTCTATATTTTGAACGCTCAGTTGTCTTTCACATCTGATGTTCTATCTCTTGAACGCTCAGTTGTCTTTCTTACATCTTTCCCCTTTAAACGCTCAGTTATCTTTCTCACAACTGATGTTCTCTTACATCTTCTCCAATGAACGCTCAGTTGTCTTTCTTACAACTGATGTTCTATCCGAGTGTAGTCATGATGCCGTCTTCAGCTGGAGACCTGTAAAGATAAAATCTCAACATTGCTCAAACAGCGAGCCTAAATACTAACATTAGGATCTGGCAACATCTACTCGGTTGGGGTCAGTTGGTTTTGGAATCAATCAAAACTTTACTTAAATTTCCCAACATCTCAAATGGATCCATCTAATCCATGATCGTCGTCGTGGTGTCCCCCTGAAATGATGGACGACGGTGCATACGGAGAATATACGCCGATGGGGCTTGATTCTATCAACCTCAACTCATCCGTCGGCGAGTCCTTCCACACTATGTTCGGCGACAAAGACAGTCCCTCGTCCGAGGCGGCACAAGCCAAAGAAAAGGGGAAGGCACGGGCCAAAGGCAAGGGGAAGGCACGGGCCGATCTTACCGTCGCAAATGTCCCTCCTCCTCCTCCTCCGGCCGCCGGTGCCAAACCAAAGAGGCGCAGTTACACGGTGGAACAAGGCACTACCATTGCACAAATCTGGAAAGAGGAGACATGCAACTCCATCCTTGGCAGAGATCAAGGTGGCGACAAGTACTGGGGGAAAGTAGCGGAGAGGTACAACGCCATGTTCGACGACGACCTCAATTCAAAGACAGTGAAGAGTTTCTTCTGGCGGATCTCCCACTGGGTGAAGGAGTGGATGATCGCTTATGACACGAGGACGAAGAAAAGGCCCAGCGGTGCCTCCGACGACATGGTCATCGAGCAAGCCCAGCAGATATACAACGCCCATGATAGGAGCCGCTTCAAGCATTTTGGTGCCTGGGAAATTTTGCAGGACTACCCCAAACTCCTCTACCTAGAATTTCCCGACATTTCGTCAATGAAGCAGACGAAGAATACGGCAGAAGCCGCATACACCTCATCTGAAACGCCGCAAGGATCGAGCGAGGCAACAGAAGAGGAAAGCACGGCTCCCCCTCCCCGTCCACATGGATGAGACGCGGCAAAGGCGGAGGCGAGGACGGCCAGAGAAAAGGGGAAAAAGAAGGTGAGCGAGGACGCGGAGTTCGGGTCGATGGTCGACTCAACAAATGCCCGACTAAGCAGCATGATCGAGGCAAAGAACAACCTCACCAAGGCAATGAGGGAGCATGATCGGGTCAAGCAAGACGCCACCGATGCAAGGATCATCGGCATGGATACGTCGCACATGACGCCGGAGCAGTACCAGCTCCATATGATGATGGTTGCCGACGTCAAGCAACGTCGAGGATGGGCGTAGTTATTTGTTTCTCCTACAACGGCTATGTTTTTATTATATTTCTAGTAATGTTTGGTTTTTATTTCTAGTAATGTATTTTTTTTTCTAGTAATGTATTTTTTTATTTGTAGTAATGTATTTTTATTTAAATTAATGAAATTAGATTTTTCTTATTAAAAATAATGCAAAATACAAATTCAGAAATTAGATAGAGATACCCCTTAGAGACAGCCCCACTGCAGCTCACTGTCTCTATTTCCAAAAAAATTCTTAGAGACACCCTTAAAGACACTACCACTGCAGGTAGTCTAATAGCTAATACTAGTATACTCCCTCCGTACGCGAAAAAATGCCCTACTTACCACATTTAAAGTGTACACCAAAAAATGCTCCATTTTACTTTATGTACTTATATACCCTAAAAAATCTCATTTATTTATATTCATTTATCATTGATGGATTTATCTTCCAACAACTTTATCACTACTTTTATTCAATATTACTATCTATATTATTTAACTTTATCCTACTCATAATAATTTTACCAACTTTTTAATACATGTGCCAAGCCGTCAATGAATATTTTTTCGCATATGGAGAGAGTAGTTCTGACGGAAAATAAAGTAGTCAGCGTCTGCAACACAAAAGGCTGGAGATTGGGGAACAAGACCAATATTTAAATAATTATTTACTTTTTAATTAGTTTTCTAGAAGAACTATTATATTCATAACTTGTTTGACATGCAACGAATCAAATCGAATAATGTATATATTTGTTTATTATTAATGTCGTTAAATAAACAAAATTAGGAGACAAACTTCAGCTCTACGGAACTTGAGCGAGTGGGGGGATCCCCAAGCCGGCATGCAATATGGGAAAATATTTTGTTTTTCATTTGAAAATAATTTATTATTTATGTATTAATGTATACATATTTGTGTTTATAATTACCTGCTACAGTCATCAATCTTCTATATATATTATTAAAACGAAAACGACTCTATTCTATGTGGCACACCTTAAATTCTTTCATTCTTATTTATCTAATTTCTCAAAGTTTTGAATTAAAAATTATTAATCTAATAATAATCGTCTTCAATTAAGATGACCATATATACTTCTAATTTTTTTTTCAGATTCTTGTTTCCTTTTTTCACAATGTTACGCTTTTAATACGGCTTTAATCAAATAAAAAATATTACAAAATTAAATTATAAGTTGACCGACTAATAACTTGAAGTTGGTATCATCATCATCATCATCATCATCATCATCATCATCATCATATTATTATTATTATTATTATTATTATTATTATTATTATTATTATTATTATTATTGCGGATTCGAGTCATTTAACATTTGACTAATTTATTTTCACTGAATTAAATATAAAATACATTAAATTAATATGTATTTTCTCATCCTATGCACCACCAATTTATTTTGGCCAATTAATTAGTGACTAGATAAATAGTTTTAGTTTTACTGAAAATTTTAATTTTTATATACATGTGATATGCATGCAGAGTCGGGCTAATCGAGTTTACGAGGTTAATCCTTCGGGCTACGAGGTTAAGCTGTCAGACAACAAATTACTCACTTATGAATCAAAACTGTGGTCAATAGGGATTCCGACCCGGAACCATGGCGGTAGACGGATCAATTCCCAACCGACGGGTATCTCAAGTCAGGAAATTTTTCATTTTATGCATTTCTTTTCATTTTTTTTTCTACAATCTAGAATCGTCATTCATAAATTAATTTTTACGTTATTTGTAGTTGACTTTTCAACTTTGCATAATCTATAATTTGCGAATAATACTATACGATTAAGGACGAGAACGAATAATACAATCAAATTTTTTAATTAAATTTTGGGTCTATGTAAATTCTAAACGAGTTTCATAATTTACGCACTTATAAATCAGAACTATGGTCAACGGGCCAGTTCCCAACTGACGGATATTACTATACATATTTATTTAGAAAGGAACACAGATGAATAATTTTTTAATTTCATTTTAAACAAATACGAGTATATAAATTTTAAACAAGCTTAAATAATTCTAAACACATCATCTCGAATTGTTTGATTAAGAGTCTCCATTGGAAAATATCGAATGTGTAGAAAAATTGCAGAAAAATTATTAATGATTTGTCAACCGGCCAGTTCCGACCCAAAATTGTTCGCATATAGAGGCCAATTTAATAATGTCGGGGCAACTTTTATTATAATTTTATGTTGAACCCATAAATTTAAGGATTTTTAATTAGAGTCACCTTCATTCTTATAGACAATTTTCAAAAAAACAAAAATTACACAAGACAATCTCTTTGAGAAGTAAATAATTTTTGTCCCTTTTGAAAAAAAAAAAGTGGTTTGAAAATTATCTATAAAAATGAGTGTGAATTAGATTTGAATATATTTTTAACGGGTATTACTTAAAAAAAATAATAACTAACAAACAATATATTTCTTATACTATCACCTATTAAATTTTCTTAATTTATTAAATAATAATTACCCTTCGATTTTCGACGGGCTATACACTAGTTATTAGTAATTATTATGTTTTCATTTTAAGGAACCAATATGCAATAATTAGTATTTGATGGGAAGTCTTGATTTATATTTTCTAGAGATCCAAATCATGCAATGGCTCTATTCTAATAATTGATTAATTCACAATTACGATTTATAATATGATAATTTGAATGTGAAACACCAAAAACTGAGAAGACCATCCAAGATTTGAGAACATCTATCGCACTTTCTGATGTCCAAACCATGTTCATTGTTCCATTGTCATATTTTACTTTCTTATATATTTGTTTCTTTAGTTTAAATTTTGTTTTAATTGAGTGTAATTTGCAAATTTTATTTTTAGCTATAACAATTGATTATTAGGGTTGAAGGTTGATTAATTCATAATTAAAGTACATAACTTTTCTTAAGCTTCAATTTTTAGTAATAAATATCAATCACGATGAAAGTAGTAAATCTAACGGACGGAATGGTATTATAGAGAAAGTTATGGGATAGAAGATCCGAACCAGATTTTGAGTGAAAAGTCAAAATACTCCTTTTCGAAAAATAAAAATAAATAATACCCTTAAATATATAGTAAAAGATAAATAATACCTCCATAAATGATTACCATGCGTGAGTATCATACATGACTGATATAAATGACGAATAACATACATGGTGTCATACATGAGTAGCATACATGTGTTCACATACATACATGAGTGCTCATCATATATACATGAGTAACATACACGAAAACACCATACATGGTGTCATACATGAATACTATTACAACATACATGTGTTCATCATATATACATGAGTGCTCATCATATACTACCTCCGGTCCCCAAATCTTTTCCTATGAGGAATTGGCACGAGTATTAAGAAAAAAGTCGTTGAGTTAGTTGTAGTAGAGAAAACATTATTAAATTTGTTGTGAGTGGATAAAAGGTCACACATTAAAGGTAGTGATATTTTTTTTAATTAATTGAGATAGTGATGGACCATACATGATATTTTAGGTAAATAAGTTGATAAAGTAATGGTAAAAGATAATAATTTGTTGTGAGTAATGTCCAAAAGTAGTTAGGAAAAAACTTGAGGACCTTTCCAAAAAGAAAAGATAGGAAGAAACTTGGGGACCAGAAGTAATATATATATAACATACACGAAAATATCATGTAGTATATTTTTTCATGTATGAAATATTTTTTATCTTTTATAAATTATGGGGTATAATTTATTTTTACTTTTTAAAAAGGGGTATTTTTACGTATTAACTCCTAGATTTTTCCTCATTTTCCAAAACAAAAAAAATATAAAATCTCCTTGCTAATTGCTACCTAACTTTTCAAGAAAACTACCTTGTCTACAAATAAATCTCTCTTACAATCACTTGTAACTATGCATGGCTTCACCATTTTGAATCCCAACAAATATTAATTTTACTACTACTATTTACACAACAAAGTATCTTTCTCTCTCAATTTAACAGTTCGTGCGTCCGAGGTTTCCCTTTGCCATTTTTGGATACGATCATGAGGCATAGGAAAGAACTCTGTCTGAACACTCCTGTACAATAAGTAAGGCAACAAGCACGATACGACCACTATCATCGTCCCAAGCCAGAAAAACGGGCTGGGCCCGCAGGCCTCGATCAAGACCTGGTAGGCCGTCGTCGAGAACAGAGATGGGAGAGCGCCGTACACGAGCAGGAACACGTACCAGAACGCGATGCTACCCCAGATGACCAAGTGCTGCATCCAAGTGAAGTAGTTGATCGACAGCGCCATCTGGCAGTTGACTGTCCAGACGACGCATGAGTACATGTAGACTCCGATCACTTCAAAGTCGAGCACGCGGCCGTCCCCGCGGAAGGCTTGGAGCGCGACTGAGCTGGTGGTGAAGAAGAAGACGACAACAGAACATATGATTCCGTTGAGTATCCATCCAAGAATCCGCGGCCAACTGAAGAGGATGTCTTCTATTCCCTCTTTATATAGCCCAGGATTCTGTGAAGCGTAGTATATCATTCGTTTTTCTTCATTAAACAAGCATTAAATTATCTAGGGTGTCAAACATGGCCTAAACTTTTTCAAATTAGCTAACTACATTTTCTTAATTCGTGCGAAAAAAGAAAAAAGGAGACTATAATTTTGGAATGGGAGGAGCTTCTAATATGGAACGACGACGTACCTTGAGACAGAGTCGAGCGGAGACGTCCTGATCAAAGACACCGAGAGCGATCACAGGGAGTGAAGTAAAGAACACATTGTAGCACGACATATACCAATCGTTATAAGCCGGTTGGCCGGAGAAGGAAGCGTAAGCCTCGAACCAGAAGAGTGTGAACCCGAATGCAATGTTCTTGTAAAAGAAATAGCATACCTGCATTCGTAGCAGGACGACAGAAGAAACAGCATCAGTTTATCACGATACATATATATCGTCTAATGCTCGAACTACGAGGCAAAGTTCCGTGTTTCAACATGAGAATAAAAACTAAAAAGTCTTTAACAAGGCAATATATACCATCATAGAGATTCGTCTATAGCACCAGTGGCCATGAACCAACAGAAGGCGTTCCAGAAATCGGAACTGCGCTATGGCAAAGTCACTCGACATTGCAGCCTGTGTAATAGCCGAACAAACACGTCAAAGTTTTGAAACATGTGATTAAAGAGTATTACATCCCGAACAAGCATCTAGATAGTGTTATAGAAAAATCACGGAGATATAAGAACAGATATAAAAGAGGGGAAAAAAAAAAAACAACAACAACAACGAGCAAGAAGCAAGAAGCAAGAAGCAAAAGATACTAATGTTGAAATATTTATATCTAAGTTACAATGCAAAGTAAACGCCCCCATAATAAAAACTTAAAATAAATTTAAGACATAAAATGGAAACTGAGATTACCTGCATTCCTTCAACGCCACTGATCCCAACCCCGATATCAGCTTCTTGAAGCATGCCGACATCATTTGCCCCATCACCAATCGCCAGGGTCGTCCGGCCCGTACCCCTTTTAACCAATCTTGTAACCTGAATATCTTCAACAGTGACATTGCATTATTTGATTCTAGTAGATTACAATAATATAGAAAAATGTTACACATATGTGTGTGTGTATGTGTGTGTGTGTGTGTGTGTGTGTGTGTGTGTGTGTGAGAGAGAGAGAGAGAGAGAGAGAGAGAGAGAGAGAGACAGAGACAGAGACAGAGACAGAGAGACAGAGACAGAGAGGCAGAGAAGCACGGAGATAACACATACAAGTGCTTTCTGTTTAGGTGTGGACCGGCAGCATATAACAGAGGCACAATTGATTGCAAGATGCAAAAATGGACCCTCCAGATTCTGGCTCAGAACAAATGACAGTGACCTTCCATCAATTATTAACGCAAAGGAAATCGAGCGTCCCTCAGATGAACTCAGTAGCAAGGTTCCTCGTCTGATTTGATTCGCTATGCTTTCACGTGAAACCTAATATGGCCAGACCAGTTAGAAAGTATATTTTAGTAACAGAAATAGATGTTTAGGACCATTACCTTTGCTACGGCCTCCTTGTCACCTTTTTTTTCTAGCTCGACTATTTCTGGAGAGTGATCTAAAGTGATCACAATTTGCTTCATGTCTTCTCGCAGTAAGCTGCAAGCGAATCTACAGAAAAATATAGTTGTGTAAGATAGCACGTCGCTTTTAATCTTATGGAGTCAGCGACAATGAATTAGGCTAATCTTACCCAATATTTATCGCTGTCTCCATCTTATCACCTGTTATCACCCAAATCTTGATTCCCGCCTTTTCGAGCTTTTCAATGCATTCGGGAACCTAGAGAGCACATACGAGTAAAAACGTTCAAGAACGGAGTGAACAAGACATGAAGATAATATAAAGAACGAGCGGAAGAAATGCAAGTTGGAGGAGATACCCCTTTTTGCAGTTTGTCCTCGACAGCTGTAGCGCCGAGGAGAATCAAGTTCTTTTCGATCTTATCAGCGGTAGCCTCGATCAATGCATCCCTATCTGTACCTATGGTCGTTTTGGCATTCAAAAACTCTTTTTCCCACGAACTGAATTCATCTTTGCTAAGCTCACGGTATCCTAGTACTAAAGTTCGTAAGCCTGCTTCAGCATATCTTTTGACATGATCCATAGTGACAGCTGCAGAATCTCGTGATTCTTTTGAAAGCCTTTCAAGCATTACACTGAACGGAAATACGAAATGCACGAGCAAGGTTAGAAAGTAAGGATTCGTGCCACGCTTGGTCAAAACAAGACACTTCTAGAAGTTCAGCATCATAGAGGAAGGTACCTGTCGGAGCCCTTGGACAGAAGCAGCAACTGGTTTTCAACATTTCTTACAATCACTGACATCCTTCTCCGACTACTACTAAACTCCAACACGTGGAGAAGCTCATAAGGTCTGGAAAAATAATATCACACAAAGTTAAACGTGAGTATCCGTCTTGTTTTTTGGAGCTTAAAGGTCAGTTATGTGAAACAGAGGGACATGCAAATGCAACGACAACCATCATAATGAAATAACCTCAGAAATTAATTTTGTGTTATACAGTATGAATACTTAGGCTCGAGGCTATGAACATGGGCATCTAATGGTGAACATAGCCGTCTATTGTAGGAACTTATTTTACTATTATATCAGATAACAGAAGCATAAACAAAAAAAGATCGCACCTATCGACTGTTTGGTGAGTTTCATGATCCAATTCGCGCAAAGAGATGTGAGATTGTGTTCTTTCATATAATTCGAAGCCAAGCTCCCTAGCAGCAATGACGAAAGCAGCTTCATCGGGCGACTCGGCTTCATACAAAATTTCCATTGCTTCCTCATTCACCTCGGGAATGGCTGTATGGCAGAGCGCTAAAACTCGGAAGAACTTCTGGATCATATCTGCATGAGGCTCATTAACCCACTGACCGTTCATGATTCGGTCATCGTGAAAGTTGAAACCTTTAACTGATTTTCCCAGTGTCATGCTGTCGTCACTCTGTACGCTAGATGAAGTCACTTCAGAGTCATCAAGTGAATCGCCTCTTCTCTTTGCAAGTGCCCTCTCTACTTCTGTCATACCACGGCCATAAGCTATTCCAGCTATCGAGCATTTGACAAATTCCATGGAGTTGCATGTCAGAGTGCCAGTTTTGTCAGAAAGTATAGTATCTACTACACCAAGCTCCTCATTCAAATTTGACGTCTTTGCACTAGCTGGTCTATCTGTTTCCTCATGATACATATCAAGATCTTGATTAATAAATATAACTTGCAAAACTTTTACTATCTCGATCGATACATAGAGAGATATTGGGATCAAATATCCGTACAGCATAAGCCCAGTCAAGAAATGTAAGAACGCGGCCGCGGACGATCTCTTTGGGTCGAAAAACACAGTTGTCTGGTCTGGCCTGAGATACCACCTTCTTAACATCCCGTCTTTATCTATGTCGTTCTCGGTACTGATTCCAAAGAAGAACGAGCCGATAAGAGATACCAATACTAAAAGACTAAAAAGGACATACACTATTTTATCCATCTTTCTCTCAATCTTACTCCGTTTAGAAGGAGGCTCCATAGCATTCTGCATAACTTTAGTATCATGATCAGTAAAAACAACCACACCATAGACGTACTCAGTGTTTCGTAATTTAGAATCTCTTAAGAGAAGCTGTTGCAGGGAGACCGGATACTGCTCACCGTTATAATAAAGAGTTCCGACAAAAGAATAAAGATCCTCATTCGGGTCCTCACACTTAATAACTGCTTTGAAGTGCTCAAAAGAATCCTCCTCATGCAGGGTGGATGTAACATCCAAAGCATGCTTCACCTTTAGATTAGTCTCCCCATCTAAATTGGTAGTTTCGACATAACAAATTCCATCATCATAACTCGAAGAAAGAAGCAGCAGATCCGCAGGAAAATACTCATCCTTGTGAACTTTTACAAGATCACCAACTCTTATCTTCTTCCATCTTGCAGTATGAAATCTGCGGTCTCTATCATAGACTTTAACTTTCCGATTATTGGCCTCTATATCCTGAAAAGAATTTATTACATCATTTGTTCATACTTGGATCAAGCGGTACCTATGAAACGAGAAAATAGCAAGAGTAAATATGATCACCAAAGAAAAAAAGCATTCACTAGAGTGCCGGTTATCAAATACTCTTTCAAAATCATCAATAATCGTAATTTCTTTATGTTTGCTAATAAAGTATGAATTTGACCAAGCGCAACGACTTGCCTTCATGGCCACCAAAATGCAGCACATTATGTTCAATGAATAAAAAAATTCACAACAGTCTTACCAAAAAGGTTTGTCAGTGCAATTTTTGAAACATTTAGTTAATTCTTCTACAATGCTTCCAAAAGCTTTCTCCCCGTCTCACCTTCTCTAGTTCAAAGGTTTTTGCTATGATATTGCCAAAAGAGCTTTCGCCTCATCTAACTTTCTCTAGTTCAAACATTTAGCTACATCACCATCAAAATAGGAAATTCAACTAATATTCAGTGTCTACCAATATCTTTTCCTGATACATTTCACTATCTGAGAATAAATATTGCTACCCAACCTCACACATTCTACACAAAATAAAACTGGTAAAGTCAACAAACGAATAAGCTCCATCCAAAACGGGCAAGGTTAATACATGCATTTGATCATTTATTCAGCTTTCCTTCCATTCTCTATGGTTGGATAAATTGGCAACGATGGATAAACGCTGCTGCAATTCAATTTTATTCTCTCAAAGCAACCCCTAACTAATCTTTTTTTTTTTTTTTTTGTGAAACTATTTTCTCTTCTTTACACATCTGCCAATCTTAACATTACTTGAAAAATGTTTTTGCTTATTCTCTATATTTACAAGAATAATTATACAAATCATATCTTGCAATGGTACTTCAAAAAAATATTTTTCAAATCATTACCTTAACAAAGATCTAATTTGTCAAAATATATACATCAAACAGAGCAAGAGTAAATAACCAACATAAAGCAAAAAAATAATAATAATAAGAGTACAAAATGTGCTTCCTACGCCTCCAATCTTCAACGACTTCCGTAATTCTTCTATTAATATAGTCAATTCAGTTCTACCAATATCTTTTCCTAATTTGAGGACACATTCACATTCTGAAAATAAATATTCTGCTACATAACCTCATGCATCTTAGGCAAGATGAAGCAAGTAAACTCAACATACAAAGAAGCTCTTCCATCCAAAACGAGCAATTTACAATAGTAACAAACAAACAGATTAAGGAATAAAGAAAGGGCGAAAAAAGAAAAGAAAAGCAAAGCAAAGCAAAAAGAATAGAAAACCTGCTTCCTACGCCTCCAATCTTCCACGGCTTCCTTAACCATTGTCGCCCCAATCACCATGAGCAAGGGCAGAAGCACACTATATGCCGAATACGGAGCCAGAGGACTATAAGACACACAAGCCACTACAAGAAAGTATATATTGGCAACCCTCCTAAACTGCTCAAACAATGATTTTGGAATGAAATTAAACACGGTGTACTTTGTAGTCGACACATAGTTACTCTCGTACCTAAGTGCAAGCTGCTCCAGATTATCAGGGTCATTACAATACACCACCCTTGAGTAACCCTTCTGCCCAATTTGACTATGTTCATCTCCAAAAGAGGATCTAAAACAAGAAAATGAATACAACCTACTAAATCGAATCTTTTTCCTAGGATTAGTCATCCCCTCCTGTCTGAAACCTTCCCCCTTCAAGAAAAATGCTTAATTCAACTCAAATTCGCCGTACAAATCAATCATATGACTAATGATCCAACTTCACCCCCTTCAAGAAAAATGCTAAAATCAACTCAAATTCGCCGTTCAAATCAATAGAATGATCAACCACCACAACAACAGCAAGACTAATGAACCAACTTCACCCCCTTCAAGAAAAATGCTAAAATTAGCTGAAAATCCTTTTTTAAAATCAATCAAGTGATCAACCACAATAACAACAGCAAGACTAATGGTTACTACTACTACAGCATTGATGAATTTATCCACATTAATTAACAGCTGTAATTAAGAGATAAACACCTGTCAAGAAATGTGTTAGCTGTAATAACAAGAATTTCAAGAATCCAACGTAATCACAAGAAGAAGAAAACAAAGAAAAAGAGCACTAGCCCAAATGGGGAGATAAAGAATTAAATCAGCATACAACTAAATTGAGCTGTCAAGAAATCCCTCACAAGAACCCTAAAAACCTCAAGTTTCCCCCTCCCACAAAAATTCATTCTTTACTTTGCTAGCAAGTTCCTGAGATTTCTTCCTTCAGCTTCAACATATACGTATAGGATCGCATATGATGAGTGTGAGAGACACTCACGTTTGTCTCTTTCTTGGCTTTGTAGAGAGAGAAAAGGTGGGAGTTTGGAATGTTGGTTTAGCTACTTCGAGAAACTCTTAAGACTTAATTTCTTTGACGAATTTGAATCAACAGAGATAGCATAGAAATGGGGGTGGGGATGAATGAGAAATTCAGTGGGAAATATGTTCCGATTAATTAATGTTCTTCAGCTGGCATGATGAACTATTGATGCCTTAAAAGTTGATTTGTCGTCGTAGATTTCTTGCATACTAATTCATCGTATTATTGTCTTAATATGTGATTAATGGTTTTGTTTGTGACTTTTTTTAAAAGAGTTGAAATTTGAGCTCAAAATTGCAGGTGGGAGTTTATGCATGTGGGAATCAACTAGAATAATCACGTATTTCTTGTAGTTGTCGACACGACCAAGATACTTCGATTTATTTACTATTAGGCGAAATTTGTCTTCATATGTTAGTAGTTTATTTTTTTAGTTGTTATACTACTATATTAGGTGAATTCTAGAAAAATTTCCCTTTAAGAGATAGAAATACTTGTTATACTATTAATTTTAAAACATACTACCTATCACTTTCGATTTTTTGCCGGTTAATCTTGTATTTGAAATTTACATATTATTATTATTTCTATATTTGCAAAAATGTAAATTCACGTAATATTTTTGTTTTCATATTTTTAAAAATATGAATTCACAAATTTAATTAGCAAACATGTGAATTCACATATTATTCTACATATGATATTTACATATTCGTGATTTTATATATTATTTAATGTAATTTAACTTATTTTTATTATGTAATTTTACATATTATACTGAAATTAAAATTCAGGAAGAAGGCGAAGCAATTTGGTTAGAACAAATACCAAAATAATACTAGAAAATAAGAAATTACCACATGACTAATGTCGTAACAAACTTCTAGGGCTATGAATTTGAATTCTGGGCGGCCCGCCATTAAAAGTCATTAGCTTAATAGTGTTTATCAAACAAAAATTCAAACTAGTAGTATAATATAATGAATTGGAATTAATATCTTAATACTAATAATTGAAGCTTAAGAAATATGTACCTTAATAGTGGAATAATCATATAGTAATCAATTGTTAATTAGGAATTGAAATTAAATACTACTACTAATTAAGTATTAACACTTACAAAACAAAATTAAAACACGATAAGTTAAAATTGTAGAAAATCAACAAATATTTAATCGGACATGGGTAAAATTTAAAAAAGTGGAATAGATGAATATGATCCGACGTGAGTGAGCATTACCTTCAATTTGTTCTATGGATTTTTACATAAATGGATATAAATTTATAAAAATATATACTCCCTACGACCCATTCATATTGTCATCATTTTTTTAGTTAGGTGTCTCACTCGTATTGTCATTTTCGAAGGAAAATTTTAACTCTTCAAAATCTTTCAAATTAAAGTAATGAGACATACCTACTTTCTATCTTTTGCCCTTTATTCTTAATATCTGTACCGAACAGTAACATAAACCGGCAAACCACACAAGACAGGTAAACTATACTTTCCAAATATAGGCGTGATAAGCTCGTGTGACGCACATTATATATTATTTACATATTGTTTGAGGTAATATTATCATTTTTTGAAAGGATGTAATTGGTAGTAGTATCATTTACATAATCATAATCATGTATCAATCATTGTAGAACAAATAGTACTTATCAGTCCATGTAGAACAAATAGTACTAGAGTATTTATTTCAATTACTATTAGACATTCCGTAATCACAATTTATTTGTACACGTCACATTCATATCCAATCATGACCAATATATGGCCTCATCAATCCATCGAATATCCTTACTAGTAATAATATTTTAATAGAATGGTCAGTTGTCTCTAAATTTATAAATTTAAAGTTAATTGTAGTGTTTTTATAAATTATGAAGTTAGTTCATAAGTACATGAATTTTAAAAAAGTTAAAAATTTACTATTCGATCACTTTCCAGTCAAATTGAAAGCATCAGTTTTTCTGATAATTAGATGGGTACGAATTTGTCTAAGACATCGTTATTTAAGTTAATTATCAATCATTTATGTCACATATACAAAATCAGATACTACGTAGGTTTCAACTTGAGACAGAAAAATATTTTAGGATAAATTTTATAAAACTTAAAAGTTAATCCTTATAATTACCTAATCAAAATGAATAAGTAAACAAGGAATAGTTTGTGCGATTTAATTACAACTTTCTACTACTACTTACTTACTTACTTACTAGTAGTACAACATACATCCCAAAAACAAGTATATACATGGCCCATCATCTCATCTAAACCCCACTAACATACTCCCACTACACACTCTACCATCACGTCTATAACTTTATTAATATTATAAAATATTATATTCACACTAAACTAAATAATTTCTTTATATTCAATACTCCCTCAGTCCCCATTTCAGTGCCCCATTTCATGTTTTTCACACAAATTAAGAAAGTTGATAAAGTTAAAATGTAAGGGTAGTGGTATTGACAAAAAAATAGTGGTAATGACCAAAAGGTAGTAGTATTGACCAAAAAGTAAGAATAAAGTTGTTGGGAAGATAAAAAGGTAGGAATTACGTTATTGTGAGGTGGAGCCATCAAGGATAATAATGTCCTAAAAGCAGAATAGGACATTGAATCCGGGACACTTTTTAAAGGTCAAACAGAGCATTCAATTGGGGATGGAGGGAGTATTTTTTTCTTAATCTATGTGCCCATATGAATTAGGCGTATTCAGCGGGATGGAGTGAATAAACAACAATGAAAAAGAAAATAGGGTAGGTATAAGCTAGTCCTAGTCATTGCTAGCACCGTCGACAAAGTCGCAATCTGATTGCGTGGCACAATTTGGGCCGTCCAACACGACAGATCAAAGTTAGGACAAGAAACGATATAAGTTACTACTACAGTCTATTAGTACAAGTTATCTGGTGCGACAGTATAACCGTACGTGCCCTGTCTGCATACGGCACCATTTCTTGTATAAAAGGTGTACACAAACCTAAGATAGAAACCAAAGTTTACTGACGTGGCATTATCGGCATATCCACTCCGACGCATTTTGCCATTTTCCATTGGATTTATACGTGATTTCATATTTCTTTTATTTTTTCTTTAGGATGCGTTTACTTTTTTCGATCATTTTCACAAGTTTATTACGTTGATTAATTTTTCTCGTGTAACATGGATATTTTTCCGGATAATCTTTTTTCCATTCATTTCTCATCAGTTGTGGAAAGCATTAACATAAATGAAGGGGTATGATAATATTTTCTAAAAGATAAAAGACATAAAAAGAGGAAAGAGGTGGGAGAATAATTTTCTTTTCCATCCTAGTAAACATATGATAGAAAATAATGAAAATGTTAAAATTTTCTCATCATTTCTCATCCATTATTTTTCAATAAAAATATTTCTATCAAAATTTATTAACGCAAACAATATAATAGTTTTTAAATAAGATATACACTAGAACCTCCATAAATGAATACTCTATTTAGAAATAAACTTCTATTTTATTATATATTTTCATAGTCCCAACTTGGGACCAATTATGAATAGGAATAAACTCTATCATAATTCATATTTTTTTTCGGTCCCATATTAAGGAAATACACCTCCATTTAGGAATAAATCACACTATATATATATATATATATATATATATCATTACAATAGATTTAGGTTGATTTAAAATACTTTTCTAAAGTTGTTTGTGACAATCACTTCATCTTTTTTATTACAATCATATCATTTAAGCTGTGTGTCTTCAATAACTCGTCCAAATGACCACCTTCTTGTTGAACTCAAAATATCTAACTTGTCGAGTAAGTTAAATGCATACTTTTAAGTCATGGACTCTATATATTATTGGTGAAATAAATCAATACATGTATTTGCACATAATACATTATACAATACATGTATTTAGTAATTATAATATTTAATTATTTTTCATGTACGAAAAAATTAGAAAAATAAAAATAAAAATTTTCTTCGAACTCTATTTAGGAATAACCTCTTATTTTATCATATTTTTTTCAGTCCCAAAAGTATTTTTTAAAAGAGGCCATACTGTAAAACTATTTTTAAATATAAGTTTATAATATATATCTGTATTTTTTCTCTTGCTCACTTTGATGAAATAAAATATTATTAACCAAAACACTAATTTTAAAATATATTTATATAAATGAAAATATAAAATTATTTCCCATCTAATTTCAACGTGCTACCTACTAGTATATATTCTGATTGATAAGAACTATCGTTACGGCGAGGTTTAGAGGATCAAATGATGTTGTTAAAACATGCTCGCTCAGAACAAATACATTTGTATGTTGTGCTCTCAAACATACAACAAAAGTAAAGTAAATTAATCGAATGGTGTCGAACAAAATTATTCTTGAGATATTGGTAAAAAATAATGAATGGACTCCAACTAAATCTTTAATTATAAAAAAAAATATAAATACTGGCACTTACCATGTATGCTCATTGCACAGCCTTATAATCAAATTATAAATGTGTAAATTTGAGAAAGACTTATTACCTATAATAAAAATAAAATATGTAAAATAGAAAAAGAATAGTGCAAAATTATAACACGTTACCTGCGAAAGGGTCGGTAAAATTGGGCCGTCATATTTGATTATAATCAGACCACGTGCAAATCGGGCCCAGCCCGTTTCTATCGTGGGCCCCCCTTAACCGATAGAAACATTCAACTGCATTAAAATTTACTGCAATCGCCAATCGAAGAATATAATAAATCTGCTTTATTTCAATAATAATAAATCGGGCGTCCCTATTTTATTTGTTTTCTTTTTATAGTTTGAGAGTGGGTGGAAATTTTTTGGGGTTTGAGGGCGCGATAGGAATGAATGTGCCACCATTGTGTTTGGAATGAAATGCTTTGATTTTGCACCACAGTCAATTAGATGTGTCAAAATTGTCTCATCGAAGCAAGCTCAGTTCAATACTTTTTTGGTAAAGTGTTGTGTGATTATAGGTTGGAAAAAATTAGTTCGAGTTGGATCGACTCCTGAGTGCATGTATTGATATGTGAATTTTTGAACCAATTGAAAAACCATAACATAGGTCCGTAGGTGATTTGAAAAAATCGTATTGTAAACTACTACTAGTATATATGGCTTAAAAAGTTCAATCTGATTTGCCCAATCGAGAAACTTACGGTCACCAAGTAGGATATACCTTCTAAAATGAATAATGAAGTTTGTTGTGGATCAAATCAAATTAGACATTTATTTTGACGTTTTATATAGAGTATTCCCCTAGTCCCGCAAATGATTCCTTTTGTTTATTCTCCTAATTTTATACAACGTTTTTTCTTTATCAAGTTATACACGTGGGGGCGTTTACTAAGCAGAATAAGCCGGATAGATAAAAATAATATAGACTAATCAAGCATTTACTTCTAATGATTAAATTCAAGGATATCATCACACATGATCATTCTTCGTATTTGGAACTACACATGTGGGATTAAATGAATCATGGGATAAGAATAGACAATTCTATCCTATTTAGTAAACGCTTGGAGTATTACTGTTGTGATACGATATCAATCGATTAATATTATTTATTATTATTATCTTATTAATAATCTCCGTTCCAATTTTTCTTTACTCGTATTTTCGACATTATTAATTCATAATAATACACATATATTACTTATTATATTTATATAATAATTTCTCTTATCTCATATATATCTGTTATTACTATCTTTATCTCTATTCTTTACACTTTTTTAAAGTTTTGTGTATTATTAATTCATAATATTAATATTATATACTATATCTCAATTCTTAATAGATATATATTCTCAATTTCTAATAATATAACTCATTTTCATTATTAATTATATGTTTAATACTTAATTATGAAAAGTAAAATTATTTTTTAAGTTAGTTTACAAGTAGCGCCAATAATTAAATTTAAAGCCAAAATAAGTAAATTTCATTTAAGAGGCCAGTAGAAATTTTATAATAAAAAGATCTATGAAAACTGAATAAATATATTTAATATATCTATATAGAATTCTCTTTCTCTATCATTGATATTTTTCTAAAATCTTCGATTAGTATATGCTAAAAAATACTACTCATATGATCACATTGAATCTAATGTATGAAGATAGCTAAAAAAAGAAGAAAAAAAAATCTTGAAAATGAAAATATATTTTTCTCGACACTTGGCTAAGATTAGAGATATCAATTTATTATAAACCAACGAGACGATTCAAATGGACTGAAAAGAGCATTTTTGACTAATTTTAGTTACTAATAACTTTGTAGTGTTCAGATTTTTATCGAGTACTATTACTCAACAGGTTTGCGACGGGTATATATAATAAAGTCATAATTTTAATCGAGATGTAGAAAAATTCTAAACAAGATTAGATTTGAAAATACATAATGAAAACTCAAATATATCTTTCTCGGCCTTTGGCTAAGATTAGAGTATTAAAGATATCAATTTACCATAAACCAACGAGACGATTCAAACCAACAGACGATTCAAATAAACATAAAAAGAATTTTTTTTTATTAATTTTAGTTAATATTAACTTTGTAATGTTCAGATTTTAATCAAGAACTATTACCCAACAGGTTTGCGACGAGTATATACAATAATGTCACTATTTTAATCGAGATATAGAAAAATTCTAAACAAGTTTACACTACAAAGAACAGAGATTTTACGACGGAAAAATCCATCACCGTGTCCTTGAAGTCCGTCGCCGTTTCTACGTCCCGACGGATTTGTGACGGAAAAATTCCGTTGTTTTATCATTTGCAAGATGTTTGTATTTCTTCTCTTGCTCACTTTGGTGAAAAAATTATTATTTACCAAAAAAAACTATTTTTAGTATATATTTATATAGATAAAAATATAAAATTATTTTCCGTCGAATCTCGACAGGGTACTTACTAGTGAAATAATTATTGTAAAATCTATTTTAAGTACCCAAATGAGTTAATTATTCTAGAAAAAAAAAGTTATGACATACTCCCTGGTCCACAATTTTCATTCTAATTTGATTCGGGCACAAAAATTAAAAGAAAAAAAAATTAAATGCATAATAAACCCTCATTTTTTCACAACCTGCACAAAATGCCCCTATATTCTTAAAATAGCATAAAACACCTTTATGTTTTCATAAATCATGCACATTCTCTCCTCCCATCTACTCATGTTAGTAATTAAGTAACGGCGTTTGACTATGTTCTTCTTTCACCTTTTTCATCCTTTTTTTCAATATCTTTACAAAAAAATTTTTGGTAAAAACTTCCACAAAAAAGTTGGATAATCTCCTATGTTCTTTGCGAATTTTCGTATTCAATTGGTAAAACTTATTGTTTCTTCTTCTCTTTGTTTGATTTTGTTCATCTATCCCCCAGTCCAAACTCATAACAGAAAATTTACTAATATTGGCTTTATTGAATCAACAAACTTGAACTGAGTAGCTGACCAAAAAAAATTATTGACAAATGAAATAATTTGTTCTAGATTTTCCGAGCAAATGCATGGTGCTCCAAACGGAAAAAAAAGAAAAGTAAAAAAATAAACTAAATACAAAGTGATACAGGTACAGAAAAGAGAGAGAGAGATCTTGAATTTGCTTTATTTTGATGGATTCGTTTTTTACTTTGATTGTGGAAATTGTGCAAGCATATATAAAAATAAAGATCGTAGCTTTAAAATTTTCTAGATATAGATTTTATATAGGATTTATCTGTTCTTTGAAGCTTTGCCTAATTTGAGAATCTTATAGACAATTTGTGTAACATTTCACCTCAAGATTATCTAAAATATTTGAATACGATATATCTGAACTATAAATTTTCAAATTTTCTTCCAAAAAAAAAAAATCAATTTTTGGAAGAATTGCTTTAATTTCATTATTGATCCAACAATGAACAAATTTCTAACGCGAAATCTATTTTTAGTTAACTATTTTTTTTTAATGTCACTTGGATTACACACAAACAACAAAGCATAAATTATTAATTGGAGTGTGTAGAGGCTTATTTTGAATTTGTTGATGAATGTGCTTGTTCAAAAAAATTGGCGTTCAGTCTCTCTGGTCTATTCAACCGAAAAATATAGGGAAAGCCTGGCAAGCTCCTCCTCTTCAACATCTTACCGAGTTGTCGAGAACAATTCGAATTGAGACAACTAACAAGAGTATGTTGTTTATAGGATGTTTGGGGGGGGGGGATATTTATACTATTTTGCGCATCTTAAAAACATAAAATATAAACTAACCGCATAGAGGGCGAGTAGATGTCACTCTCCGTTATTTTTAACGGGATGGGTTTTTGGTGCATGATTTATTAAAACATAATGGTATTTTATGCGATATAGATAACATAGGGGTGTTTTGTACAACATCTTACCGAGTTGTCGAGAACAATTCGAATTGAGGCAACTAACAAGAGTATGTTATTTATAGGATATTGGGAGGGGGGGGGGGGATATTTTACACTATTTGCACATCTTAAAAGCATAAAATATAAACTAACCGCATAGAGGGCGAGTAGATGTCACTCTCCGTTATTTTCAACGGAATGGGTTTTTGGTGCAGGATTTATTAAAACACAAGGGTGTTTTATGCGATATAGATAACAAAGGGGTGTTTTGTACAAGTTTTAAAGAATACGGGAATGTATTCTGCAATTTACTCCACTTAGTTAGTAGGATGTACTTCAGTGAAATAATGGTCTCACTTAAAGACATTATAAAGGTATTAAAAGTATAAA
The DNA here is from genome assembly GCA_029490685.1 of Schizonepeta tenuifolia. Taxonomy (NCBI): domain Eukaryota; kingdom Viridiplantae; phylum Streptophyta; class Magnoliopsida; order Lamiales; family Lamiaceae; genus Schizonepeta; species Schizonepeta tenuifolia. Next base: position 70,366,551 of record CM055958.1, read on the forward strand.
ATAGTAAAGAAATGTGCGAGACTTACATCAATGCAATGCATAGAATTATGAATGAAATTCGTGGTTAGGAGCAAAATTCATGGACGAGGATTATTTAATATTATACAAAAAATAAAACAACACTTTCCACTATTAATATTTCATGTTCTTAGAGCATCTACTGTGGGCAACGAGCGGAGGCGTCGAAGCCTGGGTCGAGCGCCGCTCGACTTACCTCCGCTCGACCCACCCCAGGTTGATGCCGTAGTGGGGCGTTAGAGCCAGCCTAGGTTGAAGGGTGTGTCGAAGGTTGGGTCGAATTATCGACACACCCTTCGACTCTGCGAGGCAGCAAGATGGGGACACGTGGCGTGTCTCCATTGGTCCGATATAATTTTTTTTTTCTGAATAAAAAAAATTAAAAATGTGCAACGACTATATACAATTCACCAGCAACGACTATACAACGACTACCCCTCATTTTTCACTATATATACTCCTTCATCCATACCACACCACCACACCAATTCATCCAATTCATTCATCATACAAATTCTCTCTACTTTTCGAAAAAAAAAATAATGAGTTGGCCGGGTGCAAGTTACAATCATGAAGAGACGGAGGAGCGCCGCCGCCGACGTATGCAGTTGGCTCAGCGAGCCACGGAGCTTTACCAAATAGTGGCTGGATTTGATTCGTCGGACGACGACGACGCGCCGGATACGAGGACGTACTTGCACCGGAATCGTGAGGAGGCCGAACAACGCCTCCGACGAGATTATTTTGTCGACCATCCTATATGGGGTGATGTTGTCTTCCGCCGGCGGTTTCGAATGAGCAAGTGCCTGTTCTTGAGAATTGTTCAAACTCTTGAGGCTCGGAAGCATTTTTTTCAGCAACACCCGGATGCCACTGGAAGATTGGGGTTCCACGTATGGGTGAAGTGCACCGGTGCTCTGAGGCAACTCGCCAATGGTGGAGCAGCCGATCAGTACGACGAATATCTGCACTATGGAGATACAACGGTCAATAACATCCTCAAGAATTTCTATCGGGCCATTAGATCTGCTTTCGGCGACTACTATTTGAGGCGGCCAAATGAGGTTAACATCGCCAGGATCACTGCATTGCACGAGAGGACGCACGACTTTCTCGGGATGCTTGGAAGCATCGTCTGTATGCACTGGCAATGGAAGAATTGTCCAACGGCTTGGAGAGGAATGTACACTGGACGAAAGGGTTATCCAACCCTCGTCCTTGAAGCTGTCGCCTCCCAAGATTTGTGAATTTGGGCATGTTTTTTTCGGTGTCGCCTGCTCTCTGAACGACATCAGTGTGCTCAATCAGTCCCCCCTCTTCAGCAACGTCCTCAATGGTAGAGCGTGGTCAACTCAATTCACTGCAAACGGCCTCCCGCACCGCATGGGATATTATCTCGCCGACGACATCTATCAGAAATTGGGCCTCTTTCGTGAAGACGCTCAATGCGCCAATAGATCCGAAGAGACAACGATTTGCTCGGATGCAAGAAGCTGAGCGTAAAGACGTTGAAAGGGCTTTCGGCGTCCTCCAAGCTCGTTGGACAATCATAAAGGGCCCTGCTTGCATGTGGTTTCGGGAGCATTTATGTGATGTCATGTATGTCTGTATCATTCTTCATAACATGATTATTGAAGATGAAGGACCTAGAGCAACTGAATTCAATGCTGAAACTAGCGTAAGGGGCGAAAGAAATGTGAACATGGCACCAGTCCATCAAGGTATGCCAGTGCCACTCCAACAATATATTGAGAGACAAGCTCAGATTCAGGATGCACGTGCCCACGACCGCTTTATAGAGGATATGATGGAAGAGATTTGAGCACGTTTTGGTCCACTCTGCGAGTAGCTGTTGCGTTTTTCTTAATTATTGTTTTTTTAGTTATTGTATTTTTTTAAATTCAATAAAATTGTCATTTATTAATTTTAGAATTTAATTAAGTTTTATTTATAATTATTACAAATAAAAAATAAACAATAAAATAAAATCTATTCAATCATTAAAATCACGCTTCTCAGTGCTTCAACTTATGTCTTACTCAACACCACCATAGTAGAAAAATTAACCTAGGTCTTACTCAACATCACCAATCATTAAAATCACGTTTCCTAGTACTTCAACCTAGATCTAATAAAACCACCGAGTAAATGCTCTTAAAAAATATATAAAAAATAAAATAAAAAAGAGTATACTCTATTCCAACCCCCTTCCCCGGGGCGAGGAAGAATTATATCGTAGTAATTCCTAATCAGGCCATCTTTAAAGGGCCCGAAATAAGTCTAAATATCACCAAGTTTAATGACAATTCTACCCATAAAGAATAGGCCCAACTGAGATTGCCCAACATTATAAGGCAAATACTTGTATATTGTGAGACTCGGCTGACTCGGTCCGGATCCAGATTGGATTCAAGTTGATCCGGTCAAAACTGTTGACTTTTTTTTTGATAGTTTTGTTTTTTTGTTTTTAGGGTCAAATCATATGCACCACAAAGTGTACTTATATGCACTATACCGTATAATGAGATGTACCACTAAATATATTGAGATGCACCAATTTTAATTTTATTAATGTTTTTTTCCCTATTTTTTAGATGCACCATATAGTGTATCCATATGCACAACCATGTATACCGAAATGCACCATGCTTTGTTTCCATATGCACTACTATGCACAACCACGTGCACCGAGATGCACCACGCTATGTATACATATGCACCACTATGTATAATGAGATGCACAATCATGTTTTTTTTTAAAAAAAAGATGCACAATCATGTGTGCCAAGATCCACCATGTTTGTCTCCTCTTCTTTGGTTAAGAAATCGAGCGAGGGGAGTCGAAGGATTAAAATTGTTGTCGCTAAGATTCTTTTTATAATAATAATCAGAGCCGAAGACGGAGCCGAAATAAAAATCTGAAAATTAAAAAACAAAAAAAAATTGGTGCATCTCAATACTCTTAATTGTGCATATCATTATATAGTGTAGTGCACATAAATACACTCTGCAGTGCATATGAGTTGACCGTTATTCAAAAAAATAAAAAATAAAAAATAAAAAATCGGGTGCGTACAGTACATGCGCGGTCTCACAAAGTGAGACACGTCGCACGAGAGTCTTACTCACAGTATAATTATTCACTAAATCGTTTGAGTTTACTTGTATTAAACTCGATTATCCAAATAAGAGGGTAAGATTTACAAAATTGCAGCAGCATATGAATTTTGTCAAATGCAATATAATATTGGAGATGAAAACGACGTTGAGATATTTCACGAATACTTTGTAATATAGTGGATCGTGGATCGTCATTTTGGAACTATTATTAATGAGTATTGTCAAAAATTGAAGACAAAAAATTTAGAGGAAAAAAAAACTCTTACATTTTGGCTTCATAAGATGGTCAGTAATCTTTGCATGTAAAAATCCCGTCTAAATTACTAGTCTAACTGTATGTCTATTTACATGCCAAAGACAACTTCATCACAACTTCTTCAAAAGTCAACTGTACTATAATCATTTTATGATAGAGGTCTTAAATAATTACTATATACATCAATATACACTTAAAAGTAATTGAACAATAATTACGACATTTCATGTGATTCAATCATCACTATGCCTCAACTAGAAATAAAATAAAATAAAATCATCATTACGCCTCGCACCATCACGTTGATCACTATAATATTTTAGTCATATTAACGTATAAATACCCACTGTAGATTTTTGTTTAAAATGTTAAAGATCTATCTCAATATATACCTAAATATTTTCACCAACATACGTTTTATATAACTATTTGGTGTTGTAGAAGTAATATACTACTATTTTTCTAAAATTTAACTATTGAGTTTTAGTAGAGTTTGATTCTCTTGATCTCATGATTTAGGACTTCTTCAAATATAAATGATGGAAAAGTCTCCCAACCTTGATCGATTAAAATTCTAAATTCAGTGCAATTTATTATTGATATCAAATGTAGAAGCTACATAATGATGTGTACAATTTATTTTCTCTATAAAATTTTAGAGACGGAGCAATAAGGCTCGTCGTAATTGACTAATAAACCGATTTTAATTTAATCATATGTGAGTCATGGAGGTTAATCGTAATTGACTAGTAAACGTCGTTCATCATATGGGCCCACTTAGGTGCGACTCGTGCAGTTACAGACTAACAGTTGTACCTCAACTTATAAGTTTCATTCAACAATATTTATTCCTTTGAAAACGGAGCAACTAAAAAATCTACTCAAATTGTTACGCTTGTCATACAGTAGTAGAAATAGTGAAATACTGATTCACTCTCTTCCTAAATTTGCCTTACACGCAAGATTCAGCTGCTATCCATTCAATTGTCAATTTGAGATCGTCTATGGTGGATTATTGAGCAACGTAAGGTTTATTGTCGCCGCCACGGACGCCGTCTCTTTCCGCCGGCGTTGTCTCCGATCGCTGATAAGGCGGTTAATATTGTTACATTGTTATTCCGACGATTCTCCGGCGTCCAAACCCTAGTTCCGTCAAAGAAGGAGCAGAACTACTCGTTAGTTTGATCATTTATTTATTTATTGGATTTGTAGCTATATTCGCGTTAGGATCGTTATTTTCACTCTGTTTTGATACCTGGCGCAGTTATTTTCGCAATATTCTCAATTAATTTACTCCAAATTTGTCGCGTTTCTGTTTCCAGATGTCTCAGTTTCTGCATTTTGAGGTCATGTTATTGGAAACTTCAGCTGCAATGCTATATTTGCGTTTGCGTAGTTATTTTCACTCTGTTCTGATACCAGGCGCAGTTATTTTTTCAATATTCTCAATTGTTCTGTTTCCAGATGTCTCAGATTCTGCATTTTGAGATCATGTTTGTTGAAAGTTTAGCTGGAATGCTCAATCGTTGTGGAGTTACTGGAGTAGCATTCGTTTATTTGGTGTTAATTTGGTGTCAGAAGCTTTAGATATTTCTGATAACGTAGTTATTTTTCTAACTATTTAGAGGTGATAACGTAATATTTTTTGCATCGAATTGTGTAATGCTGTCTATTTATGTGGCCATTGAGCTTCAGCATGTGAATATGTTGTGTGAACATGAGATGGTTGCAATTCTGTTGAAGTTGCATATTTCATTTCTTTTTCTTGTGTGCATGCAACTCCAATTTTATTCAACCACGCCTACTCATGATTGTTAGACCATTATCAATTTCTGGTGGTCTACAGTCAGACCTGCTATTTGTAAACATGTGCAGCTAATCTGTTATCAATGGTCGGAAGTATTCTTTCCCTGCATTTAGGGACCAGTTATAAATAACTGACCCCATGCCATCTCCTTCCGCTAATCTTATATCATGAAAGTAGTATTTTCTGAACAGAAATTTATTTATTTCCTGTAATCTGTGCAGATATCTTATTGAATAGCGTTTTGCTGAAAGCCAGCTTGTTTTCTCAGTGACGTTGCTATTCTAAGACAAGAACTATAGAGTTTCACTAGTTATTGCTTCTGTAAGTGTTGACCAGCACTGCAAGTTATCTGCAGGGGTAGGGGGAGAGTTGTCGTGACAGTGGTCAGACTTCACTTTGCTGATTAATTTGCGAATCATTCTCTGCAACACAAACTCCCAGTCTAAGCATTTTTGCACACGAGGAACAATGCCAACTTGTTTGAATAGCTATGATATATTACCTTATCACCAGCCTCCTTTGGCACTGTGAGTGGACATTCACTACAACGTCGGGGTGTAAAAGATTTAATAATATAACATACGGAAAATCATGAAGCAGGCATCAGAGAAGAAATTTCCCCTTAGTGCTAAAGATTACAAGTTGTGTGAGGAAATTGGAGAAGGTGTCAGTGCTACTGTTTACAGAGCTCTTTGTTTACCACGTAATGAGAGTGTTGCAATCAAAGTTCTTGATCTTGAGAAGTGCAATAATGACTTGGTATGTCTTTTTTATTTAATCTGCTAGTTAAAAGGGAGAAGAGCCTCTTTTATAAGGTTTTACTGTTTATGATTCAGTAGCAATTTGATTTTCTTCTATCACGAATTTGACTTTTGTCAAATTCTCCCATGTACATTTCGGGTTTTTGCATCTCCATTTATTATTTGGACCTGAAATCCTGTATCCTTGCTGGCACATTTAGTAATCTGTCCATGCACTAAAAGGGTCTCCTATTTGATTTTTCTAGTTTGCATATGATGTCCATTCCTTATCAGCCGAACTTATTAAAATACCCATTATTTCAGTCAAATGTTCATGTTTGAACATTTGAAATTGTATATTTTACCTCATATCAGAAAGCTTGAAATCATGAGTATATCTTCAGCTTAGAGAAATTCAATCATCATGGAATTCTTCAAGTTTTGCAATGTAATCGGGTTTTTTGAATATAAAGAAATTGGGGATAGGATCAGGTCAGGGATGATATATTTTGTATCAGCTAACTAGATTTATGAAGCAAGACTTGAAAGAAATAAAACATCACATACCACAAATAACTGTAAGGGAAAAATGAAAATAAAAACCTAGAAGATATAAGGAAAACTTGGAGGTCGAGTCCTTGATAGTTGGAGTTTTGTGCTTTTACTCTAGAGTCTAGGCATGGCTAAGGTGTCAATTTGTGCAAGGGGGGCTTACTTTTGTCATAATTGTTAAATCTTGTTACATTGCACACTTGCCATTTTGCTGCAGTATTTTCCCTCTCTTTTAATTTTCCCCTGTTGGGGTATTAAATGAAATAGGATGGCATCCGACGAGAGGTACAGACGATGATTTTGACTGACCATCCAAATGTACTGCAAGCTCACTGCTCCTTCACCGAGGGCCATAGCCTATGGGTTGTGATGCCATATATGGGAGGGGGATCTCTCCTTCATATCATGAAATCAGCTTATCCAGAAGGTTTTGAGGAGCCTGTTATCGCAACAGTATTGTATGAGGTTCTTAAAGCTCTGGTGTATCTTCATGCACATGGACATATCCACAGAGATGTGAAAGTATGTCTTACGTATCTCACCTTGTTTCTGCGGTTAAAATTTTCCATAGGCTTTGTCATTCATGTAGAGTTGAGAACTGTCCTGGTTACCAAAATAGAATCATCATGCAGTTTGGTACTCAGACAGCTCTAAGAATGATTCAGCTTCCTTTCCTGATGTATCCTAAATCGAGCATCTTTTGTTATGTAGACTATTGAGGAGCCATGTGTCTTGTGGAATATGGTTGATGTACTTTTTCCTCCATTCATTTGTTTCTGCTCTTCCTACCTTAATTCATGCCATTCTTTGTTTCTTTGTTCTTTATTGCAGGCTGGTAACATATTGATTGATACTAATGGTTCCGTCAGATTAGCTGACTTTGGGGTTGCTGCTTGCATGTTTGATACTGGTGATCGCCAGCGTTCAAGAAATACTTTTGTTGGAACCCCATGCTGGTAAATTATCTCGCAGTATAGACAGTTCTTTTTCTTTAGGGGCATGTCATTTCCAATACAGGCTAGTGATTTGAATTCAAAACTCCGTTTTGCTTTGATCAGGATGGCTCCTGAAGTCATGCAGCAGCTGCATGGATATGATTTTAAGTAAGTATATGCTGAAGAATGCTTATTTGATTTATTTCTTTAATATATCTATGTTTCTCAATGCTTGATGAAAAAAAATTTGCTACAACAGAGCAGATATATGGTCACTCGGAATAACAGCCCTTGAACTTGCTCATGGACATGCACCATTCTCCAAGTACCCACCGATGAAGGTTGGGAATTGCTCTTTTTCTTAAATCTTGCTCTTGCTCTCAAATGTCCAAGAAGTCGGCATGATCCTTCTTGTGTTGTACAAAAATGCAGGTTCTGCTAATGACCTTGCAAAATGCGCCTCCAGGGCTGGACTATGAAAGAGACAAACGATTTTCTAAGGTTTATCTTGTTTTAGGGAAATACTAATGTGAATCTTATGCATTGCTACTGAAGTACACAAATTTCGCAGTCTTTCAGAGACTTGGTTGGTGCTTGCTTGGTAAAGGATCCGAAAAAACGTCCCAGCTCCGAAAAGCTTCTGAAGCACCCTTTTTTCAAACATGCTAAGTCGGCTGATTACGTGTCTCGTGCTATCCTCCAGGGTCTATCCCCCCTTGCTGAAGGTTTTAGGATCCTTAAGGTCTGTTGCTTACTTGTTTTATTTTCCTTTACATAAATTGCATTGTCCTTCATGTGTTGGACTTTTGTTAGTTCATAACTTCATGTGCATTTTTCAGGCTAAAGATGCAGATCTTCTTATGCAAAATAAGTCATTATATGAGGATAAAGAGCATTTATCGCAGGTAAGAAGTCATTTAACCCAAGTATAAAACTGTTTGCACCGGCAGATAGGCTTATAGAAATTCTTGTATGGTGAAATATTAATTTACTTTCCTGGTGATGTAATTTATGCGGACCAACCTGTCTGGTTTTGAGTCTTCCCTTTAAGATGATAAACAACATATGATCACTCACCACCATCCAATATTATGCAAATGGACCTGGAAGTCTAGAAGTTAAACATTAGAATGATCGAATATAATGTTCTCTAATTATTTCAGATATGTATATTTCTGATTTTCTGTCTTAGTATCTAAGCTGTGAAAAATTAAAATTTATGTTGGAAAATTTTGGGAAATTAGTTCTGGAGCATATGCCAATGAGTTCTGTTAATGCAAGGACATAATTAGTCAAGACTGGAAGAATCAGTATAACATATGATAAACCTATGGTGATTAAAATTAGCCTTTATTTGTAATGCTATTTATTGTGTCTCCCATTGCTGCATGTAATTTCTATCTTTCACTATTAATTGAGGAAAAGTGGTCTGAGATGTGTGTGAACAAACTCACAATTTTTCTTCCAAGAATTACTATAATTGTATTATGGAGATGTTTCCTTTATAATGAGGTGTTGCTATGTGCAGCAAGAGTACATTCGAGGAGTCAGTGCATGGAATTTCAATCTGGATGATCTGAGGAATCAAGCTGCCCTTGTATACCATCTTTAAACCAATAACTTGGTTAATAGTAATAGTTAAATTTAACATAAGATTCACTAAGGTCCTTTTTGCTGATTGCAGATTCACGATGACCCTATATCAAGTCCAGAAGACTCAAGTGTGAGCTGGAAACACATCGACGGCCAGAATGGTGTTGGTTCACCAGGGGAAAGGATTTACGCAAACCAGCCTAATAATGTTAATGCAACATCTATATTGGAAGTATGAGATATCAAAATTTACCAATATGTGTAGTGTGTTTGCATGTGAGATTGTATTTGATATCCGTTACATGCTTTGCAGCTTCTTGTTGTTGCTATGTTGTCCCTTTAGTTCTGTATTCTCATTTGTATTATTTGTTTCCTATGCTCATAGGATGAGCTCAATGACATAGATGATTTGGAGAATTCGTTTGCTGCATTTCCTATAAAACCTCTGCAGGCTCTCAAGTAAGCTACCACGATCTTTACACTGGCCATCTTCTGCTTTATTTTCCCTGCTACCTTAATGCTTCACCGTTTCTCTCTCTTATGTCTTCCAATATTGGATGATTTCATAATGGGCTCAGCTGATACACGTTTCCTAATATAGAGTAGTCTCTTCATCGAACCAATCTCAAAAGCAACAGAAGTGTAGTGATATCTATCTGCTACTAATTTGTAGATAATAAATTGTATTCTTATTCTCTTTTAAATATTGACTAGCCTCCAAATATATATATATATATATTAAAAAGTAGCCATTATTAACACCTAAAAACTCACACGAATTAACCTCCTTTTGGATCATGTTGACAACCATTCATGAATGCTTCACGCTTTATCCCTTTTCAATAAGTAGGTTCTAGGTCATTGCATTTTCTGATCCAATCGGCCAGTTAAAGATGTTTGAACGTCTTGTTATATTCAGAGAGTCAACAGAAAATGTTTGCACCTTTGGTTTTCCCTGTGGTTCGGACTCATTTACCATCTTGGTGAGTCAATTTTCTATGAGGAGACTTATGTATTCATCTATTGAACGCAGAGGTTGTTTTGATGTATGTGGTGAGGATGATGACAATGGTGCTGGTAGTCCAAGTTCTAGAGATTCCGTTCATTTAGATTCTGAACAACAGAGCCAACAACAGTCATTGAAAATCACTGTAGATCAAGAATCAGTAAGAGGTCATGCAGAATTAAAACAAGTTCCCAGAATCTCTCTGCTGCAGGAAAACAGCGTCTCTGCTAAAAGGTTCAATGGTGACGGAGACAGGTAAATTCCCTCTGTGTTTAGAGCATGCAGGCAATTCTATTTCCGGAGATAAAAGAAAATGTTTTGTGTTTAAATCAGAAAGAGGGACGGAACACTGGTCGCCTCCAATAATATCTAAGTACTGGTTTTCCTGTAGAATTCTTATTTAACTTTCATATGTACTCCTTAATTGAGTTGTTGTGGATGCATTTATGTTGTCTCAGTATTTTTTCATCATGCAACTTCCATATATCCTTATTTTCTCTTTCCAATTTGGTTCCCATGTGCAATGTTTTGGGGGTGGGACCAGTGTGGAGTAGGGTTGCAGGGACAGGGGATTGTTGTGGGGAAGTGAGGGTCGCTATGAGTGAAACTGCATTAATTTTTTTTGACCCAATCTCTTGTTTTTAGCTGCAATCTAGAAACTTCCTTCATATAAAGTTCACAACTATCCTACCTTGAAGATTTCTATTTATAGCTACACTTAGTGCAAATATACTCCTGCAACCTTATTGATGAAATTTACATAGTCCTACGAGACGCTGTCTGTACCAACTTATTTATTCCTAGAGGTGAGTCGTCAAACTTTTTGACTGCTTGTTTTAAAATTAGAGGAATGAATGTATATTGTTTAGATGTCTGGCATTTGCAACTTCCCGAGTTGAAATATTCGTAGTTGATCGTGTTTTTTTAAGTCGTTTGATATACTAAGATGAGTTTTAATTTATATGAAGGGAAAATATGCAACCGAGATACCAGACGGAGCGGAACTGTAGTGGTCCGCTGCAGAATCGTCCAAGGAAAGATTTCAATTATTGCCCGCCTGGTAATGCAGATAGAGTATAAAAGCCACATTATTTCATTGCCATGTCAATCCAAGCTTTCTTTTTAATTGCTCATACCAAAATTATTTTAAAATCCAATCTAGGAGAGGATGCATCAGAAGGGGCAGTTGTTGAGCGCAGAGGACGTTTCAAAGTAACTTCAGTGGATGTGAATCTCAAGGTATCAAACTCTCTTTAAGATTTTATTTTACTCTTGAAAATGATATGACTTGCATCAATCAAACTTTACTTTGATATAGTTTAAATTCTACGATCACATTCCTGATTTGCTCCATTAAAACTTTTATCATTAATTGGCCTTAAAATGCTAATGTTCAGATATTTTCTGGGTTTCACCCATCAAGTAAGGCTTTTAGTCGTTAAACACAAACATAAGAAATAGAGTGTGTGTGAAGGTGGGCGTGGTCTCAAACGTGGCTCAGTTTTCAGTCAACCGCATTTTTTACCATTGTTTTCCTTATCAAATACAGGATCCTGTAAACCACGTTAACTCGATTTCTGCTGGTTCGACAACCCCAACAGTTCCAACTATCTCAACTGCTTCAGTTCTCCAATCATTGCATTGCATATTGCAGCAGAATACAACTAAAAGAGTAAGCTCTACTCAACTCAACTTGTAGCACATAATTAACTCAATCATCTGCTGCTCATCTGTGTCCCTACCCATCTCATCAGGATGCTGTACTCAAAATGATCGAGTTTGTGGAACAAACCTCAGGTAATGCCAGTGAGTCGACAGAGACGGGAGCGGCCGATGTTTTTCAGGTAGAGTTGCTTGAGTATATCATCCTTCGTTTAAGTCATGATGCTTTCTTGGCGGAATCACTCATCATTCGGTAACGACATTTTGCTGTTTCTGCAGATGAACCCTATTTCTGCAAAGGAGCGAGAGTTGCAAGCTCAAGTGTTTCAAATGCAACAAAGGTATGAAGCAAAATTCCAATAGGTTTTGCCAAAGCATCAAAATAAGAGAGTTTTTTGTTTTGCTTATTTTTTTTAATTTCAATTTTTTAATAATAAATCGATTGTTTTTAATTATACTATACATTTTAGGCTTAATTGCCATAAAAATCACAAATTTTAAGTCACTTTGCAATATCATTATGACTTTGCAATCAATGCCCTTAAATTTTGCCACTGTATTCCATCATGCTTGAACTAAATTTCACATGTACACGCTTAAGATGAAATTACAAAATTTCCGATATTTCCTTCCGGAAACTAAATCTTCTTCTCATCAGTCTCCTTATCTCCTAATGGGTGTGAGATTTAAGGCAATTAAGTTACATATATTAATTTTCAACTATATTCAATACACATTATATAAATTAATTAATTTTTTGTTTTTTCACTCAGTTTAATCGAAAATAACCCAGCCGAGCTACCGCAAATCATAATGTTGAATAAACTAAACCAACATGTTCGGTCGGTTCGATCATGTTGTTTTTTTTTTTTTTTTCCAATTTCTGTTGCACCCCTAGATTTCCCTCTGTAAAATTATCTCGATTTTTTGTTCTACCGTGCTGAATCAATTTTCAAATGTCAGGATTGGAGGCCTGGTCGAAGAACTACAAAGACTCAAGACCAAGAATGCTCAGGTTCGTCGTCTTCATTCGGAGGACAATACTATTGTCCCAAACCTGAACCCCTTAACCTGTTTGCTGTTTGTGTCTAATATCATAATAAATGAGAACTCACATGCTCTAGTTGAATTGTTTGCAGTTCGAAAGATCGCTCAAGAAAGAAGATAGAATACAAGAATAATGATAACGAGACATAAATCATCAAAATTTATCCTATCCTATCTTTCCTCTCCTCTGCTTTCTCTTGGCAATGTTCCACTTTTTCCACTGTATATATACTTTCGCGTGCATGCTCAGGGTTTCGTGTTCGTCGTGAGTTTGTCTAATTGTTTGTGTAATGAGATACCACTGAATTATGTTCTAACCATTGTAATTAAGTTTTTTGTAGCTCAATTAGCAACTAGACGTTCCCAAGATTTCCAGCATCCAAAATGAAATTCTGCGCAGACTTCACATACTATTACACTATATATATATAACACAAATTTCTGGATAAAAAGTGAATAATACATTAAAATACAATTCATGTCCCAAGAGGGATGAATACATGAAGAATTAAGGGTTCTGAATTTGAGGAGACTTCTACATGTTAACTCCATCGAACAAGACTATTTTGCAGGATATTCGAGTTAAATTACCTCAGCGAGTTTCTCAGTTACAGTGGATACTATGCTCTTCAGTGTCCCCTGCATCGAAAGGAGAAGATGCAATAGAACATTGTATAATAGCTGCCTAAGTAAACGTTATTTTAAATTGGCATTTGAAATTCCACATGACACAATGTTGCTTCACGTGGAAATATCGGATTATGTAATTAAGCATGTATTTCCACATCAGAATCAACTACCACGTGAAATTTGCCTGAAATATCACCTAGGGACATAATTGTAAAAATGTTGGAAATTTGGAAAATTAATTTGTAAATTATTAAACATTGAGAGATTACTGAAAACACGCCAAAAAGGTTGAGGCGTAGGTTGATAAAGAGATTGTGCGATCGTACCAATGAATGATCTCTCAGACCAAGGGACAAGACTAATGCCTTCGATGATCCACAGTTGCTGCAAATGTAGTGAAATTTAGGTACTGATTCTTGATTGCAAAGCAACAATATAATGTGTATCAGATTGGTAAATACCTTATATGTTCAATCAACTGTCGAGCACAGGCGACGAGCATGGGCTGCAAACAGTTATCTTATACATCAGTATGGCAGTATATCACCTTCATAGAAGCAACAAGATCCCTAAACTAGACAAAAAGACACATTTGATGAAGATTCAAACTTACCTCGTCTCGTTTACCAAGTATCACAGAGACGCTATAAGTTGGATCAACCGAAACACCTCCTCCCTCTTTCCTGACAATCAACAAAATTGTCAATAATATCTGCAATTCTAAGTTTCTAACTAATATATGTTGAAATAACTCAAGCCCATTTTAACATCATAGGAGAATATGCAGCGGACATAGGAAGTAGATCAGATAGAACGGCATCTATTAAGCCAAATGCACCCCAAATATTGCCAGGGCTGATAGCACAATGCATCATAAATTCCAAATGCACAGTTTTTTTTTTGCTTTTAAGTTACCAAATGCTCAGTTGGTACTACATAATTATTAATGCCACATGGAATACAGTTGTGATAAAACTAAGGGTATAAAAAGAAGGTACTAATCTAATCTTTGTGGAAAAAGTTCTCGGAAGGGCAAGGTAGAACCGTGTTGGTGAGAACACTAGTCTGGACTTGCATAATACAATCTCGAAATTCTTATAGCTACCTGTTTATCATTGCATAATGCTTATGCCACACAAATTTGAGGCTAAAGAATAAGAATTGGTTGACTCGAAACTATTATGTATTGTGCTTCTTGGAGAATCTCTCACCCGATAAGTTAAAATTACAAAAAAAAAATCAATTGGACAAATTTCATGAAACTTCAACTGTATGGCTGCTCTAGGTATCCCATGATCATAAAAGGTAAGAATATGAATCCAGATGCATATAAGTAACAACTAGAGGTAATTCTGGACTACATCACACTTAGTTGTGTTCTCAAATTAGAGCCTCGTTTCATCAATAAACATCTCATTGTCTCATGTCATCAATAACCGTCTCAATGTCTCATTTCATCATTAGACGGCTGAATGTTTTAGTTCATTGATAAACGGCTCAATGTCTCATTTCACCAATAAATGGCTCAATGTCTTATTTCGTCAGTAAACTATTCAATGTTTGATTTCAACAATTAACAGATCATTGTAATCTAAATAAGGTTGTTCAGTTCACATGGTCAGTTCTTCTGATTCAGTACCTAAATTCAAAACAACCAGAAATGATTTATAAAGATTAGTGCAGTACATTAAATGACACCACTAAAAGCTCAATACAAACCAATAGGGTAAATAAATCCTTCACCCCTTAAATGTAATTAAATTTCGTCAAATGCAACAAAATCCATATAGTTCTGCTGAACAAACCGGCCTACTTATTAATAATGTGAAGTAACATGATAATTACCTAGCTTGCAATAAAGTCCCCATGCTTCCAATTTGAGTTGCCATGACCTAAAATAAATCCAATTATCAACACAGATACGCAGAAAAGTTGCAACTCCAAAAAAAAATAAAAATTATTTATAAAATAAAATAAAAAATCTCACCAGAATATGATCTTCGTAGCTGCTAATGATAATATCCGTTTTGTGCCCCTGCCATAAAAATAAATATGATGGTAAAAAACCTTCAATTAATAACGAAACTAACAAATTGAAATCACAGTACTCAAAAAATGGGGGCGAAATGGATTTCAACCTAATGATTGTTTATTCCGAGTAATTTGCGCTTAAATTAAGCTCCATTTCACACAAATAAAGAAGGCTGGCAACACTATGAGCATTGAAATTCAATAACACCGACAAGTAATCAAAATTTTCACATAACTTAAAGCAGAAGAAACTGAAATTACATTGATATCTAAACAGAGCGAGTCTTGTCGAACGGGAAAAGCAGGATCCGACGCTTTCATTTGCGTAGAATTTTGGAGTTTAGGGGAATTTTGCAGAATTGAGAGATTTTAGGGGTTTTAGTTCTCTATTCCTAATATACCTCCTTATCTTTCCTTTTAGGAGTGTCCCTATATATCTTCCTATTTTTGGATATTATATCACAACAAATTATTACTCCCTACCCTTACTTTATCAACTTATTTACCTAAAATACCACATATGGTCCACCATTATCTCAATTAATTAATATATCACTCACCACTATCTCAATTAATTAATACTATCACTCCTTCAATGTGGGACCCTTTCTCCACTCAATACAAACTCAACCACCTTTTATCCAGTAACAACCAACTCATCAATATCAGGGACGGAGGGAGTAATAATATAATAATAATCAGCTTTTTTACAGAATCGAGTTTATGATGCGCGTCTGCGTGCGTGTAACTTCAACGAATATATATATATATATATATATATATATATATATATATATATATATATATATATAGGGTTAATTGCATGTCAATACTCGAACTTTTTCAAAATTCGCATTTTTTCCCTAACCAAAGATTCTCTTACTCAAATTTTCAAACTACTGATTCTTCTCGATCTGCACTTTACGAGCAAATCACCCTATATCGTTGCTGAGTTGGCGTGCCGGAAATCTAACGTGTCTATTCTTTCAGGCGAAGCAAACGACGTCGCTTTGGAATAATTAAAACGACGACATTTTAATTATCAAAAACGCGAATACCTTACTCATAAATACACAAATACCTTTTTCACCATTCACTACTTTAATTCTCAAAAACATTTGCAGATTCCCCTCAATCACGAACCCTAGGCCCCAAATTCAGCCATGGAGAACGAAGCAGTGCCGCCACGTATGTGTATGCACAATGTTGACGCTGCAATACGGACTTCAATGACAGAAAGGAATTCGGCGCGAAGGTTTCATTGTTGCCGTACAAGGGAGGTTAGAAATTGATTTTTTTAGCTTTTTAAGGTGAGATTGTGTACATTTTCAGTGATGAGCTTTTTAATTTTTCAGTTTGATGTGGCTTCTGGGCATGGATCGATCCCGAGCTCTCAGCATACTATAAACGTGCTTTCTATCGAATTAAGCTTTCAAATGATAGGTTGAATGAGCAGTTGAATGCTCAAATGTTGCTGGAGAATACGATGAATGAAAGATACAGGATGAAGGAAAGGGAGTGTGAATCACTGCAGAGAAAACTTGATAAAGCTCGTGCTTCCATTGAAGAGCTGGAGGTGGAAATGAAGAACAAAGAGGTGGAAATCAAGAAAAAGGCGTGGAGAATGAAGTTGATGCATTTTGGTTATTTGTTTGCAGCCTTGATTGTTGCATTCTTGAGTCTTATGTAATCAGAATGAGACTAATGGAATGATCTTTTGTAATGTAATGAAATGATGGGATTTGTTGTAGTTGACAACTTTTGGTTAGGGTTTGGAATCATCTTTTGTAATGGAATGAAATGATGGGATTATCTTTTGTAATGTTGATATCTTTTGTAATGAAAATCATCTTTTATAATGTAAATTAATGTTGGTGTCTTTTGCTATGATATGTGCTTGCAAATCTATATTTATTTCACCAATCAAAAGCTGAAAAAAAATTGCACCAACACTGCACCAATGAAGTAAAATTTGCACCAAAATTTAGAATTCCAAAATAGGTGATATTTCATAGCCAAATAGATGTCATTGTACACATCTTCAAAACAATCCATGTCCCCAAAATGCAAAATAGATATGATTGTGCAGATGTCATTGTACACATCTTCAAAATAGATATAAGTTTGTTACAAAAGAAGCCATTAATGCAAATGGCAAAATAGAATTCAGTTTCGCTTCTGAATCACTTGGCTTAGACTTGAGCTGTCTTGAGTACCAGTGACAGCTTCATGAACAACAGAAGATGATGCAACACCAGTTGATCTTGGTGTTCTAAAACATGCCGTCCCTCATGTAAAGGTGTTTGCTGCAACAAAGAAGTTTAACACTTCAAGACACACACTCAAAAATTATAAGAGATGAAATAGAATTACAACACTTACATGCAAAGTACCATCCCCAAAGTTTTCATTAATGAAAATTCCATTTGCCCTGTTCCTCCTCCCCCCTTGAGCTACTTGTGTTCCCTTCCTTGCTGGTTGTTTACCTTTCCCCTTATCTGCTTTGTCATTCGGATCTTTTGGTTTCCCAGGCCTTCCCCTCTTCCTCTACATATATGAAACAAATCATAGATGAAAGCTGTAATAGATGATACTAAAAGAAAATACCTTCTCCACAACATGCTTTTCCACAGTCTCATTTTTGAAACCTTTTCTGTTGTGACCTTTCTGCTGACACTTACTGCATGTCATGATACATCCGTGCTTGCTTAGCTTTCCTGGTACCTTCTCCTCAGGTCCTCTTATTCTCTTCTTCTTGGGTCTGCCAGGTTGTGCTCTAATTGTAGGAGGTTTGACAATGAAACCCTCCACTTCAGTCCACATTTTTTCACCATTCAAAGACTCTAATCCAAACTCATATGCCTCTAAACACTTCTTGACAGTGAAGTATTCGTGTACATAAAAAGCAGGATCTTCCCCAACATAATTCAAGGCCGATACTGCATGTATACAAGGGATACCTGAAAGCTGCCAATCCCTACAAGTACAAGTGCGCTCTTTCTTGTCCATAGAAAAACTGTCACCTCCAATATGAACTTCAAATTTCTCATATAAAGCAAGAACTGGGTTGCAGTCAATGCTTAGCCTCTTATTCTCCTCTAGCTTAGCCCTTATTCTAGGACATATTCTATCTTTCACTTTTAAAAGCTCTTTCACCTTTTCAACCTGTCTGTCCATGACAGATTTCCTAATATCCTCAAGCATTTGAATGGCATGCTTCCCCCTTGCTCTTGTAATCCAACCATTAAAACACTCACTTATGTTATTCTCTATGATATCACAAACAAGATGAGAAGAAATGAAAGCCTTACAAAACTTTGAGGTGTCTCTATTATTGAAATCCTGAAATGCAGTTGTGCTCTCTTCCCTCAATGCCTGAAGTGCATACCTATACTCAGCTACATATGTGCTCTTACAACACCTCCAGAAGCAATTTTGCAGAGTTTGGCCCTTGTGGTGTTTCTTGAAGTTTGAGTAAATGTGCCTTGCACAATTCCTGTGTTCAGCAGATGGAGCCAACTTGGTGACAACATTTTGAAGTCCTTAAGTCAACATGAAATGCTCACATTAATATTTGTAGATGAAACAAATCATAGATGAAAACTGTAATAGATGAAACTTACTTTCTGTTGATCACTCATGAATATCCAGCCTTCTCCATTTGAGATTTTCATTTCATGAATAAGCAACTTCAGAAACCAGGTCCAACATTGTTCATTTTCAACCTCCACGACTGCCCAAGCAAGAGGATACATCTGATTGTTTCCATCCTTCCCTACAGCACACAGTAAAATCCCACCCATGTATGTCTTCAAATGGCATCCATCAAGGCCAATAAATGGCTTGCAACTCTTAAGAAAACCCTTCCTCAGTGCACTAAACCTAATGTATACCCCCTTAAACGCATGATCATCCCCAAGAAGCAACTCATACCTGCCATCACTATCAACCCTTCTTAATTCAGCTAAATATCTCCTAATAGAGCCATAGTGTGCCTCCACTGTACCCCTAATAGTTTCTTGTGCAAGATGTTTTGCTCTGTAAAGCCTATCTTTAGGCACATAACACTTGTACCTCTGCAGAATGTCATCCCTCAAGTCTGCCACCTGCAAGTTGTACCTAACCCTAAACACATTCAGGTATCTCTTGGCAATCCAGTTAGATGATAAGAGCTTGTTACTCATATCCTTGGGACACTCATGATCACCATAGTATCTTTTGATCAAGAATTTCCCAGTTTTAGGAACTACACTGGCATAAATTCTCCAAGGACATGGTGGGGTACAAAAAGCTTCACACTTGACTTTACTGACTTTTCTAAACCTAATGAATCTACAATCCTCAATAGCCCAGTTTGTAAGTGCCTCTCTACACTCCCAACCATCCTGAAAATGCATTCCTAGCATCACTTGCATATCTTTGTGCTCACATTTAGGATCATAGTAAACTACATGCTTCCTACGTCTCACAGTAGGATCTTCCTCATCTGTTTCAGATGATTGATAAGCTCCATCAGAATCCTCATACTCAGATAGATGTGGCTGACCCAGGTCAGCTGATCAATATCCTCAAACTCATCCACTAGCACAAACATACTTCCCAGTTTCTCATTGTTTAGGTTTTCCTTTGCACAAGCATATTCATCATCAGAAATGAAGTCTAGATCGTCAAGACTAACATGAGAAGGCTGATTTGAAGGGCAGATGTCAGAGTCAAAATCACTATCATAGTTCTCTTCCTGGCTTTGTTTCTGCTTGCCCTTCCTAGTGCTCTCTTCTACCCCAACTTCTTTCTGCTTATCCTTCTCACTGACAGTGCTCTCTTCTATCCCAACTTCTTTCTGGGTTCCCCCTATTCCAGCAAATGCATTTAGTGTTGTCTCATCTATAACCTCATCAAATAACTTCTCATCCTCAATATAAACATTGATGATCCTACATCTGTCCCCAATCAATTTTAACATTTCCATCACCCCACTATCATCTGTAATAGGCTTGTATTCATGGGTTTGGGGAATTCTATACCAAAAACCAGCCCAACTAACATAACCTAATTGCTCAAATTCCTCCACTAAATCAAAATATCCAAACTTATCCCTATCAAAACCCCATTTGTTAAGCAGTTGCCCCCCAACATAATCAACAACACCATTTACCTCTGTGAAGGTACCACCATAATTCAGATACGGAGTGAACATATCACTGCAAAAATTTGAAAAAAAAATCAATTTTGGTACTAAATATTGTCCAATAAATTCGCAAAATCATGAAAAGACCTAAGCCCAAACCCTAAGCCCAAACCCTAACCCTAAACCGTAAACCATAAACAAGATAGCTAAAAATAACACAAAACCAGTACGACAAAAACCGCTAAATGTAAAAAATTCCAAACAAGGGGGACCTACCTTTTCGCCATATCTCAAGTATAAATGGAAGCATCGGGACCACCGGGACCACAATGTCGCTCTGCAGAATTATTAAATCGATTCAACCACTATCATCAATAAAGAAATATGCTTTGTCGACAAAAATTCAAGAACAACGGACAAATCTTACCACGTTCAAGATAGATGTTTCTTCGCTTCGCTCTGAGAGAATTTTTATACTTTGGGAATAGTTTCAGAGAGTAAAATAAATTTGGGGATCGATAAAGATGGTTTTGTTAATTAGTATTTTTTAAACGGTGTCGTTTAGGGTGGACTAATACGCCGTCGTTATGTACATTATGCCCCGTCGGCAACACGTATGTGACACATCACAAAAATTTACACATAGCGAACATGTCAGCAGATTCTACGTCGGAGTAGTTCATCGGGGTGCAGATCGAGAAGAATCAGTGGTTTGGAAATTTGAGTAAGAGAATATTTGGTTAGGGAAAAAATACGAATTTTGAAAAAGTTCGGGTATTTACATGCAATTAATCCTATAATATATAATATATAATATATATAATAGGAAGGGCGATACTATTCGGATATAATCGGTTCAATTAAGAAAAAAATCGGCGGTATTCCCCCACATTCACTCCTCCTCAAAAATTTCCCTCCCATCCCCCAAAGAAATCTCTTCCTAATTAAAACTATATTAATTAAGACCATATTTCATCGACATAAACATCTTCTCTTTTCTTCTAATTAAAATTCAAAAGGGTATTATTGTACATCCATAAATGACCAAAATTAATGAAAAACATATTAATTAAAAAATTGTGTAAAATTAATTTTTTACTTGATTGAACCGATTATGTCCAGACATACTATGTTCGAATAGCTTTATCCTAATAGGAAGGGCGACCAAATAGCACAACTCACTTTCCCACCTAAATACTCAATAATATTTTATTACTTTTTTTTTTTTTGCAAAAGTAGTGTTGATTACCTTTTCCAAAGCCCTTTCAAATGCCATTTTTTGCAGCCACTACTTCTCTTATTTAATTTTCCTCTTTCACGGTACATTCACCAAGACTCAAGTAATTAATTTCCTATTACTTCTGGGTTTACTGCATATGGAAGAAGTAGGACTCGATGCATGGGATATGGCGACATTCTTTTCCTCTCTATTAGCTGGTATTAGTCTATTAGACACAATCTATTGGCATGGAGACTTTTTGTCTCACCCAAAGAATTTGAAGAGACTGTGTTTGTAATGGAAAGATGGATCTAGAACATTATTAACTCTATTTAAGTCACTTGATACATTTGAGAAATTCACACACTCAACACAATCTTAAACAACCAAACTCTCTTCTTGATCCGAAATCTGATTCACACCATGCCTCTAGTGTGGTCCTTGATCCAAAACCCACATCCAAGCAATGCAAGATCTGCAATCAAGGTTCGAGTTGTGCGAGCTTACGAAGTAACATCACCCAGCACAAATAGGGCTTTTAGCTACGATCATGAGGTATAGTACAAACGACTTCTATTTTTCATAGTTCAAACATTCTAATATTTCAATTAATTTTATGTTTGTGATTAACTTATTTTTCTTTTATGTAGGGAGACCGCATCCATGCTACTATTCATCCAAGTTTGATTCCTAAGTTCAAACCTATCTTGAAAGAAAATGGTGTTTATGCAATTAAAAACTTCATGGTTATGCCTAACATCAAGTACAAAACAGTTTCGAGGATGTACTACATCAAAATAAATAGTTCTCACATAACACAAATCGACAAAGATAACTTCCCACGTTATTTTTTCAATTTCAAAACTTTTGAAGAAGTGGCCTGCATTGACAATGTCAATGACAGTGTGCTATCTGGTAAAAATATATATATATATATATATATATATATATATATGCACTTTCAATTCGTCTATATTGTTATGCTACATTTGAATCTAACATATATATTATTTGCAGATGTTATTGGTATGGTAAGAGGGTCAAAAACAAGGACTGTTGTGTGCAATGATGGAAGAGAGAAAAGGCTAATTGAGATAGTTCTAGAAGATGAAAAGTAAGCATTGTCACTATTTTTATAAACCCTCAACCCTAATCCTTCATGTTGGGAAATTTATTAAAAGTTTTGATTGATTCCAAAACCAACTGACCCCAACCGAGTAGATGTTGCCAGATCCTAATGTTGGTAGTTAGGCTCGCTGTTTGAGCATTGTTAAGATTTTATCTTTACAGGACTCCAGCTGAAGATGGCAACAAGGCTTCACTCCAGCTGAAGATGGCAACAAGACTCCATCAGGTGTAAGAAAAATACCTGAGCGTTCAAGTCTCAGAACAATAGCTAAGTATTCAAAGGGAGAAGATGCAAGAGAACATCAGTTGTAAGAAAGACTTACAACTGAGTGTTCGAAGCCAACTGATCAGAGTTAGATACAAGAAAGACAACTGAGCGTTCAAGATGGAACATCAGTTGTAGGACTCAATCAGTTAGATCAACAGCTTGAAGTTCAAAGTCAGCTGAGAGTTCAACTGTTCCTACTCAGACAGAAGCATTCAGATAGAACATCAGCTGAAGACCAATCAGATGAAGATCAAACGACTCAACCGACTATCAAATGTTGGAGGTCAAAGGTTAAGATTTGAATTTCAAATAAGGAAGTCACGTGAAGGTTTGACTCTCTGTCATTACCTCATTTGGCCCAACACAAGGCTGTCTCAGATGGAAAGCAGAAGCATGCAGTTGCCAAATCCGGAAAGTCTGCAGAGATGAGAGACAAGCCATCGCTTTCAAAGAACAGATATCAACAGCTTACGGCTAGTTGATTCTCTCCGCCTATGAATAGAGGTCTTCATTCATTCACCAATTTTTACGAGACAAATAAGTGTGAGAAGAGATATACAAGCGAGAGAACAACTTCATTCTACACTCAAGCAAAACTGCTGTTATCCTCTAAGAACATCATTAGTTGAGAGTTCTAGAGTGTTAGATTTTGTCTTTGTAGTTTTCGATCCAACCTTGAGAACATCACTAGTTGAGAGTTCGTAGAGTGTTAGATCCTAGCTCACTTCTTGTTCGAGCTATTAGTTGGAAACCCACACTTTCACACACCTGAAAAGGTTGTTAGGACCCTACTTTTCCCGTAATTGAGTAGATAGGTTGATAAGTACCCGTAAACTTATCTGTAAGGTTGATAAGTACCCGTAAACTTATCTCAACGGTTGCAAAGCCCGCGTAAGCTTTGTGGTTTGTCCAGAAGAACTTGGACTGAGTTGTGTGGACTCACAACTCCCCGTGAACGTAGGAGTTCTCTCCGAACCACGTAAATTCTTGTGTGTTGTGTTTATTTTTCAGTTACTTATTGCATATTCAACTGACTAACTAACCTGCATACAAACTGCATCTTTCCATATCAACCGACTTGGTTATTGACCAACCTTGCATAAAAGCGTGAGTTATATTTTTTCGAGTTGTTATTTTCCACCACATTCCGCACAGCACCACTCTTCTAACTGAGTACTTTTACTCAGTTGTGAATCCAGCTGAGTCCATGTTTACTCGGTTGTGATTGTTTTTTCAAGAGTTGTTTTTAAAAGTTTTATCTGGTGTATTCCCCCCCCCCCCATACACCAGAACTCATATCGGGACCATCAAGTGGTATCAGAGCAGTGGTTCAAAAGACTGTTGACTCTGTTTCACGAGGTGTGAATTCGAGGTGTTTTCTTCAGTGGTCAACTGAACAGATCTCTTTATCATGCTAGTGCATATCTGCTTGCATTTTTCTTCTGTTGTTGTGTACAGCTGGATGTTAAAGACAAGATCGTGGTCATGTTCTCGGTTGTGAACTATACATCCTGGAGAACTCGGATGAAGAAGATCCTACTGTCAAAGCATCATCGAATGCAACAAGTACTCACATCCGGACCGATCATCATCAGAGAGAGAGTCACTCGCACTCCTACAAATCCCAATGATGGGGATGCAACTGAGGAGTTAGTGGAGAAGAAGCCAGAAGACTTCACTCCAGAGGAAGCCAAAGTGAGCCAGTTAGATATCTGGGCTCAGAGCACTATCATGTCCACAGTTGGACAAGACTATCTCCCGTGGATAGAAGAGTGCGAAACCGCTAAAGAGATGTGGGATATCTTAGCATCTTTGAGTGAAGGAAGCGACGAAACAAAGGAGAACAAGTTCTCACATGCTTGTCAAGACTTTGACAACTTCTGTCTGAGAACTGATGAAACCATTGATCAGTTAGAGCTCCGGTTCATGGACATCATCAGAAGAATCCAGTCCATCCGTAGAGGAAAATATACTTTGAGAGAAATCAACCTCAAAGTATTACAAGCTCTACCAGCTGAGTGGGATACCTTCACCAATATCCATGAGAGCCGAGCTGACCTTGGTGAGATGGGAACTGAAAGACTGTTCTCAATTCTGAAGGAAAATGAGTACAAGGTGAACCGACGAAGGTCAACTCAGTCCTCGGTTCAGACGAGTCGACATGAGGATGTTGGTTCAGCCACAAAAGTCAGTAGCACTCCGAGCTGACTATTCAAAGCCGCGAACATCAAGGCCAACACGATCTGCGGACACAGCCACGAAGGAGCCAAGCAGAGAAGAGCTGCAACAAAATATAGCCGCCCTGTCAAAGAAGCTAGCTGATATGGATACTTGGTTCGGAAAATACAAGAGATTCTACAAATCCAACCGAACTCGAGATAACTCAAAGCCTGTAAACAACGGTTGCTTTGAATGCGGCAAAGAGGGATATTTCAAAGCAGATTGTCCAGACCTCTCAAAGAAAGAGAGAGAAGCGTTGAGGGCCAAGCAAACTGGAAAGAACAAGACCATGGTTGCAGAAGAAGCAGCTGACGACATGGACATCTTCACCGACACTGAAGATGAGGATGAGCTGACTTCCACGAACAACGCTATCGGTCAGAATCAATGCCTCATGGCACTTGGAACCGACCAGGATGATACTGAGGTACACTCTAGTCCTGCTAATTTAAATTCTTCCAATATTTCTAACATGCAGGAAACACTGGATGAAGAGTTGGAACCCTTCTGGAGTGACTTTCAAGAACTCAGTGAGGAATTGAATCAACAATCGGTTGAGTTTAAGAGTCTTCAAGAACAGTTCGCCAAACTTGAATAATCCTTAACCGAAAAGGACGATCTGATTAAGAGTCAAACTGAAGAGATTGATAATCTAAAAAATCAACTGAATACGGCCAACCGAACTAATGCTCCAACCGATGAGGAGTTGAAGAAGCAAATCCAGGAGCAGCATGATCAGTTGAAAAAACAAGAGGCTCAGATCGACCAGCTGATAAAGAAGTCAGATGGACAGACCGAGCATATAGCTGTTCTCCTCAAAGAATTGCAAACTGAGAAGGACAACTTGATAAAGCTATATCAGTCATCCAAGTTCATCGAGAATCTCATCAGTTACAGCCGACAGATGGATGACGTGTCAGGACTCGGTTATGATGTGATCAAGGATACTGGAATTCCTCCAGCAACCTTCATCAAAGCTGTGCAAGTCAAGGTTGTCGAACCTAACACAGTTGAGTCTGAATCTCCCCAAAGTAATCCAATCTCCACCTTTAAGCAAGCTCAACCGACCAAGGGAACTACAACTGAGAAAGGAAAAGGAGCAGTGGATGGAGAACAGAACATTCCATCGGTTGGGACATCAACCGAGGGGGAATGTTCCAAGAGTCAGAAGAGGAACCAGAGGCGTCGGAGATACAATCGAAACCGAACTCAGAACCGACCTCTGAACCGACCTCAGAGCCAACATCAGAAAGAATGGAACCGACCATAGAACCGACAAGGATCCAACCATGTGAATCAACAGCGGTTCCATCATCAGTTCAACCAGAGGTTCCAACCGAGTCAACCGATGAGAAACAGTTCGAACAGCTGCAGATATTCATGCCACAACATGAACCAACAACAGGGCATGAACAGCTATCATCAACAGTCAGGAAGATGGAATCAGAATCAGCCACGAAGATTCCAACATTGTGTCCGACCTCATAGACAAATCCAACATGATAAAAAGCGCCATCAAAACAGAGGGAAAGCCTCTCCTCCGAAAGCTCACAATGGGAGAAATCCATCTCCTCCCAAGAAACAGAACATCACTACTAACAACAAGCCTAAGGATAACCGAGGTGTTGTTATAGTTGATGATGAAGGAAAAGTGATCTGGAATGATAAATCTATCCGAGTATACAGGGAAAAACGACCTACAGTTCAAGGGGGAACTGGTTCTAACCCTCCAGGACCCAACTAAAATTGGGGACCTAAGCGAGTTTCTCTGTACAGGAACATGAGAAACAGCTGAGGAAGAATAAGGCATCACGAACCATGTGGGTGATGGATAGTGGATGCTCGAAACACATGACAAATCTGAAGGATTTGCTTGGGAGTTTCGTGGAGAAAGAAGGACCATCAGTTACCTTTGGTGACAACTCAAAAGGTCACACCAAAGGTTACGGTACCCTTGAAACCAATCACGTGTCGATTTCTAATGTTTCATATGTTGATGGATTGAAGCATAACTTGCTCTCCATCAGCCAATTCTGTGATAATGGTTTCTCTGTCAAGTTTGATGCACAGGGGTGCAGGGTTAAAAATATCGGATCAAAGCAGGTCATATTGTTGGGAAATTGATCCCCAATCGAGAATGTATACTATGCTAACTGGAATAGTAGTCCTCCTGATACCTGTCTGTTATCAAAGAGCAGTTCAGATGTGAGCTGGCTGTGGCACAAAAGTCTCAACCATCTGAACTTCAAGACTATGAACCGACTTGCCAAACAAGAACATGCAAAAGGCATACCAAACCGAGTGTTTTCAACAACACATATCTGCAGTGCATGTCAGCTGGGAAAGCTCGCTAGATCCTCCTTCCGGTTGAAAACAACTCCATCAACCGAGTATTACAGCTGATCCATATGGATCTCTTCGGGCCAGTTACACCAAAAAGCATGAATGGTAACGAGTATACCCTTGTTGTTACTGATGATTATTCTAGGTACACGTGGACCATTTTCATGCGTCACAAGAGTGAAACCCGAGATGAGCTACCCAAGCTGATGGATCGGATATCAAACAAACAAGAGATGAAAATTATTTCCATCCGATCAGATCGTGGAACCGAGTTTCTAAATGAAACCATCATTGAGTACTGCGAGAAGCATGGAATTACTCATCAAACATCAGCTGAGCGTACTCCGCAACAGAATGGAGTAGCCGAGCGAAGGAACCGAACGCTGAAGGATGCAGCTACATCCATGTTGACAAGCTCAGCTCTGCCAAAGAGATTTTGGGCTGAGGCCATCAACACAGCCTGCTACACCCAGAACCGGTCTCTTCTGACCAAGCGGTTGGGAAAGACACCATACGAGCTATGGAGACGCAGGAAGCCAGATATTTCATATTTTCGCGTTTTTGGTTCTAAGTGTTATATCCACAACAATGAGAAGACTTAGTTGAAAACTTTTGATGCCAAGGCTTCAAAGGGCATATTTCTCGGATATGCTGCTCGGATCAAGGCTTATAGAGTTTTCAACAATAGCTCTCGTGTTGTGGAGATAACACCTCATGTTAGTTTTGATGAATCTACTTTTGAGTGCAGGGAACAGGCTAAAGGACAACAGGCTGATCCACAAGTTCCACGTGTTCTCACCAGATCGCAGGCTCTAAGGGAAAAGAATCTAGCTGAAATACTGGTATGGGCAACCGAGGATGATGATCCTTACTCCTCTGAAGATGAATGCGAGGACCCCAGCTCATCTCAAGGGGGAACTCCAGCTGATGTCACTCCAACTGCATCAGCATCCGAAGCCCAACCGAGCCCGATTCAAAATATTGTCAATGTTGAGGATCCAGACTCAACAGCTGATCAATCACCAGTTCTGAAGAATCCAGCATCTCCCACAGTTCAGGATTCACCATCAGTTGAAATCACGGAACAACCAATGTTGGAAGAAGAAGGAAGACGCAACAGAAGATGGTATGAAGATCATTCCTCTGACAACATCATCGGGGATCCAACCGAAGGTGTGCGTACAAGGAGCAGAGTTGCAAATCCAGATTCAACCAAGGAAGATTCCAACACTTATGCCCAATATGCTGAGGAGTTGGCAGTTCTTGAGGAGTTCGAGCAAGCTGGAGATGTTGCTATGATATCTTGCTTCGTAGCTGATGTGCTAGAACCGAAGAATGTTGTGGAAGCTCTCAACTGTGTTCACTGGACAATAGCCATGCAAGAAGAGCTAAATGAATTTCTACGCAACTGTGTATGGGAGTTGGTAGAAAGACCAAATGGTGTCAAAGTCATTGGATTAAAATGGATTTTCAAGAACAAGAGAGACGCCATTGGATTCATCGTGAGGAATAAGGCAAGGTTCGTAGCTCAGGGATATTGCCAACAAGAAGGAATCGATTTCGAGGACTCCTTCGCACCAGTTGCAAGGCTGGAAGCCATCCGAATCTTTCTAGCCTATGCCGCATTTCACAAGTTCAAGGTCTATCAGATGGATGTGAAGTGTGCCTTCCTCAACGGAGATATTAAGGAAGATGTATATGTTGAACAGTCTCCCAGTTTTGAGACTGGAGATGGAAGAGTGTACAAGTTGAAGAAAGCAATCTATGGATTGATGCAAGCACCCATGGCTTGGTATGACACTCTTTGTGGTTTTCTTCTGAACTCGGGGTTCAAACGAGGGTCAGTTGACAAAACACTGTTCACCATCAAAGTTGGAGAAGATATACTTGTTGTGCAAATCTACGTCGACGACATCATATTCGGTTCCAAGTCGGAGGAGTTATGTGAGAAATTCTCAACTCTCATGAAGGAGAAATTCGAGATGTCGATGATGGGCGAGATGAATTATTTTCTTGGATTACAAGTGAAGCAGTCGCCAGATGGGATTTTCATCAATCAGTCCAAGTATACAAAGGAGCTCATTACCAAGTTCGGATTGCAGACAAGTAAAACCACAAAGATCCCGATGAATACTAACTGGAAGATTGAACCTGGAACTGAGGGAAAGCTCGTGGATGCTAGTAAGTATAAAGGGATCATCGGTTCGTTGCTATATCTAACCGCCAGTCAGCCAGACATATCTTACGCGGTTGGAGTGTGTGCTCGGTTCCAAGTTCAACCGAAGAAAGCACACATGTTGGCAGCAAAGAACATCATCAAGTATCTAAAGGGTACGGTTAATGTTGGGTTGTGGTATCTAACCGATGACAATATCCAACTGACCGGATACTCAGATGCGGATCTAGCCGGAGATCGGTTGGATAGGAAGTCCACATCTGGATACTGTCAGTTCATGGGAAGCAAGCTAGTTTCGTAGTTCTCCAAGAAACAAGCATGTGTTGCCACTTCTACAACCGAGTCAGAGTATATGGCTGCTGGTAGCTGTTGCATGCAGGTGTTGTGGCTCAAGCAACAGCTGAGAGACTATGAAGTAGCAACTGGACAGGTTCCCATTCATTGTGATAGCTCAAGTGCTATTGCTATCTCTTTGAATCCTGTTCACCATTCTCGAACGAAGCACATTGACATCCGACATCATTTTATCCGAGATCATATTGAGAAGAAGGATGTTTCCATGAAGAAAATTCCAACTGAGATTCAGAGAGCAGATATCTTCACCAAACCTCTAGCCGAAGTGAGGTTCAAGATGTTATGTGATTTACTTGGATTGTTGGATCCATCAGATGAGGAACCAGCTGAGGTGAAGAGATAGATATCCATCTGAGGGGGAAGCTCAGATGAAGGGGGAATCTCAGATGCGGATCGCCAACCGAAGACATCAGACGTCAGCTGAACAGACGAACTCGAGTCAGCTGATGGTATGCCGCAACATTGGAACACAGCTGATTCCAACATCAGCTGACAGGTGAACACAGCTGATTCCGACATCAGCTGGCAGGTAACATTTATGGCTGAAGGTGTTATGATCTTAAATGAGAATGTTTGAAATAAATTCAAACATTCCTGAGCATGTCAGTTACATTAAAATAGCCATCATGCCGCATTTAATGTAAAGTACGGTTGAACATCAATAGCTTACTTTATAGTGCGACTGGGCTGACATGAAAAACAGTTCACCTTCTCACGCGCTGGTTGGAACTCGGTTCGTGACGTCAAGTCAAAGCTAGTCAACAGTCGTGTGATCTCAGCCGTTGATGGATTCGCGCCATTCAACCGTAGCCGTTGATTTCAACCGAGCCTAAAACCTATAAAAGACGGAAAATCAGGAAGTGATCTCTTACCTTCTTCATTTGTGTTTATCTGCAGTAACTGTTCATCATCTTCTCAGATAATGTCTAACCATTTACTGCAAGTTTTTCTTTCCTTCTTATATATACCTTCTCAGACTCATTAAATGGCACCTAAAGCTTCCAAAGGAAAGAAAATGGCTTCCTCCGGACCCTCTCTAGTCCCCACATCTTATGAAGAATCGTTCGACTTGCTGATTTCGAAGATACACTTTGAGCAGATCCTTTCAGAGGATGAATTGGAGTCGCCAGTGCTGTCTCCCCTCGCCGATATTCTCAGGGAGAACGGCCTACTGGAATGGGCAAAGCTCTTCCCCTCCCATCTTCTCAGGCGCCAGGTCGGAGAGTTCTACGTGAATATGCAATTGTCCATCGACAGCAGAGATGGAGTAGTTACAGAAGTTTCTTGCCGTCAACTGGACGTTCCGGCTAGAACCATTCGCCGTGTCACCGTCCCTATTGCATTTTCCGATATTCTTCGCCAAGTCATTCCACCGAATCATACCACCACAGACACCATCAACAACATAACCGATACGGAAGCCGATGAGTTTCTGGAGAGTGCTCTCATCACTCCGGAAAAGTTGAAGAGTAATATGCAGAGGACGAAGTTGAAGCCGGAGCATCGACTTTTGTTCGATGTTGTCTCCAAGGTCGTGTTCGGTTACAGTGGTGCCTTTGGAGACATCAGCTGACCGAAGCTCAAGCAATTGATTGCTTTGGAGCACAAACACAAGCACAACGTCGACTGGTTCAAGTATTTTGAACACCAGCTGACTGTGGAGAGGCAGAAGATATCCGAGACCACAACTGAATCCGGGAGAAGTTGTTGAGTGTTAAGGGAACTCTCAACTTTGGTTGCAAAATCTCCGCTCTGATCCTGCTCGCAACCAAGGGTCAGAACATGGTCTTGGAAGACTGCGAGGAGACCCCTGTGAAGAAGCTGATGTTGTTCCCAACAGCAAAGAAGGCTCAAGATGTGGTTAGGAGTGTTTATACTCCTAAGGAGAAGAAGGAGGCTGTGAAGACAGCTGAAGAAAGGGATACAGCTGAGGAGATGCCACCAGCTGTCAGCCGCCCCACAAAATCGAAAGGTGCTCGCCGACAACGAGATGAGTCGGAGAAGGAGAAAGCTGAGGAGCCTGCCAAGAAGAAGCTGAGAGTTCGCTTCAAGAAGACGGTGGCAGTACCAGCTGAGGAGGTTCCAGATGAGGACATGCTAGTTGAGGAGCCAGCTGAGGATGTGCCAGCTGAGGGTACGCCAGCTAAGGAGGAGGTACCAGCTGTGGAGGCGCCAGCTGAGACGGCACCAGCAGAGGAGCCATCCGAGTCGAGCCACTCAGCTGAGGCAGCTGCCTTCGAGATCATTCCTCGCGCTGCTGGAACTGATGAGGCTGAAGGGATGGAAACAGATCTGACCTCGGATGCTTCTTCCCCCTCGGAAGAAGCTGAAGACATTCCAACATCCCCCACGGCAGGAGTTGATGCCGTACCGTCCAAAGAGCCTCTCGCTCTCACAACCGACACACAGCCAGAAATTCCGAGCTCATCGCTCGATGCCAACATTGAGACCATTTCTTCAGCCAATGTTGATGAACCTGTTGATACCTCTCTCCCCACAGAGTCCGAAATTCCGAGCTCCCAGCTCGATGCCAATGTTGAGACCGACTCTTTGGCCAACATTGATGAAACTTTTGAACCGTTACCTTATGAGAACCTATCTCCCTCCCCAATCGATGACGAAGCTGATCGTCAGGCCGTCGCGATGGAGCATAAAGGCAAGGTGGCCTACTGCTTCCAGAAGCTGATCGGGATGTTCCCTGAAGCGCGCGACATGCCGATTTTTGCTACGCTAGGGACCGAGCTGCTGTACCAGTTTAACCTCATCTTTAGTCACTGGTATGTGAAGGAAGATACTGTAAGGGTACACAGCTGGAACCAGCTGAAGGCAGACGAGTCACGCGTCGAGATTATTTCGATTACACCAATCTGGAGGTCGCCTACAACAACAAAGTGGCACTGCTGACGTGCCGTCTGGACCTCAGCAAGGCGGAAGGCACAGATACCAGGGAGAAGGCTGAACAAGATTGCATCAAGTTCCTGGACAACATGCTTGCAAAATCTGCTGACTTTCTTGATGATCTTGATGCAGCCGCCGCAGCTGCCAAGAAGGAAGAAGAAGAGCTTCAACTGTACCTAGCAAACCGTCAAGCCAGCTCTGATTGAACACCAAGCTCCAGCTAATCAGCCAGCACCCTCAACTGAAGACATTTGCGAGCTGATAGCTGAGAGGGTGAATCAGCTAAGGAAGGAGATGCTTGCCAACTTCTAGCAAAACAAAGAAGATCAGCTGAGGATGTTGGAAGCACAGGAGGAGAAAAACAAGCAGCTGCTGGAGGAGAATGTTTCACTGAAGATAAAGCTGAACGAATTCTCAACCTTCTCCATCCAAGACATTTCTGATCTAAAGTCAACTGTTCTGGGGATCAAGTCCGAACTGAATGTCCTTCAATCCATCTCTGATTCCAACCTCGCCAAATCCCAACAGACTCAGGATGAAGAATGGGAGTCTCGGTTCGAGTCACGCTGGGCTGAGTTCGTTGCTTTCCAGACTGAGGTAAATGAAACATTCGCTGGATTGAGGAAAGCCGAACAAGAGCGCCATGACTCCGAACTGGCAAAGAAGGTCGGAATAGAGTGCGCGGTCGATGAACTCTTCAACCGCATCCAACAAGCTGAACAACAACTCACCTCTCTGGATGGCTCAGTCGCAAGCCTTGTTGCTGATGCCAAAAAGGGGGAAGAGAAAACTGGGGATGTTGAGATGCAGGGGGAAGATGAGACCCATGCTGAGGAAGAAATTCTAGCTGCTGCAAAATCTCAGCCGAGGAGGAAGACAACATAGAAGAAGAAGTCCGCTCCCAAGCCAACCGACGTAAGTGGAGCTGAAATGGCAAAAGACTTGGAGCAGGCGGAGCAGTTTGGAGTTTCTTACAACTCCATAGCCGAGATGCAGCCGAGCTTGATTCAGAACTCGACGGTATCACTACCGAAGAGTGCATTGCTGCTGCCAAGGCTATGGATGTTGCAGAAAAGGATTACATGAATCCCGACTGGATTAAGAAGTTCGCAGCTAGCCAAGCTAAGCGATTCAACCAGTTCGAGGATGAGCTGGACAAAGTAACCAAGAACTTGGACCGGAACATTGCCTCCCGCAGCTGTCGCCGAATAGACAAACATCAGGTTAAGGCTGAAGCTCGGGTGAAGCAACAGAGGCTGCCAGGGAAGGTCAAGCAACAAGCGGTTAAGGCATGTAGATAAGTGGATGCCAGCCGAGTGGAACGAGGACTGGGAGTCGTTCAAGCAAGAGTTTGTGAATGACTTCTATTATAGGAAGGTATTCACAACTGATGATCCGAGGAAAGCTTTCAAGGAAGTGCTGACCGAGCTGCACACTGGGGACCCGGGCATGTTCAGCCAGTTCAGGCGTGCCATGATAGAAGCAAA
Source organism: Schizonepeta tenuifolia (assembly GCA_029490685.1). NCBI lineage: Eukaryota > Viridiplantae > Streptophyta > Magnoliopsida > Lamiales > Lamiaceae > Schizonepeta > Schizonepeta tenuifolia. The sequence continues at coordinate 70,401,169 of CM055958.1, forward strand.
ACTGGACATGAACACAGTCCCGGTCCCTCAGAAGGTCACCTATCTCCCACCCTTCCTCCCATACTCTCGAAACCCCAACCGAACGAAGATAGCAGCTGAGGCAAGGCAAGTCTGCCAAGAGCACGGGGTTGACATATCGAAGGAGTCAGAAGCTAAGCGAGAAATTTTTGTTAGAATTTTTAGCAAGTATGGGCTTAAGTTTTAGCTCAGTTAGTTTTTGAGCAACTGATGTAATTTTTGCTTTTGTGCCTATCTTGTAACCATCAGTTGTAATAAAAACTATTCAGTTATACGATTCAACTTGACGTACAATCTCTCATTGTCCAAGCTCTGAATCGCAAAGTTATTTTAATATCATGTTATAACTGTGCTAACCCTTTGATGTTTTAATCTTATAGTCTGTCTAGAATTTCAGCTGAGATTTTGGATAGGTCAGTAGGATTGAGATCAGTTTGATCTGTAAAGTTTTTTTAAGGGTTTTGGCATCATCAAAAAGGGGGAAATTGTTGGGAAATTTGTTAAAAGTTTTGATTGATTCCAAAACCAACTGATCCCAACCGAGTAGATGTTGTCGGATCCTAATGTTGGTAGTTAGGCTCGCTGTTTGAGCATTGTTAAGATTTTATCTTTACAGGACTCCAGCTGAAGATGGCAACAAGACTTCACTCGGATAGAACATCAGGTGTAAGAAAAACACCTGAGCGTTCAAGTCTCAAAACAACAGCTAAGTATTCAAAGGGAGAAGATGCAAGAGAACATCAGTTGTAAGAAAGACAACTGAGCGTTCGAAGCCAACTGATCAGAGTCAGATACAAGAAAGACAACTGAGCGTTCAAGATGAAACATCAGTTGTAGGACTCAATCAGTTAGATCAACAACTTGAAGTTCAAAGTCAGCTGAGAGTTCAACTGTTCCTACTCAGACAGAAGCATTCAGATAGAACATCAGCTGAAGACCAATCAGATGAAGATCAATCGACTCAACCGACTATCAAATGTTGGAGGTCAAAGGTTAAGATTTGAATTTCAAATAAGGAAGTCACGTGAAGATTTGACTCTCTGTCATTACCTCATTTGGCCCAATACAAGGCTGTCTCAGATGGAAAGCAGAAGTATGCAGTTGCCAAATTCGGAAAGTCTGCAGAGATGAGAGACAAGCCATCGCTTTCAAAGAACAGAGATCAACAGCTCCTCCAACGGCTAGTTGATTCTCTCCGCCTATAAATAGAGGCCTTCATTCATTCACCAATTTTTACGAGACAGACAAGTGTGAGAAGAGATATACAAGCGAGAGAACAACTTCATTCTACACTCAAGCAAAACTGTTGTTATCCTCTAAGAACATCATTAGTTGAGAGTTCTAGAGTGTTAGATTCTGTCTTTGTAGTTTTCGATCCAACCTTGAGAACATCACTAGTTGAGAGTTCGTAGAGTGTTAGATCCTAGCTCACTTCTTGTTCGAGCTATTAGTTGGAAACCCACACTTTCACACACCTGAAAAGGTTGTTATGACCCTGACACGCACCCGTCGTGTGGTACGATCAAAATACCTGTGTTTGCCCTGGACGGACAATACACGCTCCTGAGCCCACTACTGGACTGGCTAGTCTTCGTGGCAAGCTAGGGTCGATCCCACGGAGAGTGATGAACCACCTTACTCTTCAGTGCACAAATCGAGTTGTCACGGTCTCAATCTGTATATCTGCACAAAATAAACTAAACGGAATTCAAATATAAAAGGGGGGTAAGATTTGGGGTAGGTTATGATCATTGTTGATATGTTTATTAGGTCATGGGCATACTGAAGATCCGTCCATGCTTCATACAAACTCAAGGCGTGGCCCAAAGACATTGGGGCGTTTCAAGAGTTCATACTCCACACTTGGGATGGTTGAGTCCCTTGTTATCGTCTTGGTCCGAAGGTCACGCTTCACCCCGGTCACAAGGCCGTGCTTCACTCCTCCTTAGATAGTAGTCATACCTGATCTCTCCAAGTATGACCCTCACAAACCTTCTCTTCCAAGCTTCCCATGTCCGCACCTACAGAGTATACATAACTCGCGGGATATCCATTTCCGGTACTACATCCAACCGGTCATCGATATATCTACGATACGCGAGATGAGTCCTTTGGTCGATAACCATGGCTTGATGCCTCGTCACAGTTGATGGTTGATTGTTAGAGAAGCCCAAGACTGAGGAAGGACGCAGTATTCCCTTGCCCTTTCCTCACCATCCAGATCTACAACACCATTGAAGGCGCTGCTCAGCTACTCTGTCATAGGCATACTGAACGTTGCCGTCTGTCATGCCCTGGCCTTTACTTGTCATGGTACATCTCTAACTGAGCGAAGATCACCCGCTGGATCAGAACTGCCCATGGACTCTGCTCAGATCTCTCTGGAACTACTGGATCCAACCGATGGCACAAATGTCTCGCGAACATTTCACATATCAACACTTAATCATTTTCCCCACCCAAATCTCACCAGGGGAATTACTCACACATGATTAAATACATAAACACAAAATAAAATGAACACATGAATAGAAGAAAATACGAAATACTTGAATAAATACCAAAGGCAAACCGCCTTGGGCTTGTTCTTCACAACGGAATTGAAATAAAAGCAAGTAAATTGTTTGGTACGAAAATGTAAAAGAAAATATTGAACTAAAGTGTATCTTGGGACTAAAAATGAAGTAGAACACGATGGGGAGTAGCCACCTTTGTCAGCCACACTTGCTGGCTTTATATAGTTGACAGACGTCAGTCTAACCCTAACCCAGCTGTCTGACAGTATCCCTGTGACTGACTTTCCATAAATAGATGATCGTGATTGATTTGATTGTTGGGGATGATTGGCTTAATTGATTGAGTTGACTTTATCTTTCTCTTGCTGTTGATATCCCAGATTCGCTGAAACCTTCCATCCTTGGCCCTTCACACGTTTTTCCATAAATAGCCCATATGTGCTGATTGGGACAGTCTGTCATGGCCTTACCAACATGAGTGATCACCTTCCATATTTAGCTTGATCCTTGATTGATCTGATTGGTGATTGGCCATCAATTATTGATTGATTAAGTTGACTCCACATTTTTCCAGATCCTTCCATTGTTAGGACTAGCCAGAATCTCCTTAGTATCTCCTTCACGCGTCTTTCCATATTTGGCTCTTGCTGCTGACTTCTGCTGTCCAGCATGGTCATATTGACTGCATCCTTCGGTTAGCCTCGCACCAGGTGGTACACTTTGGAAATCATCGCTGCTCAGATGCAACTTGGGCTGATTTGTCTCAGTAATGCCCATTTCGCTCATATTTCGTCCATATGCTCATTTCCGAGCTTCCACCTCCAAAATATCTATTTTCTCCCCTATACGACTCATACAAACACAAAAGAAAAGAAAAATGGGGCCAAAAAGACCCAAAAATCGAAGTCGCATCACACCTACACACTTAAACCATACTTGCCCTCAAGTATGCAGGTGGATTCACAAAAGACACCGACGAAAATAGAAGAAAGAAAAGAAATAAAGACTCAAGACACGAAACTGCACAGTTATCAGATCAGATCATACATGCATGCATCAACCGTAATGTCATACCACAAACCATTGAGCAAATAAATCACATGAAGAGATTAGCAGTTTCTCTCACACACTCAAGTGTATGGCTAAGTGTATACTCTCATTCTATGCTGCCTTAGCTTCCCTATAGGCTTGTTCATGGATTCATAGCAAATGTTCAATCTGGTGCAATTTCATCAAAGGGTCTTCGTTAGGTTGTAGTGGGGTATACGGAGCAGAGGTAAGGATTTTTGGATAAGTAATTTAAAACTTGGTTCCGGTCACACCGACCTATCTTTTCCAGTACTAGCACTCCCACTTCACCTTTCCCGTTTTTTTTTTTTTTTTTTTTTTAAACCCAGACTCTCCTTTCTCAATTTATGCTTTTCCACCTTAAGTAATGAGCTGCCCTTTATCTTTCTTATAGTGTGGGAATCATACCTTTAATCAATTTTAATACAAGGGCTTATAAAAAAAAAGAATTCATTCGGCTCAAAGTGGTTAGCAAGGATTTATCATTTTTAGCTCAAAGAAATAAATTTGGGGCTCTAAATTGAAGGAATTGCCCTAATCATATAAACTACACCATCCAACTAGAATCCACAATCAAGTTCTAGGGTTACTAAGCAGCATAGTCATACCAGAAAATAAATGCAAATTGGCTCAAATCTCACAGGTATGGATTATTCAGTATGCTCTCTACTGCTATCATGTGATAATGCTCATCATGCCAACAAACCAGTCAAACCAAATAGCATGCATGAATCACCAATACCAACAACATGTGCAGACTGACTCTAAACTCAAGACTCAAAAGAAAAACAAAGGCCTTTACTAGGGAGAGAAAACTTATTCGTGGAGTGTGAGGACTCGGTCTCAAGAGATTGACTCTTCACTTGGCGGAATGCATCTCGAATGTCCAACAAATTATGTTCTGACTTCTATATAGAGTGAAGATCATGTGTAGCAGTCATGGAGTGGTGGTGAGTGGGAGAATGAATTTTCCGCTGCTTCAAAATGCGAAAGTCTCGCCAGTTGGGGCAGACCCTGACCACATGTCATACTGCTGCTTCGGTAATCCCTTGACCATCCTATCGATTCTCTACCGACCCCACCTACACACTTTGCATTGCAAAGTGGATTTTGATCTCCGATGCATAGAATCCATCTCATCTCATCTGTAAGGTTAGTCCTCCAAGAAACACAAAATACAAGAAATAAAAAAAAACATAAATTCAAAATAGTAATGGTCATACCAGCGACCTTATTTTGGGCTGCCTCCCAATCAGCGCTCTTGTTTATTGTCATGAGCTCGATGCAATCTTTTCCATCATGCAAAACAAGGATCTAGGAGAAAACATTTCTCCATCTTTGATATGCCTGGATCGTAAATCTTCTTGCCCAACTCCATATACATCCCAACACTACCGTATGCATTGGCTCTCCACTCCTCATGTTCTTGTTGCCTTTTCTGTTCAACTTCATCTTCTGATAGAGAAGGTGCACCATCATCACCAGGAGTTTCTTGGCTAGGGATTTCCAAAAAGTATGATTCCAGACTTGTTCCCTTAAACTCTTCTTGTTTGGCAGCATTACTGTCAGTAAGGTCATTCAGCAGCTCCTTCTCTGGTATGACCCGCACAGTTCTGTCTGGATATAGCTTATCAATATAGTATTCGGCCAACTCTGTGAAGGTTGTCGGTTGATGAACTCTAGCATCTTTTACAACATCGGAGATATTGAACCTAAAAGTAGTGTCTCCGAGCATGCAAATCATGATTCCTCCATCCTCATTTATGTAGACTCGAGCAATTTCCATAAATGAACGACCCAATATCAGTCCAGAACCTTTTTAAGTCTCATGTCCCATATCTAGCACATAGAAATCTACTGGGAGTATGGTTTCACCGACCTTCACTTCAACATTCTTCAATAACCCTTTGGGATGGGCATTCCAACGGTCTGCCAACTGTATGACCATTCCGGTTGGCTTGAGGGATCCGAGGTTGAGCTCTTTATACATTGATAGGGGCATCAAATTGATTGATGATCCCAACTCCAGCTTAGCTTGCTCAATTATTTTTCCACCAATAGCACATGGGATAAACAACTCATCCGAATTTTCCGTGAGTACCTCGCTCGGTATGACCGCCGCCACACATTCTAACTTCTCATTCCCTTCCATTTTTGCCTTTTTCGAATTTATGGCATTTTGGGGTAGTGGGCGTTTGTGATCATTAGCTTCCTCCAAGATACTCGGACAAGACGGTGCAGTAGTTGGCAATTTCTGGGTGTCCTTTTCTGTATGGGCTGCTCTGACAGATTCATCAGACTCCGGTATGCCTATTCCTGTCAATTCTGCTACAGTGCCTGGCAGTTTGGTCATACCGTCATGCCATTCTTCGAGGTCCTTCTCCTTTTGCATTTTTGCTTCATCAGCATCCTCGATTAGATTGATCTCTTCCGGTGGAAGTTTCCTTTGATTCTCCACGTCTTTTGCTATAATATCATCCCAACGGAAGATTTCTTGGCTACATTCATCCATTATTTCAGGTCCGAAGAGTTCGGCATCCTTCATTGACTCTTCCCAAGTTGGTCCTTCTTGTAGTTCTGACTGGTACGAGGGTGTCTGCAGTATGCCTCGTACTGGCTGCAATTGCTGATTCTCCCATCCTCTATGTCGCCATTGGGAATTTGGACTTTCACTCCATTCAGCATTGTAAGAGTGAGAGAATGGATCATACTTTTTGTGCTGGTCATCACTTTCTCCCATAGCAAAATCCTCCATTGGTCCATCCCCTAAGAAGAGTTGATATTCATCAGTTTAATGTCCTGTCATGTTGTATTGGTCATACAGAGGAGCCTTCTTCGGTGTGGTCACAGCTGCTACGAGTTGTTTGATCTCTTTGATCTCCTTCCTCAACTCAATGAGGTTGTCATCCTCCATCTTCTTTGGTGCTTCTAGGTTGCATTCATATGCTCCCGACTCTCTGTCCATACTTTCAAATAGTTGCAACACGTCCTTGGGTGTTTTGTCAAACATCGAACCTCCACATGCCGCAATAACGAGTTTTCTCTCGTATTTCTTGAGTCCCAATAGGAAGTGTTTCACCAAATTATTTTCAGGAATTTGATGGTGTGGGTATTCTTCCAACAATTCTTTGAATCGGCCCCAAAACTCGTAGAGTGATTCTAGCTCTCCTTGTTCGATGTTTTGTATGGTCCTCATCATACTAAACACTTTGGCTGCTGAGTAATACCGCTCCAAAAATGTTTGCTGCATCTCTGCCCATGTGGTCACACAACCAGCGGACAAGCTATAGTACATTTTCCTTGGATTTACTTGTAGTGTGAAAGGAAACAACACCAACCTAATGTATTCTCCCATTGATGTTTGGTTCTCCTCCGTTGAGCATATCATCTCGAAGTCTTGGAGATGTGTGATTGGGTCATCTTCAGGTATGCCATGGAATTTGGACAACAATTGGATTAGGTCTAGTTTCAGGTCATACCGGCCTTCGATGGTCGGTAGGGTTATACCGCTGGGTTTCAAATTCAGGTCAGCCGGGAATGCCGGCTGACGGATGGTCTGCGGGGCAGCAGCTGCCATCCCGCGTCTCGCCGTACCACGTCAAGCAGTAAGCGGATGATGGATTATGAAGAGTAAAATTGTTGCGCGTCACTCCCCGGCAACGGCGCCAATTTTATCAGGCACCCGTCGTGCGGTACGATCAAAATACCTGTGTTTGCCCTGGACGGACAATACACGCTCCTGAGCCACTACCAGACTGGCTAGTCTTCGTGGCAAGCTAGGGTCGATCCCGCGGAGAGTGATGAACCACCTTACTCTTCAGTGCACAAATCGAGTTGTCACGGTCTCAATCTGTATATCTGCACAAAATAAACTAAACGGAATTCAAATATAAAAGGGGGGTAAGATTTGGGGTAGGTTATGATCATTGTTGATATGTTTATTCGGTCATGGGCATACTGAAGATCCGTTCATGCTTCATACAAACTCAAGGCGTGGCCCAAAGACATTGGGGCGTTTCAAGAGTTCATACTCCACACTTGGGATGGTTGAGTCCCTTGTTGTCGTCTTGGTCCGAAGGTCACGCTTCACCCCGGTCACAAGGCCGTGCTTCACTCCTCCTTAGATAATAGTCATACCCGATCTCTCCAAGTATGACCCTCACCAACCTTCTCTCCCAAGCTTCCCATGTCCGCACCTACAGAGTAGACATAACTCGCGGGATATCCATTTCCGGTACTACGTCCAACCGGTCATCGATATATCTACGATACGCGAGATGAGTCCTTTGGTCGATAATCATGGCTTGATGCCTCGTCACAGTTGATGGTTGATTGTTAGAGAAGCCCAAGACTGAGGAAGGACGCAGTATTCCCTTGCCCTTTCCTCACTATCCAGATCTACAACACCATTGAAGGCGCTGCTCAGCTACTCTGTCATAGGCATACTGAACGTTGCCGTCTGTCATGCCCTGGCCTTTGCTTGTCATGGTACAGCTCTAACCGAGCGGAGATCACCCGCTGGATCAGAACTGCCCATGGACTCTGCTCACATCTCTCAGGAACCACTGGATCCAACCGATGGCACAAATGCCTCGCGAATATTTCACATATCAACACTTAATCATTTTCCCCACCCAAATCTCACCAGGGGAATTACCCACACATAATTAAATACATAAACACAAAATAAAATGAACACATGAATAGAAGAAAATACGAAATACTTGAATAAATACCAAAGGCAAACCGCCTTGGGCTTGTTCTTCACAACGGAATTGAAATAAAAGCAAGTAAATTGTTTGGTACGAAAATGTAAAAGAAAATACTGAACTAAAGTGTATCTTGGGACTGAAAATAAAGTAGAACACGATGGGAAGTAGCCACCTTTGTCAGCCACACTTGCTGGCTTTATATAGTTGACAGACGTCAGTCTAACCCTAACTCAACTGTCTGATAGTATCCCTGTGACTGACTTTCCATAAATAGATGATCGTGATTGATTTGATTGTTGGGGATGATTGGCTTAATTGATTGAGTTGACTTTATCTTTCTCTTGCTGTTGATATCCCAGATTCGCTGAAACCTTCCATCCTTGGCCCTTCACACGTTTTTCCATAAATAGCCCATATGTGCTGATTGAGACAGTCTGTCATGGCCTTACCAACATGAGTGATCACCTTCCATATTTAGCTTGATCCTTGATTGATCTGATTGGTGATTGGCCATCAATTATTGATTGATTAAGTTGACTCCACGTTTTTCCAGATCCTTCCATTGTTAGGACTCGCTAGAATCTCCTTAGTATCTCCTTCACGCGTCTTTCCATATTTGGCTCTTGCTGCTGACTTCTGCTGTCCAGCATGGTCATATTGACTGCATCCTTCGGTTAGCCTCGCACCAGGTGGTACACTTTGGAAATCATCGCTGCTCAGATGCAACTTGGGCTGATTTGTCTCAGTAATGCCCATTTCGCTCATATTTCGTCCATATGCTCATTTCCGAGCTTCCACCTCCAAAATATCTGTTTTCTCCCCTATACGACTCATACAAACACAAAAGAAAAGAAAAATGGGGCCAAAAAGACCCAAAAGTCGAAGACGCATCAGACCCTACTCTTCCCGTAATTGAGTAGATAGGTTGATAAGTACCCGTAAACTTATCTGTAAGGTTGATAAGTACCCGTAAACTTATCTCAAAGGTTGCAAAGCCCGCGTAAGCTTTGTGGTTTGTCCAGAAGAACTTGGACTGAGTTGTGTGGACTCACAACTCGCCGTGGACGTAGGAGTTCTCTCTGAACCACGTAAATTCTTGTGTGTTGTGTTTATTTTTCAGTTACTTATTGCATATTCAACTGACTAACTAACCTGCATACAAACTGCATCTTTCCATATCAACCGACTTGGTTATTGACCAACCTTGCATAAAAGCGTGAGTTATATTTTTTCGAGTTGTTATTTTCCACCACATTCCGCACAGCACCACTCTTCCAACTAAGTACTTTTACTCAGTTGTGAATCCAGCTGAGTCCCTGTTTACTCGGTTGTGATTGTTTTTTTAAGAGTTGTTTTTAAAAGTTTTATCTGGTGTATTCCCCCCCCCCATACACCAGAACTCGTATTGGGACCATCAAGATATACTCATTCCTTACAGATCAGATCTTCTATTACATTCAGTGTTGCATCTCCTATTGCATTAACAAGAGAACGACACGTGGCGTGATTATGGGTTTAAAATTTAGGGAATATATTTTTCTTATACCCTAAATCTTGAATCCTTAGTCATGCCACATGTCGTTCCCTTATTAATGCAGTAGCAGATGCAACATGGAAAGACAATAGAGGATCTCATTTGCATTACTTATATACTTTTGGGATATTGTTATTAATAGGCAGAGAAAGTTGATATGCACACACATAAGTAAAAAAATGCAGAATATTTATTTTAATTATCAATTTTGTGTACATTTTATATAAGAAAAATACATAAAATCATAACCATTTTGTTATTATAAATTTAAATAATAACCATCTTTTATTTGGGTTGTCCATATGCTTGGTTGTACTGGGTAAAGGAGGATGGGATAGAGCTTGAATACGAGAGTTCTTGATTCACAAACAATATTGATTATCGTTTGGATGGTCGTGAAAAGACAAATTATCTTATTTTACAATTACTTTTCAGTTATTAAATAAATTATTCAATAGTATACTAATTTAGAGATATGATACCGTGCATCGCACGGATGGAATTACTAGTTTAAAAAGAGGTAAAACAAAAAATAAAATGTCACTAAAATACATGTATTTGTGTCGAGATTCTTTGAAGAAAAATTGGTCCAATGTTTTATGTTTTGTGTGTATAACATTCATTCTCGTTATATTTAAGAATCAGATTTGAATGCCGCTATTTCTGAACAAGTTAGAGCCGAATTTTGTTGCCACAATAGGAGCATTCTTTTTAATAAGTATTATTGCAGTTTGAGACATTATGATATTAAGGTTTCCAAGGTTTAGTAAAGGCCTGAGGGTTAGCTCAAGACCCCTCTACTCGTTAACAAGCAAAATTTATTTTGAATTTTATATTTATGTTAAAAGATTCTTATTTTAAGTTTGTACATAAAGTGTCTCATGAATTTTGATGCCTAAGAGCATCTCCACTCCAACACTAAAATGCTTGAAAATGTTAAATTTGAGCATTTTTGCTCACCAGTTCATCTGTATTTCCTGCGCCATTTTTATGAATTGAACAATATTGCTGCAAAAGTGGAGCATTACTGTTTAGTGCTCTACTTTTATTCCTTTGCTTTATTTGTTTATTTATTATATTTTGAATAGTTTTAACAATTTTATCCTAAGAGTGTGGATGTGGGAAGAACTTATTTTTATATGAGTCCGTATGAACCAGCATAAATATCACTTACATGTTGCACAAAATACAGTACGTTAATGCATAAATTATACTAACTTAATGCACAAATTATTTAGCACACTTTTAATGCATAAACAACAGTAATCTAATCGTAGATTTAAAAAAAAAAAAAAACAACAACAATCCAGATTAGTTCCTAGTTCTATATCTAAAGATAAGTTCCTAGATGATCATCTCCTTGTATAGAATATTTTATCTATATTTCTAGACATATTACACCAAGATTAAAACTACTAAAAAATGCAATTACATAGGATGGAAGGTAAACTAAAAAGAAATAAAAAATCGAACACAATTACATAAAACATGAAGTCGATACAATTATTTTCATATTTTTAGGGGGTTAATGAATTTCATTAGATTTATGATTATATTTTTTTATTAAGGAATATTGTTATTATTCTTCATTAATTGGCATAAATAATTTATATTTTTAATTATTAAATCAAAATAACATAATATTTTAAAATATTCTATTTTTGTGTAAAAATATAAAGCAAACTGTTGGAGATGTCTTAATGATTTTACTGCATATTTGTGTTTTTCTTTTGCTGTAAAATGGTATAAATCATAGGAGATGCTCTAATAATGCTAGTATCACTACAAAAAAATGACTTTTAGTGGCAAAGTTTTTTGTCACTATATGTGTCAAAATTGTCACTAAAACTGTCTAGTGACGACTTTTATGTTTGTCACTGTGTCGTGACTATATGAACTGTCACTCAAGGTTTTGTGACAACGAATAATTGTCGTCACTGCATATTAAATTATAGTGACAGAAAATCTTGTTACTAAAGATAATTCATTTGTGACAATATTTTGGTTTTCACTATATTTAACGTGTGTAGCCACGTGGATTGTTCGTCACTATAGTTCATGTTTGTAGTGACATGATATATTTGTCACTGCAACTCCATAATGTAGTCACATGCTTTAATCGTCATTAACGTGTAGCCGCATACTTTTATTGTCACATATCTCTATCACTTTAGTTTCAACAACGTATTAATAGTTACATGCTAAGATTGTCTCTAAAACATAGATTTGTAGTCGCATAGTATATACGTTATTGATATGTTTTAATAGAATTAGAGTTCGTCATGCTACTAATATTAACAACAATAATTTTAATACTAATTCCAATTAGTTTTCTATTTAATAATTTATTAATAAACTAATAAATTGAAATCATGACAATAAATACACATTAAACAGTAAGTGCTAAAAAGAAAGTTAATATGTGCGAAATGAAATCATATGAAATTTGTATTGGTTTATAGAGATGAACAATGAAATTACAAGCTACTCATAATAACGAAGAAAAAATTGTATAAATAACTAAGTACAACAATTAAAAGGAAATAACTCATTAATTCTGCAACTTTTTCACGAACAAGAAGACAATCTCAAAATAAATATGAACACGCCTATTTCTGAATTAGCTTCCAACAATCAATTGAACAATAGGTCTGACCACTCCTATATCAGAATCAGCCTCAAGAACCAACATATAAGGTTTCATTGCAAAATTCATTCGAAGTAGAATATTAGTACAATCTATGGTGTAACAAAAATCATGATTTCACTATAGAGTATTTACAAAATCGAACTTAAATGAGAATATTACCAAAATGCAAGCAGCTTTGTTGATTACAAACTGAGAATGAAGGCTTGTTCTTCAAATTGGCCATACGAAATATGTTGTTCCAATTCAATGTCATTTATTGCAGAAAAACTTCTTCCCACATCTCAATATAGAATTTTTGCCCATTACAAATAACAACGGCAAAAAGTAACACTGCAAAATTTTCTTCAAATGACTTCTTATGAAGAATCAATACCTGCAAATTGTATCGACGCATGAGCTTTAGTCTTAAGTTATGGATCAATCATCAGTAACCATACCTATTCATGTTTGAGTAGTGGAAGAAGCCGTCTCATCTCACCACCACCACCACCACCACTTTCCAGCCATTTAACCGGCCCCCCGCAAGAATCAAAAATCTAATACCAAACAAGAAAAATAGTACCATGAATCCAAACCTTATACCTTACATACAACAACGAAACAGAGGAAGAAGATTAAGATTGATCTACCTAAAAATCACCAGATTTCATTGTAGCCAACAATTAACATAAAATTGCGAAATTTTGATTTGGGCATTGCTTTGAAATTAGAGGGGAAAGAAAGAAGAATTCAACTGCTACTAGTTTTGATGTGATATTTGAGAAAAATCATAAGCCGCTGTCCATCTTTTAAGTATTTGGGAACCGCCATTTTTTTCGGTTTTGGGAGGTATTTTTTAGTGTATATGGAGGGGAAATGAAAATATGAAAATTTTCAATTTTGAGTTCTCATCTAATTTTTTAAGTTGTTTTTCTCTAGTTATATTGTTAGAAAAATAATTAACTTTTATTTCTCATTTAGCGTCATTAAATTTTAAATTGAATGGTTTATGCTAATGCTTTGTTTCTTGTCTCGAAATTAAAATAATGTTTTTGCTAAAGTGCATATCCTTTAATCACGTATGAAATTTTATTTGAATTTGCCAAACTTTTATTTATTTTCCTTTAAAAAATTCTTAGTTAATGTATTTTTTGTAAAGAAAATCGATGCACATATAAAATATAAAATATAGTTTTCACGTATAAAAGAAGTTTTACTATTATATTGATAGTATCATACACTATATTTGATCACAAGGAAATCTAATTATACAATAAAAATTATCCAATTTATAAGATAAAAAGATAAACCAATACTAACTCTATTACTGAACTTATCTTTCTTTCCTTTATAGGTTGTCCTATTAAACTTGTTATATTTACAAAAAAGAAAACAATCAACTTTTTTAAAGTGGTGGAATATATCCACTTTTTATTTATTTATTTACCCTTTTTCTTTAATAACCGCACCAAACAGTAATATGATGAGATGGATGGAGTATTTCACTATGTATCCAATTTGTGCATACACGCATAATAATGGTCCTTTCATTCATACCATTATCTGGTTTCTTTATTCTTTCCATTCATATCTAATTACACTCATTTATATTAATGACCTCCTTAGTATTTGGGGATGATTGATTAAATGAGGATACTTTGAGACATTTAAAATTACAAAATTTTTATAGAAGATACTATATCCAAGTTAAACTATTTTTAGTTGACTAAATTAGTGGTCGGTTGAATGAATTATATAGGATTTCAGTATCATGATATGTTGTTCAATTAAATCAATTGAGCCTGATAATTAATCTTGAACGAGATAGTAGTTCCACGTGGAATTAATCTTGTCCTATGAATCTTGACATCTATCTTATGACAAAATGAATATCGCCTAATCTTAAGCCAATTCAATCTCAAGTGATCTCGAGCCAATTTAAGCTTGGATGAGCGAACACTTCATAAGAGAATTTTGGTAAACTTAAGACTTTTACATCTGATTTTTAACTATTTCCTTGAAAACTCTGCACTTTACAACAATTTTTTTATTTATAAAGAATGATCTTAAGCTTCAAATGCTTTAGATCGTCATCATTATATATCTCGTTACTTAGGTAAATGTAAAGAAAATGCATGACCTTGATTTTAGTGGCGTTTCATTCGTATTGTAATGCCCCGAAAATTCCTTATGATCTCAAAATTTTAAAGTTAATAATAAAAATGGCTTTGCACGCCTAAGTTTACGATTTTGAATTCTAAGACTAACGGTCAAATCCGTTTCCAAAAATAAATTACGGAAGTCAGCTAGACGACTACTGTATTTAGGGTTAGCGCGTACGAAAAATTTTTAGTTCATGAACTCAGAATGGAAAACCGTCTGATTTTTACATTCACGAAATCGCGATACGAACTCGCCCGAGAAAGTTTGTTTTTATGATTTTCCGGACGAAACTCGGACTGTGTCGTCCCGAGTTTTTGTCGGAATAAATTTTATAAATTTTACTTTCCAATTAAGTGAATTACGTTAGAATTTTTGGACGAATCGGAATGTGACGATTTTGTGCCGAGCTTCGTTTTTCGTCGTTCGATTTCCGTAACGTCGTATCGCGCCGGAAAAGCGCGTAATTCCTCTCTTTCTCTCCCTCATGACCGACCTCACCTCTCTCACATTAGCTAGATATTTGATTTTTATATAGCATAAACTTTACACCTAATGTTATTACTATTCAACCTTTACACCTATTAGGTTAATATACCTTATAACAAATTAAATCACTCATCTCCTCCCTCCCTCATCAAAATCGGCTGCACTCCTCTCTCTCTCTCCCATTTTCATTTCTCCATTGTTGAAGATCAAGTTCTTGAGCAAGATAGATCACACAAGTCTTCATCCATCCATCGAACTTCTTTTCTTTCTTTGTTAAATCTCAAGGTAATCCTCTCCTCTATGCTTTTATCCATCCATCATCCAATTCTTTTTATTTTTCTTTGGATCGAAAATTTAGGGATAATGGAATTAGATGGTTGATCTTGGATTAGTGAAATTAGATGTGTTAGATGTGTTAAATGTGTTAATTAGGGTTTAAAATTAATTGAAACCAAGAACCCTAATTGCTATGTCATTACCGAAATTTTGGGGGTTTATGGTAGGATTTTTGAATCTTTCAATTAATGTTATAATCATGCTTAGGAAGTGTTCGATTAGGGATTAAAACAAAAAGAAATCGAAAGCCCTTTGATTTGTTGAAAACCGATCTAAGGCTTAGGGTTTGGAATTGGGGGTTTTGCATTTTAATGTGTAATTGGACTTCATTTGATCAATTGATGATATAGTAGTATGATTTATGAATAAATGGTGTCGATTAATGAAGAAAATCACTCTCTTTAACATTGTATAATTACCGAAAATTATTAGAAATTAGGGGTTTGCATGTAGTTGTTTTGTTTGAGGATTGGTTGATGAAATATTGTTCCTAATGATGTTAGTTGATAATAGGAATTATTTGAGAATTTTCTAAAATTGTTTTGTGGGATGTAAGAGACGAAGAACTAGTTTTAAATTGAGATATAGTGATGATATGGAGTGATGATATACATGAAAATGAACCTTGTTAGGTGATGTTTGATGGCGTAGAAAATGAACGAAATCCGATAACTTTTAAAATTTTGTAAGAGACAAACAATTAGTCGTAATTAATAACCGAGAAGTCGAATGAGATTTCTAACTTGATAATATTGTTTATAATGGACTCGAGAACGACTTTGTAGTTGATGTCATGAGCTTTCGAGCTTTTATATTATGAGTTATAGTGATAGTCGAGAACTAGAACAAGAAATTGATAACTTGTTTTGGTTTAGTACTTGATAGTTGGAAGCCGACGTTTAGAACGTCGTGCTATTGGACGAGTTTTGAGAAGGAGTTCATCACGTACGGGAGTACGTGTTGACTGCCTTGAGGGTCAAGTTTCATGAGAAATCGAATACGAGAACTAGGAACGAACCTAAGAAGTTATACGTCGATTCTATCGAGCAACTAGGGTTAGCGCGGCAGTTTTGCGACCCTTGACGGAAACTGTAATATCTCTTAGCTCGTTTATCGGATTTTCAATCCGTAAATTGGAGCGTAAACTAGACATCCCAAGCTTTCCAACGGTATAGGGCTCATCTCCTGTTTCCAATTCCCCTGTTCTGGGAAGTCCCCAGAGTTACTGCTTTGCGCAGTGAATTTTTAGATTTCATTCTTCTAAGTTGTTTCGTTCGCAACTTAGTTTCTTTCGATCGTTTAAGCCGTTATAACTTGCCGACTATCTTCCTACTGACCTCAGTGTCAAGTATGGAGCCTTGGGTGCTAAACGAGACGAGTTTATATCTCGTATCTGTTAAAGTAAAGAAATAATAATTAAGCGTGAAGATGCATAAATCGTATAAAGAACTAAAACTTAATTTCTTAAGTTGATTTCCTTTCCAACTTAGTTCCTTTTGATCTTTTAAGTCGTAATGAGCTATCGACTACTCTCTCTACTGACCTAAGAGTCGAGTATGAGACCTTTCGAGTTCTAAACGAGATTTGTTCGAGTCTCGTTCCCGTTTAATTAAAATAAAACTAGTAAGCATGCAATTGCCTAAAGAAATGAAACGACTAAAACCTATTTCGATTTTCAATGATAGATTATCTTTTACGACCCGATTTTAAGTATTATTATTTTACGATGAAGGAGGAAGCCAGCAGTAAAGAAAGGACGGAAGATCAGAAGATCGGAAGCTAGTGCTTATTAGTTCTGTATTACAAGGTGGGCTTTTATATATAAAATAAAACGAGCAATGCTCGAAAATCCTTTTCTTTATCGCTTTGATATCTGTGTTTTCAAAGTGATAATTATGGCATGAACTGTTTTATGTTTTATGTGAGTTCTCTTGTACCTATCTGAGTTAACATTCGTGTTTTCCAGATTTAGAGTTAATCTAAATAGGTTAACTAACGATCGGCTCTGAGTTAGCTGCTAAGTGCTTTCCAGAGTTAGTGCACTTTGTAACCTGTGGTGTATGTGATATCATGTTGAGGGGTACCAGCCACGGTGAATGAGAATTAGTCAAGATTGAACATAGCATACCTGAAAATGCTCGGCCGAGTAATTTGTGAAAACCAATTAGAAAATGTTTAGTAGACACGGGCCCCTTTTTAATAAAACCCCCGATGTGCTACAAATTATGAAATGCCATATTTATCTATACCTATGATTATGTTTTCGGCATCGTGCCCACTAAGTACTTTTGTACTTAGCCCTTCATTGTTTTCTAAATGTGCAGGTTGAAGCGACGATAGCGGCGGTGGTTGAAGTTGAGTTGAGGAGATAGGATGCCTTAGCTTAGGACTTACTTCCGCTGCGAAACTCTAAGTCTTTTGAGAATATGTATATTGAACAAATCACTGTAGCATAAGTCTGTAAACTTGAACTTAGTTACTATCGTGTACTTTTGTCGAGTAATCCTTTGCGGTTAACTCTTTCTTTATAATATTTAAGTCTTGTTCATTGAGTGTTTGATGTCTTTTATGTATGTTTAGTCAGTTAGCCCCCTTCTTCCCCTCTTCTTTAATCCAACCCCAGTCACACCCCGGCTTCTGCCGTCCCTCGGGATTTGGGGCTGTGACATAGTGGTATCAGAGCAAAGGTTCGTCTCTTGCTCTGACTATGAGTCAATCTTCTAGTTCGAGTCATTTCCCTAGTATGAGTCATTCTTTTAGTAATACCACAAAGTGGTATCTGAGCAGAAGTTCATTTTCTGCTCTGGTTGCGAGTCAGTCTTCTAGTCTGAGTCATTCTTTCAGTAATACCACAAAGTGGTATCGGAGCACTAGTTTGTTTCCTGCTCTGGTTATGAGTCATTCTTTCTTAGTATGAGTCATTCCTTCTAGTAATATCACAGAGTGGTATTTATATACAAGTCTTCATTCGAGTAATAGTATAGAGTATTCATTCGTACTCTATATCGAGTCTTCTTTCGAGTCATGGGATAGAGTATTTGTATATACTCTAGATTAGAGTCTTCCGTCAAGTAGAAAGTAAGAGTTAGACTATAACACTAAGATTGAGAATGTAGATGTCAACTCAACCTCCCGCTACGTCGACTCAACGAGGAAAAGAAAAGAATTTTAATCATGTGATTTCTTTTAAATAAGAAATTTTATGAGCAAGTATTAAATGAGATTGAGAATGAGAACGAGTTGTGTTCCGAATTTAAGAATTTTATGGAAGTAAAATTTTTATACTTTATGTGATTGTGTGATAGTATGAGTACTATCTTATGTGAAATTATTTGCGCAATAATTTCTTTCTTTTGAAAAATTTTGGACACAAGAATATAGTCGGATTTTAGGGATTTTACCCGGTTCAATGAGAACGTAGACTCGAAACTTAAGATCTTTCCGGTTCTTCGAGAATTTAGACGTTTTTAAGAAACATTATTTTTTTTGAAATGACTTCGAAAGGAGATCCCCGACACGAGGAGAACTTCTACTGACGAATGTCACGTGCGTTAAGTGACATGAATGAAGATTCGGCAAAGTCGAACTTTGTTTTAAAAATCCAAATAAGAATTTCCTGCGAGGAAAGTGAAATGAAATAAAAATGATTCGGTAAATCGTGTTAGTAAACGAAGTAAGCAATTAGACGTTTGAGAAGCTTTCGGCTTTGAGTTAAGAAAGATATGAACGAGACGACGAAGGCAGAATAAAGGGAATCAAAGCCAAATGAAATAAGTGAACGTTGCTTCCGTGTAAGTAACGTAAATGACGTTATTCGTGTCACGTCATTCCATTTTCTTTTCGTTTCGTGTTTCAGTAGTGTTCGCCTTGAACGAACTTTACGAAGAAAAATTGTATAAATTATTAGAAGTCGAGCACGAAGCTTGATTAAATTTTTCTATCGATCGCCCGATTCTAGCGACGACAACTGGAACTTAGTATTTCAGAAAGTTATTCTCTAAGTTAAATTCCATTTTCTTTTGGAATTTATTCCATATTTCATCTTTGAGCGACGACTACAACTAGTATGAATATCAAGAGTCGTAAACGGCAAATTCTTTTGTGAATGGATGTTACTTTTGAATAAGTAACATGAACAAAGTAAATGTACTTTGTTTTAATAAATGAGAGTTGTTAAGAATTGTTTTTGAGAAAATACTAAACAATTAAAGTAAGAATGTAGTGAGATAAGAATGGAAATAAAAGTCTTGAAATTTTTAATTTTATATATATATATATATATATATATATATGTTGTTGAGTGCAATTTCTTGAATTGCTAGAAGTCTTGATAAGTGGTTGACTTGAGTGATGATGTTATAATTGAATAAGGGAATGTTCATTTTGTAATTTAAGTTTTTCGTTGAGATAAGTTATTTTCCCTACCTGTTACTGATCCGTGTTTCCTTACAACTATTGTAGGATGGCTAAGACTCATGTTACGGCTCGGAAGAGCCAGCCTTTGGTAGAGTGCGAGCGCACCATATTAGACATGATTCAGGACGAGTATTACGAGTTTGGGGCAGACTACGGCGAGGAAGACGTGGGACAGATTGTTAGCAATTTTTCTTCAGCTTACTTTCCCGTGCGACACTTGGTGCCGGAGAGTCAGGCAATACTAGACCTGATTGTACACCTATCGGACGAGTGGCGCGGTTGGGCGCACCGTGCGGCATGGTGCTTCTTAGGGATTTTCGGCGACGACATTGAGCCGACCGGCAACTACACCGGATTCGCCTTGTTTGTGCACAGACGCTTCTTTGAAAGCAGATTCATGCTTCCAATTCCATTAGAGCCGCACCTTCCCTACAGTCAGTTTCCAGCAGAGACAGAGCCAGAGCACCTCGACTTAGACCCAGAGTTTTCCGCCCTGTTGGAGTTGCCACCAGACGGTGTACCGAGTGAGGAGGAGGACGTAGAGTCCGAGCAGTTAGAGAAGGACGTAGAGTCCGAGCAGTTAGAGGAGGACGAGGAGACCGCTGTTACACCGGAGCTACCGCCAGATGGGACACAGATCGAGGAGTTGATCCCAGGGCCGGGATTCGTGGAGATCAACGCTGAGACAGCCGCGTTGTTAGGACTAGCTTCGCCGTTCTTACCTAACGTCTGTGTTAGAGTCAGAGGACCGTTAGAGACGAGACTGTTTAGGGAGGAGTCTGACCACCGAGAGATCGATGCGGAGCTTGCTGCCTTGTTAGAGTTACCTTCTCCACTTATGCCGCTCGAGGAAATCTGTGCGAAGTGGGGAGTAGTCAGAGAGCAGATGGAGGCAGGACCGTCCAGGGTCCGTTCTAGGGAGGAGTTCGAGTCAGGTTCAGGTTCAGTTCCCGAGCACCTTCTTCCCCTGAAGAAGCGTGCAGTAGAGGTCAGCGAGGACTACTTGGTTTCCGACCTGGAGGAGACGGTTTCAGAGGCACCGTCACCCGCTTTGCTTACACTTGCTGACGGCTCCACTCTGAGGGAGGACAAGGCACTTCAGCTTGTTTTTATTTCAGAGTCCGAGAAGGATGACCCGGAGGAGGATCCCGAGGAGGACCCGGACGAGGATCCAGAGGAGGATCCTGAGGAGGATCCGGAGGAGGACCCGGAGGAGGACTATTAGGGTTTTTGCAGGCTATAGAGGGCAGTTTTTGGACTCGACTGCAGTTTAGTTGAGCAGAGCGTTGTAGACGCGGGTAGATATCAGTAGTAGTAGTAGCTCTTTTGTCCTGTATAGAGTCGGATCAGTAACTAGTTATTTTTGTAGTACTCTAGCGGATACGAAATTTTATGAATCGTTTCCGTTCTAGTACTTTAGTAGATACGGAGTTGCAGCTTGTTAGTGCACCTGGTAAATAGTAGGCAGTCAGCCTAGTTTAGACTAGTAGTAGTCTAACCTTTTGTGTATAAGTCCTCGTTGGAGGCAGAATTAATATTCTTTTTGATGTATATATATATACATGACCCATAAGAGGGTTTTTAATCACAAGAAAAATTTCCTATGAATCGTGTAAATAAAATCAGAATGTCAAATGAACTTGTGTAACGAGGAATTGAGTTTAACTTGAAGTTAAAAGATTATGAAGTTAATATCGAAATTATGTTCGATATGTCGTTTCGTGAACTTGATTAAGTTGAGAACGAGCTAGTAAGTACCAAGAGTAATCAACAGAAATGACTAATGAGAATTTAAATTTTCCTTAGACCAAAGAAAATGCCGCCGAGAAACGTTAACAATAGGAGAGGTCGAGGACCTGGAAGGCCTAGAGGACGTGGGAGACGTCAGCCGGAAAACAACAGAGAACAGGAGTATGAGCAGAATGCTACACCATCACCATCACCATCACCATCCCCATCACCACCCCCATCACCACCACCTCCACCACCGCCCCGTAGAGATATTGAGGATCTCTTCCTCAAGAGGAACCCTCTGATGTTTAATGGAACGGGCAGCCCTAGCGATGCTGAGCTATGGGTGAGATCTACCGAGAAGATATTCAAACTCCTCAGATGCACTGATGAGGAGAGAATGCTATGTGTCGCATTCCAACTGACTGGATCGGCAGATTACTGGTGGGAAGCAAGACAAAAGGTGATACCCGCAGAGCATGTGGCTCGTTTCACGTGGGATGAGTTTAAGGAAATACTGTTTGATAAGTACGTACCCAAGACGTATAGGGCACAGAAGGAAGCCGAGTTTTATAATTTGAAGCAAGGAAAGCTGACCGTGACTGAGTATGACGCCAAGTTTTGCGAACTGTCAAGGTATGCACCGACATTGGTTGATACCGAAGAAAAGTTATCGAAGAAATTTCAAGGAAGACTTCGACATGAGCTAGGAATCGCGTTAGCTAGTCATGGAGGACTAGGCTACACAGATATTTTGGGAAGAGCACTGGAAATGGAGGCCGTCGTGCCTGATGAGAAGAAGACTGTACCAACTGCATCTGCTCCAGCACAGAATCAGAACCGAGGCTACTATAACAGCAATAGTAGCAACTATCAGGGAAAGAGAAAATGGAACGGAGGAGGTAGCGGAGGCTACAATCAGAACTTCAACAACCAGGGAGGTCAGAGAAAGGGAAATCAGCAGGGCTATCAGCAGCCTGGACAGAACAGCAACAACAACAACAACAACAACAACAACAACAACAGCAACAAGAAGTCGTGGCAGGGAAACAACCAATCGGGGTTGTTTATTCAAGAAAATAAGCAGAACTCACCGTGGAAGGGCAGCGGTCAATAGAGCCAGCCACAAGGGCAACAACAAAATTTCAATCAGGGAGCAATTAACCCAGGGAGGGTTACCTTTCCTGTCTGCCCGAAGTGCAACAGAGCCCATCCCGGAGTCTGTCAGTTAGGCACCCCCAACTGTTTCAACTGTGGACAGAAGGGGCATATGAAAAAGGATTGCCCGAAACCGCTACAGGCAGTACCTCTCAGAGCCATTCAAGCACAGCCGCAGCAGCCGCAAATGAACCAACAACAGTTCCAGCAGCATGCACAGCAGCAACAGAATGCGAGGGCATGCGCTATCAAACAGAGTGGTCAGCGCAAGGGAAAAGGCAATCTCGCAGGTATGGGAAAACTCCACAATATCCCCATTAAGATACTGTTTGATACTGGCGCATCACATTCTTTCATTGCTGGCTCGTGTGCCGATAACTTAGATATCAGACCTGTAAGAGCTGCACATCCTATGAGAGTAGCGACACCTTCAGGAGAGATCACTACTTCCACGCATGTTTGCTCTAACCTAGAACTAGAAATCGGAACTCATAAGGTTATAGCGAACAACTTAAACGTTATGATAATGTGGGACGTAGATATAATCCTAGGAATGGATTGGTTGTCAGAGAATTACGCCACAATTCTCTGCAATGAGAGAAAAATCTCTTTTCAACCCCCGGGTAAAGAACCAACCGAATTCCACAGAATTTCAATGGGTAGAGGCGTACCAATTATATCAGCCCTTCAAGCCACGAAACTCATGAAGAAGAAAGGTACCACAGCTTATCTTGTGTACCTAGTCGGAGAGCTAGGATCCGAGAAGACCATCCAAGACGTAAAGGTTGTGAATGAATATGAAGACGTCTTTCCAGAAGTATTACCAGGATTGCCACCGGATCGTCATGTGGACTTCACGATCGATTTAGAACCAGGAGCCGCACCTAAATCTAAAGCCCCATATAAGATGGCACCGAAAGAACTAGAAGAACTCAAAATCCAGTTACAAGAATTGCTAGACCTTGGTTTTATCAGGCCAAGCGTCTCACCTTGGGGAGCACCAGTGTTATTCGTTAGGAAAAAGGACGGATCAATGAGAATGTGTATAGATTACCGAGAACTGAACAAGATCACGCTCAAGAACAAATATCCTTTGCCAAGGATCGAGGATCTGTTCGATCAGCTCAAGGGTGCAGGAGTCTTCTCCAAGATAGATTTAAGGTCAGGGTACCATCAGCTGAAGATCAAACCTGAAGACGTACCGAAGACCGCCTTTAGAACCCGATATGGCCATTACGAATTCCTAGTGATGCCATTTGGTTTAACCAACGCCCCAGCTGTATTCATGGATCTTATGAATAGAGTTTTCCACCCTTACTTGGACAAATTCGTTTTAGTGTTCATCGATGACATCCTCGTTTACTCTAAGAATGAAAAGGAGCACGAGGATCATTTACGGATAGTGTTGGAAACACTAAGAGCCGAGAAACTCTACGCCAAATTCAGTAAATGCGAATTTTGGCTGAAGGAAGTAATGTTCCTTGGGCACATAGTATCGGCTGAAGGAATCAAAGTGGACCCAGCCAAAGTAGAAGCAGTACACAATTGGAAGTCATCAACGAGTCAGAATGAGATCAGAAGTTTCTTGGGTTTAGCCGGTTACTACAGAAGGTTTATTGAGGGATTCTCCACGATCGCCCGCCCAATGACGCAGCTACTCAGGAAAGAGACCAAATTTAAGTGGACGGACGAGTGCGAGAAGAGTTTCCAAACACTTAAGGAAAAGTTAACCACAGCGCCAGTACTAGCATTTCCAAACACAAACAAAGAGTATGTGGTTTACACCGACGCATCAAAAAATGGATTAGGTTGTGTCTTAATGCAAGATGGACGAGTGATAGCTTATGCTTTACGACAACTTCGACCTCACGAAGTTGAGTACCCAACCCACGACTTAGAACTCGCAGCCGTAGTGCATGCGCTAAAGATTTGGAGACACCATCTTTACGGTGTAAGGGTTGAGATATTCACCGATCACAAGAGCCTGAAGTACTTTTTCGAACAAAAAGAACTGAATATGAGACAAAGAAGATGGCTCGAATTAGTCAAGGATTACGACTGCGGAATCAATTATCATCCAGGAAAGGCTAATGTGGTAGCAGACGCATTGAGTCGCAAGGCTCCAACGAAGTTAGGATGCCTTTTTGTAGAAGAAGAAACTTTAGTACGAGAATTCGAGAAGATGGATATCAGAGTGCTTGACACGCCAGCTACGATAACAAGTCAAATAGCAGCATTAGAAGCTACACCAGATTTGAGAGAAAGAATCATTAATGCTCAGAGGAAGGACGAGTCAATGGAAAAGTTACGATTAAGGATAAGAACAGATAAACCAGAGGGATATTCCGAAGCACCAGACAATGCGATCCTTTTTGAAGGCAGAGTTTGTATTCCTGATGACGACAGCGAACTGAAGAACGAGATCTTGAGTGAGGCTCACGATACGCCTTACACAGCACACCCAGGAAGTACGAAAATGTATCAAGATTTGAGAAGAAATTTCTGGTGGAACGGAATGAAACGAGACGTTGCCTCGTTTGTAGAAAGATGCCTAGCATGTCAGCAAGTTAAGGCTTTACACCGACGACCATATGGATTGCTACAACCATTGGATGTCCTAGAATGGAAATGGGAAGGCATAGCTATGGATTTTGTCACAGGCTTGCCTAAGTCAAGGAGAGGAAACACAGCAATTTGGGTGATAATAGATAGGCTTACGAAGTCAGCGCACTTCTTACCGATTAAGATTACGTATGGATCAGAGAAACTAGCTCAGTTGTATGTCAGAGAGATTGTACGTCTGCATGGAGTACCGAAGGTCATAGTATCAGATAGAGACGCCAAATTTACCTCGAGATTTTGGATTACGATGCAGAAAGAATTGGGGACAGAGCTTAATTTCAGTACAGCGTTTCACCCACAGACAGATGGGCAGTCAGAGAGAACGATTCAGATTTTGGTCGATATGTTGAGGACAGTGGTTTTGGACCGAGGCGCGAATTGGGAAGAAATTCTACACTTAGTCGAATTCGCTTACAACAACAGCTATCAGGCCACGATAGGAATGACGCCGTTTGAGGCTTTGTATGGAAGAAAATGTAGATCGCCACTTTATTGGGACGAAGTAGGTGAGAGAAAGAACCTAGGCCCAGATGCGATTAATGAGATGATTGAGTTAGTTCGGCAGATTCGAGATAGAATAAAAGAGGCCCAGAGCCGACAGAAGTCTTATGCCGACGATCGTCGAACCAATCTTGAGTTTGAAATAGGAGATAAAGTTTTTCTTAAGATATCACCGACTAGAGGAATCCTTAGATTCGGAGTTAAGGGTAAACTAAGACCCAGGTTTATAGGACCTTATGAAATCCTCGAGAGAATAGGACCCGTCGCTTATAGATTGGCCTTACCACCAAGTCTAGGAAGTGTTCACAACGTTTTTCACGTTTCTCAATTGAGAAAGTATGTCTACGATCCTAAGCACGTCATTAGTCAGCAAGACGTAGTTCTTGAATCTGACCTAAGCTATGAAGAGAAGCCGATATCGATTCTGGATAGAAAAGTCCAAGAGTTAAGAACCAAATCGATACCAATCGTTAAAGTGCTATGGAACCACCACGGGCAAGAAGAAGCCACGTGGGAACTCGAGGAGAAGATGAAGGAGCGATATCCTCATCTTTTTGCAGAAGGTATGCAAATTTCGGGACAAAATTTTTCGTAAGGGGGGTAGGATATAATGCCCAGGAAATTCCTTACGATCTCAAAATTTTAAAGTTAATAATAAAAATGTATTTGCACGCCTAAGTTTACGATTTTGAATTCTAAGACTAACAGTCAAATCCGTTTCCGAAAATAAATTACGGAAGTCAGCTAGACGACTACTGTATTTAGGGTTAGCGCATACGAAAAATTTTTAGTTCATGAACTCAGAACGGAAAACCGTCTGATTTTTACATTCACGAAATCGCGATACGAACTCGCCCGAGAAAGTTCGTTTTTATGATTTTCCGGACGAAACTCGGAATGTGTCGTCCCGAGTTTTTGTCGGAATAAATTTTATAAATTTTACTTTCCAATTAAGTTAATTACGTTAGAATTTTTGGACGAATCGGAATGTGACGATTTTGTGCCGAGCTTCATTTTTCGTCGTTCGATTTCCGTAATGTCGTATCGCGCCGGAAAAGCGCGTAATTCCTCTCTTTCTCTCCCTCATGACCGACCTAACCTCTCTCACATTAGCTAGATATTTGATTTTTATATAGTATAAACTTTACACCTAATGTTATTACTATTCAACCTTTACACCTATTAGGTTAATATACCTTATAACAAATTAAATCACTCATCTCCTCCCTCCCTCATCAAAATCGGCTGCACTCCTCTCTCTCTCTCCCATTTTTATTTCTCCATTGTTGAAGATCAAGTTCTTGAGCAAGATAGATCACACAAGTCTCCATCCATCCATCGAACTTCTTTTCTTTCTTTGTTAAATCTCAAGGTAATCCTCTCCTCTATGCTTTTATCCATCCATCATCCAATTCTTTTTATTTTTCTTTGGATCGAAAATTTAGGGATAATGGAATTAGATGGTTGATCTTGGATTAGTGAAATTAGATGTGTTAGATGTGTTAATTAGGGTTTAAAATTAATTGAAACCAAGAACCCTAATTGCTATGTCATTACCAAAATTTTGGGGGTTTATGGTAGGATTTTTGAATCTTTCAATTAATGTTATAATCATGCTTAGGAAGTGTTCGATTAGGGATTAAAACAAAAAGAAATCAAAAGCCCTTTGATTTGTTGAAAACCGATCTAGGGCTTAGGGTTTGGAATTGGGGGTTTTGCATTTTAATGTGTAATTGGACTTCATTTGATCAATTGATGATATAGTAGTATGATTTATGAATAAATGGTGTCGATTAATGAAGAAAATCACTCTCTTTAACATTGTATAATTACCGAAAATTATTAGAAATTAGGGGTTTGCATGTAGTTGTTTTGTTTGAGGATTGGTTGATGAAATATTGTTCCTAATGATGTTAGTTGATAATAGGAATTATTTGAGAATTTTCTAAAATTATTTTGTGGGATGTAAGAGACGAAGAACTCGTTTTAAATTGAGATATAGTGATGATATGGAGTGATGATATACATGAAAATGAATCTTGTTAGGTGATGTTTGATGACGTAGAAAATGAACGAAATCCGATAACTTTTAAAATTTTGTGAGAGACGAACAATTAGTCGTAATTAATAACCGAGAAGTCGAATAAGATTTCTAACTTGATAATATTGTTTATAATGGACTTGAGAACGACTTTGTAGTTGATGTCATGAGCTTTCGAGCTTTTATATTATGAGTTATAGTGATAGTCGAGAATTAGAACGTGAAATTGATAACTTGTTTTGGTTTAGTACTTGATAGTTGGAAGCCGACGTTTAGAACGTCGTGCTATTGGACGAGTTTTGAGAAGGAGTTCATCACGTACGGGAGTACGTGTTGACTGCCTTGAGGGTCAAGTTTCATGAGAAATCGAATACAAGAACTAGGAACGAACCTAAGAAGTTATACGTCGATTCTATCGAGCAACTAGGGTTAGCACGGCAGTTTTGCGACCCTTTCCGGAAACTGTAATATCTCTTAGCTCGTTTATCGGATTTGCAATCCGTAAATTGGAGCGTAAACTAGACATCCCAAGCTTTCCAACGGTATAGAGCTCATCCCCTGTTTCCAATTCCCCTGTTCTGGGCAGTCCCCAGAGTTACTGCCTTGCGCAGTGAATTTTCAGATTTCATTCTTCTAAGTTGTTTCGTTCGCAACTTAGTTTCTTTCGATCGTTTAAGCCGTAATAACTTGCCGACTATCTTCCTACTGACCTCAGTGTCAAGTATGGAGCCTTGGGTGCTAAACGAGACGAGTTTGTATCTCGTATCCGTTAAAGTAAAGAAAATAATAGTTAAGCGTGAAGATGCATAAATCGTATAAAGAACTAAAACTTAATTTCTTAAGTTGATTTCCTTTCCAACTTAGTTCCTTTTGATCTTTTAAGTCGTAATGAGCTATCGACTACTCTCTCTACTGATCTAAGAGTCGAGTATGAGACCTTTTGAGTTCTAAACGAGATTTGTTCGAGTCTCGTTCCCGTTTAATTAAAATAAAACTAGTAAGCGTGCAATTGCCTAAAGAAATGAAACGACTAAAACCTATTTCGATTTTCAATGATCGATTATCTTTTACGACCCGATTTTAAGTATTATTATTTTACGATAAAGGAGGAAGCCAGCAGTAAAGAAAGGACGGAAGATCAGAAGATCGGAAGCTAGTGCTTATTAGTTCTGTATTACAAGGTGGGCTTTTATATATAAAATAAAACGAGCAATGCTCGAAAATCCTTTTCTTTATCGCTTTGATATCTGTGTTTTCAAAGTGATAATTATGGCATGAACTGTTTTATGTTTTATGTGAGTTCTCTTGTACCTATCTGAGTTAACATTCGTGTTTTCCAGATTTAGAGTTAATCTAAATAGGTTAACTAACGATCGGCTCTGAGTTAGCTGCTAAGTGCTTTCCAGAGTTAGTGCACTTTGTAACCTGTGGTGTATGTGATATCCTGTTGAGGGGTACCAGCCACGGTGAATGAGAATTAGTCAAGATTGAACATAGCATACCTGAAAATGCTCGGCCGAGTAATTTGTGAAAACCAGTTAGAAAATGTTTAGTAGACACGGGCCCCTTTTTAATAAAACCCCCGATGTGCTACAAATTATGAAATGCCATATTTATCTATACCTATGATTATGTTTTCGGCATCGTGCCCACTAAGTACTTTTGTACTTAGCCCTGCATTGTTTTCTAAATGTGCAGGTTGAAGCGACGATAGCGGCGGTGGTTGAAGTTGAGTTGAGGAGATAGGATGCCTTAGCTTAGGACTTACTTCCGCTGCGAAACTCTAAGTCTTTTGAGAATATGTATATTGAACAAATCACTGTAGCATAAGTCTGTAAACTTGAACTTAGTTACTATCGTGTACTTTTGTCGAGTAATCCTTTGCGGTTAATTCTTTCTTTATAATATTCAAGTCTTGTTCATTGAGTGTTTGATGTCTTTTATGTATGTTTAGTCAGTTAGCCCCCTTCTTCCCCGCTTCTTTAATCCAACCCCAGTCGCATCCCGGCTTCTGCCGTCCCTCGGGATTTGGGGTTGTGACACGTATATACATTAATTGAATTTATGATATGGATATAGTTGTGTGATGTATAAATTGACATAATTTCTCAATGGCATTCACCTTGTTAACGTGAGTTAGGTAGTTGCTTTTTAAATTAGCGTGATCACGCTACTTCGTGAATTATATTATTTAGCCTTGTTGATATGATTTACAGAGCTGGTTTCTAAATTAGCGTGATCACGCAACCTTTTGAATTATATATTAATTAGCTTTGTAAACGTAAGTTACATAGCTGATTTTGAAATTTGGGTGACCATACTATTTCGTTAATTGTCATCGTATATTTTTGAGTGATAAGAAAAATTATTGTCACTGTTTATGTTAAATTTGTAGTGACATAAAAGATGATTGTTATTGATATATAGTGATAATAAGTAGTGACGACAATAAAATTTGTGACTGCTAGATCTTTTTATGACAAGAAAAATTATTATCACTGTATATTTATTTGTAGTGACATTAGAACAATCATCACTAACATATAGTGACACTAAATACTGATGACAATATAATTTGTCACTATTATATTTTTTTGTAACTTGAAAAATTGTTGTCACTATATATATATTTGTAGTGACATAAAAACCTTTGTCACTGATGTATAGTGACAACGATTAATGACAACAATGAAGTTTGCGGCTACTACATTTTTTTGTGATGAGAAAAATTATTGTCACTGTATACATGTTTGTAGTGACAAATTCAGTATTGTCACTCACATTGTTGTCACTAAAAGTAGTTTTTCTTGTAGTGTATTCTCTTGCCCCTTTATTTCAATAGATAAACTTAATCTCAAGACTTTTGTATTCATACATAAAATCTACTCTTCAAATATTCCCGAAATTTATAAAATATCAGTTGTATTTTTTAAGGTCGTCTCGAACCCGTAGCATCAAACTCAAACTCATTTTACAGTAACTGTTACATCAAATAGTAATTTTATCCCAACCCACAAACTCAAACTCAAACTCAAACTCAAACTCAAACTCAAACTCAAACTCAAAAGGAATATTCTTTATATATTCCTTCTCATACCATTTTTTATACTCCCTCCGTCCACGATAAGTGTGGTCCGGAGGAAGTAGCACAAGTTTTAAGAAAATAGAGAGTGAGTGAGAGTGGGAGAATGAAAAAGTATTGTGAGTAGAGAATGAGACCCACATTTATTTCTAAGGGTGCGTTTACTTTGATGGAAATATTTCCATTGAAAAATGATGGATAAAAACAGATGAGAAAAGATTAACATTTCCATCCTTTTTTTATCACATGTTTACTAGGATAAAAAAGAAAATTATCACATCGTCCCCCACCCCTCCCCCTTTTTTATGTCTTTTATCCATTGAAAAATGTTATCACACACCTCCCCCCATGTTAATATTTTCCACAATTGGTGAGAAATGGATGGAAAAGGCGCTGCCCGGATTGATTATCCATCTTGCCCGAGGAAAATTAACTAACGTAGTAAACATGTCAAAATGATGGAAAAATGGTGAAAATATTCCTTTTCCACCCTTTTTCCATCAAAGTAAACTGTCATACCCCACTTATAGAACGACTTATTCAGGAAAGACTAAGAGTTGTGGATGTGAAAGCGAATGGATAAGCTCTAAATGGATTGCATAAAAAATTTCATTCGAGTAATGTTATATTACGCAATGATATTAACAATAACATTTGCTGCTCAAGATCATACAGGATTAAAGTTCTAGTCGTATCCGAAAATAGAAAGGTTTACAAAATTATATACAACAAAACTAAGATTCAAAAAATAAAAAAAATCACAAGTTGACATAGTCGACTAAGCTCAAAAAGCTTAAACTAGCGGAAGCAAATTCAAATGTTGAATTCTAGCCTCAGTTTCACTTGTCCGCACATGCACTAGGACCTGAAAATATTTAGAAAATATTTAGACTGACCATTAATGTATTCAGTGGGCTATGCATTTCATAAACATTTCATAAAAATGTAAGCTTGACATATTCATAACGTATAGTGACACTTAGAAGGTTTTAAAACGAAAAGCTTCTAAGTTCACTAAAACATTTCTCTCATCACTTACTGCGTTGCTGTTTGTGACGTTCTTGTGTTACTTCTATAAGCTGGTGAATCTCAAGTCGAAACTTAGAGAATTCGCCGGTGAACCTCGAGTCGTAGCTCTAAAAGTTCTCTAGGTGAATCTCGAGCCTAAGCTCAAAGAAATAAATAAACTATGTCAAACCCACAATGGGGATCAACCATTGCATAACATGACTCTGGAGGTGTACACAACACTCATCAAATATGTTAGATTATCAGAGTGTCTCAATCGATAATATAAGAGCTTTAAACACACTGAGCGTACATAAAATATCTCGTTCAGGAATAGCATTTTCATTTCAAAAATATCAGAGCTCAATAACTCAAACATAAATCTTGAGAAAAAAAGCCCACCTAAATAAATTAAATCAAGCAAAATATGCATTAAACTTGTGCCGGAACGAAAAATGCTAATCTCTTACGTAGGCTGATCCATTGAAAAAATCTCCCTCTCATTTTCCTTCTTTTCACCGGTCGAGCCACTCAATTCTCTACTGTCCCTCTGCCCGGATTCACTCTCTAATTTCTGGCTCTCTCTCTCTCTCTCTCTCTTGTCATTCGACTTCTATGTGTTAACTTTCATTTTACTGTTTAGTTTTCTCTTTTCTTTTTATTTCTATTTGTTGCTTCTTCTTTTAGTATATTTCTGACAATGGTTAAAGGATAGAGTTAAATTATTTGGCTGCTTAGATATTAGATGAGAGAAAGGTGGCAATATCTGGTCGGAGGACACGTGAAGAGTTCTTAAGTTTCCAAGCATTTGAGATAATTAAATAAATAAATTATGGATATATTTAGAACTAGGAATTATCTTAAATTTTTAAACTTTACTTCCTTTTGTTTCATTTGGCGTAAGTTTCCAAGCATTTGAGATAATTAAATAAATAAATTATGGATATATTTAGAACTAGGAATTATCTTAAACTTTTAAACTTTACTTCCTTTTGTTTCATTTGGCTGGAAACGCCAACTCTCACAAACACATATTAATGAATCATCTGTATCTTCACTCTATTATATTGTAACACCAAATAATCATATAACCATACAATTCACTTAATTGCTATTTAATTATATCACATATAGGAAAATAATTAAATCACCACATGAAATATTGAAATTATTTATTATTCAATTATCAGGAAAACGGGATATTACATAAACGCATCCTAATGTGTGATGAAAAATCAACAAATTCAAGATTATTTGGTAAAAAAAAGAGAGATTTTTAAGGATAAAAGGCCGTGTCCATTTTTTGCTTGTCCACACTTATCGTGGATGGCTAAAAAAGGAAATCACACCATGGACGGAGAGAAAACTACTTTTACAATTATCCCTACATAACTTTTCAATATTACATATTAACCCACAAATACATTTTAATAAATAATTGTATAAAAAATAAATTATTACGATAACTTGATTATATAAAAAAAAAAAGATATACTTGTTGCATTTCCCACTATTTTTTACTTATTCCTACATATTATTGATGTTTCGTTATCTTTGTATTATTATTAATGAACTAGAATAAGGTGCTAATGCCAAATTACCGTTCTTTAAGTATTAACGTAATCATTTAAGACCACTAAAATATTTAAGCCCAATTAATTAGTCCATTTAACATATTTAATTTTAAATATCCCTAATTTCACTTCTATTTTGTTTGCTCTGCTGCGTGGGGTATGTTCATTTCTTCTTTTTTCTCCCTTCTCTTTTCTGCAAAACCAGCAAATACACGAACACACAAAATTAGGAATTCAATTGCAATATACATAACTTGTTCATGGTTTTGCGTCCATGAACAGTACAAAATCATGATTTTACTGTTCATATACACCCAAAAAACGAAAAATGGGTTGAGGAATAGGTATGGATTAGTGGGTTGGACCTTTGAGATATGAATATCAGTGTATTACTTACTACTAGTATTTAGTTGGACCACTGAAACGGGCCTTTCATTTTGATTCAAAATTGATTATAGTATTTAGTTAAACAATTGTCCAATATTTTGGGGCCTG
Organism: Schizonepeta tenuifolia; assembly: GCA_029490685.1. Classification (NCBI taxonomy): domain Eukaryota; kingdom Viridiplantae; phylum Streptophyta; class Magnoliopsida; order Lamiales; family Lamiaceae; genus Schizonepeta; species Schizonepeta tenuifolia. Next base: position 70,435,259 of record CM055958.1, read on the forward strand.
GAGAAATAACCATTACGATAAGATAAAGATTGTGAATTCATTTAAAAATCTAGTTCCTATGTTTAGGAACGTTGATCGAGCTAAATCCACTCGATTTATATGGTTTTTAATAATTCAGTTCAAAGTATTTAGATTGATCTTTTCTGGACAAGAGATTCTAACTCTCTCTCTTTTCTCAGTCTACTTAGATCAATCCATTATTTTTTTTTATTTATTATTTAATTAGATTTGACAATCAACTCAGTTTCAGGTCAATCATATTCCAGACAATAAATCCTATCATCAAACCCTTGTCATTTTGCTTTAATGCCTTGGCCCTTTGGAGGCATGTCTTTTATTCACTTTATTATTATAGTGTAGGTAAGTAGAGTGCGTGGCCATTTTTTGTACACGTCCTAATTTACTTGATTATTATTCCGACAATTGAGTAAAAAAGTTTCAGACTAAAAAATTTGAATCATGCCCTTCTTTTTCCGACCGATTTGGATTAATTTTTTGATTTCATGCTAGATTAATATAGTACCTATATAATAACATCGGTTACATAATTTGAATTAAAGACTTCTTGAACACAGTTCAATGGAAGCAATTATATGCTCCTATAGACCTAAAAGGTATAACCATTTTACATCAACACTACTTTATGTAGCAAAATGAAGCACTATAGTCGGAGATTCAAGTTATATGTAATGTGCCGGTGTAAATTAAAAAATAAGTTATACAGTTAAACTAAGAAGTTGAAGTTTGTGTTACAAACTTAGGAGAATTATGCAATATTTTAATCAAACAAATAATATCAAATCTTTCCATTTCGCTTTCATGGGCCATTGGGCACATTGCACTTCATAATTTACAGGATTATAATATTAGTAGGTAGAGTTTGCAGCCATTCTTTTGACACGTTAACCAATTGAAATGCTTCTATTTAGCAACAATTGTCCACTTATTTTACTAGTTAAAACCTCATCATACAGTCTTCTCGGATATAATTTCATCTTTTATTCTCGAATATCAAAATTATGCAACATTATTTTATGAACAAACAGTATGCAAATTACTAGATATAAATTATAGAAGAGAGGGAAATCGTACTAGACAACTTCTTATGTCATAATTCAACATAAAATAATGAGTATAAAGTTTTCGGTCCATAACTTTGACAAGTTGCAATAGGAGGACAATTTTTTTGCAGGCTAGCAATTGTAGGACAATATTTAAAAAAAATCGGCAATTGAATAATAAATTTGATTCCAATCGAACTAAATTACACATTTTTTCTACCTGGCGTGGTTTAAGCGGCCCAATGGCTACGTGGCTAGATATAGTATTAACTTTTGCAGTCTCGTAATCAACACAAATTAAATAATACTCCCTCCGACCCCCAAAATTATGCATAGTTTTATTTTTTCATTTGTTCCCCAAAATTATGCATAATCCATTTTAGGAAATAACTATTTCACTTATTAACCTTATAATGTGGGACCTCATCTCCACTTACATCTCACTTTTCAGGATTTTCTTAAAACTTGTGCCCACCAAAACTATACATAAATATGGGGTGGGAGGGAGTATTTCTAAACCTCCAACATAGTCAACAAGAACTAATTAGCAAATACACATGTACTCAACTTGATTAATTAGAAGCAAGATCCAAACTGTACAAAAAAGCAATATAAAAAAATAAGGATTTAAAATAAGGTAAATAAGACTAAACTCACACATACAATTTCAATTCCAAAGTAGAATATTCTCCACATTGTCTAGTTTCAAAATAAAGTCAAATTAATCTCATAAAATGGCTAGAAGTTTAAGCCAAATATTTCACAAAATACTATATAAATTTGATTTTCTATCATGGTATTGTCTGACCAATTCATTTTCCTTGCTTATGTGAAGTTCACGTAAGCACCGAACTGAGAAAAATATGTAATTTGGCACATTGAGCTTAAAATTGTCCTTTATTTGCCAATTTTATAAATTTTGTCCTACAAAAATTTGTTATTCTATTACAACTTGTTCAGAGTTACGGGCCTAAAAAAATTTTGTACTCTAAAATAATTAACGAGTTCGTGATTTTCAATCATAATTTTAGTTGAATGACGAGCTGAAGAGGGCTAAAATTTTATTTTATTACACTTTTCTATCTAAACCAAAAGATTGCCGTTATATTTTGTCTTTAGGGAAAAGTAAGAAAAATTGAACGACGCCAAAAGCTCTTTCATTACAAAAATCTGTCAACTCCAATTGTTATTTCTATATAGTTCATTAAAAAACATGTCATTATAAACTTAAAAAAAGATTTAAAAAATAGGTTATTTATGTATGAAAGTGTAAAGTAATGATATTCAAAATTAACACGATTCAAAACAGTTGACGGGGGACCCTCCGGTCTCCATGTTCCTCGTGCACAACGTTTCTCACTATCAAGTGCATGAAAAATAAAATGAAAATCTATACTATTGTACTTTGTGAAATATTATTTCGTACACTATTATTTACTGCTCTCTCGGTTTCGGTCAACTTGTTCAATTTTGCTATTTTGAGCGTTTCATTCAATTTATTCCATTTCCTTTTAAGAAAATAATTAAGAAATTATTTTATTCACTTTATATCACTTCAAAATCACTTTATATCACTTTTTGTCACTTAAAAAATACTTTATCAATTAAAAAGTATTTTATATCACTTTATTAACTATACTAAACACACCATTTATCGTTTAATATTTTTGTTCTTAATCTCCGTGTCGATTTCAAATGGGACAAGTTCAACGGAACGGAGAGAATATATTTTATAAATCCATAGTACCTCTTAATACTCTTATGATGATTGGGGATTTGGATCCTCTGCTGTGGGGTGAAAACACAGCACCATGTTGTGCCCTCCAAACGGCAGCATTTTGCACAAAAAAATCCTTTTTTTTAGCTGTTGCAGCCTGCATGTTCTTTTTAACTCTTTTTGTTCCTTACATTCCTCTTGTTTAATTTGTACTTCTAGTTTTGTAATTGAGGACATAATTCAGTGCTTTATGGATTTTAATTTTGTTCTTCTATTTCTCGTTGAAACTTTATAAAACATAATCAGTATAGAATTAATCATAATTTCACAAAACATAATCACAATTGGTAAACTAAAAACTATAAATTATAGAAATAGTTGAAAAATATAAATACAATAACAAGAAAAAGAGGAAAAAAATAAAAGCTTAGAAATAAGACATGAGGAAATGTCATAATTAAGCTGTAAAATAAATATTAAAAATAAACAAAATATTTATAAATATTAAATAACCATAACCGAAAAAGTCAAACCAAAAATCAACAGCAAAAAAAAAAAAGAGATTGATTTTTTATTTTGCAAAATGCTGTCGTTTGGTGGGAACAGTATGGTACTGTGTTTTCACCCCATAGCAGAGGATCCAAATGATGATTGGGTACTTGCAAATTGCTAGTCCAAAACTGGACCACCGCGTAACAATGCAGCAGCCCTCCAAATATTATATATATATATATATATATATATATATATATATATATATATGGGAAATTCATATAATTTTTTTTTTCCTATAAGTTAATTTAGAACTCCATCTTGTCCATTCATTTGTTTTCTTATATGGTTGAGATTGCGATAAGTTTGTCTATATTTATTTCCTATTTTTAGTAATTTGGATATTATAGTAATTTTTCCTTGATTTGGTAACTTCCGCCTTCCATATCTTCAGGGGTGCGGCTATGTATAAAAAAATTAGTTAATCTATTTTTTTTCTTTTCTTCATTTTCTAAAATTGTGCAAATAATTCTTCTAAGAATAAATTAGCACAACTAAATTGAATTTTATTCTATGAATTATATATGTAGAGTTTCTTTTTGAACTTTCTGTGTTCATTGTATTTACTTATTTAAACATGTATAATTGATTTGGTGCTTTTGAATTACAGTTTTGATGTATAATATATTCAGTTTTTTTATCAATATGTAAATAATATCACTGTCTTAATTTTAATAAATATTTTGCTCAATAATCTTGAACATAAATAATTTGTAAATAGGTAAGAGTTATTGCCTATTTCTTAATTATGTATTGCATAAATATTGCATTTTTTTTTTTTACTTTGACATGCCTTGCACGTGAAACCTACATGTAAATTCAGAAAATTCTTGTATGGTTTATAGTAGTAAAATATTATGATGTGACTGGCGGATGTATTACATCTGTACCCATGCAAGAAATTTTCATGCATTCATCGCTTATTTTGTATATAAACATTGCTTATATATTGTGTTTGTTTATAAATCATGCACAAATTATTAATTATCATTGCTTATTGAATAATAAAATATTGCATTTGCAATGATACATAAAAGTTCAACTTTTCGGTTATTTTTTCTACATGTTGCATATTTATGCATTTTCTCTATTTATTTTTATAATTAAGTTTTAGTATAATTAATAATGCATAAATTATTAGTACTTATTGCTTATTTAATAATTAAATGATGCATATGGTTTGGGTGCATTTTTTCTTCTCAGTCAATTTATGGATTCATCGGTTAATTAAGAAATTAATATTTTTGAGTAGATTGATAATTATATTGAAATTGAGATTTTGATCGGTGGATGTCTTCCACAATATCAGCCGAAAAATAGGAAAGGGAAAAATATGTTTCTTTACTTATCTATCCTTGAATGCGAATTCATCCGTTGTTTTGGGTATTCCCTCCCCAATTAATCTAAGCCTTAGATTGTATGTAATCAATGGTACATAAAAAGGTACTAGTTAATTTATAGGAATTAATTTTTATGTGAACCAAAATATATATATATATATATATATAGGAGATAGATCATATGAGAATAAATATTATCCTAAGAAATGAGAATAGATCTCCACCATAGATCTATTGGTGATGGAGGGTCAAGATTTGGCCAAGTCAAAGCGGGTCAAACCCGGGTCAACCCGTTGACTTTTTTTTTTTTAAACTGTCACCCAAGATGCACAACTTCACATATTCGGATGCACCACTTTACATAACTAGATGCACCACTAAGTGCATTTAGATGCACAAGATTTTCAAGTTTTTTTTTTCAATTTTTTTTTTAATAAACTGTCACCCAAGATGCACAACTTCACATATTCGGATGCACCACTCTATATAACTAGATGCACCACTAAGTGCATTTAGATGCACAAGATTTTCAGTTTTTTTTTCCAATTTTTTTTTTAAAACAGTCACCCAAGATGCACCATTTCACATATTCGGATGCACCACTATACATAGTGAGATGCACCACTATGTGTAGTGAGATGCACCGAATTTGTAAAAAAAAAAAACTGAAAAAAAATTAGATGCACCACAATGCGTAACTAGATGCACCACACAGTGTAACTAGATGTACCACATAGTGTAACTAGATGCACAATGTTTCACGAAAATAAAAAAAACGAAAACAAAACTAGTGCATCTTAATGCACTTAGTGGTGCATCTCATTATATAGTGTGGTGCATATGAATACATGATGTGGTGCATATGACCTAACCTTAAAAAAAAAAACGAAAAAAAAAACATAAATAAAAACTTAAAATCTTGTGCATCTCAATACACTTAGTTGTGCATCAGAATATGTGAATTTGTGCATCTTGTATGACAGTTTATATCAAAAAAAAAAAATCGAAAAAAAAAGTCAATGGGTTGACCCGGGTTTGACCCGCTTTGACCAAGCTAAATCTTGACCCTTCATGTAGATAAGATCAACGGTGGAGATTAATTCGTATTTCTCACTTTAAGGGGAATTTGCATGGGAATCACTCCCTATATATATATATATATATAGATAGATATATAGGATGGATCATATGAGAACACTATATTATATAAGAAATAAGAACAAATCTCAACCTTTTATCTATTATGATCTATGGCTAATAATGAGTCTTTCATTATAGTTCCATTCTTTTTGTGAAGGATAAAATTGTAAGACCCATCAATTGTAAGTTTGTAACCGTCAACTTACGTGAATTATGGGAGTATTATCAAAACTCTTCCAACTTATTCTGGCACTTCAATTCCAATTTCTAACGATATTTATTATAATTCCACACTTTCTTTGCCATCATTTTTTTTCATGTTCGTTTTTCATATATTACATACTTTTTTGAGGTTCACAAATGATTTACATAATTTAAAAATTTAATTGCTCTGTGCAATTTAATATAAATTCTGTATATATTGCAACATTAGTTTCGTGTCCAACATATATTAGATTAAAGTGTATTATTTTATTATGAGTTTTACATCAGATTTTAGTATTGCATTTTCCTCATTATGTTAATGCAAAAACAACCTTGTAGTAATGCACCAGCATTAATGCATAAACAATACTAGATTATTGCATCAATATGAAAAAAATGCATAACGTATTAGGGTATACTTTTTTAAGTTGTTTTTATTAATTTATTAAGCTGATTATGTCACAGCCCCAAATCCCGAAGGACGGCAAAGCCGGGGTGCGACTAGGGGTTGGATTAAAGAAGCGGAGAAGAAGGGGGATAAATAAATAAACAGACAACGATTAAACGACAACTGATATCTATGAACAGATTTTATTGAAAGAAAGAGAGTCGACCTTGAAGGATCGCTCGACAAAATGTTCAAAAAGGAACTAAGTTCATTGTACGGGGCTTAGACCCAAAAGATAGATACATTAATTCAAAAAAAAGATTAGCAGCGGAAAGCGTAAAGCTTGACACAAGTTCTTCTTCCTAACTACAACTCTTTACTCAACCTCCACCGCTCCCGACACTCAACCTGCACATTTTATAAAACATATGCATGGCTAAGTATAAACATACTTAGTGGGCACATTGCCGAAAGCATATCATAAGAGTATAGATAAATCAGGCATCTCATTTCTGTAGCACATCGGGGTTTTTCAATAAATACCCGTGTCTACTAAACATTTTCTTCCTCATTTTCACAATATAGCTTGATCAAGCATTTTTCTCAGATGTTACGTTCAATCTTGCCCAATAATTATCACCGTGGCTGGCTACCCCTCAACAGGGTTCCACACACATCGGCTACTGTGTACACTAACTTTGGATAGCAGTCGGCTAACTCAAAGTCCGATCGTTTTAGTTAGCAGGTCGGCTAACTAATAATTCTGGATAGCAGTCGGCTAACTCAAAAGGGTACAAGAGAACTCACATAAAACAAATATTTCATGCTCTGATTATCACTTTGAGAACACAATTATCAAAGTTGTAAATAAAGATTTTCGAGCATCGCTCATTTTATTTCGTATATAGAAAAACCCACCTTAAATGATTACAGAACTATAATACGAGCTTCCATCTTTGGTCTTCTGTCCTGTCTTCTAAACTTGACTTTCTCATTTGAACGTAAATAATCATACTTTAATAAACGGTCGAGATAATAAAGGAAAAAGAAATTGAATTCGTTTTAGACTTTTAGGCCTTTGCACTTTACTATATTCTTTTGATTAACGAATAAACGAGACTCAATCAATTCTCATTTATAAACTGACTCGCTCATTACTCGACACTTAGGTCATTAAATAAATGGGAGTCGATATCTCATAACGACTTAGAAGTTCACAAGGAACGAAGTTGAAAAGGATTCAACTTAAGAAATTAGGTTTACATAAGTTTCTGCACAAAGCAGAGGTTCTGGAGTTCATACAAAACAGGTTCCTGCTAAACAGGGAATGAAATTTATACCATAAGAAAGCTACGGATGTCTAGTTTATTTTCCAATTTATGGATCTCGATTTCGTTAAGCGAGCTAAAAGTTATGACAGTTTCCGTAACATATCGCAAAACAGTCCGTGATGAAACCCTAGGTGCTCGTATATTTCGACGTACGACTTCTTAGGTTTGACTAATGCTTTACCACCTTTATACTCACGAATTTTCTGTCTTTTTACAGTCTTAAGGCAGTCGATACGCATGTCCCTTAATCGGGTACACATTCACGTCTTTTGATTAAACAAACGACGAGCATTTCCTCGTCCTTTTCAACTAACCAATTACTAAACCATTTCAATTCAAATTCGATTTCATTCTTCAACTTCTCGTTTATAAACTATAACTTATATCATCTCATATCTCGGATGGAAATATTGTCAACTACAAACTTGTTCATTTATCAATAACAATCATTAATATCCGATTAATTTCCTTATTCGATTTTTCTATCAACACTTAGACTCGAAACTTCGTCTCTTATCAAACTTCCAACTTTCTTAGAATTCGCTCAAATTTTTCGATTACGATCATTAACTAACAAGATTAACATATGTTCAAGTCATAAACCTAAATCATTATCCAATCTCGACTTATCGACGATTCTTCGTCTCTTAACAAAATTTCGACGTTCTCCGATTTTGCTCAAACTTTCTAATATCGTTCATCATCTATCAAGATTCATTAATACGTAAACCACATACTCAAATTATTAACGAATCTTAACTTATTGACGACTTTTCGTCTCTTACGATTTTTATTTTTATTTTTAGAAAAATTCCAATAAATTATATAATCATCTATACACTTACTACATACCATTTCTATCATCATATCATGCAAATCATATCATATACTACATCAAATCCTCACTTCTTCATCTCTTACCTTTTTATTTTTATTTTTAGAAAATTCTAAAATAATTCATGCATTCATCGATCAATACATAGAACAATAATCCACTAATTAATTATCTAAAAATCGAATCAAACATCAAATCCCTAAATTTCTTTAAAATTTCGGTATTCATCAATTTGTTAGGAGGATGATTTCTTCTTAAATCCAACCATGGAAATCCAATTCTATGCATCTAATAACATGAATTAATCAAAGAACATCATGCTTCTTCTCATGAAATTTTCGAAAAAATCAAAGTTGAGGGAAGGAAGTTTTGTTCGGTTCAATCTCGAGAGGAAGCTCTTACCTTGTCGATTATGAACTCGGAAATAAGAATGATCGGTAGATGACTATCTTGTGGAGCTTTTGAAAGCTTGAAGAACACTTCAATGGAGGATTGAGAGAGAGAATAGAGAGAGAGATGAATGATGGAGGGTGGCGGTTTTGGGGAGTGTATTGGAGAAGATAATGACTAAGTTAGCAAGGTGTAAAGGTGAAGAACAAAATAGAAGATGAGTCACTATGTGTGTGTGGCGGTTTCTTTTAGATTTTTAGGCAAAAATATCTCGTTTTACGGGTCTAATATGACGTTATAAAATCAAGAAATTAAAACTCTAGACGGTTACAGTTTTGACAAAATCTAATTCGACCGTTAGATTAGAAATAAATTACTTACTCGGAAAGCATATTTCGATTTCCAAAATCCGATGAAAAGTCGGGATAAGACAGTCCAAAATTCGCCCGAAAAAATAATAAAAACTGACTATCTCCGGTGAACTCGTATCGAAGAAAAAGTGAATGCAAAGTCTGACGGTTTTTCGATCTGAGTTTTCGGACGAAAATTTTATCGGACGCGAAAACCCTAATACAGTTTTCGTTCGACCGACTTCTGGAATTTATTTTCAAAAACGGATTTCACCATCAGTCTTAGAATCAAAAATCCTTAACTTAGGCGTGCAAAGCCTTAATTCATAATTAAATTTTTATTTTAACGACGGAAGAAATATCTGGGGTATTACAGATTATATGCATTATGAAATGCATAAATTATTTTTTGCATTATTCATATTCATATTATTAGATGTTTTTATGGGAGGGGATCACGTAGGAACTAATCTCGACAATGATTTTTTTTATTTATCTACGGTCTAAATTAATTGCTACATTAAATCATTGTAGTTTGTTCATTAAAAGTATAGTAATCATACGTGCATTAAGTTAGTGTAATTTGTGCATTATTTTGTGTTAATTTGTGCATTATCATATTTTGTGCATTAAGGTAATGCACTTTTTGCATTACTATGTGACAATAATGCATGGTGCTTACAGACCCATATAACAATAGGTTCGAACCTAACCAAACCACATCCGTTTTTTATTCATTGTTTTATTATATGGAGTATATTACATTAAATTTTGAACACTTAATGATAATGACTGAATAAGATAATTAGATAATTTAATTTTATTAAATATAAAATAGCATTTAATAATTTTAAAATAGGATTATTAAATCAAAAATATTACTTTAATAATCCCAAATAAAATTTATTGACTGAAGTTTGATAATTCTAAAATTAGAGTTTAATTTTCCCAAAATATGATATAATGTATTAATAATTTATTAGGTCTCTATGATCATAGCAACGATAATAAAAAACCAAAATTAGTTTCATTAATCCCTTATTTTTGTCTGTGCATGATTTCTTGTATCATAATGCATTAATATATGACAAATGCATTAGCCATAAAGCACGAGAAGCCCATAAACCTTTGGAAAAAATAAGTGTGAGAAAGACCATAGTTTTCTGATTTTGATTAACTATTTTAGTAACAAATGCTACACGATCAACGTAATGTCAGCAGATAATGATATGGTAAGTTTTATTTTACCGTCCTACCCTTATCAACTCAAATATATGTTTTAGACGATTTATGCATTAATTTGTGTGAATTGGTTTAAACAAAATTTGTTCGTTAATGGTCCTGAATTGTTCTTAGTTCTCACTTAAGGGGATGTTCTCACCAGATCCACTCCCTATATATATATATATATGGATGAGTTCATGTGAAAATTATTATTTGTAGGAACTAAAACTCTTTCCTATTCATTGATTAGGTGCATTTGTATCGTTTAGACCGTGACATTTGTTAGAGAATTTCATTTTAATTAATCTTTTGCGTGTAAAATAGGGTAAAAAGGTCCAATTTTTTTAGCAAATAACTCATTCCCTAATTTCTAGCCACAAATCTTGGATTTCACTTTCTTATTATTTTTTCCAAATTCTCAGCACCTACCAATTTTATTCATGTACACAACTAACGACAGACATCTATAAAAAAAGCAATAATGAGTTTAATTTTTTGTTTGCCATTCCTAGGGGTGGACTAAAATACCGAAATTTCGGTATACCGATCGAACCGAACCGAAAAATACCGTATTTTTTCGAACTTATGGTATACCGTATTTTTGGTATGGTATGATACCGTACCGAAAGGTTTTGGTATAGTAACGGTATATGAATTTCAAATACCGCGGTATACCGTATCGAACCGAAAGTTTGATATACCGAAATTTTCAATAAATACCGATATTTGGTACATACCGAAATCGCGGTATATGCTGAAGATTTGGTATATGCCGAAAATTCTAAACAATTATACATAAATTGATATAACTATATATGTATATATATTAAATTATTAATGAATTATTCATTATATTTAATTAATAATATCAACTTAACCCATTTTCAATTGTGCTGCTGTTGAGAATTGAGATGTTAAATTATTAATTGTTGTTGTGATGTTAAAATGTACGTTGGATTTTCTTTTAACTTTTTTGGACTTAATTGCTTGTTGAAGATAATTATTATTAGTATTAAGTGTTTTCTATGTTTTTTGGAATTTAAATATTTGATGTTCATATTTTCGGTATACCGTACTTTTACGGTATACCGAACATAAGGTACGATAACGGTATGCCTTTTGAACCATACCAAAATTTCGGTATACCGAACTTCGGTATGCCAAAAATTTTGGTATGGTATCAATATCAAATTATGCATACGGAAAATTTCGGTATGGTATGCGGTATGACCAAAAAATCCTGGTATGGTATACCGAACCAGCCCTACCATTCCCGATTTAATTGATAATATTGCTATGTTTTGTAATGTTATAAATGCATTAAAATGTAGAGATGTGTGTTATGCATAACGTTAAGTATGCGTTATATTTGTATAGATTATGCATTACCAGAATACCTAAATGATGAATATATAATTAATGACTTGTAATTGCATTATTTTAAAGAAATTAAAAATGCATTATATATGATGTAATAAATGAATAATGACCACTAAAAATATGCATAATGAATTACAAATAAATGCATTATTAGTGATCTGTATATCAGAAGTCCCGATCGATCCTAGGCATTTCCTGCTGAGACTATGCCGTTTAATGATTTCCTCATCGGCAAATTAGTCTCTGATGAGCTTTCTTCCTCTGAATCGTTGAAGAAAGAGGAGGAATCTGAAATGCCTCCTGCTACCCTTCTCCCTTTTTAACTTTTTGCTGATGTCAAAAAGAGGGAAGAAGATGACTAACTCTCTTGTAGAGTCCTGCTGTGACAGTACTCCAGCAGGAAGGCCGACAGGGATAGAGATCGTCAATGCTGAAGAAGAGTGCTGATAGGTGGTCAGGTGCCTCAGAATGCTGTTTGAGGCATTCAAACAGACATGACCTTAGCCTCGAGCCTTCAGAGAAGCGAGGAAGAATATGTCCAAGGCTGATGAGAAGAAGGCTGACGAAGGTTTCTCAGTCTCGCCTCGTGGCTCGAGACAGGTATTCAATTTGAAAGCTGAATACCTTCAACTGACGTTAACTCAGCCTTATGGAAGCTGAAGACCCTTCTTAAGGAGGTGGAGAAGATGAAGACCTAGAATAGATTAGAAGTTAGGACTGGAGTTTTTTTTTTTTAACTCAGTTGTAACCATAATCCTCTCCAATTTGTAATCTGTCATAACAAGTTGCTGGTTTTTAAAAAGGTCTTCAACTGTTGACCTCACTTGTTGATAACCTCTCATTGTCCAAGTTCGAGGTCAACATTTTTCTTTTGTTTTGTTTTTATTTTTGTGCTCACACTTTCCTTCTAAAGACTAAAATTGAGTTTATCTTTTTGTCTTGCTGGTATTAGTTTGTGGTATCAGTTAGGAAAGAATGGTGATGTCAGTTAGGGTTTTGGCATCATCAAAAAGGGGAAAATTTTGAAAAAATTATAAAGGTTTCGAAAGATGCCTAAAATCTAATTGACCATGACTGAGTAGATGATTGCCTTTAGTCTGTTTAGCTAAGCTCAATGTTTGAGTGTAGGAATTTTATCTTTACAAGAGTCAAGCAGAAGAAGTCAGCCAGACTAGAGAAGGAGGTTCGTGAAGAACTTAGCTGAGGCTCAAACTCAGCTAAGGCCCAGACTCAGCTGAGGGATCACACTTAGTTGAAACTTAAGGTCAGTTGGGACATAAAACCCAACTGAAGCACGAACTCAGTTGGACAGCAGCTCAGTTGACTCCACAACTGAACCACGCAACTGAAGCCATACAGTTGGCGTGAAGAGAAGTTGTGTCCAAAGTCAAGACGTCTCTAAGTGGAGAAGAGAAGATGCAGAAGAAGGAGGAGCTGCAGTCCAGTTTGTGAATCTACTCGGGAGCACAAGTCAGCTGGAAAACTTACCATAAATGGACCGACAACAGCGACGTGCAAAAGCATGGTCGTAGGTACCGTTTCTGGAAAAGTCACCAGTAAAGCACGTGCAGTGCCATGCTTTTGGCAGAGGTCAAACGGCTCTTTCCAATAGTTGGTTTTGACCTTTCCTCTATAAATAGAGGTTTCCACAACAAGGCTAAAATGGGGGTTGATACAAGTAGAGAAAAAGCACTCTAGAGTGCCGAGAGATAACACAAAGAGTGAAGCGGCACAAGCAGCTTTTCACCTCTCTCTCTCTCTGAGCAAGAGGACCGACGAAGAAAGAGTAGAGTGATTTCTCTCCTTTTCCCCCTAGCCTCTTAGAAGTTCCTTTTCTTGATTGAGGCTAGCGACCTAGTCCTTGCTTGTTTTGTACCCCCTCAAGACTCTATCTTAAAGAGATTGAGTTCTTAGCATTAGGTTGAAGCCTCCACTCCCCTAAAGTGTTGAGGCGTCCTTGTTGGATTCTCCCCCCCAAAAATCCAAACCCAGGTGTTACTTTGAACCCGGAATCAAAGTCTAGAGGTCCCTTAGAACCAGTAATTCAATACCATGTCGGTTGGAACCTGTAATCCAAGAAGAGGTCCCTTGGAATCAGGAATCCAAGAGTTGGTCCCTTGGAACCAGTAATCCAATACCAGGTTTTGGAATCCGTAATCCAAGCAGAGGTCCATTGGAACCAGAAATCCAAGAGTTGGTCCCTTAAAATTAGGAATCTAAGACAGTCTGAACACTTGTCCGAAAAAGTATTGAGGGGTCTTGTTCGAACCCGGAATTGAACTGGTTAGATTTGCTTGGAACCCAGAATCCAAATGGGCGTTTGGTGAAGCACGCGTAAGCTTACCTAGTGGATTGCTTTCCTAAAAAAGAAGTCCTGGACTTAGGAGGTCGATCTCCAAACCACGTTAAAATATTGTGTGCTTACTTTCTGTACTTTACATTCAACATTTTAATTTTTGTACCTAGCCAACTACCTCTAACATATGCACTGCACTAACTTGGGAATTTAACCTTCCCCTTTCACAAAAGTTTCAGTTATTGTAACGAACTTATCTTCCACCATCTTCTGCATTGCATAAATGTTTAAAACCTCAGTTGGTGCAAGCAGTTAAACTTCAGGCATAGGAGTTAGCTGAGCTACCAATTGTGTGATTAGCTCCAACTGAGCAACTCAGTTGTAGAGCTTCTCCAACTGTCTCTTCCAGTTGTGAGTAAACTGACCCGATCAATATATCTCAGTGAAAAGACAGTAGGCAAAACGAAAATTGTTACTTGTGTATTCCTCCACCTCGTCCATACACCAATTACTCTTTATCGGGACCATTAAGTGGTATCAGAGCCGTGGTTCAAAAGACTGTTGTTTCTGATTCACAAAGTGTGAGTCGAGTATATCTTTCAGTGGTCAACTGAACAGATCTTTTCTGAAATCTATTAGTGCATTCTGCTTCATATCATTTTGTTTGTCACTTGTGGTGTGCAGGAAAGATGAACCGACACTACTGGAAAGCTTGTTGGAGTTCTCTGTGGACGATTATCCCACGTGGAGATTTCGTCTTAAAATGACTCTGACTGCCAAACATCACAGGATGTGTGAAACCATTCAAAATGGTCCCATCCAGGTGACTTATTCAGTGTTGGTGACTCCCGTCGATCCAAGGGAAGGAGAGATGATGAAGGAGGAATCTAAAGCCGTCCACCAGTACACTGAGGAAAAAAAAAGACATCGCTAAGAGCGTTAGCTCTTCCACAGTCGGCAAAGCCTACTTGCCAAAGATTATCAATTGCCTCACGGTAAAATATATGTGGAAGTCCTTAGCTGCACTCTGTGAGGGCTCTGACGAGAATAAAGAGAACAAGTTCACTTTAGCTTGTCAAAAGTTCGAAAACTTCTCTCCGCTTTCTGGGGAATCCATTGACAAGATAAAGCTAAAATTCATAGAGGTCCTTATGGACATTGAGAGTATTCGGAAGGGGAAATACTCTCAGCGAGAGATGAACCTCAAGGTTCTCTCCAGGCCAGGCGAAAAATGGACAGTCTATAAAGTCGTCCACCAAAATCAGAGTGACCTCAGTTCGTTTTCAACTGAGAAGTTGTTCTCCATGCTCAAAGCAAATGAGTATGATATCCTTCGACTGAAGCCTTACAAGCTTTAGAAAACAAAACAGACCGAGGAAGAAGGTTCAACTGCCAAGTCCATGGCGCTTCGAGCTGAATCAGACAGGTCCAAGTTCGCCCGACCCTCACGGTCCGCTGACTCCTCAGCTAGGGATTGAGTAGGTCAGAACTCGAGAAAAGGGTCAAAGAGCTGACCAATCAACTCGAGGAGATGAACTTCAAAATGGAAAAGTACAGGAGGATCAGTCTGATCAGGCGGCGCTCAACTGACCCATCCTCCATGAATCGAAGCAAAGGCTGCTTTGAGTGCGGTAAGTCAGGACACTTCAATGCCAAATTGCCAACTGTCCTGACCTTTCCATGAAGGAGAAGGATGCTCTCCGATGAAAAGCCAAGGAGATATCCAAGGTTATGATCATCGAGGAAGACGTTGTTGATACCGACGTGTTCTCAGAGTCAGAAGGAGAAGAAACTGACTCGCCATCCAGTCCAGCTAGAACATAGCAGTGCCTCATGGCCTTGCCTGAAAAGCCAACTGAAGAGGACCTTGATGAATTGAGAAAGAGAAGAGCCGCCAAATTCGTCTGGGTGTTAGACAACGGATGCTCCAGATATATGACACCCAGGGAAATCTTCTCAAAGACATCAAGCTTCGAGAAGGATATATAATAACCTTTGGTGATGACTCTCAAGGGAAAACCAAAGGATCCGGTACATTCGAAACTCAGCTTGTGTCCATTAAAAATGTGTTGTTGGTAGACGGATTGAAGTATGACTTGCTCTCCGTAGGCCAACTGTGCAATAATGATTTTTCTGTGAAGTTTGATGCACATGGGTGCAGGGTGAAAGACATCAAGACCAAGAAAGCTCTTCTATGTGGTAGACAATTTTCATCAGGTGGAGTCTATTACATTGACTGGTCGAGTAGCTTACCAGAAACATGCCATGTATCCAAGAGCAGCTCTGAAACAAGTTGGCTATGGCATAAAAGACTCAACCACCTCAACTTCAAAACCATGAACGCACTAGCTCGCTAACAGCACGTAGTTGGGATACCGGACTTGAAGTTCTGTCCGATGCACCATTGTAGTGCATGTCAGCTCGGAAAGTTGGCCAGAGCATCATTTCATCTTAAAGTGTCGCCATTGACGGATCGAGTTCAGCAACTGATCCATATGGATCTGTTCGGTCCGGTCACTCCTGAGAGCCTAAATGGAAATAAATACACTGTGGTAGTTACTGATGACTACTCGAGGTACAATTGGGTGATCTTCATGGCACACAAGAATGAGACGAGAGAAGAGTTGCCTAAACTGATGGATAGACTTGCAAATCAACAAGGAAAATCTATCGTCTCCATCAGATCTGATCGCGGAACTGAGTTCCTCAATGAGTCTATCATTGAGTATTGCGAGAAGAAAGACATAACTTACCAAAACTCAGCTGCAAGGACTCCACAGCAGAATAGAATAGCTGAAAGGAGAAATCGAACGCTGAAGGATGCGACAACTTTCATGCTCACCAGCTTAGCTGTGCTATAGAGATTTTAGGCAGAATCAGTCAACATAACGTGCTTCACGTAAAACCTATCCCTCCTCATGAAACGGCAAGAGAAGACTCCATACGAGCTGTGGAGGAAAAGAAAGCCAAACATTTCCTACTTTCATGTGTTCGGTTCTAAGTGTTACATCCACAACAATGGAAAGGCTCAGTTGAAAAGTTTCGAGCCGAAAGCTGTCAAAGGTATATTCTTAAGATATGCTGCGAAGTCTAAAGCTTACAGAGTTTTCAACAGCAGGTCCAGAATTGTGGAGATAACACCTCATGTGTTGTTTGATGAATCTGCTTTTGAGTGCAGGGAACATGCTAACTGATAGACAACTGAAGGAAGTGCACCAGCCCAGCCAGATGAGACAAGATCTCAAGCTCAAAGATTGAAGAATCTAGCAGAGCAGCTTATTTGGTTAGCTGAAGTTAATGAAGTGTACTCGTCTAACGACGAAACTGAAGATCCCGCCTCAAATCAAGGGGGGAATTTTAGAGCCAACTGACTAAGTGTCAACCATAGCTGAAGCTCAGTCAGAAGAAGCAACTGAGCAGCCATCAGGTCCAGGTGACGAAGCGCAGTCGTTACACTCTTCGCACAAATAAATTTATAACACCTCTTGCCCAACAAGGTAGTAGGTAATGGCAAGTGGGGTCGATCCCAAGGGACTTGGCATAAATCTGCTCTTCAAATCAAACTCAACAAAAGGGGTTTTGACTGCAACGTATCCTGTAACTCAACAAGTAAAAATATCAAATAACAAAAGAGTTTGGATTGAGTTTTGAATCCATCATCCTAATTACTCATCACTCGTTCATTGGTGCAAAGATATTCAATTAACTGATCTCATCACTTGGTTTAAGACAAAGATTAGTTTATACCCTAAAGGTTACGAAGTCACGATATAAACACACTTAGCCTATGTCTATCCAATTTTACAGATCTTGATCAGAAGGCAAGATCTCATCTCTTGATCAACAAAGTCACGAAGACACTTCAGTAACGATGCTGCCCAACATGCATTAAGAATAAGCAGACCCAAGACAGCCAAGAGGTAGGTTACTACCGACTGCTCTCCAACACTCTTTACCTTCTTGGGCACGAAAAACACTCTCGAGTTGAATCCCAATTCCTGTTAATGACTTAATATCAATATCTAGATGGTGATCAATCATATGTCAACATCAATTAAGTTTAGAATTAATCCTAAGAGTTTCGGGAACAAAATTAATTAACGAACTAACACAATTCGACCTCATGAGTTTTGAACAAGTAATTTACGATCACTTCATCTACATCCAACCCAAACAATAAATTTAGCTACGCATAATATTAAACGAAAGCACAAAATATATAAAGAAAATTATAACTGAAATTAAACTGGGAACGAGTTGCTGCCTAAAAGCGTGAATCAGCAACCAAGGTCTTGGCGTCAAGCCAACAACTAAACTACTGCCGAAAGTATAAAACGAACGTAAAAGTAAATTGCCCGTAGGACTTGTTTCTTCCTCACTTCCTCTCAAACTAAGAATACAGAACTAGCTATGAACTTGAATAAAAACGGCACCTCTTATATAATGGAGTCGGCCATATATATAGGCGAAGGGATTAGGGTTGAGATAGTTTCCTTGTTGGTGAAGGATTCTTCCCATGCATATCACATCCGCCTTCTCTCTCATCCATGTAGCCACGATTCTCTTCCCTTGCTTGGTAGATATCTTCTTTGATTAGGTCCGGCTAGGATAAGGAAAGAAATATCCAATCCTTATTCTCTTTCTTGAGGGAAAAGAAATCTGCTACTGGCTCGACACACTTCTTGCCCTCAATGTCTGCATCCTGGATTGCTTCCTGTATTGACCAAGATCCTGGCTCCTCCGAGTACTCTGTCTGTTGGCTTCAAAGATATGAGGAGGTACTTCCTGACTTGTAGAGCATGTAAAAAGTTGTTGCCCAGCTACAAGCCTCCAGCCCTATGCTCATTTGCATCGTATCGCCATTTCAGCATCTCAAACAGATTTTCCACCGAATTTGCCCAACATCCCACCTGTTCTTCCCTGCACACCATCTCTCAACTTTGTGTCCTCCCAGACACACTTTGACTCGATAAAGACTAAAAACACAAGAAAAACACAAGAAAAGATAGACACAAATATGGGTTCATCACACCCACACACTTGAATTACACTTGCCCTCAAGTGTACGGTTGCAACTTTACCCAAGACTCAAACACAGAAAAGACAAAACAAAGAAAAACACAGACTCAAAAGATCAGCACAACACCATGTTAGTCCAAACAGAATATGTAAGTAGATATTGCCATCAAACAGGTCAAGATAGAGTTATTGGGCAACAAGGGTATCCTCACCAGCACTCAACTCTCAAGTGTATATGGTTATATGTATACGCTCTTGACTAAAATAAAGAATGTCTTTCCATAGGCTTGCCTGCCTTCTACATCTCTATTTCTTTGAACAAAATCAAAATCACTTATCCTTAAGTCTTTATTGGGTTGTAACGTGGCTTAAGGCAAAAGTTAGGGAATGTATAGGAACTGGCTAAGTCAAGAACTCGATTCTTGAGCAACAGATTGCCCTCAATTCCTCACTCCTCATAATCATTACACCCTAGCACACTTATTATCTTTTCTGAACTTTTATTTTTCTTCTTTCGTTTTTTTTCGTTTTTTCTTTTTTTTACTATATATATATATATTTAAAGGATATTGCCCAGCAAATGCTACCCAGCATTTCCTTTTCATCCCCCATTCTTCTAGACCTGAGTTCTTGACCAGGATGGCTTATAAGTTCAGGCTACTATAAGTGATTTGAAAGAATTATCATAAAGCTCAAAGGGGCTAAACAAAGGGTAAATGTCAAGGTAGAAAATTTTGGCCATGGGCTAATTTAAACAAAAACGCCTAATTTATCTAAGTAATTCAATCAAGTCACACAAAGTTTTAATTAAGAAATGCAGGCAACTAGACCAACAAGTGTCAACTGGTCTTTATCACACAAGAAAGAATAATGCTTCATATGTATATAGCATTTAAAGCTAAAAAAAACCTCACAGTTCATGCCCAATATCTCATTCCGTCCTACCTATCTACATTCGGCATCATCTACATCAACATTCCTATTCTGACTTGTCATGCCACATGCTGATCAACAACTAAAACACACTTTAAAAACACATAAAACAGACTAACGCCCCAACACCCACACACTTTGCCTTAGGCAAAGTGGTTACAATGTTGGGCTACTACAAACACAAAACAAAACTGACTCAACAATTATTTACTGACTAAGCCAAGAAGGAAATTCTAAGGCCTTCACCACACAATTTGCTAGGCAAATTGTGGGTGAAGGCAGTAAGTGTACCTTCTCGACCAACAAGACACAACACAAACACAAAAACACAAAAAAACCTATACTAACATAAAAATGGGAGGATCATAAAATCAAAGAGAAGATTCAGGCGGGTACCTGAATCCTTGGTGTACAAAGAATGCCAGCTGGGCATCCCTAATCTCGGTCAATATCTTCTCCATGTTGGTTAGTCTGGTCTCGACCTCATTGTAGGCAGCACCGCTGCACTGGTGCTTGTCTTCTCTTTCTTGCCCAAGGGTGGTCGCCTGGTGGATTTTGGCCTGCCGTAGTCGATGAACACGTATCTGCCATTCTTCAACTTAATGTCGTTCATCTTCTTGAAGGCAACTTCTCCCAACTTGTTGACCGCCATCACCGGCTTCCCCTTCATCTCGTCGTAGACACCAACTCCCTTCGCAAAAGCAGTCACGAAGTGCCCACATGTACATCCCAAAGCCTGCTTTGCCAGTACCGTCTTCAGTTGCTCACCAAGAAAGGCCGCGAAATTGACCTTAGTCTTGGTGTGCATACACCACAACAAGTACCTCTCCTTGTTGCTCAGGCTGTTCCCACTATCGTTCTTGCCGTACAAGTTGTAGGCGAGAATGCGATGGCAAAGCCTCAGGGCATGAGTCTTCAACTCAGTTCCCTTGTTGTTGGCCCCATAGTACGGTGCTCCATTGCCGATCTGCTTCCACTGATCCTGGTTAGCTATATCGCCCGGGGATGGTACCATGGTCTTGGCCTCCATGAATTCTTTCTTGGCCAAGTCCCTCAAACTCACCATCTCCAGGATCTGGTTTAGAGCACTCACTTAAAAATCGTACTTCTCGCCCAATAGCGAGAAGGAGATCATGCTCACCCCAGTCTCGGGATCACTTGTTACTGCCGCCGTGATGTACACCTCCTTAACTTGTTCCTCATAGACCTCCACAGGCCACTCCAAAAACTGACCCCAGCCTATCCCCTCAAACAACTTCCTGACCTCTTGGGCAACACCCAGGTTCTCGTATAGTTTGAAGTCGAGAACCTTAGGTGCAGTCACCTTCCGATCCCTGGGCTTCCTACACGTCACTACTGTAGCACCCTTCTTCTTCTTCCTGTTCCGGCCACTTGCTGGAGTAGACTGATCATCATCCTCTTCTTCCTCAACATCGTCCCCTGCTTCCTCCTCGCTAACCCTTGACGAAGTTCCGACAGCTATCCCCTTCGAGATCGACAGCTGGACAGACCCCGCGTCTGAAGCAGCAGATTTGTGCTTCTTCGCCGGCGTGTCTTCGCCACCGTGAGGGCGCTTCATGGCAGTCGGACCACTCTTCATCACCGGCCTTTCCTTGGCCTTGGTCTTCGCCTCCGCCGCCAACCCTAAAACCACTTCTTCTATTGCCTCATCCAGGTCTTCTTCCTTATTCTCCTCGTCGTCCACATTATCACCTTTTCCTTCACCATCTTTCTCATCTCCTTCCTCCCCATCGTCTTTTTCCTCCTCTGCTTCTTCTTCCAGATCTTCCTCCTCAAACACGGGCTTAGACTGGGTCTCTCCCTCCGGCTGCTTCGCCACCTCGTCCATCAGACTTGGGTTTTCGTCGCTCATTATGAGTGCAGCATCGACCGGCGGGCTTTTGGGCACGCTTGACCCGATGGTGACGGAAGGGTTTTGGTCAGCAGAGGGTTTGGCGGGTTCCATGGAAAGTTTTCTTTTGGTGGTGGTGGTATTGTCGGTGGTGAGATCGATGTTAGTTCCGGTGGGGATTTTGTTAAGTTTTCTATTTCGTGGGCGAGTGGACACCATAGTAAGGGTTTAGAGGTTTTGATGGAGAGAGAATAGAGAGAAGATGAGAAGTTGCAGAGTTGAAATTCAAATTGGTAGTGGGGGTGGTGGAGACAACGTGATGTAATAGGTATATAGGGCGCAGTTTTTAAGGGCAACAGTAACCGCCACAGAAAGTCTTTGACCAACAACTTGGTTCTTGATCACGTCCTCTGCTCGACACCCTGTTTTCTTCTCCATCTTGGTCCCTGATCTACAACCTGCATCTTGCTCAACATCTCCTGCACACTTCGAAACACAAATACACTCCGGAAACAAACTCTTTCCTATGGTTAGACTTAAAATAAATTACTACGAAATCAAATACCTAAAGCATAAACTAACTATTTTTTTTTTTGGATTTTCAATATTTTTTTCTAGAAAATAAGGATAAAGAAATAACGAAAAAAAAGAAATAAAATGAAAATACTAACCAGGTTGCCTTCTGGACAGCGCCCCGTTTAAGATCTTGGGCACGGCATCCCCCTCTTTAGAAGTCAGAGGTCCTCCTCGACAGGGATCCCAGATGGTTCCCCCTCAACAAATTGTTCTTGCGCAAGATAGGCCTTCAAGCGCTGACCATTGACTTTAAAAATCTTCCCATTCTTGGGATCCTTGACTTCGACAGCTCCATTTGGGAATTGAGCTTGTACTTCATAGGCACCTGCCCACTTGGTCGAGAGCTTACCCGAAGAGAGCCTAAACTGCATTTGGTACAACAACACTTGTTGCCCAAAATGGAACTCCTTCTCTTTAATCAAAAGATCGTGGGTCTTCTTCATCCTTTCCTTGTATAAGCCAGCATTGTCATAGGCTTGGAGTCTTATCTCATCGAGTTCTTGGATCTCGAGCTTCCTTGATTCACCTACCTCGTTCCAATCGAGTTGAGTTGGGCAACAGCCCAATGTGCTCGATGTTTCAGCTCCACGGGCAAGTGGCATCTCTTGCCATAGACCATGCGATAAGGGGACATGCCAAAAAGTGTCTTAAAGGCAGTCCTATACGCCCATAAAGCATCATCGAGGCGCATACTCCAATCCTTCCTTGTAGTGCCCACAGTCTTCCTCAAGATCGTCTTGATTATTCGATTTGACAATTTTGCTTGTCCATTGGCTTGTGGGTGGTAGGCTGTTGACACACGATGAGTAACTCCATACTTCTTGAACAAAACGGTCACCGTTGCGTTGCAAAAATGAGAACCTTGATCACTAATTATAGCTCGAGGTACACCAAACCTATTGAAAATTTGCGTTCTCAAAAAACTGGAAACCACCTTAGAATCATCCTTGTTGGAAGCACGAGCCTCTACCCACTTCGAGACATAGTCTACTGCCAATATTATGTACTTGTTACCTTTGGAACTCGGCAAGGGTCCCATAAAATCCATACCCCATACGTCGAACACCTCCACGGGCAAGATCGATATCATGGGCATTTCATTTCTTCTTGTGATGTTGCCTTCCCTTTGGCACTTCTCGCACATCTTGACCCACTCATAACAATCTCTGAACAATGTTGGCCAATAAAAGCCACACTCCAAAATCATTCTTGCAGTCCGTTGATGCCCAAAATGTCCTCCGCATTCCTTGTTGTGACAATGCTTAAGAATGCTCTTTTGCTCTTTATCCTCGACACACCTCCTTATGATCTTGTCCGCACATTCCCTCCATAAATATGACTCGTCCCAAATATAGAAACGACTCTCGTATTTAAGCTTGTTCCTTTGATAACGCCCAAGGTCGGAGGGTATCTCTCCAGTCACCAAGTAATTCACGATATCAACATACCATGGTTCATCTTGGGCAAGACTCAGGTGCTCGTCAGGAAAGGTTTCCTTGATCGGCACCCCATCATCAGGCTGGAGGATTCGACTTAGGTGGTTGGCAACTTGGTTCTGGGCACCACTCTTATCTTTGATCTCTATGTCAAATTCTTGCAACAAAAGGATCCATCTAATCAATCTTGGCTTGGACTCCTTCTTGCTCAGCAAGTACTTCAATGCTGCGTGATCCGTGTACACTATGGTCTTGCCTCCAAGCAAATAGGATTTAAACTTTTCAAAAGCGAAGACAATAGACAACAACTCCTTCTCCGTAGTGGCATAATTGCATTGGACGGGGTTCAACATCTTGAAAGCATAATAGATGACATAGCTTTCATTTCCCTGTTTTTGGCCAAGAACTGCTCCCACGGCATAACCACTGGCATCACACATTAATTCAAAAGGCATCCCCCAATCTGGAGATTGGATAATAGGGGCTGTGATCAAGTTCTCCTTCAAGGCATGGAATGCCTTCTTGCAATCTTCATTGAAATCCCATGGCACATCATTTTGAAGTAGTTTCGTCATTGGTTGTGCGATCTTGGCAAAATCCTTGACAAATCTTCTATAAAACCCAGCATGCCTTAGGAATCCTCTCAACTCCTTCACAGATCTTGGGTAGGGTAACTTGGCAATAATGTCGATCTTGGCCTTGTCCACCTCAATTCCTTTTCCTGAAATGACATGCCCCAAGACGATTCCTTCTTTTACCATGAAATGGAATTTTTCATAATTCAACACAAGGCACTTCTCAACACATCTCTTCAAGACTCGATCAGGTTGTTGAGGCATGATTCGAAGGTCTTGCCGTAGACGGTAAAGTTGTCTATAAAGACTTCGATGCACTCTTCAAGAAGGTCTAAAAAAATGTGCATCATACACCTTTGAAATGTCCCTGGTGCATTACACAATCCAAATGGCATCCTCCTATATGCAAATGTGCCAAACGGACACATGGAGGTGGTCTTGCCTTGATCCTCATCAGCAACTTAGATCTGCATGTAACCAGAATAACCGTCAAGAAAGCAATAATAGTCATTACCAGCTAACCTCTCAAGCATCTCGTCGATGAAAGGCAAAGGAAAATGATCCTTCTTCGTCTTTTGGTTGAGCTTTCGGTAATCTGTACATACTCGCCATCCAGTTTACAATCTCATGGCCACCATCTCATTTTTCTCGTTCTCAACAACTTGGATTCCTGACTTCTTGGGCACCACATGCACAGGACTTACCCACCGGCTGTCCGACACGGGATATATGATTCCTAAGTCAAGAAGCTTAAGTATCTCTTTCATTACCACTTCTTTCATGGCGGGATTCAATCTCCTTTGTGGGTCCCTTACTGGGGCAACATCCTCCTCAAGCAAGATGTGATGAACGCAGTCCACAGGGTTAATGCCTTTGATGTCGGCCAAGGTCCACCCTATTGCTTCCTTATATTTGCTCAGCACCTCACCAACTCGGACCTCCTCCATTCTTGACAGCTCGGATGCTATGATCACGGGCAAAATCTCGTTCTGGCCGAGATATATGTATTTCAGGTGCTTGGGCAAAGGTTTCAGCTCCAACGTAGGGGCCTTTTGCAATGATGGCACCAATATGTCTTCCGGCTTCAATTCAGGGATGTTGAGTGGTTCAAACCCCTGAGGTTGCATGTTGCCCGGAATCCTGGCATAAGTACAAGCCGGCATCCTGCTCAAGAACTGTTTGTTGCCAGAATTCCTCTACCAACTCCTCAGTCTCATCATGGGGTAGTTCATTGAGTTCCTCGTCGAACTCGTCTTCATCTTCACGGAAGTTTTTAGGAGTGTTGTTATCCCCTAACTCCTCATCCGTCCCATAGTCTTCATCGGTGGAGTCGAAACTATGTCCATGGACTGACTCCTCCCATAAATCTTTATCACTTTCATACTCATCGCCTTCATAAAACTCCAACAAGGCACCATTATCCTCAATATCCTCATCTTGGTCGAGATCCAGGTCAAGACCTTGTATTAAATTGAGTTCACCTGGCCTGCATCCTCGTTGTCTTCTAAGAAGCAACTTAAGCTATTCAATGTCTCCACTCGTCGACCAAATGCATTGAGGGTATTGAGGTGTTCTAGGGCATCATCCTGATTTTGCCGATAAGCGTCAAACTCGACGACTTCTCCAGCCACTTGAACTGTCAACCTCCCAGTGTCACAATCAATTTTGGTGCAGGCCGTCCTCAAAAATGGCCTTCCGAGTAAGATCACTGGGTTTTTGATTGCTTTCTTTCCCATGTCAAGAACATAGAAGTCAGCTGGAAACAGAAGATCCCCCACCTTGACCTACACGTCCTCCAAAACTCCATCGGGGTAGACTGTGGACAAGTCTGCCAATTGAATGGCAACACGGGTAGGAGATAAAGGTCCAAAACTCATCTCGTCGAACATGGCTCTTGGCATTACATTTATCGAAGCTCCTAGATCAAGCATCGCCTTAGGTATTGACGTAGTACCTATTGTGCATGGGATAGCGAACATGCCAGGATCCTTCTTCTTAAGCGGTATATGAGAATTCATGAGTGCTGACACGTTCTCCACATGAAAACGGGCATTATCTGGGTACTTGGTCTTCTTCAAGCACATCTCTCGCAAAAATTTTGCACACTTTGGCATGGATTGTAATGCCATCAATAGTGGCAGGTTTATCTCCACTTTCTTGAACACCTCCATCATGTCCTCTAACTCTTTCTGATCACGATAGCGGGTAAAACGTCTTGGATACGGGATCTTTGCCTTAGCAGTGCGAGGAACAGTCCTCTTGGCCAAAGCCTCTGCTTCTTTTTCAGCCTTCAGAGAATCCAACAACACGTCATCTTTATCAAACTCCAGCTTTGATCTTTCCATCTTCACGTAGTCAAACAAGGCTTCATCCTCCTCATTATCAAAGACGGGATTCTTATTGGCCTTTATCCCTTCTTCACGCTTTGCCTTCAACTCTACATAGAGGTCATTGATATCTCCTGAGCTCATCTTTGTTTCTTCTAATCGAGCAGGTCCCTTGAGTTGATTCTTGGGCAGCACCTCTGACAAATCCTTACCTCTTCGCAAAGTCACAGCATTGACTTGCTCCTTCTTGACCTCCACTTGGGCAGGAAGCCTTCTGCTCTTGTCATCTACAAGCTTTGACAGAGTTTGGTTTATGTGAGTTAATTGAGCTTGAAGGTTGTTCGATTGACCTCGACTTTCCAATTGAAAGTTCTCAAAATCCCTCCTAAGCCTCTGGTTCTCATTGGTAAACCTATCGATGGTCTCCTTCATGAACTCCGTCTTTACTGGTTCTCGATAGGGAGGAACATAGTTATGTTGCTGTTGAGGCTGCTGTGGAGGTGGAGACACATATTACTGTTGAACAAGCTATTGTGGTTGTTGGTGGGCAGGAGGCATTTGATAATGGTTGTTTCCATATCTCAGGTTCTCGTGCTGATTTTGCCTATAGCCGTAGTTGTTGCCATAGTTGCTGTTATTGCCATACTGGAACCTTTGTTGCCCACCACCTTGCTGGTTCTGCCCTATTGCCTTCACTTCCTCTCCTTCTTCCACAAACCAACTGGGACATTCCGAGGTGATATGGCATGTTGCTTGACACACCTCGTATTTCTTCACAGCTCTGTGAACTTCCTTGCCATCGACCTTCTTTTTCAAGTCCTCCATTTGACCACTCATCTTGGTCATGAAGTCTTTCATGGTGCTGACCAAGTTATCGGAATTTCCCTTGTTGCCTTCATACCCCCCTCTTGGGATATCAACTTCATCTCGAGATTGATCAGCCATAGCAGCTATTTTCTTGAATACTTCAGCTGGAGATTGATCGACTATGGCTCCTCCGCAAGCTGCAATTATCCATTTCCTTTCAGATGTCCTTAATCCTTTTAAGAAATGCTCGATCAAATCAATGTCCTCGATTCAATGTTGAGGACATCTTGCGATCAACTTCTTGAACCTCTCATAATTTTCATACAACGATTCACTTCTACCCATTTTGATCGAGGAAATGGTATTCCTTCCACTTTGTATCCGGCCAACGGGTATGTACTTATCAAGGAAAGCCTGCTGCAACTTCTTCCAGGAGTTGATACTTCCCTCTGGCAAGGTGTAAAACCACTCACGTGCTCCGTCAAGAAGTGAGAACGGGAACGTGAGTAACCTTACGTAGTCTGGAAATGTATCTTGGACAACATCTCGTTCTCTGGCAACATCTCGGGTAGGAGGGGTATTGTTCCTTACAGTGTTGATCGCCATCTCAAAGTCTTGAAGATGGGTCTGAGGGTCTTCTTTGGGATGATCACTGAACTTGGGCAGTATCTGAATCAGCGAATGTTTGAGCTCCCAGTTGCCATTGATGGTGGGCAGCTTGATACTTGAAGGTCTGATCCCCTTGTCGTGAGGGAACATAATCTGATGGATGGTTTTCTCTTGCTGTCCTGCCATGGTTATTGATGTCTCTATTTCTGAACTGGATGTTAACTTCTCGCTGTCTGTACTCGTTGTTGAGCAAGAATCGTCTTCTTGTTCAATATCCTTATCTTCTGTCAAGCTCGGCAACTCTGAAGGTTCGTTGACGCCTTCTTCCAGATCTTTTTTCTTCTTACATTGTTCTGCTCGATTTCTCCTTGCTATCACCTCCGGGCAAGTTCCTGGATCTTGTGGATCTCCGTCACTCCGTAGATGTGGCTTGGGCATAAACCGTGCTCAACTCAAGCTAGAAGATTAAACTAGCTTAAAACCAGGTCCCCGGCAACGGTGCCAATTTGACGCAGCGCTGTCGTTACACTCTTTACACAAATAAATTTATAACATCTCTTGCCCAACAAGGTAGTAGGTAATGTCAAGTGAGGTCGATCCTAAGGGACTTGGCGTAGATCTGCTCTTCAAATCGAACTCAACAAAAGGGATTTTGACTGCAACGTATCCTGTAACTCAACAAGTAAAAATATCAAATAACAAAAGAGTTTGGATTGAGTTTTGAATCCATGATCCTAATTACTCATCACTCGTTCATTGGTGCAAAGATATTCAATTAACTGATCTCATCACTTGGTTTAAGACAAAGATTAGTTTATACCCTAAAGGTCACGAAGTCACGATATAAACACACTTAGCCTATGTCTATCCAATTTTATAGATCTTGACCAGAAGGCAAGATCTCCTCTCTTGATCAACAAAGTCATGAAGACACTTCAGTAACGATGCTGCCCAACATGCATTAAGAATAAGCAGACCCAAGACAGCCAAGAGGTAGGTTACTACCGACTACTCTCCAACACTCTTTACCTTCTTGGGCACGAAAGACACTCTCGAGTTGAATTCTAATTCCTGTTAATGACTTAATATCAATATCTAGATGGTGATCAATCATATGTCAACATCAATTAAGTCTAGAATTAATCCTAAGTGTTTCGGGAACAAAATCAATCAACGAACTAACACAATTCAACCTCACGAGTTTTGAACAAATAATTTACGATCACTTCATCTACATCCAACCCAAACAATAAATTTAGCTACACATAATATTAAACGAAAGCACAAAATATATAAAGGAAATCACAACTGAAATTAAACTGGGAACGGGTTGCTGCCTAAAAGCATGAATCAGCAACCAAGGTCTTGGCGTCAAGCCAACAACTAAACTACTGCAGAAAGTATAAAACAAACGTAAAAGTAAATTGCCCGTAGGACTAGTTTCTTCCTCACTTCCTCTCAAACTAAGAATGCAGAACTAGCTATGAATTTGAATAAAAATAGCACCCCTTATATAATGGAGTCGGCCATATATATAGGCGAAGGGATTAGGGTTGAGATAGTCTCCTTGTTGGTGAAGGATTTTTCCCATGCATATCACATCCGCCTTCTCTCTTATCCATGCAGCCACGATTCTCTTCCCTTGCTTGGTAGATATCTTCTTTGATTAGGTCCGGCTAGGATAAGGAAAGAAATATCCAATCCTTATCCTCTTCCTTGAGGAAAAAGAAATATGCTACTGGTTGACTCACTTCTTGCCCTCGATGTCTGTATCCTGGATTGCTTCCTGTGTTGACCAAGATCCTAGCTCCTCCGGGTACTCTGTCTGTTGGCTTCAAAGATATGGGGAGGTACTTCCTAACTTGTAGAGCATGTAAAACATTGTTGCCCAGCTACAAGCCTCCAGCCCTATGCCCATTTGCATCGTATCGCCATTTCAGCATCTCAACAACAGATTTTTCACCGAATTTGCCCAACATCCCACCTGTTCTTCCCTGCACACCATCTCTCTACTTTGTGTCCTCCTAGACACACTTTGACTCGATAATGACTAAAAACACAAAAAAAGATGGACACAAATATGGGTTCATCACCAGGACATCCTAGGCTAAGATCAGTCACATCCCCAGTTCATCCCTCAACTCCAACTGAGGATGGAACTGCACCAGAAGCAAAATCACCAAGATCAGCACCTCCGGTGTCTCCAAGACCGGACTATTCCATCACGATACTCGACTCAGCCAAGTGAGCCAGTAAGCACAAACATTGGTATGGGGACCACGTTAATGATCCCGTGATAGGAAATTTGCACGCTGGCGTCCGAACCAGACGATCAGCTCAAGTTGTAGATTTCTCATCTTATGTTTCGACTCAGTCAGGAACCTTAGCTGATGATGAATCAACTTTGGAAGCACAGTATGCTGACGAGCTCAGGATACTAGAAAAGCTGGAACAGGCAGGAGATGTAAGCATGATTGCATGCTTTGTGGTAGATGTGCCTGAACCCAAAAACATCTTAGAAGCTTTGAGATGTATCCACTGGACCCAAGCAATGCAAGAAGAGCTCAACAAGTTTCTCAGAAACTTTGTATGGGAACTTGTTGAAAGACCTGAGGGGGTCAAGGTAATTGGGATGAAATGGATCTTCAAAAATAAGCGTGACGCCATTGGGTGTGTTATGAGAAATAAGGCTAGATTGGTAGCTAAAGGTTACTGTCAGCAAGAAGGAATTGACTTCGAGGATTCCTTCGTTCTAGTTGCTCGTCTGGAATCAATTCAGATTTTTCTAGCCTACGCCGCTCACCACAAGTTCAAAGTCTATCAAATGGATGTGAAGTGTGCGTTTCTCAATGGCGACATCAAAGAAGATGTTTATGTAGCTCAGCCTCCCGATTTCAAAATTGGTGACGACAGAGTCTACAAGCTGAAGAAAGCTATATATGGACTGAAACAGGCTCCGCAAGCATGGTATGAAACCTTGTGTGGCTTTCTACTCAAATCAGGGTTCATTCGAGGTTCAGTCGACAAGACCCTTTTTCACCATCAAAGTTAGAGGAGACATCTTGGTGGTGCAAATCTATGTCGACGACATCATCTTCGGATCCAAATCCGAAGATATGTGCAAGAGCTTCTCCCAACTCATGAAGGACAAATTCGAAATGTCGATGATGGGAGAGATAAATCATTTCCTTAGGCTACAGGTGAAGCAGTCGACAGAAGGAATTTTCATCAATCAGTCCAAGTACATAAAGGAGTTGATCTCCAAATTTGGACTGACCTCTAGCCGGACCACAAAGATCCCAATGAATATAAATTGAAAGATCGACCCGAGCCAGGAAGGGAAGCTCGTCGACGCCAAGATGTACAGAGGGATCATCGGGTCGTTATTGTATCTAATTGCTAATCGACTAGACATCTCCTACATAGTTGGAGTTTGTGTAAGATTTCAGGTTGAGCCTAGGGAAGCTCAATTGCACGCATCAAAGAATATCATCAAGTACCTCAAGGGATCAGTCCACGTGGAACTGTGGTACCAGACTGATGATAACATTAAACTGACCGGCTACTCAAACGCAGACCTAGCTGGAGACAGAGTTGATAGGCGATCAATCTCTGGATATTGTTAGTTTCTAGGAAGCAAGTTGGTTTTCTGGTTCTCGAAGAAACAAGTTTGCGTCGCCACCCCCACAACTGAGTAGTAGTATATGGCAGCTAGAAGCTACTGTATGCAAGTTCTCGGCTGAAGCAACAACTGAGAGACTACGAAGTAGAGACTGGCCAGGTACCCATCTTCTGTGACAGCTCAAATGCTATAGCCATCACGGTGAATCCAGTTCACCACTCCAGGACTAAGCACATCGACATTCGGCATCACTTCATCCGTGATCATGTCGAAAAGAAGGATGTCATTGTTGAGAAAATTCACAGTGACATTCAGAGAGCTGATATCTTCACAAAGCTGTTGGTATAAGCTCAATTCAAGATGTTGTTTCAACTCCTTGGATTGCTCAACCCAACCGAGGAAGAAGCCATGAAGATGGAGATCACAAGTTGAAGGGGAATCTCAACTTGAGGGGGAACTGAGCAATTTTGCCTTCTCGTCCAGCTCAGCTGAGTGATGGAGTCAAACCTCTACTGAACTGATAACTTGAGTCAGTTGAGACCTAGCTAAGTAGAAGAGTCAAACGTGGTCAACGCCGACTGAGTAACGCTATGTTGACTTGTTCCTTTTCTTTAAGAAGAGTGCCTTGAATTTAATTCAAGCATCTGCTACAAGTCATTCGCATTGAATTAGCCAAGCGGTCTTTGGAAAGCTGGTCTAATCCCTTAGACTATGCTTGTAGAACACAATTGGGTTGACATAGTGTCACCAACTCTCCTCACGTGCGCGAGTGTTCTACATCGCCTCATGACGGGTTCCATCACCGTCATTCCTGGAGCAGCTTTTCTAAAACGGCGCATTAAAATATGCCGTTATCTCGAAGAAACTGCATGAGTTGATCTGATCTGTTGATTTGGATCTCAACTCCCCTATAAATTGGGGGCTTTGCAATTTATTTTTGCATATCATCCAAGATTCGTATCTCATTTTCTGCCTCTCTCTCATGAAATTTTTGCTTTGTGGTTTCTCTCTTGCTAAGGTTTATCTTCCTGTTCAGAAAAACCTACCAGATCAAGAATATGTCTTCTCACTTTACAAAGCGGAACTCGTCTCTCACCAGCCCTGAATCTGTGAGACAATCGGTTCAGCGAGAACGATATGTTTATGTCTACATGAGACGCAGACGTTTCAAAGGGCTTTTGATGATGTGAGTGCTTCGTGGTGTCAGCCAGCTAATGTGAATCCCTGATGTGTTCTTCCAAGTGCACATCGAGACAAAGATCTGCAATCACACGTCACAAGAACAGGTCATCTGTGATCCATACATCCGAAGTCCCAATTGATCCAAGGCATTTCCTCCAAAGGCTATGCCGTGTAATGATTTCCTCATCGGCAAATTAGTTTCAGATGAGCTTTCTTCTTCTGAATCGTTGAAGAAAGAGGAGGAACTTGAAATGCCTCCTGCTTTCCTTCTCACTCTTTAACTTTTTGTTGATGCTAAAAAGAGGGGAAGAAGATGGCTAACTCTCTTGTAGAGTCCTGCTGTGACAATACTCCAAGAGGAAGGCCGGCAGGAATAGAGATCGTGAAGGCTGAAGAAGAGTGTTGATAGGTATTCAGGTGCCTCAAAATGTTGTTTGAGGCGTTCAAACAGACCTGATCTCAGCCTCGACCCTTCAAAGAAGCGAGGAAGAATATGTCCAAGGCTGATGAGAAGAAGGCTGACGAAGATTTCTCAGTCTCGCCCCATGGCTCGAGACAAGTATTCAATTTGAAAGCTGAATACCTTCAACTGATGTCAGCTCAACCTTATGGAAGTTGAAGACCCTTCTCAAGGAGGTGGAGAAGACGAAGACCTAGAGTAGATTAGAAATTAGGTCTGGAGTTTTTTTTTAATTATTATTATTTTTTAACCATAATCCTACC
Source organism: Schizonepeta tenuifolia (assembly GCA_029490685.1). Taxonomy (NCBI): domain Eukaryota; kingdom Viridiplantae; phylum Streptophyta; class Magnoliopsida; order Lamiales; family Lamiaceae; genus Schizonepeta; species Schizonepeta tenuifolia. The sequence goes on from CM055958.1 coordinate 70,469,128, forward strand.
CAATTTGTTATCTGTTATAACAAGTTGCTGGTTTTTAAAAGGTCTTCAGCTGTTGACCTCACTTATTGATATCTCTCATTGTCGAAGTTTGAGGTCAACATTTTTGTTTTGTTTTGTTTTGTTTTTTTTATATTTTTTATTTTTGTGCTCACACTTTCCTTTTAAAGACTAAAATCGAGTCTATCTTTTAGTCTTGCTGGTATCAGTTAGGAAATGATGGTGATGTCAGTTAGGGTTTTGGCATCATCAAAAAGGGAGAAATTATTGGAAAAATTATAAAAGTTTCAAAAGATGCCTAAAACCCAACTGACCCTCTCTTGTAGATGATTGCTCATTGTTTGAGCGTAGGGATTTTAACTTTACAAGAGTCAAGAAGAAGAAGTCAGTCGGACTAGAGAATGAGGTTCGTGAAGAACTCAGCTGAGGCCCAGACTTAGCTGAGCGATCACACTCAGTTGAGACTCAAGGTCAGTGGGAACATCAACCCCAACTGAAGCACAGACTCAGTTGGACAGCAGCTCAGTTGACTCCACAACTGAACCACGCAGCTGAAGGCCTACAGTATGAGTGAAGAGAAGTTGTGTCCAAAGTCAAGACGTCTCGAAGCGGAGAAGATAAGATGCAGAAGGAGGAGGAGCTGCAGTCCAGTTTGTGAATCTACTCGGGAGCACAAGTCGGCTGGAAAACTTACCATAAATGGACCGACAACAGCGTAGTGCAAAAAGCATGGTCGTAGGTACCTTTTTGAAAAAGTTACCAATAAAGCACGTGGAGTGTTATGTTTTTGGTAGAGGTCAAACGACTCTTTCCAACAGCTGTCTTTGACCTTTCCTCTTTAAATAGAGGTCTCCACAACAAGGCTAAAATGGGGGTTGATACAAGTAGAGAAAAAGCACTCTAAAGCGCCGAGAGACAACACAAAGAGTGAAGCGGCGCAAACAGCTTTTCACCTCTCTCTCTCTCTCCAAGAAAGAAGACCAGCGAAGAAGAAGTAGAGTGATTTCTCTTCTCTTCCCCCTAGCCTCTTAGAAGGTCCCCTTCTTGATTGAGGCTAGCGACCTGGTCTTTGCTTGTTTTGTATCCTCTCAGGACTCTGTCTAAAAGAGATTGAGTTCTTAGCCTTGGGTCAAAGCCTCCACTCCCCTAAAGTGCTGAGGCTTCCTTGTTGGATTCTCCCCCCCAAAAATCCAAACCCAGATATGACTTTGAGCCCGGAATCAAAGTCCAATGGTCCATTGGAACCAGTAATCCAAGAAGAGGTCTCTTGGAACCATGAATCCAAGAGCTGGTCCCTTGGAACCAGTAATCCAATACTAGGTCACTTGGAACCCGTAACCAAGCAGAGGCCCCTTGTAACTAGGAATCCAAGAGTTGGTCCCTTAGAACCAGGAATCTAAGACAAGTTGAACACTTGCCCGGAAAAGTGTTGACGGGTCTTTTTCGAATCCAGAATCGAACTGGCTAGGTTTGCTTGGAACCCGAAATCCAAGTGGGCGTTTGGTGAAGCACTCGTAAGCTTACCTAGTGGATTGCTTCCCCGAAAAGGAAGTCGTGGACGTAGGAGGTCGATCTTCGAACCACGTTAAAATACAGTTGTATGCTTACTTTCTGTACTTTACATTCAATATTTTAATTTCTGTACCTAACCAACTAACTCTAACATATGCACTGCACTAAATTGTGAATTTAACCTTCCCCTTTCACAAAGGTTTCAGTTATTGTAACGAGCTTATCTTCCACCATCTTCCGCATTGCATAATTGTTTAAAACCTCAGTTGGTGCAAGCAGCTGAACTTCAGGCATAGAAGTCATCTGAGCTACCAACTGTGTGATTGGCTCCTACTGAGCAACTCAGTTGTAGAGCTACTCCAACTGTCTCTTCCAGTTGTGGATAAACTGACCTGAGCAGTATATCTCAGTGAAAAGACGTTAGGCAAAACGAAAATTGCTATCGATGTATTCCCCTCCCCCCATACACCAGTTACTCGTTATCGGGACTATCAGCTACATTTAAATCCCCTATAATTATCTGATTCTATATTAGTAATTAAAGGTAGAAGCTAGTTACAAATAAATAAGTAAATAACCTTTTTATCCTTTTTACCACCACGAAATATAAAAAATTAAATAGAAAATACAATAAATATATAACCGTTGATTAACTAAGATTCATGGTCAAAAAAAGTTTCTAGATTCTATAGGGAAATTAATTTCTATTTGAACTCTTTCCTATATTACATATATATATATATAGAGGGTGGATCAAATAAGAACATTCACTCAAATAAAAAATAAGAACAAATCCTGTGCGTTTATATTTTGTTATCAACGGTTAAGATTTATTCGGGCATCTTTAATTAAGGTCGAAACATAATATTGCGCAGGGGTATTTGGGTAGTTATTCCTTTTGATGTAACGGAAGATTTCCTTGAATCATGGGATTTTACTCGGCCGTTTTTTTTATACCAATTGTATTAACAAATTTTTTATTTATTGGACTTCTTCCTTGCACGTACCTTTTAGTTTATTTAATTAAATAAAATCATTTTTCTTACCTACATTCAATTAACATTACTAATAGCAATATTCAGTAATAGACCTAACTCCAACATGCAAATTAGTGCAATTTGACATGGAATACATTATATATATGATAATAAATTAAAAAATTCAAATCAATTACTTATACATGTAGTCACGTACTAATATAATGCATTTATGATTATATAACATTATTTATCCAAAAAAAAACCTTATAATTTACATTTTTTTTTTTTATAATTTTGTTAACATTGCTCGTATGTTTTTATCAAATATGGGTTGATACCATTACTTCTTTTTATTCGACTTTTGGTAATGCATTTTTTTATAATTGTAATGCACAAACAACCTTATGTAATTACTCTAAATTTTACGATAAAGTTAAGTAGATCTATATGACATATTAATACCTTATCTGGTTTTTGGCAATGCATTTTTATCATTGTTATGATGCATAAACACCCTTACAGTAATGCATCAATTATTAATTTATAAACAATATTATAGTAATGCATAAATAGTATTATCAAATGCATTAATACGTTAAAATTTGTGCACAATGTAATACATAAATTAAAACTACAATATAAAGTAAAACAATCTTATCATATGACATATTAATTTTAAAAAAAATTGGTTTTTGGTAACAGATTTCCGTTACTATTGTAATACCCCAGATATTTTCTTCCGACAAGAAATAAAAAAATTTCTAATTAATTAAGGCTTTGCACGCCTAAGTTAAGGATTTTCAATTCTAAGACTAATAGTGAAATCCGTTTTTGAAAATAAATTTCAGAAGTCGGTTGAACGACTACTGTATTAGGGTTTTTGCGTCTGATAAAATTTTCGCCCGAAAACTCAAATCGAGAAACCGTTTGATTTTACAGTCACTCTTTTTGCGAGACGAGTAAGTTAGTAAAAATCCGTTTTTATTATTTTTTCCGGATAAAATTTGGACTGTGATGTCCCGACTTTTTCTCGGATTTTGAAAAACGAATTAAGTTTTCCGAGTATGTAATTTATTTCTAATCTAACGGTCGAATTAGATTTCGTTGAATACGTAACTACCTAAGAAAGTTTTTCTCGACTTTTATAACGTCGTTTGAGACCCGGAAACGAGATATTTCCGTCAAATAATTCGCATCCAAACGCCCCCTTAACGAGTCACTACCTTTGTTGGAGATATTTTATACCTTTATCAAATAGTAATACATGAGTCATCCCTCTCTCTCTCTCTCCCATTGCCGCCACCTACACCTCCTCTCTCTCCCATTCTCTCTCAAATTCCTCCATTAAAATTCATCCTCCAAGCTTTCTCAAGAGCATCAAGTCATCCGTCTACCGATCGATTTTAGATCCGATTCCATATTCGACAAGGTAGGAGCTTCCTCTACGGATTGAACCGAACAAAAATCCTTTTTCATCTACTTTATTTTTTCGAAAATTTTGGAAATGAAGTAAGATGATGATTCTTTGATTAATACATGTTATAGTATGCTTAGGAATGATTCTATGGAATGAAATCATGAAGAAATCACCCCCCTTGAATATGTGTCATTACCGAAATTTTTAAAGAATTTGGGGGTTTGATGTTTGATTCGATTTTTAGATAATTGATTAGTGGAATCGTGTTCTATGTGATGATAGATTAATGCATGAATTAATTTAGAATTTTCTAAAAATAAAAGTAGAAATGTAATAGATGAAAAATGGATGATTTGATTAAGAAGATGTTATAGTTTGCATGATTTGTTAATAGAAATGGTATGTAGGATGTTTGAGGATGATGATATAATTTATTGGAATTTTTCTAAAAATAAAATGAAAAATGTAAGAGACGGAAACTCGTCGATAAGTTGAAACTCGTTAATGATATGAGTATATGGTTTACATATTAGTGATGCTAGATAGATGATGATCGTTGTTGCAAAATTTGAACGAAATTGGAGAACGTCGGATTTTCGCTAAGAGACAAAGAATCGTCGATAAGTCGAGATTAGATAATGATTTAGGTTTGTGATTTAAACCTATGTTAATCTTGATAGTTAATGATCATAACCGTAAAATTTGAACGAATTCTAAAAAAGATTAGAATTTTAGTAAGAGACGAAGAAACGAGATTTAACGTCGATAGAAAAATCAAATAAGGAAAACCAATTTGATATTAATGATTGTTGTCGTTTGACGAACGATATTGTAGTTGACGATATTTCCATCCGAGATACGAGATAATATGAGTTATAGATTATGAACGAGAAGTTGTTGAATGAAATAGAAATTGAAAATTGAAATGGTTTAGTAAATGGTTAGCAGAAAAAGGACGAGGTTATGCTCGTCGTTTGTTTAATCAAAAGACGTGATTGTGTACCCGATTAAGGGACATGCATGTAGACTGCATTGAGATGGAAATTTCGTAAGAATAAAAGTGGAATAGCATTAACCGAACTTAGAAAGTCGTGCGTCGAGATTTGTCGAGCATTAGGGTTTCACGCGACTGTTTTGCGATGTTTCACGGAAACTGTCATAACTTCTAGCTCGCTTAACAAAATCGAGATCTGTAAATTGGAGAGTAAACTAGACACCCATGAATTTCTTTTGGTAAAAATTACATCCCCTGTTTAAGAATGCTCTGTTCTGAGCGAACTCCAGAACCACTGCCTTGTGCAGTAAGTTTCCAAAACTTAAATTCTTAAGTTAAATTCTTTTCGACTTCATTCCTTGTGAACTTCTAAGTCGTTATAAGTTATCGACGTCCATTTATCTACTGACCTAAGTGTTGAGTAAGGAACCGAGTTAGTTTCTAAACGAGAATTGGTCGAGTCTCGTTTATTCGTTGAATCAAAAGAATATAGTTAAAAGTGCAAAGGCTAAAAGACTTAACCGATTCTGATTTTCTGTTTTCTTTTTAATATCTCGACCAAATATACTAAAGTGTGATATTTTGCGTTCAAAGAAGAAGGACGTTGAGATTAGAAGACAGGACGGAAGACAGAAGGTTAAAGTTTGTTCTGTAAACGATCGAGGTGGGCTTTTCTATCAAAATAAAATGAGCGTTGCTCGAACGTGTTTACTTACTGCTTTAATAAGTATGTATTAAAGTAACTATCAGTGCATGATGAATTGTTATATGTGAATTCTCGTGTGCCTCTCTGAGTTAGCCCACAGAGTGCTATCCAGAGTTTTGCATTCTGAGTTAGCCCACAGAGTCCTATCCAGAGATTCCAACTAAACGATCAGATTCTGAGATAGCCCACAGAGTGCTATCCAGAGGGACAGATTCTGAGTTAGCCCACAGAGTGCTAACCAGACGATCGGATTCTGAGTTAACCTTCAGTGTGTTATCCAGAATTAAGTGAACAGCAGTATAAGCCTTACGAGTGTTTGTGAAAAGATGCATGACTAATCTATACTAAGTATGATATGTTTTCGGCAATGTGCCCACTAAGTGCTTTATGTACTTAGCCCTGCATGTTTGTTTTTAAATGTGCAGGTTGAGTGACGAAGGCGGAGGAGGTTGAGTAAAGGTCGTTTATTAGAAAGAAGAATTGTGTTATCATTTGAGCCTCGATTTCACATTTGAATTGTGTTATCATTTTACGTTTTTCCGTTGCAAACTAATACACTTTTTGTTGTGTAATCTTTTCGGTTTAAGTTGTTCACACTTTAAACCTAGTCTTCTCTGATCACAACTTGTTCGAGCGATCTTTCGAGATTGACTCCCTTTTATTCAATGAAGTAAAGTTTATAGTAGTTTCTGTTATAAATGTCAATTTATTCAGTGAATTCCCCTTTCTTCCCCGCCTCTTTAATCCAACCCCTAGTAGCACCCCGGCTTGGCCGTCCCTCGGAATTTGGGGCTGTGACAACTATTATGATGCACAAACGCTCTTAAAGCAATGCATCAATTATTATTTATAAACAATATTATAGTAATGCATAAATAATATTATCAAATGCATTAATACGAAAAACTTGTGCATAATGTAATACATAAATTACTATATTGCAATATAGAGTAAAATAATCTTATTATATGACATATTAATTAATATCTATTTTGGTTTTCTGTAACATATTTTCGTTACTATTATGATGCACAAACACTTAAAGTAATGCATCAATTAATTAATAAACGGTTTTATAGATTATAGTAATGCATAAACAATATGCAACAATTAGCTTTATTGTATTATCAAATGCATCAATACGAGAATAAAGAATTATGCATATTTAGAAAACAATGGTGTTTTTCGATCAATTTTGATACATGTGAAATCATTAATTGGAAAAATCAGCCGCCTATTCTAATGCCAATTAGATTTGGTAAGATTTTCTTTTACATATTTACCCTTATTAAATCAAAACTCAATTAACACATTTATGTATGCAATAGCCGTGTTATAATTTTAGATTACAATCATACTGTGATGCACGGATTCTCCAAAAAACACTACAATGCAGAATCCGATACGCAGTGGGTGTGGGTGCGGGAGCGATTCGCGTCGGATTCGCACCCAATTCGCCACCTGGCGTATCTTATTAAAAAATATATATATATGGATTCGCGAATCGGATTCGCCAATCTCACAAATCATGTGTGTTTGGGGTTATTTTGATTAACTTTAATTTTTGAGCCCTTTTTTGCAATTATTAATTTTAATTAAAATTTATTCAAATGCCCTAGACCTAAAGATTACGTTTGAATCATCTTCAATCTGCCCAGGCCCTCTTTTTTTTTCTTTCTTTCTATGCAGTTTAACTCTCTGGTTCAACTCCACTCCGGCGGCAACAAACCCCCTCTGATTCCGGCGAAACATTACTCCAACATCACTCAGGTATGTAATATTTTCAATTTATTTTGGAGAAATTGTAGTAAGAATGTTCATGGCTTCAATTACAGTTAGAATATTTAGGAGAAATTGCATATAGAATATTTTCAATTTTAGTTGGAGAAATCACTTATCAGTCTGTTCATGGCGTCAATATACTTGTGTGATTTTCTTAGTGATATTACTTATCAGTTTGTAAATGATTTCTATATAGGAAAATTTTCGAAATGACTTCTTCAAATCGTGTTAATGGTGACGATGATACAAATGACAATGATGTGAATGTGAATGAGAATTGTGTCAATTGGCCTTTATGAAAATATGAAGAGAAACAGACAAAACTTGGTAAAGGAGGTGGAAATACAAAATTTATTTGCATGTATTGTAAATATGTGTATACTGGATCTTACTCAAGGTTGACGAATCACTTATTGAAAAACCAGGGACATGGAATTACTATATGTCAAAAAGTTACAGTTGCCAATGTGCTTGAGATGTCGAAAATTGAAGAACATGCAGCTAGCTTAAGAGATGCTATTAAAACTAAAGATGTACCTTTGCCCCGCTCAGTTTGTGATAGCGTCGGGTCTATAACCATGAGAGAAACGGAGCCCTCCTCATTTAGGTTAGAAGGTTATGAGCAAAAAAAAAAAGAAAGGCCATTGATGGTCCTCTAGCAAAAGCTTTTAATGCCCAAGCTCGAGAGATATTAGACGGTGAAATTGCTAGGATGTTTTACTCAGCTGGGCATCCGTTTAACCTTATTAGAAATCCGCACTTCATTAAGTCTTATAGTTTGGCTGCAAATAGTGACGGAGCGCTGTCGTCACACACTTCGTACAAATAATATTTATAAAACACCTCTTGCCCAACAACAAGGTAGTAGTCAGCGGCAAGCGGGATCGTACCCAAGGGACTCGGCGTAATTTATTCTTCAGATGTTGCTCAACAAAAGGGTTTTGGTCACGAACCTGAACTCAACAAGTAAAACTATCAAATAACAAAAGAGTTTGGATTGAGTTTCGAATCCATGATCCTAATTACTCTTCACTCGTTCATCGGTGCAAGGATATTCAATTAACTAATTCTATCACTTGGGTTAAGGAAAAGATTAGCTAACACCCTAAGGTCACGAAGTCACGATGCTAACACACTTAACCTATGTCTAATCAATTTTACAGATCTTGACTAGAAGGCAAGATCTCCTTTCTCGATCAACAACGTCACGAAGACACTTCAGTAACGATGCTGCCCAAAAAGCATTAAGAATAAGTAGACCCAAGATAGCCAAGAGGTAGGTCAATACCGACTGCTCTCCAACACCCTTTACCTTTTTGGGCACGAAAGACACTCTCGTGTTATTCCCAATTTCTGTGGATGACTTAATCTCAATATCTAGATGGTGATCAATCAACTTCAATATCAATTAAGTTTAGAATTAATCCTAAGTATTTCGGGAACAAAATCAATTAACGAACTAACACAATTAGACCTCACAAGTAACTTAGAATCACTTCATCTACATCCAACCCAAACAATAAACTTAGCTAGACATAATTTTAAATAAGAACACAAAGTAAATAAAGAAAAAACATACTTAGCATAAATATGGAAAGAGATTGCTGCCCAAAAGCGTAGTCAGCAACCAGGGTCTTGGCTTCACGCCAACAACTAAAACTAAAGCAGTAAAATACGAAATTAAAGTAAATTGCCCTTAGGACTTGTTTCTTCCTCACTTTCTCTCAACCTAGAATGCAGAACTAATCTAAACTACTGAATTCGAAGAGCTCCTTTACATGATAGAGTCGGCCATATATATAGGCGATGAGATTCTAAGGTTGAAGGGAAGTTTTCTTGTTGAATAAGGATTCCTTGTTGAATAAGGATTCTTCCCATGCATATCATAACCTCCGCCTCTCTCTCTTTCCTTCGCATGCACGTTCCTTCTTTCCTTGTGTGGTAGATTTATTCCATGATTTGGCTCAGCTAGGATAAGGAAGGAAACATCCGATCCTTATCCTCTTCCTTGAAGGAAAAGAAACCTGCTGCTGCTCGACTCTTATCTTGCCCTTCATCGTCTGCATCCTGCTTTGCTCCCAGTGTTGACCACGATCCTGGCTCCTCCGAGTACTCTGTCTGTTGGCTTAAGGATATGGGGAGGTGCTTCCTGACTTGTAGAAAGGATGTTTCGATGTTGCCCAGCTACAAGCTTCCATCCCTATGCCCATTTGCATTGTATCGCCATCTCAACAACAGATTTTCCATCGGATTTGCCCAGCATCCACCTGTTCTTCCCCTGCACACTATCTCTCGACTTGCGTGTCCTCCCAGACACATAATGACTCGATAAAGACTATAAACACAAGAAAAATACAAGAAAAGATGTACACAAATATGGGTTCATCACACCCACACACTTGAATTACACTTGCCCTCAAGTGTATGGCTGCGACTTTGCCCAAGACTCAAACACAGAAAAGACAAAACAGAAAACACAGACTCAAAACAAATCAGCATCTCACATGTCAGTCAAAACAGAATATGTAACAGATAGTGCCATCAAACAGGTCAAGATAGAGTTATTGGGCAACAAGGACATCCTCACCAGCACTCATCTCTCAAGTGTATAAGGTTAAGTATTTACGCTTTTGACCATGATCAACAAAGTTTTTCCATAGGCTTGCCTGCCCTCTACATCTCTACTTCTTCGAACAAATTCAAACTACTTATCCTTAGGTCTTCATTGGGTTGTAATGTGGCTTATGACAAAAGGTAGGATAATATGGAAACTGGCTAAGTCAAGAACTAGGTTCTCGAGCAACACATTGCCCTTGATTCCTTACTCCTCTTTATTTAGCACACTTATTTCGGGCTTCTTATATATTTATTTATATATTTTTTTTCTTTTTTTTTCTCCTTTTTTTCTTCTTTTTTATTTATTTTTAACCCAACACCTCTATCTTAGGTGATATTGCCCACTAGGTGCTACCCAACATTTTCTTTCATCCCTCGTTCTTCTAGACCTGAGTTCTTGACCGGGACGGCTAAAATTCAGGCTTCTATAAGTGAATAGAAAGAATATGATCCAAGCTAAAGGGGGCTAATCAAAGGATAAATGTTATGGTAGGAAATTTTTAGGCCATGGTTATTTTGAACAAAAATTGCCTAATTCATCTAAGTAGTGCTACTAAGTTACATGAAGTTTTAATTAAGAGATGCAGGCAAGTTCTAGATCAACACATGTTAACTGATCATTATCACACAAGAAAGAATAATGCTGCATATGTATATAGCATTTTAAAAGCTCAAATCCTCACAGTTAATGCCCAATATCTCATTCCGTCCTACCTATTTACATACGGCATCATCCATAAACCTATTCTAACCTTCATGCTAACATGCTGATCAATAACACAAACAAACTTTTAAAAACACAAACTGACACCCCAACACCCACACACTTTGCTTTAGGCAAAGTGGGTAAAATGTTGGGCAACAAACAAACAAAAATAAACTGACTCAACAAACACAACTGAGAAGGCAATAGGATCTTCACCACACAATTTGCTGGGCAAATTGTGGGTGAAGACAGTAAAACCGCCTTCTCAAACAACAAGACACTAAATAACATAAAACAAGACTCTACAATAAAACACAAAAACGAAAAAAATAAAATCCTAAACTAACATAAAAGGGAGGAACACAAATCAAAGAGAAGATTCAGGTGGATACCTGAATCCTTGGTGTGCAAAGAATGCCAGCTGGGAATCTCTGATCTCGGTCAACAACCTCTCCATATTGGCCAGCCTGGTCTCGATCTCAAGGTAGTTTCTCCCAACATGCTGACCGGCATCTTCGGCTTCCCCTTCAGATCACCATAGACCCCGACTCGATTCGCGAAGGTTGTCACAAAGTGGCCACAAGTGCATCCCAATGCCTGCTTTGCCAACACAGTCTTAAGCTGCTCACCAAGGAACGCAGCGAAATTGACTTTGGTTTTGGTGTGCATACACCACAGTAGATATCGCTCCTTGTTGCTCAAGCTGTTGCCGCTATCGCTCTTGCCATACAAGTTGTAGGCAAGGATGCGGTGGCAAAGTCTCAGGGCAGGCGTTCTTAGCTCAGTACCCTTGTTGTTGGCTCCATAGTAGGGCGTCCCATTGCTTATCTCCTTCCACTGCTCCTCATAAACCACATCTCCTGGGGATGGCACCTTAGTCCTGGCCTCCATGAACTCCTTCATGGCCAAATCTCGCAGACTCACCATCCCGAGAATCTGATTGAGGGCACCAACAGCGAGAAGGAAATCATGCTCACCCCATTCTCAGGGTCACTTGTTATTGCCGCTGTGCTATAAACTTCCTTGACTTGCTCCTCATAGACCTCCACAGGCCACTCCAAAAACTTACTCCAGCCGATCCCCTTGAACAACTCTCTTACTTCCTGGGCAACACCCAAGTTCTCGTAGAATTTGAAGTCGAGAACTCGAGGTGCAGTCACCTTCCACTCTTTGGGCTTGCTACACGTCATAACCGTGGGCCCCTTCCTCTTCTTCCTGCTCTTAGCACTTGCTAGGGTAGACTGCTCATCATCCCCCTCCTCCTCAAGATCGTTTCCTTCTTCTTGTTCACTGACAGCCGTTCCCTTCGAAATCGACGGTTGAAAGGACCCGGCGTCCGAAATAGCAGACTTGTGCTTCTTCACCGGTGTCCCCTCGCCTTCGTAAGGGCGTTTCTTAGCCGCCTTGGCTTCCTTCTTCTTCTTCGCCGGACTTTCCTTTGCCTTGGTCTTCGCCTCCACCAAAGCCTCCGCTGCCAGCGTCGCCACCACTGCGTCAATGGCTTCATTCACATCATCGTTGTCCCCTTCTCCCTCATCATCTTTTTCTTCTTCTTCATCCTCGCCGTCGTGCTCCTCCTTATCTGCTTCTTCCTCTAACTCCTCTTGCTCAGAAACCTGTTTCGATTGCGTCTCCTTCTCCTGCTGCTTCTCCACCTCTTCCATCAGGCTAGGATTTTCGTCGCTCATCAGAAGCGTGGCGTCGACCGGCGGACTCTTGGGTACGGTAGTTCCGATCGAAATTTCTGGTTGTTGGTCGGCAGAAGGGTTGGTGGGTTCCATGGGTAGTTTCCTTTTGGTGATGATTTTGGGCTTTGTGGTGGTGGTTTTGGGTTTAGCGGTGGTGGTAGTGGGGTGTTCGGTGGTGAGTTCGATATTGGTTCCGGCAGGGATCTTGTTGAATTTGTTTTTGGGACGAGTAGACACCATTTTAGGGAATTTAGGAGTTTGATGGAGAGAGAAGAGAGAAAATGAGAAGTTGCAGACTTGAATTTGAAATCGGGTAGTGGGGGTATAGACGTGGTAGGGTGGTTTTAAAGGGCGCGTAGTTTTAGGGGTACAGTAACCGCCTCAATCGTTGTTGACCAACAACTTAGCTCTTGCCCAGAATCCTTGCTCTACTCCCACAGCTCTTTCCCTTAAAGTGGATCCTGATCTACAACCTGCATCTTGCTCAACATCTCCTGCACACTTAGAAACACAAATACACTCCGAAACAGACTTCCCCTTATGGTTAGACTCGATCAAAAAATGCTTTACAATAGAATACTTAAAACATAAACTAGCTATACTACACTAATTTTTTTGGATTTTCATTATTTTATGAATTTTTTTGGATTTTAATATTTTTACGGAAATAAGATAATTAAATAAAAACACAAAATTAAACTAAAATAAATAAATAAAATACTAACCAGGTTGCCTCCTGGACAGCGCCCCATTTAAGGTCTTAGGCATGACACCCCCCTCTTTAGAAGTCAGAGGTCCTCCTCGACAGGAAACCCAGATGGATCTCCCTCAACAAACTGTTCTTGTCCAAGATAGGCCTTCAAGCGCTGGCCATTAACTTTGAAAATCTTCCCATTCTTGGGATCCTTGATCTCAACAGCTCCATTAGGGAATTGAGCTTGCACTTCATAGGGTCCTACCCACTTGGTCGAAAGCTTCCCCGATGAAAGCCTAAATCTTGTTTGATAGAGCAGCACATGTTGCCCAAAATGGAACTCCTTTTCCTTGATCAAGAGGTCGTGGGTCTTCTTCATTCGTTCCTTGTATAGACCGGCATTGTCATATGCTTGAAGTCTGATCTCATCGAGTTCCTGGATCTCGAGCTTCCTTGATTCCCCTGCTTCATTCCAGTCGAGGTTAAGCTGGGCAACAACCCAATGCGCACGATGTTCCAGTTCCACGGGCAAGTGACATCTCTTGCCATAGACCATGCGATAAGGGGACATGCCAAAAGGTGTTTTGAAGGCAGTCCTATATGCCCACAAGGCATCATCCAAGCGCATACTTCAATCCTTCCTTGTTATTCCCACAGTCTTCCTCAAGATCGTCTTGATTATTCTATTAGACAACTCCGCTTGTCTATTAGCTTGTAGATGGTAGGTTGTTGACACATGATGGGTAACTCCATACTTCTTGAACAATGCAGTCACCGTAGCGTTGCAAAAATGAGTCCCTTGATCGCTAATTATAGCTCGAGGAACGCCAAACCTATTGAAAATTTGAGTTCTCAAGAAGTTAGAAACCACCTTCGAATCATCCTTGTATGAAGCACGAGCCTCTACCCACTTAGAGACATAATCCACTGCTAATATGATGTACTTGTTGCCTTTGGAACTTGGCAATGGTCCCATAAAATCCATGCCCCGTATATCGAATACTTCCACGGGCAAGATCGGGATCATGGGCATCTCGTTCCTTCTTGTGATGTTGCCTTCCCTTTGGCACTTCTCGCACATCTTGACCCACTCGTAACAGTCTTTAAACAATGTTGGCCAATAAAAACCACACTCCAAAATTTTCCTTGCAGTACGTTGGTGCCCAAAGTGTCCTCCACACTCCTTGTTGTGACAATGCTCAAGAATGCTTCGTTGCTCTTTATCCTCGACACACCTTCTAATTATTTTATCCGCACATTCTCTCCATAAGTATGGCTCATCCCATAGGTAGAAACGACTCTCATGTTTCAGCTTGTTTCTTTGATAACGCCCAAGATCGGAGGAAATTTCTCCAGTCACCAAGTAGTTCACGATGTCTGCATACCATGGTTCATCTTGGGCAAGACTCAGATGCTCGTCAGGAAAGGTCTCCTTGATCGGCACCCCATCGTCTGGCTGGAGGATTCGACTTAGGTGGTCGGCAACTTGATTTTGGGTACCACTCTTATCCTTGATCTCTATGTCAAATTCCTGCAATAAAAGAATCCATCTAATCAATCTTGGCTTGGACTCCTTCTTGCTCACCAAGTACTTTAATGCCACGTGGTCAGTGTACACTATGGTCTTGCCTCCTAATAAATATGATCTGAACTTCTCAAAGGCGAAGACGATGGCCAACAACTCCTTCTCCGTTGTGGCATAGTTGCATTGGGCAGGATTCAATGTCTTTGATGCATAGTAAATAACATAACTCTCCTTTCCTCATTTCTGCCCAAGAACTGCTCCTATGGCATAACCACTGGCATCACACATTAACTCGAAAGGCATGCCCCAATCCGGAGGTTGGATGATGGGGGCTGTGATCAAGTTCTCCTTCAAGGCATGGAACGCCTTCTTACAATCTTCGTTAAACTCCCATGGTACTTCATGTTGAAATAATCTCGTCATTGGTTGGGCGATCTTGGCAAAGTCCTTGACAAATCTTCGATAGAATCCAGCATGCCCAATGAATCCTCTTAACTCCTTCACAGATCTTGGGTAAGGCAATTTGGCGATGATGTCGATCTTGGCCTTATCCACCTCAATTCCTTTTCCCGATATGACATGCCCCAAAATTATTCCTTCCTTGACCATAAAATGGCATTTCTCGTAGTTTAACACTAGGCTCTTCTCAACGCATCTCTTCAAGACTCCATCCAGGTTGTTGAGGCATGTGTCGAAGGTCTTGCCATAGACGGTAAAGTCGTCCATGAAGACTTCGATGCACTCTTCAAGAAGGTCTGAAAATATGTGCATCATACATCTTTGGAATGTCCCTGGAGCGTTGCATAACCCAAACGGCATCCTCCTATATGCAAAAGTGCCAAACGGGCACGTGAATGTGGTCTTGCCTTGATCCTCGTCAGCAACCCAGATCACTTCTTTCATGGCTGGATTCAATCTTCGTTGTGGATCTCTTACTGGGGCAGCATCCTCCTCGAGCAAGATATGATGAACACAATCCAAAGGGTTAATGCCCTTAATGTCGGCCAATGTCCATCCTATGGCCTCCTTGTACTTTCTCAGCACCTCACCAACTCTGATCTCCTCCATGCTCGATAACTCCGATGATATGATCACGGGCAAGGTCTCGTTCTTGCCAAGATAGATGTATTTCAGGTGCTTGGGCAAGGGCTTCAGTTCCAATGTAGGTGTTTTTTGCAATGATGGCACCAACCTGTCCTCCGGTTTTAGTTCAGGGATACTGAGTGGTTTAAATCCCTGAGGCTAGATGTTGCCCGGAATCCTGGCGTAACTGCATTCCACTACATCTACTGGTTCTTCGTTCTGGGCAAGATCATCTTCTGTTTGCAAGCTGGTATCCTCCTCAAGAACTGTTTGTTGCCAAAATTTCTCTACTAACTCCTCGGTCTCATCATGGGGTAACTCCTCAAGTTCCTCATCAAATTCATCAAGGGGTTTTTGTTCCCCTACATCCTGATCTCCATCATCTCCACGGATGTTTTCAAACACGTAATTCCCCAACTCTTCGTCCGTGGAGTAGTCCTCATCGTTAGAGTCGAAGCTATGTCCATGAACTGACTCTTCCCAAAAATCTTTCTCACTTTTGTACTCATCTCCTTCGTAGAATTGCATCAGAGCACCATCTTCCTCATTATCCTCATGCTGATCAGGATCTTGGTCAAGATCCTGAACTGAGTTGAATTCCGCCTGGATTGCATCTTCATTGTCTTCTACGAAAGAATTTAAGTTATTCAAAGTCTCCACTTGCTTTCCACATGCACTGAGGGTGTTGAGGTGTTCCTGCTACTTAGACTGTCAACTTCCCAGTATCGCAATCAATCTTGGTACATGCTGTCCTCGAGAATGGCCTCCCGAGCAAGATCACTGGGTTCTTGAGTGCTTTCTTTCCCATATCAAGAACATAGAAGTCGGCCGGGAACAAAAGATCCCCTACCTTGACCAACACATCCTCCAACACTCCATCCGGGTAAACTGTGGATAAATCTGCTAATTGGATGGCAACACGTGTAGGAGAAAGAGGTCCAAAACTCATCTCGTCAAACATGGCTCTTGGCATGACATTTATCGAAGCTCCAAGATCAAGCATCGCCCTGGGTATTGACGTAGTTCCAATCGTGCATGGAATAGCGAACATGCCTGGATCCCTCTTCTTGGTTGGGATCTGGGAATTCATTAGTGCTGACACGTTCTCCACATGAAAACGGGCATTATCTGGGTACTTTGTCTTCTTTTGGCACATCTCTCGCAAAAATTTTGCGCATTTAGGCATAGATTGCAATGCCATCAACAACGGTAGGTTGATTTCCACCTTCTTGAACACCTCCATCATGTCCTCCAACTCCCACTGATCACGATCGCGGGCAAAACGTCTGGGATATGGGATCTTGGCCTTGGTAGTGCGAGGAACGGTCCTCTTGGCCAAAGCCTCTGCTTCTTTTTCAGCCTGCAAAGATTCCAGCATCACGTCATCTTTGTCAATTCCCAGTTTAGATCTCTCCATCTTTACGTAATCAAACAAGGCTTCATCCTCCTCATTATCAAAGACTGGGTTCTTGTTGGCCTTTATCCCTTCTTCACGCTTTGCCTTCAACTCCTCGTAGATGTCATTGATATCTCCTGAACTCATTTTAGTTTCTTCTACTCGAGCTGGTTCCTTAGGTTGGGTCCTGGGCAACATCTCTGGCAAATTCTTCCCACTGTGCAACGTTACAGCATTAACTTGCTCCTTGTTGACCTCTACCTGGGCAGGAAGTCTGCCTGGCTTATCTTCTACCAACCTTGACAAGGTTTGGTTGATATGAGTCAGTTGAGCTTGGAGGTTGTTAGACTGTCCTCAACTTTCTAGTTGGAAGTTCTCGAAGTCTCTCCTCAACCTTTGGTTCTCGTTGGTAAACCTTTCAATGGTCTCCTTCATGAATTCTGTCTTTGCTGGTTCTCGATGTGGAGGTACATAATTATTTTGATGTTGAGGTTGTTGTTGAGGTGGAGGCACATATTGTTGTTGTTGCCCAACAGGCTGCTGCGGTTGTTGGTGGGCAGGAGGTATCTGATAGTGGTTGTTGCCATACCTCAGGTTCTCGTGCTGATTCTGCCTATAACCATAGTTATTGCCATACTGGAACCTTTGTTGCCCTCCTCCTTGTTGGTTCTGACCTATTGCCTTCACCTCTTCTCCTTCTTCCACGAACCAACTGAGACATTCTGAGGTGACATGTGATGTTGCATGGCATACTTCACATCTCTTCACAGCTCTTTGAACTTCCTTTCCATTGACCTGCTTCTTCAAATCCTCCATTTGGCCAGACATCTTGGTCATGAAGTCTTTCATGGTGCTGACCAAGTTGTCTTGGTTGCCCTTGCTGCCTTCGTATCCCCCTCTTGGGATATCATCTTCATCTCGGGATTGCTCAGCCATGACAGCTATTTTCTTGAACACTTCCGATGGTAGTTGATCGACTATAGCTCCTCCACATGCTGCAATGATGTATTTTCTCTCTGATGCCCTTAATCCCTTCAAAAAATATTCGATCAAATCGATATCCTAAATCCGATGTTGAGGACATCTTGCCAACAACTTCTTGAACCTTTCATAGTAATCATATAATGACTCACTTCCTCCCATCTTGATCGATGAAATGGCATTCCTTCAACTTTGTATTCGGCCAACGGGTATGTATTTGTCAAGAAAGGCCTGATGCAACTTGTTCCACGTATCAATGCTTCCCTCTGGCAAGGTGTAAAGCCACTCACGTGCCCCGTCAAGAAGTGAGAACGGGAACGTAAGCAACCTTACGTAGTCAGGAAAGGTGTCTTGGGCAGCATCTCGGTTCCTCATAACTTCAGCATCGTTCCTAACAACTTGTCCTTGTCTATCCCCATTGTTCCTGGTAGTAGTAGTGGCATTGTTCCTTACTGTGCTAATCGCCATCTCAAAGTTTTGAAGATGAGTCTGAGGATCTTCTCCAGGATGGTCACTGAATTTGGGCAGTATGTGTATCAGTGAGTGCTTGAGCTCCCAATTGCCATCGATGGTGGGCAACAGGATACCTGATGGTCTGATTCCCTTGTTGTCAGGGAACATGATCTGACGTATGGTTCTTTCTGGTGTTCCTGCCATGATTGTTGATGTTTTTGTTTCTGCACTGGATGTTGACTTCTCACTATCTGAACTTGATGTTGAGCAAGATTCGACTTCTTGCTCAGTATCCTGATCGTCTGTCAAGCTCTGTGACTCTGGAGGTTCGTTGATGCCTTCATCCATATCTTTCTTCTTCTTGCGTTGTTCTGCTCGATTTCTCCTAGCTATCACCTCCGGGCAAGCACCGTGATATGGTGGATCTCCGTCACTTCATAGATGTGGCTTGGGCATAAACCGTGCTCACACACAAGCTAGAAGAACAAACTAGCTTAAAACCAAGTCCCCAGCAACGGCGCCAATTTGACGGAGCGCTGTCGTCACACACTTCGTACAAATAATATTTATAAAACACTTCTTGCCCAACAACAAGGTAGTAGTCAGCGGCAAGCGGGATTGTACCCAAGGGACTCGGCGTAATTTGTTCTTCAGATGTTGCCCAACAAAAGGGTTTTGGTCACGAACCTGAACTCAACAAGTAAAACTATCAAATAACAAAAGAGTTTGGATTGGGTTTCGAATCTATGATCCTAATTACTCTTCACTCGTTCATCGGTGCAAGGATATTCAATTAACTAATTCTATCACTTGTGTTAAGGAAAAGATTAGCTAACACCCTAAGGTCACGAAGTCACGATGCTAACACACTTAACCTATGTCTAATCAATTTTACAGATCTTGACCAGAAGGCAAGATCTCCTTTCTCGATTAACAACGTCATGAAGACACTTCAGTAACGATGCTGCCCAAGAAGCATTAAGAATAAGTAGACCCAAGACAGCCAAGAGGTAGGTCAATACCGACTGCTCTCCAACACCCTTTACCTTTTTGGGCACGAAAGACACTCTCGTGTTATTCCCAATTTCTGTTGGTGACTTAATCTCAATATCTAGATGGTGATCAATCAACTTCAATATCAATTAAGTCTAGAATTAATCCTAAGTGTTTCGGGAACAAAATCAATTAACAAACTAACACAATTAGACCTCACAAGTTTGAACGAGTAACTTAGAATCACTTCATCTACATCCAACCCAAACAATAAACTTAGCTAGACATAATTTTAAATAAGAACACAAAGTAAATAAAGAAAAAACATACTTAGCATAAATCTGGAAAGGGGTTGCTACCCAAAAGCGTAGTCAGCAACTAAGGTCTTGGCTTCACGCCAACAACTAAAACTAAAGCAGTAAAATACGAAATTAAAGTAAATTGCCCTTAGGACTTGTTTCTTCCTCACTTTCTCTCAACCTAGAATGCAGAACTAATCTAAACTACTGAATTTGAAGAGCTCCTTTACATGATAGAATCGGCCATATATATAGGCGATGAGATTCTAAGGTTGAAGGGAAGTTTCCTTGTTGAATAAGGATTTCTTGTTGAATAAGGATTCTTCCCATGCATATCATAACCTCCGCCTCTCTCTCTTTCCTTCGCATGCACGTTCCTTCTTCCCTTGTGTGGTAGATTTATTCCATGATTTGGCTCAGCTAGGATAAGGAAGGAAACATCCGATCCTTATCCTCTTCCTTGAAGGAAAAGAAACCTGCTGCTGCTCGACTCTCATCTTGCCCTTCATCGTCTGCATCTTGCTTTGCTCCCAGTGTTGACCACGATCCTGGCTCCTCCGAGTACTCTGTCTGTTGGCTTAAGGATATGGGGAGGTGCTTCCTGACTTGTAGAAAGGATGTTTCGATGTTGCCCAGCTACAAGCTTCCAGCCCTATGCCCATTTGCATTGTATCGCCATCTCAACAACAGATTTTCCATCGGATTTGCCCAGCATCCACCTGTTCTTCCCCTGCACACTATCTCTTGACTTGCGTGTCCTCCCAAACACATAATGACTCGATAAAGACTAAAAACACAAGAAAAGCACAAGAAAAGATGGACACAAATATGGGTTCATCAAATAGTAATGTTTCAGGTTATTCTCCTCCAACTTATAATGCATTAAGATCAAAATTACTGCAAAAGGAGAGAACAAATATTGAAACTTTGTTTGAGACTACTAAAAGCACATGGAAGTCGAAGGGAGTGACCATAGTATGTGATGGTTGGACAGACCCTCAAAGGCGGCCTTTAATAAATTTTATGGCTATAAATGAGGGTGGACCAATGTTTGTTCGCTCAGTAAATTGTCAAGGCGAGTATAAAGATAAATTTTTTATCTCTACTTTAATTAAGGATGTCATAACAGAGGTTGGTGTTCCTAATGTTATTCAAGTTATTACAGACAATGCCCCCGTTTGTAAAGCTGCTGGAATGTTAGTTGAGCAAGCTTATCCTAGTGTATTTTGGACTCCTTGTATTGTGCATACACTAAATCTTGCTTTAAAGAATATTTGTGCTGCAAAAAACACTGAGTCAAATGAGATCACATATGTGGAATGTCGTTGGATTAGTGAGATTGCTGCTGATGCTGTTATGATTAGGAACTTTATAATGAATAATTCCATGAGACTTGCCATGTTCCCTGAATTTTCAAAACTTAAATTGCTTGTGGTTGCTGAAACTCGATTTGCCTCGATGATTATTATGTTAAAAAAGTTTAGATATGTGAAATGTCGGTTCCAATCTATGGTGATAAGTGAACAATGGTCTATGTATCGTGAGGATAACATTGAGAAAGCTAGAATTGTGAAAGAGAAACTGTTAGATGATGGTTGGTGGGATTTGGTTGATTATATTCTTCGTTTTACTGACCCAATTTATTCTATGTTGAGAAATTGTGATACGGATAAGCCTTGTCTGCACTTGGTTTATGGAATGTGGGATACTATGATAGTTGAAGTGAAACGAGTTATCTTTGAACATGAGAACAAGACGGACTTAGAGGAATCTAGTTTTTGGGATGTCGTATGCAACGTGTTGGAGGACAGGTGGAGTAAAAGCAACACTCCTTTACATTGTTTGGCTCATTCGTTGAATCCAAGGTAATTGTTTTTATATGTTTGAATTATTATCTTTTGAGTACAACTAATATCTTAATTATTTACAGGTGCATCACGGAGGATTGGATTAAAGAGCATCCATATCTTAAGACACCTGATCTTGACCAGGACATTGCTAAAATGAGAAAAAATTGTATCAAACGTCTTTTTCCTGATGCAGAAACACGAACAGCCGTGACATTGGAGTTTGCAAATTTTTTTGGATGCTTTGAAGAGTTTGGTGATGAAGATTCTATACGAGATAGATTGAAGTTGGATCCATTGAAATGGTGGGTGGCTTACAGTATAGGAGCCCCTCATCTTCGACCTATTGCTGTGAGATTACTTGGTCAGGTTTCTTCCTCCTCATGTTGTGAAAGGAATTGGAGTACTTATTCATTCATCCACTCCACAAAAAGAAATCAAATAACTCCAGAGCGTGCTGAAAATTTGGTTTTTGTGCATAGCAATCTTCGTTTGCTATCGAGAAAAGCTCCACAATATATGAAGGGCGAATCCAAGATGTGGGATGTGGCAGGGGATGTATTTGATTCGATGGATGATATTGGAATTCTTGGAATTGCTAATTTATCTGTTGATGAACCTGAGTTGGAGTCTATTTTATTTGGTGATGATGAAGAAGAAGGACCAAGAAATTCTTAAATATGGTCATATAATTAAATAGTTGTACAGTACGTATGTTAGTTGAACTTATATTAGCAATGGAAACTTTTATTTGAACTTATATTAGCTGTATGTTATTTGAACTTATATTAGCAATGGAAACTTTTATTTGAACTTATATTAGCAATGCAATATTTAAATTATAAATTTTAATCTTTTTTGTAAACTCATAGATGATATATAATAACATATAAATTTATAATACACGTATCCTTGACGAATCGTATCCTATAATTTTAAAAATTTCGTATCCCCGTAACCGTATCGTATCGCCCCCGCACCCACCCCTCGCACCCGTGCAACATAGCAATCATACCATTCATTTAAAAGGATCTATGGTATATGATTGTTCTTAGTTCTCACTTAAGTGAGTGTTCTTACCAGTAGGGGTGAGCATTCGGTTATTCGGTCACCGAATCGAATCGAATTGCAAACCCAAATTAAAACCAAATTATGTAATAAATAACCGAATCTAAACCGAACATGGCTAAAACTGAATAAAACCAAATAAATCGAAATAAATACACAATATATTTTCTACATTTTAAATAAGTAATTAACGTTCAATATTCAAGATTCCAAATCCGCAAAAAGTAATAATCCAAATTCTAAAACATCTTTAACCAAACATAAATAAATCAGTGATGTTTGTTGATGTTGCGGGTCCAAAATTCCAAACATCTTAACCAAAACATAACCAAAATTGCTTTAAGAAGAAATGAAAAGTTATTTTATTTCTTTTGAAGAGTGTTGACTATTTTATTGAAAAGTAATAATAATCATTTTAATTTTTAAATATATATAAAAATTAATAAATTATTAAATTAATTATTAATTCGGTTCGATTTTCGGTTAACCAAATGCTTTTTTTCAAAAACCATATCCAAACCAAAAAACCGAAAAGTTCAAAATTCAAAACCAAAACTAAACCGAAAACCAAATTAACCGAACCGAATTAGTATTTCGGATAGGTTCGGCTCGGGCGGTTTTAACCGAATTTTGCTCACTCCTACTTACCAGATCCGCTCCATATATATATATAAAACAATTGAATAATTGAATCTTTTATTTCTTTTCGGCTTTTTCAAGAAAGCTGAATTTAATTAAGACAAGATTCCTAATTTTACGAAACTATATGTGTGTACCTTGTTTGATACATGGAAATTTCAATTTCATGACACTGCAATTAGTTTTGATGGTGATGTTCGTAATTTGTTATATATGTTAGCTTCTTTCCCAAAAAAATATAGAAATAAAAGCTTTATATTATTTGGTAAATTGTTTCTGTTGGAACTGTCAACAGTTATTTTTTTTTTAATTGAAGTTATTTTTGTTTTATTGAACGAATTATTCAAAATTCATACTTAATTACTTTAAACAAATAAGTGAATGGATGGCGCGTATCCAGCTACAGGGGTAAAATGAGAGCATGATATATATATTGGACAGAAAAGATAAATTAAAAAAAAAAAAGTGAATTGGCCAAGTAGAGTGGTTAATGTTCGAGGTCAAAAGTCTTGAGTTCGAGTTCACTGTAGTGCTGTCTTTAAATTTAATTAATTGCTAAGTTATTAAAAAAAAAAAAAAAACACCACCCATTATAAAGTTAACGAGCCAAATATTGTTGTATATTAAGCATTTCAGCACTTCACTCAAAATTAATTTCAATTTTAATTTGAAGCTAACATAATAAAAAAAAATGTTCTAAAAAGTTTATCCAACATACCTCCCAAATTGGATGGGTCAAAATATTTACACCTCTTTATATTTTTATTCAAATTTTACACTTTTATAAATGTTCTCGTATCTTATAAATTGAGTTGAGATAATAAAAAATAGGAAACAGTTATATGCAATTGTAAAATAGGTATTAAAGTTATAGACTAAAAATTAATTTGGGACCAATTTATCTTTGTGTTGGGAAAATTAGTAAAGGTTTTGATTTCTACCAAAACTCAACTGATCCCAACTGAGTGGATGTGCAATTAGTTTAACTTTATCTAGAGTGCACTGTTTGAGCATAGAGATTTTACCTTTACAGGATCAAACTGAAGAAGATAGCTCAAGACTGGTAGGCAGTTCAAGTTCGTTGGTCAGTCAGATCACCACTCAGCTGACTCCAAGACTGAACCATGCAGTTCATGCATGTTGAGCAGTTCTATCGAAGTCAGACATCCAAAAGTCGAAGAAAGAAGATTTAGAAGACAACGAAAGAAGAAGAGTTCAAATTCAAATACAAATATACTCAGAAGTACAAGATAACCTGTAAATTTTCTAAAATAAACCGACCGTAGAGACATGCATAAAACAAGGTTCGCAATTACCATTTCGAGAAAGTTTACAGAGGAGTAGGTGAAGTGTCATGCTTTATGGTAGAGGTCAAACGGTTCTTTAATCTCTCTTTCTATAAATAAAGGTCTTCACCATTGCATGCGAGAAGACTACTGAAACCATGCGCGAAGCAATAGAAGTGTTCTCTCACAAAAGTAAGGAAAAGTTTTAGTCGAAGAACAAGTAGCAGTAGAGTGACCACGCCTCCTCATGTTCTTCCTTCTAGCCTCTCAGAATCTCCTTTCTTGATTGAGCCTAGAATCTCATTGCCTTGTTGTTTCTAAGTAGGTTCACTGAAATAGTTCGAGTCTGTAATTCTTAGAAATGGGGTTGTCCTGAGATTAAGGCTCAGAACTGGGTCCATTTGGTTCAAACTGGAGTGAAGGATTAAACGATTCAGGGGACAAACATCCCGTCTGGTAAACTGACTCAAGGTCGTGGCGATATCCTATTGCAGTTGCTGACCATGTAGACTTCAAGGTACTGATGTCCGATGTTAGTCAGCACTGGAGAATTTGCTTACCCGCGCCACTCTTTTAGTAAATCGTAGATGAGATGTACCATCTCATTAAAAGCACTAACGTCGAGGTACTTCACTATCTCTTACACTTGTGCTAACGTGCTACGAATTCTACTTGCGTCTCAAGATAATTCTTCCTCATATGCTCGTATTCTTGCATCCTTGCTTGGCTTTACTTCATCATTTTTCTTGTTTTCGTTTTTCAGAGGTGATTCTAAATTCAGGGCACTGGGTAAGTCCACATCACGTAATTGATCGCATGATCGTTCCGTTCTTTCGAATTCACACGCTCAAACACTTATAAGGGAGAGAACTCTAAAGCATCCTAGTTCTTCAAGCAACTTATCAATCTCATTACTTCTAGATAAACGCAAATAGCATATTGAATAACTTTAAATATTTTGAATACTCAAAACTCTTGAAAATATTAGTACCTGGTTGCCGGATGAGATGGGGATGCTCGGTGTGTTACTGACTCAAAAAAGTCTAGGAAATAAATCTAGACTCGATTATCAAGTAAAGTTTAAGCTTCAGAGCAGATGACTTGCTCTGATACCACTATGTCACAGCCCGGATTCGAACGTAGAAAAACGACAAGACTCCATTGGACTGTCAGGGTGAACCCATCAAATAAGACTTAACTCAACAAGGAATCATACTCGAAAATAAGGAAATATAGATTGAAAGCGATAATGAATGACATGCTTTCAAATCATAACTCAAGAATAAACGAGCATGGATAATTTACATTAATTCATCAGAATAAATATAAGTATTTCAAACTCAAGTCGTGCGGAAATTGAAGAAAACAGGAATTAAGGTCGAGCACAAAGCTCCTTGTATCATTACCACATCAGAGTATTTGAAAAGAAGACAGATTAAATAAGGTTGTCTTGCAGCGGAAACTCAACTCAATCCCAACAACTACATGTATGAAGACATGTAATTGCCAGCTTAAACCAAAGACTCGACTTAAACACACCGCCAAGCAATCCTCACCATCTTCATCCATGCTAACCTGCACGTTTAGAAATACATGCAGGGCTGAGTACTTCATACTCAGTGGACACATGCCAAAATAATTTAAAACTTTGCTCATTAGAGCTATATAATTGATCTTGCCTTGCCACTGCATCACAAGTGTTAGCACAGTTTAAACATTTTACTTGTAGGGGTGAGCAAGCGGTATACCGGACCGAAAAAACCGACCGAACCAATGAGTTTTGGTCGGGTCGGTTTAAAAACCGAATGGGGGTCAGTCGGTCGGTTTAACAACCGACTGTAGGTCGGTCAGCTCACGGTTTAGAATATTAGGGTCGGTCGGGCGCCGAACCGACCGAACTCCTCATTTCAATTTCATTCACTTAAAATTTATAACCGAGTTTTCCACTTTTCCCCTACCCTGCCGTTGCACTCCCAATTCCCAGTTCTCAGTTTCTTAATTCTCTCTCTCAAAAATCTCTCTCCACCTCGATTCCACCTTCTCCGACACCGCCGCTACGACCACGATCGCCGCTCGACGCTCAGCCACCGCCTCCGCCACCAGCGTTCGCCGCACTGCCTCACCTACTGCATCGCCTCCACCTGACGCGGCTGACAGTAAGTATATAATTCCATATGTTTCCCTTCTTCCTTGCCTTCTTTCTCAGTCTCTACTCTCTTCTTCCTCTCCTGCACAAGTCAAGCAGTGTAGATGATAAGTCATAGCTAATTAACTAATTTTGATTAGTTTATTTGTTTAGTGTATGGTAATTGATGATAAGTCATACTATGTATCTGACTGACGTGTTGCAGCTGTTGGAATAATATTTCACTACTTTTCGATATGCTTTCATGGCTCATTTTGTTACAAAATGCTTCTTTTATAAAACCGACCGAACCGACCGAAAAGTTTAGGGTCAGCTCGGTTCGGTTGAAACCCTTGGAGTCGGTCGGTTCGGTCGGAAAAAAAAGGGTCGGTCGATTGGTCGGTTTATGGGTTTTGGTTTGGTCGGTTGAACCGACCGACCAATGCACACCCCTATTTACTTGTGAATGCAATAAAACATTTAACTTTTTGGAATGGCTGCGCAACCAAAGATATAATAATACAATACAGGTATGAATCATCTACCACATTATCTCTGTGTCGAGAAGTAGGCCTCCTTCTCAGACACTGTGATCGGCTAAATCGAAGTAAAGCTCACACTCACCTCAAACAATTCATATAACCACACGTGGGTTCCTGCCTCACACAGGATATTAATAACTTAAGTAGATGATAAAACACACCAAACTCAAATAAATGGCAAGTCAATTAATTTTAAAAACTCGAGTAATATTACTCAATACAAAATAGCATTCATCAATTTTTGTTTTAGAAAAGCCCACCTGTCATCCAGTGGTTTGCTCGAAATACCTCGTTCCGTCTCGCTCCTTACTTCTGGACTCCACTCATTTCTCACTATCGAACTCCACTCGTTCCTTCAAGGTTAACATCTTATAAGGACGAGTTCATTATCTCGAAAAACGTAACAGACTATAAACGTTCAGCTGAAGGATTTCTACTTGACTCTGGTCTTTCTTATTTTAACTTATCTAAGTTGGTCTCTTTTTCGGTTCCTCGACTTAAATTTCTCAAACTCGAGCTCTCGACTCTATAACGTCATACAAATTAATAATATTTAAATATTTTTTTGCAAAATAAGAATTTTTATTCATCTCGTCTCATATTTCTCGATTTCTCGAGTTATACGAACTCATAAAATTACGAGATTAATTCTCGACTATTAATATCACAACTCATTCACATCAAGACTTTCACATCATGAATCGGGCATTCACAAACAGGTAAACGATTGACTTCATAAATAGGCGGGAAAAAGAAAAATTTCCACATAATCTCAATATATTCTAGAAAATCATATAAATTCACTTAACTACAGAAATCAATTAAGAAATTAATTCACATCTCAATACAGTCTCATATTAACTCAATGTTGCTCAATTCCTAACTTTGGGAAAATTACAACTTCGGAAAATAGTCTCGTTATACTCAAAATAAATCAAATAATTCAATTACAGAATCAGATTTGAAATTAGAAACTTTTAAATAAAATCTCTCGGTTTAAAACTACGTCACTATTTCTCGAAATACGAGCACATGCTCAGAAAATACCCAAACTTAACAGTTAGACTACCAATAATTTAATCAACTATTTTTCCCGATTAAATTCTTAATTTTCATTTTTATTTAGAAAAACTCGGTTTTTCATTCTTAACTTCATTTCTCGATAACTTTTACATCTTAATTCTGATTCAAGAGATTCAAAAAGCTAACTCGATTATTTCTACTCAAATTCCATCATCTAATCATCCATTATCTCAAATAACATCAAGAACTCGACTTTTATAGCTCAATTTCTTCCTTAACTTTGGTTTTCTCACAAAAATCCGGTTTTAACGATTTTAAGTTCTAAATTACCTCAAATAATTCTAATAATTTTAATCTATTCCCATTTTATATCTTAAAACACTTGAACATCAAAATTCATAAATTTTTCTCCTCTTTAGCTTCGAAAATTTCAAGCTTTTGAGCAAGAAATTTCCTTTCTTTGATTTCTTTAAAACTTAAGCTCGATAAATACTCAAATTCATAAGTCAAGCATCAAACTTGTAATTAAGAACTTATAACTTCAAAAATTATCAATTTCTTCTCTCTTATGGTTCGAAATTTTTGACGAAAATTTTATAAAAATTCATGCTTCTCACAAATTCATTCAAACATACTTTAAACTCCATTTAACTCATAACCTCAACAAGAATCATCAAGAACATCAAAATTTCAACTACTTCTTCACATATATGTACTTCGAAATTTTCATTAAAAATGACAAATAATTCATTTCTTCATCTTATTTCTTATATCATGCATAAATCCTCATAGAACTCATCAAGAACATTATAAACTCAAAATTTCCTCAAAGATAAATATACATACTCATCGAATTTTTCAAGAAAATTATAAGAAATTCATATCTCTTAATCTCTTAATTCTCATTCAACATATATCACTCAAAATTCATCAAATCATCATAGATCACTCAATACTCATCTATATCATCACCAAAATTTTTAAGAAAATCAACAAGAAATTCTTACTCCTCATATTTCTAATTTCTCATGCATCATCTATACCTTAATTCATCAAAATCATCATCAAAACTATAATAAAAATCTAGGAATCAAATCCCTAATTTTTTTTTAGAATTTTCGGTACTCTTAAGAATAAAACATCCAAAAATTTCTAACTTCTTTTCTTATACTCAAATTACTCAAAATCATTATATTTATCATCAACTCATTCATCAAGAATTTTCTCAACAAAACTCCTATTTTCCTCCTACTTATTCCATCGGTTTTTCTCAAGAAAATTGGAGGAAAATTTCTTCTCTTTTAATTATTTATCTCATGTCTCTTAGATTAATTTCTAAAACTTATTTCCATCATCAATTTCATGCTTCAATCATCATCATAAAATTCCTAAAAATACCTATCATTTTCGGCATACATAAAAAAAATAAACATCCATGATTTTCCTTCATCTTTTCCACATACATATATACATACAAGAATCAAGAATAACATACTTAAAAACAAGAATTAAAACTCCTCCTTCTTGATCATCATCATAGGCGGTTTTTGGGATGGAGGGAGGCTCAAGTTTTGGCTTTGATTTTCATACATAGCTCGGCTTCTAGACCTCAAGAACGAGCTAAAATCGAACACTCCTCCAAGGCTCAAAACTGCCAAAATTAAATGAAGATGGAGGAGGGTAAATCTTGATCTTAAAATGATCACAAGGTTGAAGAGATGAAGATTACCTTGTTAGTTTTGATCAAGGATGGGAGATGACTATGATTCTTGCAAATTTTGGAGCTTGGAAGCTTGTCTTCATGGAGGAACTTGGTGTGTGTTTATGTGTGTGTTTCGGCAGAGAGAGAGATAGGTAAAAGAGAGAGATGTTGATCAACTTAAGTGAGAGAGAAAGAATGATTCAAGAGAGAGAGAGAAAGGATGATATATCTAGAGAGAGAAGAGAGGGTGTAGTTCACGTGAGGGAGAGTGAGAGTGGAGGAGAGATTAGGGAGAAAATAGTGGATAACATGCAGATTTTTATCTGTTAAGAATTGCCGGGTTTTTCGGTAGAAAATATCCCTATTTTTCCGTTTAACTTTCAAACGACTAAAAACTCTTCTCTACTCTTTCTCGACGTCGAAAACCTCTCTACTTCGTCTGATATCTCACCAAATAAATTATTTTCAAATCAAAATTTCGACTAACGAAGAAAACTGAAAAATCGCTCGATTAATTAAAGCGATAAGAATAAATTTTTATTTCTCTCTCATATAATCTCGGATAATTCTCCGATCTAACTCAAAAGTCTTAGAATATCCTTTAGACTCAAAAGACACTAATTAGGCAAAATTTGGAATTAGTCGATGAATAGTAAAATCTCGGTTATTGCACTATTCATTGGAAAATAAAATTTCTCAAAATTTTTCGAAACTCAAACTCAAACTCATATAAGAATGCTCAGGAAATTCATCGCACACTCGATTCGGATAACAGAAACGAAGAAAATCACATAAGAGCACGTAGGGGCATTTTAGTAATTTTGCAATAAAATTTCTTTCCTTGAAAATTTTATCACTCAAAGCACATCATTAGGCATATAAACTTAATTAGAACACACTCAAAGACTTAGAAAATATCGGGGTATTACAAAGACAGGCTTTACACTTGCCCGGATAAGTGTTGTAAGGTTTAGTTCGAACCTGCAATCGAACTGTTTAGGTTGTTCGGTGCCCGCAAATCAAATTTAACGTTTGATAAATACGCGTAAACTTATCTAGTGAATTACTAGCCTGAAAAGCTAGTCGTTGACGTAAGAGTTCATCTCTGAACCACGTAAAAATACTGTGTCGTTTTATTTTCCAGTATTTTTTGTTTCAGTTTATATTCTAACTGACTGACCTTGCATAAATAAGTTTTGGTAAAAAATTGCACTAAGTGTTTGCGAAATTGACCTACGCGTTAAAAACGAGTCTAATTTTCACCACATTCCGAAACCTCAGTCAGGAATACACAATTGATCCTCAATCAAAGAAGTCAATTGTGCACCTAACTGTGTGATAGCTCCGACTAACTTTCACAGTTGTCGAGCATATTGAATTGAGCAGTTAGAACTGAGAAAAAGTTTTTAAGAAAAATCACTACTGGTGTATTTCCCCTACCCCCATACATCAGTTCACTCGTTACCGGAACCATCACTTTACTTGCATAATTTACTGTTATTATTAAAAGATGCATTACTTATAGTAATCTACAAAATACATCATCACAAAAATACATTGGTATAAATACATAAATGCTTAGTCCTACCAGAACTCATCACAATGTACAGATCTATTTTACTAAGTGTTACAATCTCATACTTAATTTAGTGGTGCATTTTATTTAGGGATTTTGCACATTTATATCCCATATGGATAAAGTGGATTTGTAATATATTCCTCTCATATATTACATTTGCAATATACCCACTAGCCCACTAATTTCCTTACTTTTTAGATTTGTACCCACCCACCCCATCCCTTTCTCAGCGAGAATCTCGCTGCTACGCAGTTTTGATTTATAATTTTTTGTCCTCATCTTGTTTGACTAATATTCTTCCCATTATTATTCTCATCCACCACCAACCCTCCCCCCTGCTGCACGTACCCTCTCCATTACTCCCCCTCTTTATTTTGTTCAAAAACTACCCATTACTCTCCCTCTTAATTTCGGTCAAAAACTACAAACTTCTCTAAAAAAAAAACCTAAGCAATCTAACTTCCTCTTCTCTTCTCTGATCTCTCTTGTCTCAAACTCTCATCAATCACAAGAAATTTCAGGTCTCAAACTCTCAACAATCACAACAAATGTCAGGTCTCATAATCGCCCATTACCAATATTTTCTACGGACATTACCAATATTTCATCGATCACTACTCATTTTTCCGGCAACATCATCCCACATCGGCGCCGGAGTACTCATATAGATGACGCCGTCGTCAAGATCCACATAGAGAAATAAAAATCCACCACAAAAAGAGGTTAGTAAATTTTTTTTTTTTCGCTTTGCACTTGTTAAATGAGTTATTTAATTAATGTATGATATGTTTATGATTTTTAACTTGTTTTAGTTTTTTAATGTGAATATGTAGATTCGATTGAGATTGATGAAATTATTTTTTAATGAAGATTTGATAGTATAATTATCATATATTTTTTAATTAGATATTTTTAAGTAATTAAGTTCGTATTTTTTTGAAGAGCTAATCACGTTTGTTGTTTCTGTAATTATTATATTGTGTATTAAATATAAAGTTAGTCGTGATTATAAAATTAATGGTTATGGTTATATTTGCACGCATTATGATCATTACTATCGTTTTTATACCCATGACTAATATTTGTTGAATGGTATATCTTTCTTATTCCTGTTTCGTGTAATATAGTTATAAAGGTATGAAAATAATTAGTTTGATTGGGATTAAAACTTGATGGGGATAATATTTACATCAATTTGATTGGGATTAAAACTTGATTATAATACTGAATTATGAAAATTATTACTAATTGGTGTTTATAATATTTATTTTGCTCAAATATAATATTGAATTATGAAATGCTTGTTCTAGACTTGTATATTGTTGATTGTTTTGGACTTATCAATATTATTCATTCGTTTTATATTCATAATATACAATTTATTGAGCTCTGAAAGAAAAATCGTATTCACGGTTATCAAAAATATAGTAATGGTCATGTATGATTAAGTCAAAATCATTACCATTTTATAACGTCCGTGACCAAATTATTTTTTCAAAACTATTTCATTTTACTTTCTAATTCTGACTTGTGTTATGTTTTAATTATGTTACAGATTGTATGGTCATGGAAGAGGAAAAAAGCAATAAAATGGCACCCGAAAGTGAACCTATCCTACAAAGCTTTTCATATGTCATGGATTCAGAACCGATTGATAGAATTTGGGGGTCAGACCCTTCAATGGTTTATGACCGGGTGTTTTGGCCACCTTATTCGATGGCTGGAGGGCAAAGCAAGTAGTAAAGCACTACATTTGGTTGTAGCTCGAGAAGTAGAGTTATCCGGTGCTCCAGATTATGAGACTTGGTTCCGAATTGCTGATAAAAATATCAGATTCGGGCCTCAAGAATTCTGCTTAATGTCCGGTTTGAGATTTGGCACCCACCTCATTAGATCCACACGTTGAGCACTCGCCTGAAAATATTTTAGCTTTTCAGCAATTTTGTAGATCTACTTCAATAAGTGGCGAGAACCTTCTCTTTTACTTTATCGAGCTAAATGAAATCGATGACCCTAACGGTGAGCTTCATCTGAAGGCGGCCAAAGTTCTCGTGTATTTTTATATGGGGTTGGAAGCGGATGAAAGATAGATTGTGCCGCCGTGGCTTTGGGTGTTGGTGGATGATCTGGATGAGTGAAATAAATTTCCCTGGGGTGCTTACACATTCAAAGTGTTAAAGAATTATATTGATCGACTCACGGTGAATAGTTCCCACTGGAATTTCTTTGGGCCAGCATGGGTACTATAGTGTTGGATTGTCGAGGCTATACCTGATTTAGCTCGATGGATTTTCTACCCAGTCGACAATGCTGCCCTTTCTCGTTGTATGATGACGATGATGGTCTCTCTCCATAAAGTAAATTTGGACGAATATTTTCGAGATGGGGTGATTTGTAAAGAAAGACTTGTACTAGAGAGTGAAGCAGAGGAGGCAACCGAGCACTGGAGGTCATATTGTTCAGATAATGACGTTATTGGTGTGAACTGTAGGAGGCCGATGAATAAGATCAAAGAAGGGATACCATTTGACTCCCTCCTCGGAAAGTGAGGCCTTCGAGTTATCCCCACACGTCGGAGTTTGAAGACGAGGACGA
The DNA here is from genome assembly GCA_029490685.1 of Schizonepeta tenuifolia. NCBI lineage: Eukaryota > Viridiplantae > Streptophyta > Magnoliopsida > Lamiales > Lamiaceae > Schizonepeta > Schizonepeta tenuifolia. Next base: position 70,503,356 of record CM055958.1, read on the forward strand.
GGCTAGGACATATCATTTGAGAGAACGACCCCCACCCTCACCCCCACCGGAAAAAAAGGGAAAGCGTGCTCGAACTCAAGAGCGTCGGTTTATGGCTGTCCGAGGTGACAAGACACAAGGTTAAAAATAATGGCATGACAATGTGAAAAGCTGTTATATTTCCGGACATAAATTTTTTTGTCAAAAGCTTGTTTGGTCGGGGCTCGCGCCGTTCCTCACCACCTCGACACACACCACGGCCACATCCTTCCTCACCACAGCCTTCCCCACCCGAAAGCCCAAGAGAGCATCTTAGGATGGAGGACGACACCATTGGAAATATTTCGGAACGCCATTCAATGTCGGAGTACTCTACAGTCTTGAATCCCTTCTTCAATACATTTAGAAGAGATATGAATCTCTTAGGTAATCATAAACTTTAAATTATGAGTCACGGTGTAATGAAAAATTGTACCAATTGTTTATTATGTACGTATGACCATTACCATTTGTTTACCACCATGACCATTATTAAGTTTTAAGATTGCAAATTTTGTGATTTTCTACCACTGCTCAAAGGCTCGCCGACAGTGAATGGACGTTGACGTCAATTTTCAATTGAAGATCGATGACGAGAGTTTTTGGGTTGTCCAACTTGACTAATAGGAGCGGGTGGCCACTCTACAACTGCATCAATGTTTGGTAGAAGAACACTCGGTTTGAGGAGGAACATCATTCACATGTTTTGCATACGTCTCGAGCTTGGAAGTTCTCGTGTAGAAATGATCCACATAGGTATATACATCTGTCCATTTCTCATATTTTTACATTAAAAAAATTTATACAAAAAAATCAAAATCAAATTATTTCATTCAAACAAAAACAGAAAAGGTCATGATAAAAAATAAATGGTACCAATTATAACTAAATAATAACAACCGATACCAAATTTTAGTTGAACATGAAAATTATTCAAAGTGATCTTACTGAATTGCTGCAACACCATGAGAACAAGGTATCAAGTCCATATCGAAAACCCTGCATCGACACCACCTCCGATTGAGATCCACCGTCAAAGTGTTTTTGCCACCATTCACTTTGAATGTAGCCGCAGTAATGGGTGTGACAATGTAAGATCTTATTTTCTCAACCTCTACAGTGAGCTTCTCATGTGCCTTCTTTGTCAAATAATCATTACTCGATGTTGCTTCATGTCTTCTTTCGTCGAACCATTTCTCAACGAGGCCTCTAATAGTAAGCAAGAGCATATTGGAAGTCGTCTAGCCCACAACAGAGATCTATTGAATGCTTCAGCCCAATTGGATGTCAATGTACCATATTGGCGGACAGGGCAAAAGGATCTAGCCCACTTCCCAGGACCGATTACAATTAGCTTATTGTATGCAGCAGGTTTAGCGACCCACATACTCTCCATTGCTTTTTCGTACACAGATCTCCGATATGTAAAGACTGCTTTTATGATACAACTTGGTAATGGGTTTTTCGAAAAGGAACCAATCCCTTGAGGATGTGAAAGTAGCATAGGCTGTGTGCTACACCAGGATAGATTGTCCTCACTGCATTCGCAATGCTTAAGTGCCCATATGAGACAATCAACAAATTATTACAACAGCTAAATGCCACTCTCACATGACTGAGAAACCAGATCCACTCAATTTCATTCTCAATCGAATCGATCCCCTATGCCAGGGGAACTATGCCGTCATTCCCGTCCTTTGTAACGGTAACGAATAAAATGCCCTGATTTTTTCCTTCAATTGTATTCCATCTAAAATAATCACAGGTGGAACAAACCACTTAAATGTCGCGATAGAAGGTGCCAATGCCACGAAAAGATGTTCGAAACGACCATCATGGCTAACACTGTAGTCTATAATCGACCCCAAATTTGTTCTCCTCAACATGTGTAGATAGTCAGACAGCTTCTTAAATGAGACTCCATATCCACAGTATATCAACTCCAGTGCTATATTCCATGCTCGCAGACAAACATCGTAACTTGTAGTGATTCCAAAATGTCGGTGCAGTGTAGCCATTATTGCGTGGGGCTTGATGATGAGTTTTTCATTTCACATTCTTTTAGCAAAATAAGCTGCAATCACCATGGAACTAACCTTCCTTTGAATAACACCACGATCCAGGTTAATATTGCATGTATGTGTCAGATTAAACTTGCATACATACCAAAAGTTCCCATGGAACCGAGCACGTAGAAGAAAATATTAGTCTCCATGCCTGCATTTGTAGTGAACACGACCCAAATCGGACCAGGGAGTACGAAACTCAGCTCATTGTTCCATATGCCACATTCCAACAACAAGATATATAGTTTCCTTGCTGTAAAATATGTCGTGCAGTGCCAACAGACCGTCTGGCATCCGGTCAAGATCGCTCACAACAAGCGAGGTAGTAGCATTGAGTGGAATAACTGGAACCAACCAATTTTCTAGCTCTTCTACTTCATTGCCACATTCTGTATCTTCATAAACAAGGGGTGGACGCTTAATCTGAATCAACATTGACAAGAGCTTCTCCACTCTGTCCTGAGTTTGCAACCACAAAACAAATTCTACGAAAGAAGCAAGACCTAAATTTACGGATCCTGCCTCTTCCTCTTTCTCATCGGACTCTGATTCTTCGATATATTCTTCATCATCTTCGTCTGACTCCTTGACGGTACATTCCACATGCTCGCGTGATTGCGATGTCGGTATTTTCTGCGTAGGATTGCTTGCGCCACTACCACTTCCAAATTATGTTTCTCCAAACAAATTGGACGAAGCCATGTGTGAATGACGCGACATACTCATTGTGTTGAGAGTATTGATTGTCGTAGGCATATGAAGATGAATTCAAATCAAACGAAGGTCTGTACACATCATCATTGTGCACCACACACAACGTAGACTCAAATTCAAGACCACACAAACGATAAAGTTCATCATCATTGCTCACATAATATTTAACAGTTCGGCCACTTTCAAACTTTAATAAACACCATAATTCATAAATACAGCTCAACGATTTCGACATCATTATCAAGTCGATATTATCTTTAATGATAGAGAAACTTATTATATTCAGCGGCACGTAGAAAGTGAGTCACTCTCCACCATTATACAATGCATCGCCTAATATCCCACTATATTTAACGATGAAACTCTTACACTTCATTTGTAAAATCAAATTAATTTCCGAAAAACTATTATAAGTACAGAAATAATAATTTCAATATGCATAAAAATTAAACAATTTTAGTCATGACCAAATATGTTATAGTCATGATCAATAATGTATTGGTTGCGATCATATTTTATTTAACTTCATCGGGACTATTTTTTCTTGTTTCAATACTAATAAATAAAATTAAAATTCAATTTACTTGTGAAAATGTGGCTGAAATTTCTTACCTATGTAGTATTTCTGGATAAAGCAACTAAGTTTCAATTGGTCTGTAGTGGTTTTGTATATTATCTACAAAATAAGACAGTAATGTTATAAAAACATCATAAATACTTATTCACTAATGTAATAATGCTCGATAACTAAACAAAGTTGGTCGTGATTAAAAATTTAGGCCAAATTGCATAAAAATTACCGACTTTGTACCAAATACGTGTTTTAATCTTCACTTTTTAAAATTCTGTCACAATTTTTCCCTTTTTATTTTTTCTCAATTACGTCCCAGCGGACAATTTCCCCAAAAATCGAAAATGACATGTCCTATTAAAAGTGACATGGCGTTCAAAATGACGTCGTTGTAACTAAAATGACGTCGCTTTGATTTTAAGAATTAAAAAAAAAATTCACCTCCATGCCAACTCATCATCCCCTTCATCTACCCCCTCCCTCGTTCGTTCTCTCTATCTCTCTAAATATTAGAGTCCAACGGATAAGGCAGCTGCAACATTTCTTGGACTTCAATCAATTCCTTTCCACGACGACGAGCTTCAATCCTTCCAAATCCATTGTCTCTCCTCCGACTCTGATATCTGCCTAAGGCTCCTGATGAGTTTGACAGTAGAGGACACCATCACCTTCCCCATCCTCCTTCTCCCGCCGCACCCCGCATTCCTCCTGCATCGAGAACACCATCTATGTCCTCCCGACAGCTTCCGCTCCATGATGTGCGCCCTCGCCGCCCTCCGCCAACCCCTACTCTGCTGGTTCCGCACCCACCCCTCGTCTCTACCGCCCTCATCTCCGACATGTTCCTCGGATGGACCAACCACCTCACCGCTGACCCCACCATTCGCGTCTGCGCCTGTGCCTTCTTTCCCTCCAAATCAGAACTCCGCTTTGCTTTAATGCTGCTGAAGATGCAATTTCCTTTAATTATTAGTGCGGTGTTGGAGGCAGCGTAGAGGAATGTGATGACGTCAAAGAAGTTGATGGTGATGTTGACGGAGGCAATAAGCAGAAGGTTGGAGATGACGATGAGGCGGAGATTAGGGTCGGAGGGTATCGTAAGCCAGTGGCCGAGGGAATTGGAGGGCGGTGACTAGGTTGGGGGGGGGGGGGGAATGGAGGGGATGATGATATGGTATTGATGTGTAATTTGTTTTCTTTTTGTTTTTATTTAATAAATCGAAACGACGTCGTTTTGAATACCACGTCATTTTTAATAGGACATGTCATTTTCGATTTTAGGAAAAATTGTCCGTTGTGACGTAATGAGAAAAATAAAAAAGGTGAGAAATTGTGACAAAATTTTAAAAAGTGAAGATTAAAACACGAATTTGGTATAAAGTCGGTAATTTTTATGCAATTTGGCCAAAAATTTATTGTCGTGATCGTTCAGATGTTTGGTCCCGATCATTAATTTCAAACTTGATCAGGACTATTTTTTCTTATTTTGGTACCAACGAATAATATTAATTTCAATTTACCTTTGAAATTTTGGATGAAAATTTCTCTCCTCTGTAAAATTTCTAGAAGAACCAAGTGGTTTTCAATTGGTTCGCAGTGGCTTCATACTTTCTCTACAATATAAGATTATCGTGTTAGAAAATATCACAATTACATAGCTACAAGTATAAGAAAGGTTAAAAACTAAAAATAATTAGTCGTGATCAAAAATACATTTGTCAGGGTCGTTGCGATGTTTGGTCCCGGTCATATATTTTCAACTTGATCGGGACCATTTTTTCTGGTTTTGGTACCAATAAGTAAAAAAAAAAACATTAACTAACCTGCGTATACTTCAAACATAGTAGCTTCTTTGATGATTAAAATGTCAAGAATGAGCCTTGTTTTGTGAAATTGTGAACTTCTTCGATGATAAATGAAATTGTGAACGAGACTTCATTGTGTAAATTTGCATTTGTTATATAGAGGATGGTCAACAAGATTCTTGAGTATAAGATTCTTGCCTATGAAAATATAAGAAGCGAGCATGAGAGTAGATCACGTGAAAGGGAAGAGAAGAAAGATGAGGAAAAAAGTACTATACAAGAAGACAAAAAAAAAGATAGAAAAGTTATCAGCCACGTGAAAGAGAAGGTGAGAGAGACAGTGTCCATCAAGACAAGATAAGGTAAGAGAAAATGGAATAAAGTAAGTTTGTGTGGGCCAGAGGTCATACACTAAATATAATAAAAGGAGTGGACATATAACAAATCCACTATATGCAAAAGGGATATAAATAAATGGGAAATTGCACCAAAAATCCTGACCTTTTTTCAATTTTCGGTTTTAAACCAAACCTTTTAAAATTCGCAAATTAAAGTACGACCTTCCAATTTGATGCAATTACCTCCCACGGCCTGTCTCTGGCAGAAATCGATTACGTACGTGGTAAATTATTTCCTTGCGTGGTATTAATTTGCTTACGTGTTATATGGGGAAAATTGCACCAAAAACCCTAACCTTTTTCTAATTTTCGGTTTTAAACCAAACCTTTTAAAATTCGTAAATTAATGTACAACCTTCCAATTTGATGCAATTACCTCCCGTGCCCGATTTTTCCCCAATTTGTTGCTGACATGGAAGCCGGAATCTTCTTCAACAAACTTCATCTCCATAATTCTTCTCCATCGGCTTCCTCATCTCCATGGGTTCTTCATCGACACAATCTGGATCTTGGAATAATCCCGAAGCTCAGCAGCGGCTACCTGCCCCCCATTATTTTGCTTCATCACTATCGAGACCACAACTCGACCAGTTGAGCAATGATAAAGCGCACCAAGACAAAAGATGAACAATAACCTATTCTCTATTAGTAGATTCAAGCAATAATTTAAGCCAAATCATCGAACAAAAATAGAGCATAGTAGATTCAATTCTGTCTGTAATAGAGTATTAGGAAATTAGGGTTATTGATTCAGAGTGTTGTGTCGTTTTAGGTCTGCGTTTTCACCTCATATATGATTAAAGGAACGACATCGTTTAGGACAGGAGTAAAATGACGTCGTTTTGTGCCCATTCACCAATTAATATTAGATATGCATAATTATTTAACACATAAGCAAATTAATACCATGTAAGGAAATAATTTACCACGTAGGTAATCGATTTCTACCGGAGACAGGACGTGAAAGGTAATTGCATCAAGTTGAAAAGTCGTACATTAATTTGCGAATTTTAAAAAGGTTTGGTTTAAAACTGAAAATTGGAAAAAAGATCAGGGTTTTTGGTGCATTTTTCCCTAATTTTATATTTGCCCAGTACGACGTCGTTTGTCGAGCCGGAGAGTTTTGCCACATAGAAAATTCCGGCTTCCATGTGTAATACCCCAGATATTTTCTTTCGTCGCTAAAATAAAAATTTAATTATTAATTAAGGTTTTGGACGCCTAAGTTAAGAATTTTCGATTCTAAGACTGACGGTGAAATCCGTTTCTGAAAATAAATTCCAAAAGTCGGTGGAACGACTACTGTATTAGGGTTTTCGCGTCTGATAGAAATTTCGTTCGAAAACTCAGATCGAAAAACCGTCAGACTTTACATTCACTTTTTCTGCGATACGAGTCTACCGGAGAGAGTCAGTTTTTATTATTTTTCCGGACGAATTTTGGAATGTGAAGTCCCGACTTTTTATCGGATTTTGGAAAACGAATTATGCTTTCCGAGTAAGAGATTTATTTCTAATCTAATGGCCGAATTAGATTTCGTCAAAAACATAACCGTCTAAGAAAATAATTTCTCGATTTATAAACGTCGTATTAGACCTATAAACGAGATATTTTCGACTAAAACTCCTATCCAAAACCGCCACCTACCCCTCCCTCCTGATCACCTTGTTAGTTTATCCTACATTATGGAATGAATATCTAACATAACACCTCACCATTCTTCTTCTCTCTTCCCTCATATTGCCGCCACCTCCCTCTACTCTCTCTTCTCTCTCTTGTTCTTCATTTTCTCCATAGAAGCTCTCAAATTCTTCAAACTTTCAAGCTCCACAAGTTGTTCATCTATTGATCGATCTTAAATCCGATCACATAATCGTCAAGGTAAGAGCTTCCTCTATAGATTGAACCAAACAAAATTTCAATTATTCAAGTTTAATTATTTTCGAAATTTTCATGAAGAAGTAGCATGATGTTCTAAGATTAATACATATTATTTCTTGCCTAAGATTGGATTTCTATGGTTAGAATTTAATGGAAATCATCCTCCTAAGTTCTTTGGTAATACCGAAATTTATGTAAAATTTGTAGGTGATATTAAGTTCGATTTTTTGGATGTTTGATTATGGATTATTGCTCTATGGATCAATAGATGAGTGTATGAATTAATTAAGAATTTTTTAAAAATAAAATAAAAAGGTAAGAGAGAAAGAAATGGGAATTTGATGTAGTATATGATATGATTTGCATAATATGATGATAGAAATGGTATGTAGTAAGTGTATAGATGATTATATAATTTAATTGGATTTTTCTAAAAATAAAATAGAAATCGTAAGAGACGAAAACCCGACAATAAGTTAAGATTCGATAATAATTTGAGTATGTGGTTTACGTATTAGTGAATCTTGATAGATGAACGATATTGGAAAGTTTGAGTAAAATCGGAGAACGTCGAATTTTTGTTAAGAGACGAAGAATCGTCGATAAGTCGAGATTGAATAATGATTTAGGTTTATGATTTGAACATATGTTAATCTTGTTAGTGAATGATCGTAATCGGAAAATTTGAACGAATTCTAAGAAAGTTGGAATTTTGATAAGAGGCGAAGAAACGAGTCTAAGTGTCGATAGAAAAGTCGAATAAGAAAATTAATTGGATATTAATGATTGTTATTGATAAATGAACGAGTATGTAGTTGACGATATTTCTATCCGAGATACGAGATGATATAAGTTATAGTTTATGAACTAGAAATTGTTGAATGAAATTGATTTGGAAATGGAAATTTGGTTTAGTACTTGATTAGTTGAAAGACGAGGAAATATACGTCGTGTTTTTAATCGAGAATTATAAAGAAGTTCGTCATGAAAGATTGTGCATGTTTACTGCCTTGAGATGGAATTTTCGTGAGAATAAAAGTGGTATGTCATTAGTTGAACCTAGGAAATCGTGCGTCGAGTTATCGAACACCTAGGGTTTCGCAGACTGTTTTGCGATGCGTTACGGAAACTGTCATAACTTTCTACTCGCTTAACGAAATCAAGATCCGTAAATTGAAAAATAAACTAGACATCCGTAGCTTTCTTTTGGTATAAATTTCATCCCCTGTTTTGCAGGAATCTATTCTGTATGAACTCCAGAACTTCTTCTCAGTGCAGAAACTTTCGTAAAGATAATTTCTTAAGTTAAATCCTTTTCAACTTCGTTCCTTGTGAATTTCTAAGTCGTTATAAGTTATCGACTCCCTTTATTAACTGAACTAAGTGTCGAGTAATGATCCGAGTCAGTTTCTAAACGAGAATTGTTCAAGTCTCGTTTCTTTGATAATCATAAGAATATAGTTAAGTGCAAAGGCCTAAAAGTCATAAAACGAATTCGATTTCCTTTTCCTTTATTGTCTCGACCGCTTATTAAAGTGTTATTATTTGCGTTCAAATGAGGAAGTCGAGTTTAGAAGACAGGACGGAAGACCAGAGACTGAAGCTCGTGTTTTAGTTCTGTAATCGCCTAAGGTGGGCTTTTCTATATACGAAATAAAATGAGCGATGCTCGAAAATCTTTTATTTACAGCTTTGATAATTGTGTTCTCAAAGTGATAATCAGGGCATAAAATATTTGTTTTATGTGAGTTCTCTTGTTGCCTTTCTGAGTTAGCCGACTGCTATCCAGAATTATTAGTTAGCTAAATCGATCGGACTCTGTGTTAGCCAAAAGGGTGCTTTCCAGGATTAGTGTGCACGGTAGCCGTTGTGTGTGGTACTCTGTTGAGGGAGCCAGCCACGGTGAGGAACGTGCGCCGAAGAAGAAAAGGCTTCTTCCTCGGCGTTGAAAAGGGCAAGATGAATGTAACAACAGAAAAATATTTGCGCAAAGTGTTTAGAAAAGAGAAAATATTTAGTAAGCACGAGCTTCTAAAAGAAAAACCCCGTTGCGTTACTGTTAAAGATGCCTGATTAATCTATACTCTTATGAGATATTTTCGGCAATGTGCCCACTAAGTGCTTTATGTACTTAGCCCTGCATATGTTTTTAAATGTGCAGGTTGAGTGACGGAAGCGGCGGAGGTTGAGTAGAGTTGTTATAGAAAAGAAGATCAGTGTTTCAGTTCTACGTTTTCCGCTGCAAACTAGTTCTCGTTAATGTATAACTTTTGGTCTAAGTCTCATCCTTTGAACTTAGTTTCTTTTTTAGAACAACTCTGTCGAGCGATCCTTCGAGGTCGACTCTCTTTTATTAAATAAATCAGTTCATTGATATCAGTTGTTTATTATCGGTTAAGGTGATTTATTCATTTATCCCCCTTCTTCCCCGCTTCTTTAATCCAAACCCTAGTCACACCCCGACTTTGCCGTATCTCGGGATTTGGGGCTGTGACAGAGTGGTATCAGAGCAGTCGTTTCTACTCTGCATACAAGTTCCTTTCAGTAGTAAGGTGGAGTATTTATATATGCTCTACACCTGAGTCTTCTTTCAAGTAAAGTTAAGTCGTAACACTAAGTTTAAGAGTGTAAACGACAACTCAACCTCCCGCTACGTCGACTCAACCAAAGAAGGAAAGTAAGGAAAGAGTTTCGGAAGTATGATTTCTTTTAAGAAGAAATTTTTGATTAAGTATGCAAGAATTTGTGAATAAAGTATGCCAAGTATGAATGTGATTAAAGTATAAGAGTTATACTTTGGATATTATGTGAATTATGTGAAAGTATAAGTGATATACTCTGTGAAAGTATGTGAAATTATTTAAGTTATAATTTCTTTTATTTTAAGAAGTATATCGGCATGAGAACATAGACTATTGTTCTAAGATTCTTCCCGGTTCATTGAGAACATAGAGCTAATAAGAAGCTTTGGGTCCAAAATATTTGAGAAGCAATCCGAACGGGAAGGACAGGATAAAAAGAATCAAAGCAAATAAGAGACGAATGTTACTTACGTATAAGTAACATGAACGAAGTCATTTTTCAGTTGGAGTTCGCCTCGTTAGAACTTCAAGAAGAGATTTGTTTAATTGTTAAGAATCGAGTACGAATTTTTAGCTAAATTCCAACGATCGTTCGATTCCAGCGACGACTAGAACTTGCGTTCTAAAGATATTCTCCAACTATTATTCCGTTTTCTTGGAATTTATTTCACAATTAGTAATTAAATGAAGAATACGATAAGTACGAGATTCAAAAGTCGAGAAGGGTTTATATTAGTACGGTATCCACTTTAATGTGGCATTAAGAATATATTTTTTTTTTCTCTTCTTCTAATGATGAGAACGATATGTGTTTATCGGTTAGGAGTTTTCTTGAGGGAAACTAAGAAGTCTAAATTAAAGATTGGAAAGAAAATCCCGGAATTTTTTTTTTAAGTGTTTGAGTGCAATTTGAGAAATTGTTGGATGCTTAAGATAAGGTAAATCCTTGTTAAGTGATTAAAAGATTAAGTGTGAATATGAGATGATTCCGTTAAGAGTTTTTCTTCAAGAAAACTAAGAAATCTAAGCTAAGATGATTAAGGTAAGTTAATTCCTTATTAAATGAATGATTGAACAGGATAAAAGTTCCATGTGATTGAGGGACTATTATGTGGACTTAATGAACCCACATAACAAGAAACTTAGTAATATGGGTCTTATGCCCTATAAGCAAAACCTTTTTGTCAATACAGTGTATTTAGGGACGAACTAGACGAAAGCTAGTAGGCCTGTAATCCCAGGTCAGAAGTACGGAGTAAAACGCCGGTGCATAGAAGCATGGGCAAGGAGCGGCTTCGATTAAGACTTCAAGGCGGAGGGGACAGGAACGAACTGAAATACACCCAAAAGAGAGGGATTTCGGAAATATGTCGGTGTGGGACGGCGTATTCAAGGAGAGTCTCTGAGATCAATTCTTTATGTGTTAGGTCTAAGTTTAAATTTTTATTGATGATACTGCAGAATGGTATGTTTGAGACCTTTTTGTTTTAGGAGGCTTTATACGACAAAGTGCGTATCTAAGTTTTATAAAGCAAAGTGTTAATGAAAAAAATTCTAGATTTCCTTAGTTCCAAAATGCCGCCAAGAGTAGCAAATAACGGAAGAAGAGGACCTGGTAGGCCTAGAGGACCTGGAAGAGGTCATAGACATCATGAGAGGGAAGAAGAGCAACAACGTCAAGAAAACCCTTCACCTACACCACCACCACCACCCTAACGTCATGATATTGAGGATCTGTTCCTCAAAAGAAATCCATCCATCTTTAATGGATCTGGAAACCCAAGCCATGCTGAGCTTTGGGTAAGAGCCATAGAAAGAATCTTCAAACTTCTCAGATGTACTGATGAGGAGCGCCTTTCGTGTGTTGCGTTTCAACTCACAGGACCAACTGATTACTGGTGGGAGGCTAGGAGTAAAATTATTCCGGCGGAGCATATTGCTCAATTTACTTGGGATGAATTTAAGGAAGTATTCTATGATAAGTTTGTTCCTAAAACATACCAAGCAAAGAAGGAAGCAGAGTTCTACAATCTTAAGCAAGGGAAAATGACAGTAACAGAGTACGATGCAACTTTTTGTGAATTATCAAGGTATGCACCCGAGCAGGTAGATACCGACGAGAAAATGGCAAAGAAGTTCCGTGGAGAACTTAGACATGAACTGGGAATGGCACTAGCCAGTCATGGAGGACTGAGCTACACAGACATACTAGGATGAGCCCTAGACATGGAGGCAGTTGTGCCGGACGAATGAAAGATTGCAACGCCCGTACCAGCACCAACCCAGGCTTCAACTCAAGACCATTCCTACAACAATAACAACTATAGAGGAAAAAGGAAATGGGAAGGAAGAAAAAATGGTGGCTACTATCAATACAATAACAACCAGGGGAACCAGAGTGGTAATCAACGTGGCTTTCAGTAGCCGAACCAGAATAACAACTATGGCAAGAAGCCATGGCAAGGGAACAATCAGTTAGGACAGAATGTACAAGGAAATAACCAAGTAAGACAATGGCAAAGAAATAACCAACAAGGACAGTGGCAGGGGCAACAGACAAACAATACCCCAGGAAGGATCACTTAAACCTGCTTGCCCTAAGTGTGGCAAGATGCATTTCGGTGTTTGTCAAGCCAACAATGATAATTGCTTTAATTGCGGGCAGAATGGACACATAAAAAGAAATTGCCCAAAACCGTTGCCAGCAAGTGGAACTAACCAGTATGGTCAGCCCCAACCTATGAGAGCTATTCAAGCACAGCCGTTACAGCAACAGTCACTACAACAACAAGAGCAGAATGCAGGGGCATATATGATTAGGCCAGAAGCACAGGACAAGGGCAAGGGTCACTAGGCAGGTAGTTGGCCTAACTCAGACTAGTAGTAGTCTAGTTTTTGTATAAGTCCTCGTTGTAGGCAAAATAGTACTCGTTCGACGTGTATGTATATATATAATCCCGTGGGTGGGTTTTGATCTCGTGAAAGTTTCTTCTAATCATGTTAATTAAACAAGAATATTCAACTAACTTGTTTAACAAGAATTTTGTTTAACTTAGGAAGTTAAAAAGTTTATAGAACTAGTATCGGACACCATACAGTATGGAGCATAGCCCGAAGGAGTTAGAAGAATTTAGGATCCAACTGCAAGAGTTGTTAAGATCTTGGCTTCATTAGATTGAGCATTTCACCATACGGAGCGCCTGTTTTGTTCGTCAGGAAGAAGGATTCTTATATGAGGATATGCATAGACTATCGAGAGCTGAATAAGATCACCCTTAAGAATAAATATCCTTTGCCAAGGATAGAAGACCTCTTTGATCAGCTTCAGGGTGCAGGCGTATTTTCGAAAATAGACTTAAGATTCGGATATCATCAATGGAAAATCAAACCCAAAGATATACCTAAGACTGCTTTTCGAACTAGATATGACCATTACGAATTCCTAGTTATGCCATTTGGTTGACTAACTCCCCCGCAGTATTTATGAATCTCATGAATAGAGTTTTTCATCCGTACTTAGATATATATTCGTCTTAGTATTCAACAACGACATTCTCATTTATTCCAAAAAAATGAGAAGGAGCACGAAGAACACTTATGGATAGTGTTAGAAACATTTAGAGCTGAGAAACTATATACCAAATACAGTAAGTGTGAGTTTTGGCTGAAGGAAGTAATGTTTCTTGGACATATAGTGTCAGAAGAAGGTATCAAGGTAGATCCTGCCAAGGTAGAAGTAGTGCGCAGCTAGAAATTTACAAAACAGTCCTAACGAAATTAGGAGTTTCTTAGGTTTAGCCGGATATTATATAAGATTCATCGAGGGATTTTTACAATTTCTAGACCTATGACGCAACTACTTCGGATGGAAAACAAGTACAAATGGACTAACAAGGGCGAGACAAGTTTTCAGACACTCAAGAAAAAGTTAACCACAACACCAGAGTTAGTGCTTTCCGAAGCGAATAAGGAAGACATAGTCTATACTGACTCATCAAAGAATGGATTAGGATGCGTTTCGATGCAAGAAGGAAAGGAGATAGCTTATGCTTTACGACAACTTAGACCCATGAAGTCGACTATCCAACCCATGATTTAAAATTAGCAACCGTTGTAGTGATGAAAATTTGGAGACATCACCTTTATGGTGTAAGGGTTGAGATTTTTACGGATCATTAGAGTTTGAAGTACTTTTTCGAGCAAAAAAGGAATTGAATATGAGGCAAAGGAAATGGCTCGAATTAGTCAAGGATTGTGATTGTAGTATAAATTACCATCCAGGAAAAGCAAACGTCATAGCTGATGCGCTGAGCCGCAAGACTCCAACCAAATTAGGGTGTCTCTTCATCGAGGAAGAAATACTTGTTCAGAAATTTGAAATAATAGATATAGAAGTGCTCGATACACCTACAACGATAACGAACGTAATAGCAGCACTCGTAGCAACACCAAAACTTATAAGAAAGAAGCATAAGTGTACAGAGAAAGGACGAGTTGATCGAGATACTACGCCTAAGGATAAGAACTGATAAACCGGACGGTAATTCCAAAGCACCAGATAATGCAATAGAATTTAAAGAGTAGACTATATATATATCCCTAATGATGACAAGTTGAAGAATGAGATCATGAGTGAGGCTCACGATAGGCCATATACTGCGTACCCAGGGAGTACGAAGATGTATTAAGATTTAAGAAAGAATTTCCGGTAGAACGGATTGAAACAAGATGTTGCCTCGTTTATAGAACGATGTTTGGCTTATCACACAAGTGAAAGCTTTACACCGACGACCATACGGGTTGTTGCAGCCATTAAGTATTCCAACGTGGAAAGGGAAAGATATAGCCATGGATTTTGTGCCAGGTTTGTCCAAGCCTAGAAAAGGAAATACTGCCATCTGGGTAGTTATTGATAGGCTCACAAAATCAATTCATTTTCTACCAATTCCAATCACCTATAGATCAGAAAAGTTAGCACAGTTGTATGTCCATGAGATTGTACGTCTGCACGGAATACCAAAGTCAATAACGTTTAATAGAGATGTCAAATTTACTTCGAGATTTTGGATTCCTATACAGAAGAAATTAGGTACCAAGACTTAATTAAGTACCGCTTTTTCACCCCCAATCGGATGGACAATTCGAGAGAACGACTTAAATACTCGTAGACATGTTGGGAACGATAGTATTAGACCGAAGTGCAAATTGAGAGAATACTTTGCTGTTAATCAAATTGCTTACAACAATAGTTGTCGGACGATGTTAAGTGTTGCGCCTTACAAGGCCTTGTATAGAAAGAAGTTTAGATAATCACTTTTTCATAGTAAAGTAGATGAAAGAAGGAATCTCGAACTAGATTCACTTAGTAAAATGAAAGATGAATTCTTTCGTCAGTTTCGAACCAAAGTAAAGGAAGTCTAGAAGTGACAAAAGTCTTAAGCAATGTATGTCAATCGGACTTAAAATTTAGAGAATGAGGACAAGACTTTCCTCATGATTATCCTTCTAAGGATAATATGATTAATTTCATGTTCAGTATAAGCTTAGACGAAGCTTTATATGATTTTTAGATATCTTGGAAAAGATAGTTTTAATGTGTATAGATTGGCCGTGTCGCCAAGTCTATGGAATGTTTGCTATGTTTGTGTATCTCATTTGAGAAAGTACGTGTTCGATTCTAAACACGTGACCCACCAGCAAGACGTTGTTCTTGAGTATGAGATAAGTTATGAAAAAAAGGAGACCGCAATCGATCGTGGATCGAAAAGTGCGAGAGTAAGAAGCAAGTCGATACGACTAGTAAAGTGTTATAAGATCACCACAAGCAAGAAGAAGCCATGTGTGAACTCGAAGAATAGTTGAGAAAGAAGTACCCCGAACAGTTTAAAGAAGATAAGCAAATTTTGGGACGAAATTTTTTGTTAGAGGGGTAGGATGTAATACCCCAGATATTTTCTTCCGTCGTTAAAATAAAAATTTAATTATTAATTAAGGCTTTGCACGCCTAAGTTAAGGATTTTCGATTCTAAGAGTGACGGTGAAATCCGTTTCTGAAAATAAATTCCAAAAGTCGGTGGAACGACTACTGTATTAGGGTTTTCGCGTCCGATAGAAATTTCGTTCGCAAACTCAGATCGAAAAATCGTCAGACTTTACATTCACTTTTTCTGTGATACGAGTCTACCGGAGAAAGTCAGTTTTTATTATTTTTCCGGGCGAATTTTGGACTGTGAAGTCCCGACTTTTTATCGGATTTTGGAAAACGAATTATGCTTTCCGAGTAAGAGATTTATTTCTAATCTAATGGCCGAAATAGATTTCGTCAAAAACATAACCGTCTAAGAAAATAATTTCTCGATTTATAAACGTCGTATTAGACCCGTAAACGAGATATTTTCGACTAAAAATCCTATCAAAAATCGCCACCTACCCCACCCCCCCCCCCCCCCCTGTCACCTTGTTAGTTTATCCTACTTTATGGAATGAATATCTAACATAACACCTCACCATTCTTCTTCTCTCTTCCCCCATATTGCCGCCACCTCCCTCTACTCTCTCTTCTCTCTCTTGTTCTTCATTTTCTCCATAGAAGCTCTCAAATTCTTCAAGCTTTTAAGCTCCACAAGTTGTTCATCTACCGATCGATCTTAAATCCGATCACATAATCGTCAAGGTAAGAGCTCCCTCTATAGATTGAACCAAACAAAATTTCAATTATTCAAGTTTAATTATTTTCGAAATTTTCATGAAGAAGTAGCATGATGTTCTAAGATTAATACATGTTATTTCATGCCTAAGATTGGATTTCTATGGTTAGAATTTAATGAAAATCATCCTCCTAAGTTCTTTGGTAATACCGAAATTTATGTAAAATTTGTAGGTGATATTAAGTTCGATTTTTTGGATGTTTGATTATGGATTATTGCTCTATGGATCAATAGATGAGTGTATGAATTAATTAAGAATTTTCTAAAAATAAAAATAAAAAGGTAAGAGAGAAAGAAATGGGAATTTGATGTAGTATATGATATGATTTGCATAATATGATGATAGAAACGGTATGTAGTAAGTGTATAGATGATTATATAATTTAATTGGATTTTTCTAAAAATAAGATAGAAATCGTAACAGACGAAAACCCGACAATAAGTTAAGATTCTATAATAATTTGAGTATGTGGTTTACGTATTAGTGAATCTTGATAGATGATGAACGATATTGGAAAGTTTGAGTAAAATCGGAGAACGTCGAATTTTTGTTAAGAGACGAAGAATCGTCGATAAGTCGAGATTGAATAATGATTTAGGTTTATAATTTGAACATATGTTAATCTTGTTAGTGAATGATCGTAATCGGAAAATTTGAACGAATTCTAAGAAAGTTGGAATTTTGATAAGAGGCGAACGAGTCTAAGTGTCGATAGAAAAGTCGAATAAGGAAATTAATTGGATATTAATGATTGTTATTGAAAAATGAACGAGTATGTAGTTGACGATATTTCCATTCGAGATACGAGATGATATAAGTTATAGTTTATGAACTAGAAATTGTTGAATGAAATTGATTTGGAAATGGAAATTTGGTTTAGTACTTGATTAGTTAAAAGACGAGGAAATATACGTCGTGTTTTTAATCGAGAATTATAAAGAAGTTCGTCATGAAAGATTATGCATGTTGACTGCCTTGAGATGGAATTTTCGTGAGAATAAAAGTGGTATATCATTAGTCGAACCTAGGAAATCGTGCGTCGAGTTATCGAACACCTAGGGTTTCGCGGACTGTTTTGCGATGCGTTACGGAAACTGTCATAACTTTCTACTCGCTTAAAGAAATCAAGATCCGTAAATTTAAAAATAAACTAGACATCCGTAGCTTTCTTTTGGTATAAATTTCATCCCCTGTTTTGCAGGAATATGTTCTGTATGGACTCCAGAACTTCTGCTCTGTGCAGAAACTTTCGTAAAGATAATTTCTTAAGTTAAATCCTTTTCAACTTCGTTCCTTGTGAACTTCTAAGTCGTTATAAGTTATCGACTCCCTTTATTAACTGACCTAAGTGTCGAGTAATGAGCCGAGTCAGTTTCTAAACGAGAATTGCTCAAGTCTCGTTTCTTTGATAATCAAAAGAATATAGTTAAGTGCAAAGGCCTAAAAGTCATAAAACGAATTCGATTTCCTTTTCCTTTATTGTCTTGGCCGCTTATTAAAGTGTTATTATTTGCGTTCAAAGGAGGAAGTCGAGTTTAGAAGACAGGACGGAAGACCAGAGACGGAAGCTCGTGTTTTAGTTCTGTAATCGCCTAAGGTGGGCTTTTCTATATACGAAATAAAATGAGCGATGCTCGAAAATCTTTTATTTACAGCTTTGATAATTGTGTTCTCAAAGTGATAATCAGGGCATGAAATATTTGTTTTATGTGAGTTCTCTTGTTGCCTTTTTGAGTTAGCCGACTGCTATCCAGAATTATTAGTTAGCCGACTGCTAACTAAATCGATCGGACTCTGTGTTAGCCAAAAGGGTGCTTTCCAGGGTTAGTGTACACGGTAGCCGTTGTGTGTGGTACTCTGTTGAGGGATAGCTAGCCATGGTGAGGAACGTGCGCGGAAGAAGAAAAGGCTTCTTCCTCGGCGTTGAAAAGGGCAAGATGAATGTAACAACAGAAAAATATTTGCGCAAAGTGTTTAGAAAAGAGAAAATATTTAGTAAGCACAGGCCTCTAAAAGAAAAACCCCGTTGCGTTACTATTAAAGATGTCTGATTAATCTATACTCTTATGAGATGTTTTCGGCAATGTGCCCACTAAGTGCTTTATGTACTTAGCCCTGCATATGTTTTTAAATGTGCAGGTTGAGTGACGGAAGCGGTGGAGGTTGAGTAGAGTTGTTATAGGAAAGAAGATCAGTGTTTCAGTTCTACGTTTTCCACTGCAAACTAGTTCTCGTTAATGTATAACTTTTGGTCTAAGTCTCATCCTTTGAACTTAGTTTTTTTTTTAGAACAACTCTGTCGAGCGATCCTTCGAGGTCGACTCTCTTTTATTAAATAAAATCAGTTCATTGATATCAGTTGTTTATTTTCGGTTAAGGTGATATATTCATTTATCCTCCTTCTTCCCCGCTTCTTTAATCCAACCCCTAGTCGCACCCCGGCTTTGCCGTCCCTCGGGATTTGGGGCTGTGACACCATGTCAGCAGCAAATTGGGGGAAAATCGGGCACGGGAGGTAATTGTATCAAATTGGGAGGTCATACATTAATTTGCGAATTTTAAAAGGTTTGATTAAAACCGAAAATTTAAAAAAGGTCAAGATTTTTTGTGCAATTTTCCCTAAATAAATTTATCCCTTATTATTAATATCGAGGTGGATTCGAGCCATTTCCTTAATTTGAAATCTTACGTGGCGCTCTTTTCATTCAGTATTCTTATTTATCTAAAATTCCTATTTTATGCATTTTTATTTACTATTACAGTTATTATATTATATATTTGATGATTGATTCGTTTTTAGATATTTAATGCACACTATGGATCAATATTAACCATTATAATCGATCGTGAGATCTTGTAATCATAACATCGATCGTGAGATCTTGTAATCATAACCTTAATAATTTGTTTCTATGTTTATGTTATATTAATAAATTAATATTTAACATAGATTCTTTAATTTGTGTCTTTTTTGTATTTAACATAAAGTTTTTATTCTACTTTACTTTTCTATAACACATCACTCTTTGAAAACTTATATAAATACTCAAAATCGATGAATATTTTCTTATTTTTCAATTGTTTTGCACAACCAATTTAATTTGGTCAATTAATTAATTAGCCGATTAACTTTTTTTTCTTTTATTAAAATTTCAATTATTAAGTTGTCAATATTAATTTATCAGTTTAATTGGTAAAAAAAAGCAATAATTTTGATTTAATTAAAATAATTATACGATCAATTTATTAAGTTGTATATTATTTGATTGGAAATCATTCCAAACTTTTAGATTTGGAACGTAATATAAGTTTCCTAATATATGATATCTCTTATAAGGTTTCATATCATATGTTCGTAAAAATATTTGTATTAACATACATGTCGGCTTGAGTGATGAATAGTTTTTATCCAATAAGTTCTCTGATTTTCATTTTATTCATCAATAACCTACTGATAACATGAAAGTATGAAGATAATTATGTGTGCGAAACCTTTTTGGTGTCAAGAATATTTTTGGTAATTTTATATTTACATATTCTATTATATTTAACAAGGGTAGTGCTATTCGGACAATTGTACCAAACTACACAAGCTAAAAAAGTTATAAGTTTTGAAAAATGAAATATACCCTAATTGGAAATCTAAACCCTAAGGATAAATGTGATTATTTCTATTTTTGCAATTGACTTTTCTTTTCTTACCCGTGTGGTCGGTCATAGTGTATTCCGATAGAATTATTGTAATAGTTATTATCCCACTAGCTATCGGTTTTCAGTAAAACTTCACTCTTCGAGAACTTATATAAATACTCAATATTTAATGTATTTTCTCATCCGGCAATTGTTTTGTCTAACCAATTTAATTTGACCAATTAATTAGGTAGCTAAACAATAATTTTATTTTTATTAAAAGTTTTACTTTGACCAATTTTTAAGATGACAATATTAATTTATTTAATTTAACAAATTATTAAGTTGGTGTAAATGCAAAAAGGTACAAATTATGTTTTCTTTATTGTAAATATTTTAACAAAATAAAGAAAAATGTCAAATATGGAGACATAATCACTTCCATTGAAAGAATAAGACGTACATCCACTTCCATTGTAAAAATAAGACCATGGGGTAAATACAAATAAATGATTTTATTTGAATAGAAAAATTAATTTGGTCTAATAATAATTTGTCCAATTATTAAGGTTGACAAATACATAGTTTTATTAAGTATATTTCTAATAGTAAATATTGAGAAAAATGCTCAATTACTATAAAAATCTCTTTAGCTGTAAATATCTTTGGATTTTCCCCATTTGAATTTCGATTTGAATTAAAGGTAGAAGATTCAGGGGTTATCAAATGATACATAGTGCGATATAGTCATTAGATTTAAACATGTTAGGATGGTTAGTGAGTATTACTATATGAGTTTGAGATATAAATGTATAGAATAAATAAATTTTAAATGTGTTGAGAGCATGTAGATTCTAAATGAGCCTATTACGCAATTAATATCTAAATACTAATATTTCATTCCTTAATCGCAAAATCAATTAAGTATTATACATAAAACAAAAATTATGAAAATAAGATATAGGGGGAATTATGATCTCACATCAAATTTAAGGCAGTCTTTGCTATTCGAAGAACTTATATAAAAAGAGCAATAGTTTCTTATAAAAATTAATTTTGGCAAAATAATTTTTCTATAAGTATTACAACAATTAATGTCGAACGAGATGATAAAAGCTAATTATGGTTAACAATACATTGCAATCTCATGAATACACATGAGAAAAGATCTCAAAATTTTAATTTGTGACAAGATGATCAGACTTATGTAACAGCTAGCATCGTATGCAATAAATCTTTGACAATTTATGGGGTAGTTATATACTACAAAGCTATGAATCTTTTAAAGTAGGTTTAGTTTATACAAAAAAATTAGTTGATTTCTTTTTATTTCTTGGCGCTAAAAAATTGGAATAAAATTAAAGAAAATACTCTTTTTGATCAACTGTTGATATATCTTAACTCTGAAGTAATATTAAATTATTTTATCATGCTTATAAATTGTAAAATAATATGATAAAACTATAATAATTTAAAAGGACGATTAATAAGAAAGAAGTAATAACTTTATATTTCATCACTTCAGTAAAACTTTTTCAATAAATTGTTGAAATAATATTCACCTCTATAGATGATAATACTATGTTACTTTTACGATTACATTCTTAAAAATTATAGCATAATGTGATTTCTGTTTATTTTCAACGGAATTGTACACTAGTTATTTCTTCAATTGCTTAATGCATTGATAGTATGTAGTCAAATTATGCAATTAAATATGCTAGTTCGCCTAGAATATTCATCGTTCATTTTCTATAACATAGATTTCCTTACCTTAGGGTTGGTAAATTCTTACTAGGTATTTTTTATAAAAAGATCGACATTTTTCTTTTCTGTTATTACACTCTTAAAATACCCAACTTAAACAAACAATTATCAATTTAAGATTGAACAAAATGCACGACTTATGTGTACTTTATTGGAATATCGAATACGTAGTAAAAAATGCCCACAAAAAAGTCTAATACATTATTTAACATATATATCTTTAATGATCATAAATAAATATTAATTAATTTAGCATTAATTAATTTATTAAATATTAATTAATTTAACATTAAATTAATTTTGGTGCGTAAATCCTTTTTATTAATATAGTGGTGAATTTCGGTATATATGGCCTCCATTAGTGACTCCTTAATTCATTTCTATTTTAATTAACTAATTTGATTTATATTTAATAATTTATAGTAATAAACTTTAGTTCTGATTAATAATTTATAGTAATAAACTTTATTTTGAGGCAATGATAATATTTATTTATGATCAATAAAGATATATAAAATAATATTGTATTATTTGTAATAGTTTTATTATTTTATGTCATTAAAGTTTGATGATGTCTTAATTACAAAAATTGAAAAGTTTATGATTTAATTTGTCAAAGTTGAAAGTTCGGGTTAAAATTGTAAAAATTGAAAAATTCGTAATTTCATTTGCCAAAATTGAAAGCATAAATTAAAATTACAAAAGATCTTAAAATTCGTAATTTAATTCGTCAAAATTCCTGCAAAATGCATCATCATCGTTCATCACATTCATACTTAATATTTATTTCCTACATCTAGGTTGTAGTTGTACTGTTGCACTACGATTGTGACAACCTTCAATCTTTATTTCGATGTTTCTAGATCAAATTTGACTTCATCAGCAACAAACAAACAAGCATTTCTTAATTCTGCTGCATGTATCTCAAATATTCGAACATGTCGCACTTAGTTCTTAAATTGTGGTTTTTTTTCACCCATGTTTTTTAATTATTTATCATCGGACATTTGTTCTTTATCGCACCATCTTTCCGACTCAATTACTTGGTGATCAGATTTTGCATGACAAATATGAAAATATTGATAGAATCACAATGAAATAAAGTGCGAAAGTCCTTAATTAATTTTGGATTTTAAAGCACTTTCTTTTATGCTGATTAAATTGACTAAATTGAAAAATCTGAGACAAAATTAATAATAAGTCTTATAAAATTGAAAAAAGAGCCAAAACATTGGAATATAAAACAGCACATGATGAATTGATGATAAAGGTTGGACGTTGTTTTTAAATCGAAAACAAATGAGAAAATAAAAATGAAGAAAAACACAACTAACATTGATTTATGAATTTTGGTTCCCATCTACCACCGGTCCACCGCGAGGTCCACGATGTTACTTGCACCTGCCCTTCAACGCGCCGTACTAAAGCCGAGCTGCTTTAACCGGCTTCAGCCGCGCTGAATCTATTTTGAAGCTAACTTATATAGAAAAATATTCAAACACTCAGTGTCACATAAAACAGATGTTGCGAAAAAAAGTAGCGATTCCGATGATTCATTATAAAAATATTCAGTTTTTGCTCACCTTAATACGTCAAACATCTATTTATTTATAGCGAATGGATCGTGACCAGCTATGACTAGGGTTGAATCTATTTTTATTTTGTACTGATTTGGTAATATGAATTAGGCTCACTTTTGATAATCTTTTAGAGAAAAAGGTGTCCTACATTTTCAGTTTTCTCATGATTTTTCATTTTACAAAATTATTTCGCCAAGAATTACTCCATTGAATAAGAACGTCAGACATAAACAAAAATATGACTTTTTTATAAAATCTATTTACTCAATTGCCACAAAATTAGTTTAATCTTGTCAGAGTATTTTGCAGTATATTCTCATCTTATTTAGTGGTATAGCGGTCTCGTCTGCGTGCAAAGTAATAGTTCCACTTTAATATGGTGCATATGTCTCACCTATACAGTGATGTAGTGATTTATTTGATAGTAGACATATATACACCTCATTAAAATTTCCTGAAAAATAAAAAAATAATAAAAATTATTATCAAATTAAATTACTACATATACATTGACTTACAACTACAACATCACTTTCGAAATTTATAAAGAAATTATGTATAAACAACTTATTCCGTTTTTGGAATACGCACAATTTTTCGGGCGTTGTTATTGGTGGGGTTGGGGTTTAAAGATTATGACGTCCTCATATATCTTATGGGGCACCAATTTATCCATAATTGAAAAAATTAATCCAGAGGGATTAAAGAAAAATCAATATCATAATCCTGTCTTTAAAAAATTGGACAAAATCTCAATTATAAAAATTGAATGTACTGTGTTGTGCATATATCAAATACATTTTCAAAGTACTATTGAAATTATAAATCAAATTATACTTTCTCATGACCCATCACTTTTTGAATAAATGTGTGGATAGGATCTTCTGTCTCACATGTATGTCCCCCCAATAAATTCATTATTTTAAAAATATTTGTTATAAATTAAAATTTTAGCATTGTATAATGAATTATGATTGACATATAATAAAAAAAACAGATCTAAAAAAATTATATACTATTTATTTGGAACAATTAACCGTAATAATCAATTATTAATCCAGAAAAAAGTGTAAATTAAATATAAAAATAATTCTAAACCTAATTATACAGATGAACCCAGTTGATAATCATAAAATTAAGCTAAAACATAAACAATTGAACTTGAACAAAATAAATGACTTGATACTTTAGAAAAAACCAACACACTTTATAGTCAACGAATCAAAACAAAAATCTACCCATACTTATTGTAGACAGTGGTATGTGCTAATAGTAGTACTCCCTAGGGTGAGTAAAATCCTAAAACCGATAAACTGAACTTAACCAAACCGAAATATTAATTCTGCCCATTTTTTATTTTGAATTTTTAGTATTTCGATTTTTCGGTTTGGTTACGGTTTTTGAAAAATAAAATAAAATTGGTTAACCTAAAATCAAACCGAATTATAAATAATTTAGTAAGAGGACTAAATGTTTTCAAATTTATGTTTTGATTAAGATGTTAATAGTTTAGCAACTTTAGAAGTTTAATCATTTATATGTTTTGGATAATTGTGATTGCCGATTTAAAATCTTCAATCTTGAATGTTAACTAGTTACTTAAAATGTAGAAAAATATATTACGTATTTAATTCGGTTATTCAGTTTCAATCGAAACCGAACCGATATATTTCGATTTGGTTTCGTTCGATTTTATTCATGTTCAGTTCGGATTCAGCTATTAATTATATAATTCGATTTTTGCAATTCGATTTAGTTTGGTGACCGAATAACCGAATGTTCATCCCTAGACCTCCCTCCGACCTATTGATAATATCCACTATTTTTTAATTATTTTTTTAATTTTATTTTTTAAGGTTAAATATTTATATTTATAGAAGTGAATATTATCAATGAAAGGGATAAAAAAAGAAAGATTAATATAATCAAAGAGTCCGTAGGAATATAATTTATTTTTTAATCGATGATAATGGGAAGTGGAACTCGAAAACTAAACCAAACCGGCTAAGACACAGTCCCACTAAAAAAGCCGAGCGATGGAGCCATTTATGAATGAATGAATTGATATAAAGCGGAAAGGCTGCTGAAGCGTATTTTACATGACTCCCTCTCCCTCTGTTCCCTCTCCCTCTCCCCGCTTATTTTTCCAACTGAAAACTTTATATTCTTTTCCATCTATTCTTCTGCCATAACCAATTTCTGCTGACCTCAGCTGAGCTATTATGGGGATTGTGAGGCTGGAGGAGACGCGGAAGGCGGAGCTCGAGGAATTCCGCCGGATGCTGCTGTCGTGCGCCGCCGTCAACCGGCGGAAGGACCGCGATAGGTTCGGCGGTGGTGAAGATGCATTGCCCGCGCGGAACGACGACGTACTGGGCAGGATGGTCTGCGTCACCAGCGGCGTTTCCTATCTCGGCATCGCTATCGTGAACCAGCTCCTAGTCAACGGCTACTCTGTTCGGATCATCGTTGATAATGAAGGTCGGTTTTGGAGTTGTTGTTTTTATTAATCTTCAATTTTGTGGTTTGAAATAGGATTTTTTCTATTTTTGTTTTTTCAATGAAATGATTCGATCATTTCCGTATTGGATGCTTTTGAAATGAGATTTGTCCTGACAATCATTTATGGATTACTGATGATAAGTCCGTTTGATTTTTCGAGTTATATTGGCTATGAATTCTGCTTCGATTTATTTTTTATTTTTTATTTTTTGTCCAATTTTGTGCCGACAGTCGGCTTTGGAATCCCTTTTTTTGGTGTGCGGCTCCCGCGGGCCATTGTTTCCAGCAACCAAGGCAATCTTTAGAAGAGAGAGAGAGAGAGAGAGAGAGAGAGAGAGAGAGATTTTGTAGTTGAATTCTAGCAATAAAAGCACACATTAGACAACAACGAGAAAGGAAGGTTCATAGAAAGTCGATAGATTAAAAGATTGCGCTTTTGCATTATAATTTTACAATATTCAATAAAATTTTGCTTTGATACCTTAATTTTCAATAACTTTTCTAATTAAATGACATTAGGTAGAGAACTAATCCTCAAACGCTAGCCTAGTTTACGAGAGTGCCAAACTCACATATATACGCCCTTTTAGTCCAATGTTATTGTCTTGTGGAGCAAATACTAAATTTCATAGCTTTGCAACATTTGCAGCAAAAAACCTCTTTTCCTTTTCAAGAAAATGTGACTCTGAATGATTAGAAATGGAAAAAAAACAACCTGATTGAAATGCTAAATTATGTTATGCAGCCTCCAAAATGTTGGATATTTATTTAGCCATCTAAATTCATTTCTTCAAGCCTGTATTGTCGTCCTAGCATCAGACGTTGCTATTCATGCTTCGTGTATCCCATCAAGCGGTACAACGAGCATTATGTTTTGCGTCTCTTGTTTGGTTCAATGAGATGCTAACAGCGTTGAATTGGAAATGCAGAGGATGTTGAAAAGCTGAGGGAGATGGAAACTTCTGGTGAAATGAGGTTGAACAACAGCCTTGTCGAAGTTGTTATGGCCAAGCTCACAGAGGTCGAAAGCCTAACTGAGGCGTTTGATGGTTGTCGTGGCATCTTTCACACCGCAGCATTTGTGGACCCGGCTGGGCTGTCCGGTTACACTGTAAGTATTGAATTTTTGGTTCTCTCTCATTTATTTATGTTTCAAGAATAAGAAGCCAAACTTAAGTAGTAGATCTGACAAGTCTTAATTACAGTTAATTTCCTCAGTGAATGTGTTCCATCTGATCAGCTCTTTGTATAATCTATGGAATTGGTTTGGTAACTTGTTAGCTTAGATCTCTAGTGGCCTGTCGTCTCGTTTTCGAACAAGACATTTACCCAAAGAATTGAATGAAGAATTATAGTTGTTGTACCTGAAATAGTAGTTGATGTGGATTTACAACTGAAATTGTGTAAATCATTTAATTACATTCTCTTTTAAGTTCAAGAATCTGGTCCATCTTCATGGTATAGCCTACTTGTGGGTTTTAGGTAAGCCTAATTGGCTGGTGAAATGGTGCATGCAACTCTTCCACCTATTGTACACATTCCGTTCTAGGGGCCGGTAGATGGCCACACTACTTTTACATGATTTTGTTTGCGTAAATGATGCTAGAATGCCACCAAGAATACGTATAACGGCATAGTTGGTGGATAATGCTGCAGATGCATGTTAATTCAAGAGGCAACATGTTTCTGTTCGAAAATCCAAGCTTATAAGTGTTGCAAATTCGTTTTAGCCATGGTTTTGCTAACTGAATTCTCTTCTGCAGAAAGCAATGGCTGATATAGAAGTGAATACAAGCAAGAACGTCATAAGGGCTTGTGGTCTTTCGCCTTCTGTTAGACATTGCGTGCTCACCTCATCTCTCTTGACCTGCATATGGCGCGACAACTCTAGTTATGAGGCTACACGCCTCATTGACCACAAGTGCTGGAGCGACGAGGCTGTCTGCATAAACAAAAAGGTATAAATCACTTGAGCAGCCGCGTAAATCACAGTCTAGAATCGATGATCCTAACCTTTATCTCTCCCCGTAATCAACAGCTTTGGTATGCACTGGGGAAGCTGAGGGCAGAGAAGGCCGCGTGGGAGATTGCTAAAGCCAGTGGCGTGAAACTGACCACCATTTGCACCGGACTGATCACCGGCTCAGATTTCTATAGTAGAAATCCCACTTCCACCATTGCATACCTTAAAGGAGTCGAAGAAATGTACGTATATGGTTTGCTAGCAACAGTGAGCATCGACACACTAGCCAAGGCACATGTTTGTGTTTTTGAGGAGATGAAGAAGACGGCCCCAGGAAGGTACATTTGTTTTGACAAAGTGGTGGAGAGAGCAGATGAGGTCGAGAGGCTGGCTGCTGAGACGGGCATAGCTGCGGCCTTGGTAACTGGGGGCGCCTCGTCGAGCAGCCGGCCTCAGTTTGAGTTGTCAAATACAAAGCTTCGACAACTCATGTTGAGACGACGTCGTTGCGAGAATGAATGAGGAGATAGGGGTTAATAAATCAAATTTTGGAGTCATTAAGAGGATCAAATGATAGTAAAAGAATTCAGAGGGTTGTGTAGTCATGGTGTATAGTATATTTTGAATGTGATGTGGAGAAAGAGTAAATATGAAGAATATATATAAAATGATCAAATATTTCGAGCTGGATTCAAGTATAATTTAATTGAGATTTGAAAAGTAAAAATGATGTAAGTTAAGAACATTATTTGTTCTATAAACAAATATATATATTACCTACATGCTCTTCCATATGGGAAACACTATATTTGCGTCGGTTGTTTTATTATTCCTTTGTTGGAATATGAAGAGAAATCCGAAACTGCTAACAGTATGTGCGTTTGGTCACGAATCATTATCACACAATAAAGGTTGAAAGTGTGGCTTATGTTTATATGTTTTGGTGACAAGCGAAGCCGCAGTTGTTATTTTATACTAGTGTAGTACGAATTATATTTTGGGTTAGAATAACGAACTTTGGTGTTATAATGACTTTGCATATTTGAACTTTCCATGTGGGCTTGTGTCTATGTAAACGAAGAGACCCATAGAGTTGCCTATTGTTGCAAAATGAACCTGGTTGGGTATTGAGTATCCAACCCAAGTACTCCACTCCGGGCCTATAAATGAAGACCTATAACTGTTAGAAGAAAAAGGTGAGCGCCTGAGATTGAGAGGTCTCAGGTTCGAATTTCATGAAGTGCTTCTATAGGTCGAGTTTGCCACACCTGTACTTGGAAAGTGTGGTTTACCTGTCCTGTGTGGTTTGCAGGCTACTGCACAAGGGACGGGAGTTTATCTAGTGCGCACCAAAGGTAACGGCTGCGGGTTCCTACGATAAAAAAAAAATAATAAAAAATAAAAAAAAAAAAAATTCTCTCTTAGTCTCTTAATATGCATACACATACTACTAAAGTGGAATTTATTACGAGCACTCTAGAGTAATCGCTATGAACCCCCTCTCGGTCGTCAAAATATGTTAAATGTTTGGATTAACTTAATTTAGCTTACTTATATGGTGCTAACTAGTATATCATCAATTAAAAGTAAAGTAAACTGATTTAGCTTTAATTATACCATATTTTTCAGCCTTTTGTATTTTGTACTATTAAATTGAATTCTCTTATATGGATTATTTGGAACGCGTATCAATATTTATATCTGCATGCAGTTTACATTAGATGATATCATAAATTTGCACATCGTGTATTCATGCCTTTCATCAATACAATAACAAACAACTTTACTCCCACAATTAATAATATTTGCTTTTGTTTTTTCCTATTCTTTTATTTCAAATGAAATCATTAAAGCTAGTAGTATTTGATATTTCTTATATTAAACGGATCTGATTAAATGCTAATAAATAAATCGTCACTTTCTGATTTTGTATTCTCCATTTATTCATTCTTCTTTCGTTTTTTGATGCGCGTATTATTCTCCATTTATTCCTTTTACAACTGAATATTCCATTTCATACACCCACATTGGTATATAATTTATAAATAATATGCTATGTCATTATATATAATTAATGGTTAATCTTATACTACCATTTTATTAGTTTCTATACATATAACATAATTTCAGAAAAGTAAATTATGTGCACTATTGCTGAATTGACCATTTAAGTTACTACGATACCTAAAATATACGCGTCCCCTAATATTTCATAGCCCTTTTTTCCTTTATCTCCTACGAATATTTTTTTAAAAAAATCATTTATCACATTAATACTGTTCTCATTACTTGTTTATTTTAGTTTCTTTTTATTTTTTAGAGGCTTTTTTACTTAGTTATACTTTCCTTGGTAAAACTTATTGCTTGACTAAGGATGCGTTTACTTTGGTTGTAAAATTTTCTTTGGAAAATGATGAATAAGAAAATATGAGAAAATATGATCAGTTTCATACTTTTTTATCACATGTTTACTAGATTAGAAAAGAAAATTATATCACATGGTCCCCTCGCCTCACCCCAATTGTAATACCCCGGATATTTTCTTCCGACGAGAAATAAAATTTTTCTAATTAATTAAGGCTTTGCACGCCTAAGTTAAGGATTTTCAATTCTAAGACTAACGGTGAAATCCGTTTTTGAAAATAATTTCCAGAAGTCGGTTAAGCGACTACTATATTAGGATTTCGGCGCCCGATAAAATTTTAGTTCGAGAACTCAGATCGAGAAACCGTCGAACTTTACATTTACTCTTTTTGCGAGACGAGTAAGTTAGGAAAAATCGTTTTTATTATTTTTCCCGACGAAATTCGGACTGTCAGGTTCCGAGATTTTGTCGGATTTTAAGTTTTAAAATATATTTTCCGAGTAAGTTAAATATATCGGAATTAATGGTCGAATCGAAATTCGACAAAAACGTGTCGAATATGTAGATTTTAGATTACGACGTAACGAACCGAAAACGCGATATTTCACTTCAAAATCGTCCTCCAACCGCCATGTGTCCTAGTGACTCATGTTCTATTTGTTTCCAATAACTTTACACCTATTAAATTGGAGGATATTTTCTTTAACTTGTTGGTCATCCATTCTTCTTCTCCAACACATGGAAACCGCCCCCTTCCTCCCCAATTCCATTCCTCCATTTTTGTTCTTCAAGCTTCTTCAAGGATTTCATCTTCAATCTCATTCATCATCCATCAATACTTTAATCCATTCACATATTATTGAAGGTAATCATCTCCTCTATCTTTCTATCCAAGTGGAATTTCTTTCCTTCAATTTTCTATTATGACCGAAAATTCTAGGATTAATTGGATAATGATTCAAGCTTTAATTCATGTTATTAAATGGATAGAAATGGTTCTCTATAGTTGAATTGATGAGGAAAATCAAAAGCCCTAAAATCTAATGGTGACCGAAATTTAGGGTAATGAGATAGGATGTTTTGATTCTAAAATTGATTGGATAATTGAGTTTAGGAGATGTTTAATTGATGATTAGTGCAAAGAAGAAATTAATTCCCTAAGTTCTTGGTGTGGACCGATTTAGGGGCTAGGGTTTCAATTTGAATTCTTCAATTAATGATGTGGTAGTATCAATCAATGGATAATATATGTTATAGTGGTATTAGAAATGATATAATGGATTAAATTGATGAAGAAATTCACCTCCCCTAATTATTAGTTGAGACCGAAAATTATGAGGAAATTAGGGGTTTTATGTAGGTTGATTCTAATGATGATATAATGATGGATTAAGGATCCTTATGATATTAGATGATGATATGAATTAATTGGAATTATTCTAAAAATATAATAAAAATTCTAAGAGACAAAGTATTGGAAATAAATCAAGTTTGGTTAATGATTTAAGATTATGATATATGTAGTAATGATCCTTGTTAGATGATGAATAATGTTGTAAAATTTGAACAAATTCTAATAATGTTGGATAATTTGTAAGAGACGAATGAATGTTGATAAGTAATGATAGAAAAGTCGATTAAGGTTTCTAATTGGATATTAATGAATGTTAATGATAGGAGAACAAGTTTGTAGTTGATGACGTGTTCATCCGAGTTATAAAATGATGAGTTTAGGTTATAATCGATAAGTAAAGAAGAGAAGTTGAACTTGTTTTGGTATAGTAATTGTGTAGATTAAACGACGAGGTTTTGATCGTCGTAATTGGGATCGTGAAATGAAAAGGAGCTCATCGCTTATGAGGTTATGTGTTGACTGCCTCGAGTCAGTAATTTCGTGTGAAAAACAGAGGATTATCATAAGTCGAGCCTAGGAAGTCGTGCACCGAGTTATCGAGCCCTAGGGTTATACTCGGACTGTTTTGCAACGTTTCACGGAAACTGTCATATCTCCTAGCTCGCTTAACAAAATCGAGATCCTTAAATTGGAGAGTAAACTAGACATCCGTGGCTTTCTTTTGGTACAAGGTACGTCCCCTATTTCGAAATCCCCTGTTCTGGGTGAACCTACTGAACTGAGCAGTAATTTTCAAAACTCATTTTCATAAGTTGAATTCTTTTCAACTTGATTCCTTTTAATCTTCTAAGTCGTTATAAGCTATCGACTTCCGTTTTTAACCGACCCAAGTGTCGAGTAAGGAACCAAGTTAGTTCTAGACGAGAAGTTTTCAAGTCTCGTTTCTTTTAATCGAAAGGGATTAGTAAAGTGCAAACGCCTAAAAATCTTAAACCGTTTCCGAATTTCTGTTTTCTTTTATTGTATCGACCTTTCGCTAAAATATGATTATTTACGTTCAAAGAAGGAGGACGTCGAGAATAGAAGACAGGACGGAAGATCAGAGACGGAAACTTGTGTTAGTTCTGTAAACGATTGAGGTGGGCTTTCTAAAATAAAAAACTCCAATGAATGCCATTACTTGTGAAGTAATATTATGTGAGCGTTGCTCGAAAGTGTTTACGTATTGTTGATAAGTGTGTATTAAAGTATTTATCAGTGCATGATAAATTGTTTAAGTGAATTCTCTTATGCTTCTCTGAGTTAGCCCTCAGAGCGCTAACCAGAGTATTGGATTCTGAGTTAGCCCTCAGAGTGCTAACCAGATATCCCAACCAAACGATCAGATTCTGAGATAGCCCACAGAGTGCTATCCAGAGGGATAGATTTTGAGTTCCTACAGAGTGCTTTTCAGACGATCGGATGTGAGTTAAAACTCACAGTATGTTATCTAGAATTAAATGAACAACAGTATAAGTTATACAAGTGTTTATGAAAAGATGCATGATTAATTTATAATAAAACTCTTGTGAGTTGTTTTCGGTATTGTGCCCACTAAGTACTTTTGTACTTAGCCCTGCATGTTTATTTTTTGAATGTGCAGGTTGAGTAAAGGTCGTCTTTAAAGAAGTAAAGTTAATTGAGCCTCGATTTCACATTCGATATGTGTTATCATTTTCTACATTTTTCCGCTGCCAAACTGCAAACTAGTTTCAGTTTATTATAACTTTAGATCTAAGTTTCACTCTTTGAACTTAGTCTCTTTTAAGAAAAATTTTACCGGGTGATCCTTCATGATTGACTCGTTCTTTCATTAAATAAAGTCGGTTCTTCTATTATTGTAAATCCTTTCGGTTTAAGTTATTCATACTTCGAACTTAGTTTCTTTTGAAAACAACTTTGTCGAGCAATCTTTCAAGATTGACTCCCTTTTTATTCAATGAAGTCAAGTTCTTAGTAATTTCTGTAACAGTTGTCTGTTTATTCATTCATATCCCCCTTCTTTCCCGCTTCTTTAATCCAATCCCTAGTCGCACCCCGGCTTGGCCGTCCCTCGGGATTTGGGGCTGTTACACCAATTTTATGCCTTTTGTACTATCGAAAATATTATCACATCTCTCCCACCATGTTAATATTTTCCACAATTTGAGAGAAAATGATGCAAAAGAAATGCCCGAAAAGATTATTCATTCTACCCGAAGAAAATTTACAACCATAGTAAGCGTGTGAAAATGATGGAAAATTGGTGAAAATATTTATTTTTCACCATTTTCCATCAAAGTAAACGCACAGTGCGTTTACTTTGATAGTAAAGTTATCATTGAAAAAAGATTGATAAGAAAAGGCGAGAAAATATTATTATTTTCTCCTCTTTTATCACATATTTACTAGAGATTAAAATGTTAGAAAATATTTTCACACCACTACTCAAAGATAATATTATCCAATATTGGAGTGAAAAGGGGTTGCCTTAGAAAATATTTCACTATGCCCGAAGAAAATTTTCTATAAAAGTAAACATGTGAAAATAATGGAAAATGAATGAAAATATATGTATAAAGTTTTAATTGTTAAAATTAAAAAAATATATATATCTTTGTAATACTTGATGATCAAATCGGATCCTTACATTCTTATGTATCATCTTCTATATTCTTAATAAGATAGTGACACGTGACAAAGACATGACAAAGATGTCACATAGAAATACGCTAAACCGCTAGAGAATTCGATTTGTGTGATGAACGATAAATACAATCTATAAAACTAAAATAGATCACGAACTAGTTAAATTAGCGTATAACCCGTCGAAAATCGACGGGAAATTATAAAAATTAATAAAATTATTAAATAGTACTAATATGTGATAGATTAAAAAAAAAATTCTTTGTTAATTATTATAGCGTTAAATAATTCGATTATGCAATCCACTAAACTCGCTTAGAATTTATATCCCTTGAACACATTTCAAATTCAATTAAAAAGTAATTTTACCACATATTTACATCTCAAGCCCATATAATTATGTTTGTTAAAAATTATAACTAATATATTTTCTTTACTTTCGATAATTGTTAAAGCTCTGTTATTCTACAAAATCGATATGGGTAAAAATATATTTCTCTCTCAAAGGAAAGCGACTCTTAAGCTGAATTTTTTAGCTTTTTTATAAAGAAAAAGAGGTAAGGGAAGGAGCGGGTAGTGAGAGAGAGGGAGAAGAGATATATAGATAGCGAATAATACTATAAATGTTAAGATTGTCTATAAAATGAAAGTGACCCTAAATACCCCACATTATGAAACAACACAAGATTAAGAAAAAAAAAAAGTTAAACCACCGCTTCACAATCATCCCGTCTACCCCGACGGTTCCGACTTGGAACCGGCCTATTGACTACAATACTGATTTTAAATTATATAAATAATCATCTTCCAAATATATTCACAAAAAAATTAATGATGACATTTGTTTTCTTTTTACCTGAAATTAATATTTAATTATATACATAACTATATTCCAGAAATATTCACATAATATTTAATAAATAAAAATTTAATTATAAATTGTAGTATTATATAAATAATCATCTTCCAAATATATTCATAAAAAATAAAAGGCAAAAATGCATAAAAAATCCCGACCTTTTTTTTCAAATTCTTGTTTAAAACTAATTTTTTTCAAATTCTCAAATATAACTATCACATTTCAATTTAAAGCAATTGACTCTCGCGATTGATTTTCCCCCAATTTTTTGCTGATTTGGAAGCCATAAATTCCTATATACACACATGGAATGCCCATTAATTCTCATATTCTACATGTCCAAGTGCGCCATGTAGGAATTTTCGGCTTCGAAGTCAGCAAAAAATTGAGAAAAAATCAATCTTGGGAGTCAATTGCGTCAAATTGAAAGGTGATAGTTATATTTGAGAATTTGAAAAGAATTGGTTTTAAACCAAAATTTGGGGAAAGGTCAGAGTTTTTTTATGCATTTTCCCCAAAAATAAATGATGACATTCGTTTTCCTTTTTACCAGCTTCGAGAATAATTTTTTTAATTGAGAATAGAACTTCAAGAATTGTTTCACTATGTACTTGGTAGTTTTTCTTTTTTACAAAACTTTATGTGGAATGATTGTGATTCATAAAATTCTTTAGTCAATGATATAAGATAAAAGTTGACCATAAATATTCTTAATTTTATGAGTTCAAAATTATGATTGTACTATTCGTTATTGTCCTTCATCGTATAGTAATATTTGTTAATTAAAATAATAAATTATGCAAAGCTGGAAACCCAACTACAAATAACGTAAAAATTATTTCATGGATGACGATTATAGATTTTAGAAAATACATGGGAAAAAAAGCATAAAATGAAAAATTTCTCGAGTGTCGGTTGAGAATTAGCTCGTCTACCCGTTACCACGATTTTGATTTATAAATGCACAATTTATGACGATTCTAGATTTTAGAAAATAAATGAATAAAATGAAGATTTTAAAATTAATAAGAATAAAGAATGAAAATGTGTCACGTGGGATCCCGAGTTGAGGTACCCATTAGTTGGAAATTGACCCATCTACCTAATTAATTGATAAATTAGAAATTACTTATTTTTTATCAAATTAAATAAAAAAATATTAAACTGTTTTCAAATTTAATTCGGTCAACCAATAAATTATCCAAACTGATGGTCCCGATACGAGTTCTGGTGTATGGGGGGAGGGGGAATACACCAGATAGGAATTTTAAAATCAACCCCCAAAAATTACCACAACTGAGTAAAAAGACTCAGCTGGAATAATCTCAGCTGGAAGAGTGGTGCTGTGCGGAATGTGGTGGAAACAACAATAACTCGTATAAAACAACTCACGCTCAGATGCAAGGTCGGTCAACAACCAAAACAGTTGAAATGTAAAGATGCAGTTTTGAGTGCTGGTTAGTTGGTCAGTTGGATATGCAAAAAGTAACTGAACAGAAAACACAACACAAAGGTATTACGTGGTTCGGAGAGAACTCCTACGTCCACGGGGAGTTGTGAGACCACACAACTCAGTCCAAATTCTTTAGGACAACTACCACAAAGCTTACACGGGCTTTGCAACCATACAGATAAGTTTGCGGGTACTTATCAACCTTACAGATAAGTTTGTGGGTACTTATCAACCTTTCTACTCAATTTCGGGAAGAACAGGATCCTAACAACCTTTTTAGGGGATGTGTATAAGGGTGGGTTTTCCAACTACTAGCTCTAACAAAGAAGTGAGCTAGGATCTAAGCTTGAACGAATGAAGACTCAAACTAAGATCGAAAACACCAAGACAGATTCTAACTCTCTATGAACTCTCAGCTGGTGATGTTCTTAGAGAATAATTGCAGTTTAGCTTGTGCGCAGTATATCGTCGTTCCTTCGCTCGTCTGTCTCTTCTATATCTTCTTGATGAATGAATGAATGCCTCTATTTATAGGCGGTGAGAATCAACTAGCCGTTGGAAGAGCCGTTGATCTCTGTTCTGTGAAAGCGATGGCTTGTCTCTCATCTCCGCAGATTTTTCTGATTTGGCAACTGTGAACTTCTGCTTTCCTTCTGAGACAACCTTGTGTTGGGCCAAATGAGGTAATGACAGAACGTCAAACCTTCACGAGACTTCCTTTTTGAAATTCAAATTTCAACCTTTGTCTTTCATCATTGGTTAGTCGGTTGAGACGTTTGATCTTCATCTGAGTGGTCTTCAGCTGATGTTCCATCTGATCGCTACCTTCATCTAACCTTCTGTCTGAAGAGGAACAGTTGAACCCTCAGCTGCCTTGAACTTCATGTTGTCGATTTATCAGATTGAGTCCTGCAACTGATGTTCCATCTGATTAGGTGGATTGTCACATCTTACGAACAGTTGATTACTCAGATGTCTTCTTTCATCCGATGTTCTATATCAGATCGGTTGGCTTGAACGCTCAGTTGTCTTTCTTACATCTGATGTTCCATGCGATTTTCCATCTGTAGTTCTATCCGAGTATAGCCATGTTGTCGTCTTCAGCTGGAGTCCTGTAAAGATAAAATCTGAACATTGCTCAAACAGCGAGCCTAAATACTATCATTAGGAAATGACAACATCTACTCGGTTGGGGTCAGTTGGTTTTGGAATCAATCAAAACTTTACTAAATTTCCCAACACAAACTATTTTTAAATCATTTATTATGTCAACTAAAAAATTGGTTCCCTAATAAAAATAATTATCTATTCGACCAATTAATAAATTGACCAAATTAAATTAAATTAAATTATAAAATATAGTTATTTATTTGGCCGATTAATAAATAAATTGGCCAAATAAAACTGGTGGAGCAAAAGATGAGAAAATATACATTGATTCTAGATATTTACAGGCTTTTCAATATGTGAAGTTTCATTGAGAAATCGATGTGGGACACAAGATTTTAGTATGGATATTTAAAATAAAATCTATTATTTTACATTTAAAAATTAAAAAATTTAAGAATTTAGATAAATATGAATGGAGGAATATAATGGGTGCCACGTAGGATTTTTTCAAAGTAAGAATCGTTTTTCTTTTAATAATATAATGATGATTATTGGAAATTCAAAAATAGTAATTAGTAAATCTCATCAATTTTAATCACAAAAATTGTATAGTAATTGCTTCGCTGCAGTCAAGTTTCAGAAATCATTAGCAATAGAAAATAACAAATATACTAAAATAAAACACACACACACACATATATAAGCGTTTCAACGTTCAATCTCTCGCTCTATCTCTCTCACACACACAGAGACACACACACGCACAAGACGCACTGCAATCTGCACAACCCATAGACCAGAAGTGGTGATATATATTATTAGATGATAAACACCAGAATCTCTGTTACTAGCTAGCTTCAGAAATGTAAATCAAATGCTTCGCCAAAATAAACAGCCAAAAATCTAACTGACTATACATCTAAATCTCCATGTTAGAGATCCGATATATATTTTTATTTTTTATTTGTAAATCCTCTTCTAAATCAAGAAGCTTAACCCAGGCGATCGATTTAACCTCCGGCGAAAAACCTGCGATTTTTGAGGTATGTCTGAATTTCTTTCATTAATTAGTCATTGATTTTCTGATCTATTGCATTTTAGGTGGTTTATTCATTCCTTTTTACAGATTAATCATGATTGGTTTTAAAGCATTGAAGAAATTAACACACACACACCCACACACACACTGTCTGTGTAAATATCATATGTTTGGTAAAATTAATTTCGTTCAATGTGAAGCTTGAACCGTGAAAGTGTTTTCTGGTTGGAAAATGTTGAAAATCATAAACAAATTAAATTAAATTGATAAAAATAATGCTGCATAATGAAGAGATTTAATTTCTAATTTTCTGTTTCTCTTTTTCAGTTCCTCTTTGTTGAGCATTAAAGTAGAAATATAGAAGTCAGAATTTTTAAGATTGCATTTTTACTTCATTTTTTGGTTTTTGGAGAACATTAGTTACTGGAATTCCTTGCTATTTTTAAGTTTTAACACCTTAATAGCTCGATTTCATCTTAACTGATTTAATTAATGTTATTATTGATATTATTATTATGAAGTTTGAACGGCTCTTGGAAAGACTTTCATTTTGTGTTCAAGGAATCAGTGCCCACAGAAAATTAAATATTCGTTAATTGGTTTGAGTATATTTAAAAATACAACTAAAGTTTATACTCAAATTTTATACTTTGGCAAACGGCAAACCTGAAGGGGTTGACGATTCTTAATTTATAAGCTTTATGAATTATAAGTTAATAATGAAATGAAATTGATCATACTACACTCGAATTAATTATATTATGATTTTTTGTTGGTCTAGATGTCAAATTACTATTAGCTTT
Source organism: Schizonepeta tenuifolia (assembly GCA_029490685.1). Taxonomy (NCBI): domain Eukaryota; kingdom Viridiplantae; phylum Streptophyta; class Magnoliopsida; order Lamiales; family Lamiaceae; genus Schizonepeta; species Schizonepeta tenuifolia. Next base: position 70,543,188 of record CM055958.1, read on the forward strand.
CATTACTACAAATTAAACATGCACGAGTATTGAATTATTTATTGAACTGTAAACATTATTGGAAAGTTTAATTTAATCATTTAATGGGACTCCTATATATATCTCTTAGGTATTTATTTGCATCCCTATATAACAGAGCAGCTGAAGAAGTTAAAAATAGAGATAAAACTAAAAAAATTGGGAGTGAAGAAGTGGCCAGCCCAGCAAGAACAAGGCACGATTTAACTCTAGGTAACACCCCATGTGAAATCCCCTTGCTTTTCTTTGGAAGTTGTCTTATTTTATTTCAATTCTATTATTATATGTGCTGAAAATTTTGTAAGATAATAATTAAATTTAATATTTGATTCCTCACAAATAAAAAAGGTTAAAAATCATATGTCAATAGTTGCAACCCATACGCCTTAATATTTCTTCTTAAAAATTGCGAGGCTCTTTATATATAATACTCGTTCGAACTTACTTTGTCTAGTATACTAGTCGTATGATTATGAATTATTGCATATATTTTATGTTTAATTAGATTTTAAAGTCGGTCAGCGACTACGTCCTTATCGTAAATTAAATAAAAATGACAAAAGAAGGCCGAAATATGCATAATTGTTGTTTTCATGTAATTATAACTCCTGACAAGTGTTAGTTTATAGGTACCGTTTTTTCATTACGGTCCGTAACTATATGGTTCTACATTGCATACAAATTTAAAAATAAATTTATTGATTGAAAGTAAATGATGTACTCATACTTTCAAAATGCTAACAATTACAATTATTAAATTTATAGTATATGTTTTGCCAAAGACAAAATAAGAAACAGTTGAAAAGCTTTTTGCGTTGTATTGACAAAAGAAATTTACTGACATTCCAAATGGAGGAAGAGGGAAATGTCACAAGTTTGGTGTCTCTATCTTTTCTCAGTCTATCACATTCTTCTATAACTTTTCTTACATTTTTTTGGCCAAGTTATAACAACCCTACTTTCTCGAATCACCTCTATAACATATCACTTTTAGAATCTGTTTCACTCCTCCTCACTAATGTATTCAAATTTTTATGTAGTGTACAGTGTAATATGTACACAATATTATGTAGATAATGAAATATTGAAGTTTGAGGATTAATAATTTCTTGTTAGGATTTTATTTTATTTAGATAAAGCAAATATTCGATTTTAAGATCCTTGAAATAGTTTGTTAAGGCTGTTTTCATGATGAATAAATTCTTCATTTTTTCTAAACGTAACTAAGGAGAATTCATATGGCAATATATATGAACGATATTTATTGATAAACATCTGATCTATATACGTATTTGATTTTGGTTAACCTTTCCAATCAATTTTCTCGCCATTAATGTTTCATCCTAAAGTGGATAAAACAAATACCAAATCATCAAGTGGTAGTTTTTATATAGATTTAGAAAATATCATTTCAAGAAAGGAAATAATAACTGATTGACACATTTTAGATAACATTCACGGGTACCAAAATGTTATGTCCTTGGTAACGATAAAATCTTTCTTAAAAGAGATGGGAGTTTTTATTTAGTATTAGTATATTTTACCTCTAAAAAAAGTATTACTAGCATATTTTGATTTGATTAATCTCATATTTTCTTTTAACGTAGTCATGTGTATCATATGATATTATTAATATTATAAACACGGCATTTTTTAGTTGTATACACATTATATCAACAAACGAAATACTATGAAGTTCACGAAACAATATTATATACAAAAATTAAAGGATCATATTTATTAGTAATCAAATAAATGTACGATTAGGTTCTTTATTAATTCGAATCTCAAATATTTTGCAGTGGTCCCAATTCTAGGCAATAAATTATACTTCATCGGTCAACCATAAGTATGGTCATGATAAAGTAACACAAATGTTAAGAATGAGAGAATAAGGCTGTGAGCAGCGGCGATCGTCATGATCGCGCTCGCTCACATGCCACGTCATAGCGAGCTCGCGCTCACTAGGGTTGCATCGGCGAGCTGGCTATTATTTAATTTTTTTCTGTTTTATTTTTATTTTTACTTTTTTATTTTATTTTTGCATAATTAATACTAAATTATATTAAATTGCATAAATAAATTAAAAGAAACATAATTAAAAAAACCCTAATACAATGACATAATTAAAAAAAAAACCTAACAACTAAAAAAATCGGGCACATCCTTCATGAGAGCCACGTGTCCCTATAGCTGCCAGCGCGCGCTCGCGAGGGCCACGCTCGACAGTGGTGTACGCACAGTGTGATCACGCTTGCTAGGGGTGCGAGCGTGCTCGCTAGCGCGCCGCTGCGACAAGCCTAAGTGTAGAAGTAATGTGAGTGGAGAATGGATTATTACCATTTACTCTTAAATTAATAAGGGGAATAAAGGGCAAAAATGTATTTTTTTAAGTGGGGTCATTTCCATTTATGGAAGCACCACACTTATCGTCGACAATCCAAAAATGAAATCGGACCACAGTTATCGTACGTGGGCGGAGGGGGTAATATAAATCAGATCCATCCTTATAATTGAATTTGTGAACAATTGTAAATTCATCTTTGTACATTTTTCAAATGTTATTCAAATTCTAAATAAAAATTGCTAATAACTGCGAGTAAATTATGAAGCAACATATGTCTAATAAATTATGGAGCAACATATGTCCCATAATTCGAGCTAACTTTTCGTATTTATTATTTAGCTACTATGCTTGGACAGGAAAAAAGAATTTAATTTCTATCTTTACAGCATTGTATCTTCTTTTCTTATTGTTTGAAAAAATCTAAAATACTGTTTATCTTATATATTTATAGACTATTTCTAATTTCGCGATGGGGCTATTTGAGTTTAACATATAAAAGTTACGAATACTTTTATTTACAAAAACTTATTTTTAATCTTTTGTTACTATATTAGTACATGTCAAATGCAATATTAATTAACAATTTAATATCATTGTGGATCAGTTGGTAATAATAAATTAAACATAAAAGTAGGGTACAGGTTATAATATAAAAATAGAAAAAATACAATTGCATGGGGAAGCACCATATTTGTGGTACGTTAAAGCAATTAATATTTCTTCATTTTCTTCACGCATCTCTTCTTCATATCTGCAGAAGATGAAGAATTTTTTATTCATCTAGAGAGAGAGAGAGAGAGAGTTACAACGAAAGCACCGCCGCCGCGCTCGCCGGAGAAACTCGAGCTCGTTTATGGAAATTCTTTTCACAGAGACAAATAGCGATCATTTTCTCGCTGCAACTCACAGAAATGGAAGATCGCAATCCATCGCCATCTCCTCCATCGCTGAGCGGCCGCCGCCTCCGCCGTCTCTCGGCGGTAGAAGACGGCGGTGATCCGGCGAAGTGCACGGGGAAGTCGTGCCAGTCGTGTACGGCGGGGGCGATCGCCGACTGCGTGGCGCTGTGCTGCTGCCCCTGCGCGGTGGTGAACTGCTTCGTGCTGGCGTTCTTGAAGCTGCCGTGGGCGGTGGCGCGTAGGTGCCTGCGGCGGGGAGGGAGGAGGAGCCGGCGGCGGATGGTGGAGGAGGAAATGAAATGCGGCGGGATGAGGGACAGAGATGGGATTTCGGAGAAGGAGAGGGCAGAGGGCGGAATGTTCGAAATCGTCGTGTCGGCCGGCGACGCCGGAGAAGGGGCGGAGGAATATATAAGCGCGGAGGAGGTGTGGTTGGAGCTGGCGGAGATCGGTCATTTGGGTTTTGGGAGGGTTTCTTCTGCTAGAATTAGTTTTTACACCAAGGGCAATTGAGGTAATTTATATTCTCTCTTGGTTTTTGTTTTTTTAATAATAATTTTTTTAAATGTTAAATATTTCTTTTCGTCTTTTTCCTTGTGAGAGCGGTTTCTCACTTTTTTCCGGTTTAATTAGTTTTCTGTGATTGACCGACCCCCCCCCCCCCCCAGTAATAGTGTATGCATTTCATGTATATTCTACATCGTCGCCGTCACATTATTTCAACAACTCAATATGTATATTGTAATCTCTCAAACAATTTTTTTTAACCTGGATAGGTAATGATGTATTTAAATTTATTAATTCGAGGACTGTCAATGTAAGATCGTAATTCTAACACAATTACTACTAATTATTGTAATACTACAAGATTTATAACATGGATAGAATAATAATATTATTACTATTAATTTATTACGCTAGTAAACAATATTACATGGAATAAGGAACTTGCAAAATGATTTATTTTGCGTATATAAGTATAAAGTTTTCAGGTAGGATTGACTTTATGAGAATTAAAAATTTCTACATAGATAGAGAGCTTTACAGGGAGTGAAGAGGCAAAGCTGTCATACATTTAATGATTTAATTTCAAAGAGAATCTGTTGCTTAATTTAACTTTTAAGGAACAATAATTAACTTATGAGCCAAATTTTCTGTGCACTTTTTTGGGATCTCCAACTATTTGTATTTTTGTTATTAATAAATTGCATAATATTTGCAGGGTTACAGCTATTTATTAATATTATTATTAAATAACTTTGGCTTCAGATTACCACATTCTTATAGCTTGTGCCATTTGTAGTCTTCCTGTGTAGGAGTATAGGAGAAGCCGCAATAAGTATTAATGGTAACACAAAAAGAATCAAATAATTCGAATTTAATTCATAGGTGTGACAGTCTCAGGTGCAACTTTTACAGTTAGATATAAGTTGAAATAAATGAAATTATGAACGACTCGACTTCATTTATATACAATAAATAGTCTTGAATGATGTGCATTTACTTTTAGGAGTACTTTTCAAATAAGATACCGAGGTCATGATTGATACGTTGAAATTAAATGAGAATTAAATAATTATTGCTGTATTTATTTCTAATTTCATAGCTGATATTCTCTTTAAGGAATGATTAATCTTATGTGTATGAATTTAACAATTTCTTCTCTCCTCCTGTTATTAACTATTCCACATTTTTAATAATGAATTTATTATTTCCTCTATCCACGAAATAGTTGTCACATTATGGATGACACGAGTTTTAAAAAAATGGTAGTTGTAAGAACACTTACTACGGGTATTTAGTTAGACTTAGGTTGAAACACTGGGAAGCGTGATTTTAATGATTGGTGGTGTTGAGTTAGACATAGGTTGATTTTCCCACTACAATGGAGTTAAGTGGGGAGTGTGTTGAAGTACTGGAAAACATGATTTTAATAAGTGGGGAATTAATTTTTTAATCAGAAAAAAAAAAATGGACGGACCAATGGGGACACGCCACGTGTCCCCATTATTGCGGCTGCTTGAGTCGAAGGGTGAGTCGAAATTTCGACACACCCATCGACACACCCCTCGACATAGGGGTGTGTCGATCGCCCACTATGGGCTAGACATAGGGTATGTCGAGTGGGGGGTGTGTCGAAGGCTTCGACACCACCCATCGACATAGCCCTTCGACATGCGTAGTAAGTGCTCTAATGAATTATAGTGAGTATTGTTGTGACTGGAGTAAAAGTCTCACAATAAATGTGAGTGGAATAGCTAAAGTGGCAACCATTTTGTGGACAAACTTAAGTAGCAAAAGTGACAACCATTTCGTGGACGGATGTATTATTATTATTGTTATTATTATTATTATTATTATTATTATTATTATTATTAAATAAATAAATATAATAATTATAATTGTAATTAAATAATATTACATGATAATTATATTTAAATATAATAATATTAAATCAATAATAAATTATATTTATTATTTTTGTTATTATATATTATTATTACTATTATTAATATTAGTATTATACATATTAATTATTAAAATAAAAATAATATTAAAATAATAATTTATTACTTTATTTAATATGATAATAATTATTAAACTAATTATATTAATTATGCAAAAAAAATAATTAAAAAAATCATTTCATTCCTTGTGTATATCCCAACCATAAGTTAACATTCTTCACTCCATTCCATTTCTATCTTCATTCCATTACCTAAGTCATTCCATTCTCACTTCCTTCCATTTAGGGATGACAATGGGTCGGGTTTTCGTGGGTACCCGCACTTTCCAAACCCTGATGGGACGGGTTTAGGAAATATTAAATGATTTTGGGACGGATTTGGGTAGAAACGTGTAAATCCGTGACAGGTTTGGGCAATTACCTCCGGGTACCCGCTACCCAAATCCATTTATATATATAAGATAAAAGATATTGTTATATGTATAATTTATTATATAATTATAAATATTAGTATAAATATTAGCAGATTTAGGGTTTTATCTGATTTTCTTAACCCACACACACATTCCGTAAGAGTTAAATCTTTAATGTTTCTCCTCTAATTTTGTAAATCTACTTTCAAAATATGACGACATAATGGCATCATCAATAATTCATAATCTTCTAGTTATGTTTTAAGATTTTTGCAAGTTCGCAGTACTTTGCTTTGAGATTAATTTTAGTAAAATTTTCTACTGATGTTTATGTTTTCATCATATTTATAATATTTTGTTATTTAATGTTTACTTTTTAAGTATTCGAGTTTTTAGCAGGTATAACCCAGCGGGTTAGGGTCGGGTATGAGTTTTAAAATTATTTTTTAATCGGGTTTGGGACGGGTTTGAGTGTAAAAAATTTTCATGGGTTTGGATTTGAAAAATACTTAATGGGTGGGTGTCCGACCCATTGTCATCCCATTCTTGCTTACCAATCATCACCTAAGATTTTTTATTAATAAGGGGGGTCCAAAATTTTTTAGTTAATAAAATCAAATATTAGCACAATTTTCTTATATCTACAAACAATAAAATCTGTTAATTATGAAATTTATTAGATTGGTGGTTAAATACTAAGAGCATCCACATCGACGGTTCGTTCGCCGGGCTCAAGCTGTGTTTTGCGACGAACCACCTGATGCTGGCCTGACGGGCTCGAGCCCGCCTCTAGCTCATAACTCAGTAACAACAAGACTAATGCAGATCCGGGTCTGGTCTTTCGAAAAGACGAAGATGCAAAGGGTAAAGAGACATTGGACAACCAACCTCGAACCTTTTGGTAGTATGTATTGCCCCTAACTATAGATTAGATCCACCAAATGGAGAAACTTCAATTCCGCACTGCTGAGTCCTCGAACTTATTCATTAAGGGATTTTGTTGTGAATAAGAGTAACATTCATCATATTTATAAAAGTAACATTCGCAATGAATAACATTCTTCATCATTAAAAATAGCATTAGCTTTTAATAAGAATTGCAATTGTCGTGACTAAAAGTAGCATTTGTTATGAACAAAAGTAACAATTATCATGATTAAAAGTAGCATTTACTTTTAGGATACTAGGTTTTTTTATTAAAACTATTATCTAATTTTATTAAATTATAATACCGAATTTATTAAAATTATTATTATAACTTGTACTCCCTCCGACCCAGTGAAATTGTCATGTTACTGTTCGGCACGGAGATTAAAATAAGGGTAAAAAGATAGAAAGTGGGTAGGTCACATTACTTTTTGAGGATTTTGAAAGGTTAAAGTTTTCCTTATTTGGAAGATGACAATATGAGTGAAACACCTAAATAAGAAAAGCATGGCAATATGAATGGATCGGAGGGAAGTATAATATTTTTTAAATAGCATTTGTTGTCAACTGAGAGTTAAAACTCAGAATCAAACAAAAACCCAGCATCTTTTCACAACATCAGTGATGCATCTAATAAAACTACACGAAACAACACAAAAGAAGAGAGAGCGAAGGGTATAGAGCATGGGAGAAACAAAAAAATGATGATGAATTGATGATGGATATGTTGTATTCATGTATTTTGTTTCCCCTTTCTTTTTCACAAAACTCATACTCCATTTCCTGAGCGAGATAGAATAAAAATCAATTTTTGTAATAGTCATTATGGTCAATGAAACCCAATATTTGCCCCTCCCTTTTTAAAAACACAAATTTTGACCATTTTTTTTAATTTAAAACAAAATACCCTTAATGAAGGGAGGGCAAGGGCGGGTTTGAGTCAGAATGCGGGCAGGATCCTGAATTGACACTTTTAGCACATTTGGTACTAGTACTACCAAAAGTGCCAAATTTGGTACAATTGAGATTATTAGTACCAAAAGTGCCAAATTTGGTACAATTGAGACTAATACAATTGGGGCGAATTATCTAATTAGTTCTAATTGGGAATTTAAACGTTAACTGGGAAAAATCTAAACTCTATTTGAGGAATCTAAACTCTAAGGGGAAAGGTGATAATTTCTACTTCTATAATTAATGTTCCTTTTTTTTACGTCATTGTACTATTGGTACATTTGGTATTAATTTACTCTTATTAGTGCCAAATGTCCCAAATTTGGTACGATTGGGACTAACAATCTAATTAGTTTCAATTGTACCAAATTATTGATGTGGTACATTTGGGACGAATGATTTAATTAATACCAATTGTTCCAAATTATGACTTGTTGCACAGTGATACAATTGGTACGAAACAATCCAATTAGTACCAAAAGTGAGAAATTTGGTACAATTGGGACGGACAGTCTAATCAGTACCAATTGTTCTAAATCATCATTAGTCCCAAATATGGTACATTGGGATGAATTGGCTAATTAGTTATAATTGGGAAATCTAAACCCTAAGGGAAAATGTGATAATTTCTATTTTTATAATTAACGTTCTTTTTATTTTACGCCAAGATGCTATTGGTACTATTAGTACATTTTACACAAATTTAGTCTTATTAGTGTCTCGAATTTAGTACAATCGAGATGAACGATCTAATTAATTCCAATTGTACCAAATTATAATGTGGTACTTTTGAGCCAAGTGGTCTAATTAGTTTCAATTATGCCAAAATATTAGCACAATTGGGACGAACGAGATCCAATTGTCCCGTTCGTACCATATTGCAGAACAAACTCAGATTGCTAAAATTGACTAGAAAATAGATCTATGAACATCTCAATTGCAAAATAAGATCGATTTGCACGACAACGATGAATGGCAGTGGTGGAATATCCAAAGAAAAATAAATCGGAGAAAGAGATGGTCGAATCAACGAAATATGACTGGGAAACTAGCTCAAACCCCTACACCGATCTCCATACAGTTAAAAAAACATGAAACAAAGATTTACAGTAGAGCAAACAAGTGAGGAAAAAGATATCGATATTCTGACAAATTTGTCTTCAACCCTTGAATCATATGAAAATTTCTGCCCATTATCATTAGAAAGCTCAAAAACCCATTCAACTCCAAACCAGTAAATATATGAGAAGTAGATCCCCTATCAAATTCCTACATCCAAAAAATTAATACAAATTAAAATAGATAAAATTACATTGCTAGGCCAAAATTTGTGTTTTATGAAAAGTGTGAACCAAATATTGGGTTACAATGCAGACCTAAATTCATAATTTGGACACCACGACGTGCCTCCTCCTGCGCACGGGAAAAACGCAAAAGCATTATATTGATCAATGTGTATATGATTATCTTCAAAACTAATCAATTAGTGTGACGAACTAGGATGCCAGTTAGACAAGAAGAAAAACCGCAAACAGATAATTAACTACCACGCAATGGCTTTCTTTATTTTGAAATTTTAAAGTCACTAATCACTAATACCATATGATCTTTAGTGATACGTTGAAGCGTATAATTTGAATTATTACAGTTTTCTCATTTATTTCATTTCATTTCGCGCTTCACTTCTCTCTCGCTCTACTTCTTCGACTCTACTTTTTCCACCGAAATTTCTCGTTGTCACCCCAGCTTTTCTGTTCATTCTTTCAGGTACTTCGATGCTGCTCTTCTCGTAGGCTTTACTTCTTTCAGTACTTTTTAGCTATAATGTCGTTCCTGCCCGATTTGGGGGAAGGGTTTGACCATAACCCTTGAATCGTCCACTCACTGGACTACCTCTGCCGGCGAAGAGGCTTCTTCTCCCTCTGCCCCTATTTACGTACCCCCTGTATCTCCCAAGAAATAAGGGTTGGGATCTGTTTCCTTTTCTTTACCCATAGAGCCCGATTCTTCTTTGAGTAGGGATAACTGGAATTTGGTTACTACATCTCCATCCCTCGTTAAGCAGGCCGAGGTTCAGGCCTTAATCAAAGATTTGAGGATAGAGGGATTCCGGCTTCAGGTTCCCACCCCTAGTGAACGGCCAAACTATACAACTTCCCTCACATTGCCTTTCTGGAAAAAATATTTTGAGGCGGGACTTAGGCTTCCGATATGCCCGTATCTTGCTCACATTTGTGATCTTTTCCATGTTTGCCCTAGTTAGATTATCCCCAATTCTATTAGGACCTCTCTGTCTTTTTACATAGTCTTGAAAGCCAACGGAGGTAATCTTACTCCGGAGCTTTTCCATGCTTGTTACCAAATGAAGTACCAAAAGGGGATGGTTATGTTCAGTTCTCGAACGAACAGTCCCTCTCATTTTCTGGGTAAGAGTACTAGGAATGACAAAATTTGGCAGCCCCATTATATCTTTGTCACTTTTGTGGATAATTCTTGGCCTTTCACCGTGCAACACTGGCGGTATTCGTTGGAGAAACCCTCTCAGGTGGAGGTGCACCCCATTCCTCCTTCAGATGAGGAGCTTATGAGAGAGTTGAGCATTCGTCTTAACTCTAATAATAATTTCAATATTCGAGACCTTCTCACGGATTCTTCCGCATTGGCATACTTTGATTTGGCTCCTCCTGCTTGTTAACCTTCCACTCCAGGGATGAGTAGGTGTTCGCTTCAGTGTTTGGTTGAATTCAAGCACTTGGTAAATCTTGCAAAATGTAACCACTTTTATCCTTCTAATTATTGCAGTTATGGACTGGTTGAAGACTGCTCAAGGCATTGAGGAAGAGGATGATGTTATCGTGGTGGGATCCACACCAGGCTATGTTCGCTTCCCTATGTTCCCAAAGCTTGAGGCCAATATTCCTGAAGGCAAAGTTGTTGGGGAGCAAACTTCCCGAGGGGCATTCTCCATGGGCAAGTCTACTCTTGCTTCTCCTGTGCATCCTTCTTCGGAAAGAGTGCGTACTAGGACTCGCAGTCGAGCAATGATTGATCTGCCCTCTTCTCTTCCAGCCAAGAAGGGGAAGGGTGACAAGGCATCTGGGAGCAAGGTTTCTGCTATGCTGTCTAACAATTCTCCAAGCAACTTGAGGTTCATCTCCCTGTACCACTGGTTTCCATGGAAGGTTCCCACTACATAGCTCTGTTCCGCCACATGACCAACTCTCTCGAGAGACATCAAGCTTTCGGATTCTCTACTGAAGCTCTCCACAACGCCATAGGGCGTGCCTTGATTCAGGTTTGAATATTCTCCATCCATAGTACAAATTTTCATCATTTTTGTGGCAAGATAACTTATTCATTTTCTTATTAGGCTGGCGCTTTCTTGGCTGAGGCCGAGGAAAGGAGGAAAAAAGATTCCACTACTTCCTCCAAGGCAAAGAATGAGGAGATTGCCAAAGCTCTTCTTCAAGTTTCCAAGCTGGAAACTAAGTGCAAGCAGATGGAGGGCAACCTTGCTGATGCCCAAGTGCTGGTGGATTCCCTCAGTAAGCTTCTCGCTAAGACTGAGGAAGAGTAGGCTTCCCTTGAGAATAATCAAGCGGAGAGTTTGGTCAGAGCTCACTAGGAAAGCTACGAGGGTGGCATCCAAGCTTGCCAACAAGGGCTTTTCCGCACCGCTGCAGGTCAAGCCTTTCTGAAAGAGCTGGCAGAGAGATTGGTGGAAGCATACAAAGGAAATGGTCAGTACTTGCGTGATCTGGGTTGTACCATTCATCACTTTGTCCGTCAGGGAGCAACCAACCTTGCTGCACAGATAAGGGAGCCTTCCTACTCGAGAGAGGTGAACACGAAAGCTCTCATGGACAATCTTGAGCTCCGATCTCCCTCCTCATCTGCAGGCCCTGAAAGACCTTTCTCTCGGGTCAGAATATCAGCTTCCAGTGGTGCAAGCTTGTGCAAGGAAGCTTGCCCTCAGCCTTATTCTCGATCCCTCCTTAACTACCACGGAGAATCACTTCTATGACCTATCATCTGCAGGTGTCTCTAGCTCCACTCTGGTAGAGTTGCCAGCAATCGAGGATACTCCCGTGCCCAATATTGCCACTCCTCCTCCGGAGAAGACTGCCTCAGAAGTGGGATTCCTCTCTCTTCAGAAGGGTCAATAGGAGAGGAAGATGGAGCTGAAGGAGGATGAAAGGCTGCAACCAACTCTGCCTCGGAGGATAAGCCAGACGGTGAAGGATCTGAGAACCCCTCTACGTAAGGTGAATTCTTGTAATTTCTGCTACAATGGTGTTTGCTACAATGGCTTTCTAGCCGCTTTTATTTCTATCTTTGCTACAATAGCTTTCTAGCCGCCACTTTATTTCTGTTTTAGTTGCACTTTTCTTTTGCTAGAACAATTTGCGGCCTGTGAGCCTTTATGCTAATCGTGCTTTTTGATCATCATGCGTGAAATTTTTCTTGCAATTGCTCTTATAGTTTGCATTTTTCTTTGCATTCTGCATGTTATTTGATATGTTCATATATGTGTTCTCCTCCCTCCCTCCCTTCTCTTTTTCTAAAGAAGTAGGAGTTTGTCAAACGAATAGTTGTTTAGAATATCTCATTCTTGGTAATCATTGTGTTCGGGCAAGATTGCGAGTCCACAATCTTGTTCAACGCGTAGCATAGGGGCATTGCTGCCATCCAAATACCAAATTTTTCAGAAGCGCATGTAGCTACTGTCGGGCCAAGGTATCCTGCCGACAACCTTGCTCACCCTTATTTTTCCAGAGGCGCATGTAGCCACTGTCGGGCCAAGGTTGCCTGCCAACAACCTTGCTCGCCCTAATTTTTCTAGAGGTGCATGTAGCCACTGTCTAGCCAAGGTTGCCTGCCGACAACCTTGCTCACCCTTGGAACGTTTTGGTTCCCCATGGGCAAGGTTTCTCATCAACAACCTTGAACCCATCTCCAGACACTATAGCTTATTTAACCACAAACTTCAAAAGGAGCTGCATCATATTTACATTCAAAAAATCCGATTTGTATGTACAAGCAGGAAAGCAACATCTGCGCATCGGGCAGGGATGAGTCATCTACTGTGGGGTGATCAAAAAGTTGGGGTTATCTTCCCTACACATACTACTTTTTCAGCTTGCTGATATTCTATAAGCGAGATAGAACTTCTCCTTTGGCATCCATTAATTCGTAGGCTCCAGTAGTTAGGACTTCTGCGACCTTATAAGGTTCTTCCCAATTGGGCTCGAACTTCCTAGTTGGCTTCAAGGCATCAACCCTTCTCAATACGAGGTCTCATTTGCCAAACCGACGAACTTGTACCTTCTTGTTATACGAACTACGTATCTGTTCTTTATTCTACTCTGTCTTTAAACGAGCTTGTTCTCTTTCTTCTTCCACAAGATCTAACTCTTCCCTCCGGAGTTCTTGGTTTCGATCCTCATCATAGAATCGAATCCGATGACTTTCAGATATCACCTCCGCGGGTACCACCGCTGAAGATCCATAGACTAGATTGAAAGGGGTTTCATTGGTAGCCTTTCTTGGGCTAGTGCGGTAAGCCCACAATACCGAATCAAGCTCCTTTTCCCACATGCCATGCTTATCATTCAACCTTGCCTTGATGCCATTGACAATTGTTCTGTTGGTAACTTCCACTTGGCCATTCGTTTCTGGATGCGCAACTGCTGCGAATCTTTGCTCGATCTTAAGCTTTGAGCACCATTCTATGGTTCCTTGGCTAATGAATTGGACACTGTTGTCCAATACTATGACTCGAGGCACTCCATATCGACAACATATAGTTTTCCACAAGAATTTTATGATTGTTGCATCATCAACTTTGCAAATGGATTCAGCTTCCACCCATTTGGAGAAGTAGTCTACAACTACTATGAGATGGGTCATACCTCCCTGCGCGGTGGGCAATTTTCCCACCAGATCAATCCCCCACTTATCGAAGGGGCATGAGGCATACATAACTCCCAATTCCTCAGTGGGGAGATGAATCAAAGGTCCATGTATCTTGCACTGGGAACACTTCTTGACAAATTTCTTGGCATCCTTGCCGATGTTAGGCCAATAGAATCCTGCTCGCAACACTTTTCGAGTAATGTCTCTTGCTCCAGTGTAGCCTCCTCCATTTCCTGAATGTATCTCTTGCAAAATACTTGCACCTTCTGCCTCTGATATGCATTTCAAATAGGGGTAAGTCATCGCACGCTTGTACAGGTGATCCCAAATCATGCAGAAGTGAGCATAGGAAGCCCGTTTGGATGCAAGGGAACCTTCCATGTTTCTTCTTGTCATCAAGAAGTGTATGACGGGAACTCTCCAGTCCCTGATCTCCTCAATGGCTCCTATATCCAAGGTAGCAACTCTCTCTTCCTCTTCGAGATATGTAATTGGGCTGTCAATTCCCTTTTCTATAGAACTGGCCAATCTTGCCAACTTGTATGCCCGGGTATTTGCCAACTTTGGCTACGTAATTAGCCATTCTTTCCTCCTTAGCCAAGTATGTTCCTTCTGTCTGGGACACAACCAGTTGGGAGTCAGAAAATATCAAGACCTTCTCAGCCCCCAATCCTTCCATGATTTTCATAGCTCGCACTGGTGCTTCATATTCAGCTTTATTGTTCGAAGCTTTGAATCCAAGCTTGATCGAAAATTGCACTTCTTCTGAGGTGGGTGGAATGAACAATATTCCTACACCGCATCCTTCCTTGGTAACGGAACCATCCACATAAGCTTTCCATTCAGCCAATTCCGCACTTCAGGTAGTTTTCTGAATGAAGTCTGCCAAGGCTTGAGCTTTTATCGTAGGTCGTGGTTCAAATTCGATATTATACTCTCCCAGCTCTAAAGTCCATTTCACCATCCTTCCCGATAGATCCGGTCGGCTTAGAATGTTCTTGAATGGAAAGGTTGTCCTCACAATCACTTTGTGTACAAGAAAGTAAGGATGTAACTTTCGAACAGAAGTCATGACTGCCAAGGCTGCTTTCTCCACATCTGAATAGTTCGCTTCAGGGTCTTGAATCATTTTACTGGTGTAGTAGATGGGTTTTTGTTCACCACCTTCTTCCCGTATCAACACCAAACTCAGTGACTCCTTTCTCACTGAGAAGTATAAGTAAAGGGTTTTCCTTGTCATAGGCTTTGTGAGCATGGGCAACGCAGTCAGATGTTCTTTCAAAGCATCGAACGCTGCTTGGCACTCTTCTGTCCTATACTGACTTGAAGTCAAGACCTCGGTTGCTGACTTACATTTTTGGGCAGCAACCCGTTCCAGTTTAATTTCAGTTATGATTTTCTTTATATGTTTTGTGATTTCGTTTAATATTATGTCTAGCTAAATTTATTGTTTGGGTTGGATGTAGATGATGTGGTCTTAATTACTCGTTCTAAACTTGTGAGGTCGAATTGTGTAAGTTCGTTAATTGATTTTGTTCCCGAAATACTTAGGAATAATTGTAGGCTTAATTGATATTGACATTTGATTGATCATCATCTAGATATTGAGATTAAGTCATTAACATGATTTGGGATCAACTCGAGAGTGTCTCTCATGCCCAAGAAGATAAAGAGTGTTGGAGAGCAGTAGGTATTGACTTACCTCTTGGCTGTCTTGGGTCTGTTTATTCTTAATGCCTTTTGGGCAGCATCGTTACTAAAGTGTCTTCGTGACTTTGTTGATCAAAAGAGGAGATCTTGCCTTCTAGTCAAGATCAGTAAAATTGGATAGACATAGGCTTGGTGTGTTTATATCGTGACTTCGTGACCATTAGGGTATAAACTAATCTTTGTCTTAAACCAAGTAATGAGATCAAGTAACTGAATATCTTTGCACCAATGAACGAGTAATGAATAATTAGGATCATTGATTGGAAACCTAACCCAAACTTCTTTGTTATTTGATATTTCACTTGTTGAGTTACATGATATTGAGATACATCTCGACCATAATATCTTCTGTTGAGAACTACCTGAAGAGCAGATCTACGCCAAGTCCATTGGGATCGATCCCACTTGCCATTAACTACTTCCTTGTTGGGAAAGAGGTGTTTTATAAATATATTTGTGCGAAGAGTGTGACGACAGCGCTTCATCAAATTGGCGCCGTTGCTGGGGATTTGGTTTTAAGCTAGTGTGCTCTTCTAGCTTGAGTTGAGCATGGTTTATGCCCAAGCTACATCTATGGAGTAACGGAGATCCACAAGATCACGGTGTATGCCTGGAGGTGATAGCTAGGAGAAATCGAGCAAAACAACGCAAGAAGAAGAGAGATCTGGAGGAAGGCGTCAACGAACCTTCAGAGTCTCAGAGCTTGACAGACGATCAGGATATTGAGCAAGAAGACGATTCTTGCTCAACAGCAAGTACAGACAGCGAGGAGAGAACATCCAGTTCAGAAGCAGAAACATTAACCACTATGGCAGGACAACAAGAAAGAACCATCCGTCAGATTATGTTCCTTGACGATAAGGGAATCAGACCTTCAAGTATCCAGTTGCCCACCTTCACTGGTAACTGGGAGCTCAAACATTCGCTAATACAGATACTGCCCAAGTTCAGCGATCATCCCGGAGAAGATCCTCAAATCCATCTGCAAGACTTTGAGATGGCGATCAACACTGTAACGAATAATGCCCAGACTGACCGAAATGGCAACAATAGAAACAATGGGGAATGAAATGTTGTCTGAAATGACAACAATGATGGAGAACAAGTTGCTGCCCAAGATACGTTTTTCGACTACGTAAGACTACTTACGTTTCCGTTCTCTCTACTTGACGGAGCACGTGAGTGGCTTTACACCTTGCCAAAGGGAAGCATCGATACCTGGAAAAAGATGCAGCAGGCTTTTCTTGACAAGTACATACCCGTTGGCCGGATACAAAGTGGGAGGAATGTCATTTCCTCAATCAAGATGGGTGGAAATGAGTCGCTGTATGATTACTATGAGAGATTTAAGAAGTTGATAGCAAGATGTCCTCAACATCGAATTCGGGATATTGACCTGATTGAATTATTCTTAAAAGGATTGAGGGCGTCTGAGAGAAAATGGATAATTATAGCTTGTAGAGGAGTTATAGTCGATCAATCACCAGCTGAAGTCTTCAAGAAAATAGCTGCTATGACCGAACAATCACGAGATGAAGATGATATCCCGAGAGAGGGGTATGAAGGAAATAAGGGCAACTCAGACAACTTGGTCACTACCATGAAATACTTCATGGCCAAGATGGATGGGCAAATGGAGGCCTTGAAAAAGAAGGTAGATGGTAAGGAAGTTCACAGAGCTGTGAAGAAATGCGAGGTGTGTCAAGCAAGATCCCACGTCACCTCAGATTGTCCTAGTTGGTTTGTGGAAGAAGGAGAGGAGGTGAAGGCAATAGGTCAGAACCAGCAAGGCGGTGGGCAACAAAGGTTCCAGTATGGCAATAACAGCAACTATGGCAACAACTTCGGCTATAGACAGAACCAGCACGAGAACCTGAGATATGGAAACAACCACTATCAAATGCCTCATGCCCATCAGCAGCCGCAGTAGCTGGCTCAACAACAACAACAACAACAATACATTCCTTCACAACTACCTCAACAGCAACATAACTAAGTCCCTCCACATCGAGAACCAGCTAAGACGGAGTTCATGAAGGAGATCATTGATCGGTTTACCAACGAAAACCAACGGCTGAGGAAGGATTTTGAGAACTTTCAACTAGAAAATCGAGGTCAGTCGAATAACCTTTAGTGCTCAATTGACTCAGATAAACCAAACCTTGTCAAGGCTTGTAGAGGACAAGAATAGAAGGCTTCCTGCCCAAGTGGAAATCAATAAGGAGCAAGTAAATGCTGTAACTTTGCAAAGTGGGAAGGAGTTGCCAGGGTTGTTGCCCAAAATCCAACCCAAGGAACCTGCTCGAGTAGAGGAAACCAAGATGAGTACGAGAGATATCAATGACATCTACAAGGAGCTGAAGGCAAAGCGTGAAGAAGGGATAAAGGCCAATAAGAATCCCGTCTTCGATAATGAAGATGATGAAGCCTTGTTTGATTACGTGAAGATGGAGAGATCAAGGCTGGGATTCGATAAAGATGACGTGTTGCTGGACTTCTTGAAAGTTGAAAGAGAGGCAGAGGCTTTGGCCAAGAGAACCATTCCTCACACTGCTGAGGCAAAAACCCCGTACCCAAGACGTTTTGCCTACGATCGTGATCAGAAGGAGTTGGAGAACATGATAAATGTATTTAAGAAAGTGGAAATCAATCTTCCATTATTGATGGCATTACAGTCCATGCCAAAGTGTGCAAAGTTTTTGCGAGAGATGTGTTTGAAGAAGACCAAGTACCCTGATAATGCCCATTTGCATGTGGAGAATGTGTCAGCACTCATGAATTCCCACATCCCGATCAAGAAGAAGGATCCTGGCATGTTTGCTATCCCATGCACAATAGGTACCACGTCAATACCCAAGGTGATGCTTGACCTTGGAGCCTCGATAAATGTAATGCCTGGGGCCATGTTCGACGAGATGAGGTTTGGACCTCTTTCTCCTACCCGTATAGTCATTCAATTGGCAGACTTATCCACAGTTTACCCCGATGGAGTGTTGAAAGACGTGTTGGTCAAGGTAGGGGATCTTCTGTTCCCAGCCGATTTCTATATTTTTGACATGGGAAAGAAAGCAATTAAGAACCCAGTGATCTTGCTCGGGAGGCCGTTCTTGAGGACAACATGCACAATGATAGATTGTGACATTGGGAGGTTGACAGTGCAAGTAGCTGGGGAAGTAGTAGAGTTCGATGCTTATAGGCAAAATCAAGATGGTGCCCTGGAGCACCTTAACACCCTCAATGCATGTGGTGAGCAAGTGGAGACGCTGAACAGCTTAAGTTGTTTTTTTGAAGACCACGAGGAAGCAATCCAAACTGATCTCAATATCATTCAGGATCTTGACCTGGATCTCGATCAGTACGAGGATAATGAGATAGAGGGTGCCATGGTGGAATTCTTTGAAGACAATGAGTATGAAAGTGATAATGATTTCTGGGAAGACTCAGTCCATGGGCACAATTTCGACTACTCCACCGACGAAGACTACTTCAAGGATGAGGAGTCAGAGGAGTGCCAAACCTTTGATAATTTCTTCGATGAAGATGAGGATAAGAATGAAGGTAAGCAAAAGCCCTTTAACAAGTTTGATGAGGAACTCGAGGAACTACCCCATGATGAGACTGAGGAGATAGTGGAGGAATTCTGGCAACATACAGTTCTTGAGTAGGATGCCAGCTTGCAGACAGAAGAGGATCTTGCCCTGAACGATGAACCAGTAGATGTGGAGGAATGCAGCTATGCCAGGATTCCGGGCAATATGCAACCTCAAGGATTCGAACCACTTAATATCCCTGAGTTGAAGCCGGAGGACAGGTTGGTGCCATCACTGCAAAAGGCCCCTACTTTGGAGCTGAAACCTTTGCCCAAGCACCTGAAATACATATATCTTGGCAAGAACGAAACTTTGCCCGTGATCATATCTTCCGAGCTATCGAGCATGGAGGAGATCCGAGTCGGTGAGGTGCTGAGTAAACAAGGAGGCAATAGGGTGGACCTTGGCCGACATCAAAGGCATTAACCCTTTGGATTGTGTTTATCATATTTTTCTTGAGGGGGATGTTGTTCCCGTAAGAGATCCACAAAGGCGATTGAATCCCGCCATGAAAGAACTAGTGATGAAGGAGATACTTAAGCTTCTCGACTTGGAAATCATCTACTTCGTGTCCGACAGCCGTTGGTTGAGTCTTGTGCACGTGGTGCCCAAAAAGTCGGGAATCCAAGTTGTTGAGAATGAGAAGAACGAGATGGTAGCTATGAGATTGCAAACCGGAAATCGTGTGTGCATAGATTACCGGAAGCTAAACCAAAAGACAAAGAAGGATCATTTTCCCTTGACCTTTATCGATGAGATGCTAGAGAGGTTAGTTGGTAATGACTATTATTGTTTTCTTGACGGTTATTCTGGTTACATGCAGATCTGGGTTGCTGACGAGGATCAAGGCAAGACCACCTTCACGTGCTCGTTTGGCACATTTGCATATAGGAGGATGTCGTTCGGGTTATGCAACGCACCTGGGACGTTTCAAAGGTGTATGATGCATAGTTTTTCAGACCTTCTTGAAGAATGCATCAAAGTCTTCTTGGACGATTTTACCGTCTATGGCAAGACATTCGAATCATGCCTCAACAACCTGGATCGAGTCTTAAAAAGATGTGTTGAGAAAAGCCTTGTATTGAACTATGAGAAATGCCACTTCATGGTGAGAGAAGGAATAGTTTTGGGACATGTCATCTCGGGGAAAAGTATTGAGGTGGACAAAGCCAAGATCGATATTATTGCCAAGCTGCCTTACCCAAGATCTGTGAAGGAATTGAGAGGATTTTTAAGGGCACGCTGGATTTTACAGGAGATTTGTCAAGGACTTCGCCAGGATCGCCCAACCAATGACAAGGCTACTCCAAAATGATGTACCATGGGTGTTTGATGAAGATTGTAAGAAGGTGTTCCATGCCTTGAAGGAGAACTTGATCACAGCCCCCATTATCCAACCTTCGGATTTGGGAATGCCTTTTGAGCTAATGTGTGATGCCAGTGGTTATGCCGTAGGAGCAGTTCTTGAGCAAAAGCAAAAAAATGAGAGCTATGTCATCTACTATGCCTCCAAGACGTTGAACCCGGTTCAATGTAATTATGCCACTACAGAGAAGGAGTTGTTAGCTATAGTCTTTGCCTTTGAAAAGTTTAGATCCTATTTGCTTGGCGGCAAGACCATAGTCTATACCAATCACGGGGCGTTGAAGTACTTGTTGAGCAAGAAGGAGTCCAAGCCACAATTGATTAGATGGATTCTTTTGCTGCAGGAATTTGATATAGAAATCAAGGATATGAGTGGTGCTCAGAACCAAGTTGCTGACCACCTCAGTCGAATCCTCCAACCTGATGATGGGGTGCCGATCAAGGAGACCTTTCCCGATGAGCACCTGAGTCTTGCCCAAGATGAGCCATGGTATGCTGATATCGCGAACTACTTGGTGACCAAGGAGATACCTTCCGACCTTGGGCATTATCAAAGGAACAAGCTCAAACATGAGAGCTGTTTCTATATTTGGGACGAGCCATATTTATGGAGGGAGTGTGTGGACAAGATAATAAGGAGGTGTGTCGAGGATAAAGAGCAAAGAAGCATTCTTGAGCATTGCCACAACAAGGAATGTGGAGGACACTTTGGGCACCAACGTACAGAGTGGAAAGTTTTGGAGTGCGGCTTTTATTGGCCAACATTGTTCAAAGACTGTTATGAATAGGTCAAGATGTGTGAGAAGTGCCAAAGGGATGGCAACATCACGAGAAGGAACGAAATGCCCATGATACCGATCTTACCCGTGGAGGTGTTCGACATATGGGGCATAAACTTTATGGGACCCTTGCCGAGTTCCAAAGGCAACAAGTATATCGTATTGGCAGTGGACTACGTGTCGAAGTGGGTCGAGGCCCGTGCTTCCACCAAAGATGATTCCAACGTAGTTTCGAATTTTTTGAGAACTCAAATTTCAATAGGTTTGGTGTACCCCAAGCTATTATTAGTGATCATGGTTCGCATTTGTGCAACGCGACGGTCACCGTCTTATTCAAGAAGTATGGAGTTACTCATCGTGTGTCAATAGCCTACCACCCACAAGCCAATGGACAAGCGGAATTGTCCAACCGTATCATCAAGTCGATCTTGAGGAAGACTGTGGGCACAACAAGGAAGGATTGGAGTATGCGCCTCGATGATGCCTTGTGGGCGTATAGGACTGCCTTTAAGACAGCTTTTGGCATGTCCCCATATCGCATGGTCTATGGCAAGAGGTGTCACTTGCCCGTGGAGCTGGAACATCAAGCTCATTGGGTTGTTGCCCAACTCAACCTCGATTGGAACAAGGTAGGTAAAGCAAGGAAGCTCAAGATCCAAGAACTTGACGAGATAAGGCTCCAAGCCTATGATAATGTCGGGTTATATAAGGAAAGGATGAAGAAGACCCACGATCTTTTGATTAAAGAGAAGGAGTTCCATTTTGGGCAACAAGTGTTGTTGTACCAAACTCGATTTAGGCTTACTTCGGGGAAGCTTTCGACCACTACCACCACCACAAAACCCAAAACCACCAAGCGGAAACTCCCAATGAATCCCGCCAACACATCTGCCGACCAAAACCCCTCCGTCACCATTGGAACTAGTGTGCCCCACCGGTCGAAGCCACGCTCATGATGAGCGATGAAAATCCGAGCCTGATGGATGAGCCGGCGAAGCAACCGGAGGAGGAGACCCAATAGAAGGCTATGGTAACTCAGCAACAACCGGAGGAAGAGGCGGAGGAGAAAGAAAACGGGGAGGAAGAAAAGGATAATGGAGAAGGTGAAGGGGAAGGTGGCGACGATGAAGAAAATAAGGAGGACGACCTGGATGAGGCTATAGAAGCAGTGGCAGCAGGGTTGAAGGCGGAGGCGAAGACCAAGGCCAAGGAAAGCCCGACAAAGAAAAGCGGTCGGTCGGCCGTCAAGCGCTCCCACGTCGGGGAGGATACATCGGCAAAGAAGCACAAATCTACTGCTTCGGATGCGGGCTCTATCCAACCATCGATGTCTAAAGGGACGACTGTCGGAACTGACTCGATGGCGAGTGAGGATGTTGAGGAAGAAGAGGACGATGACCAATCAACACCGGCAAGCATCAAGAACAGGAAGAAGAAGAAGGGCACCACGGTGATGACGTGTAGGAGGCCTAGGGATTGGAAGGTGACAGCACCCAGGGTTCTCGACTTCAAACTATACAAGGACCTGGGTGTTGCCCAAGAAGTGCGAACGTTGTTCGATGGGATAGGATATTGGAATGGCCGGTGGAAGTCTTCGAGGAGCATGTTAAGGAGGTGTACAACACGGCAGCTGTGACGAGTGATCCCGAGTCTGGGGTGAGCACTATTTTCTTCTCGCTTTTGGGCGAGAAGTATAATTTTCAAGTTAGTGCCCTCAACCAGATCTTGGGGATATTGAGTCTGAGGGATTTGGCCAAGAAAGAATTTATGGAGGCCAAGAAGGTGGTGTCACCCCCTGGAGATATTGCTTATCAGGAGCAATGGAAGGAGATTAGGAACGGAGCACTATACAATGGAGGCAACAACAAAGGCACGGAGTTGAAGACCCATGCGTTAAGGCTTTGCCACCGCATCCTTGCCTACAACTTGTATGGCAAGAACGACAGCGGTAACACCTTGAGCAACAAGGAGAGGTACCTTCTGTGGTGTATGCACACCAAGACTAAGGTCAACTTCGCAGCCTTCCTTGGTGAGCAGCTCAAAACGGTGTTGGCCAAGCAAGCTCTAGGGTATACGTGTGGCCACTTTGTGACAGCGTTTGCGAAGGGAGTTGGTGTGTATGATGAGATGAAAGAGAAGCCTGTGATGGAGGTCGGCAAGTTGGGAGAAGCGGCCTTTAAGAAGATGAACGACATCGAGGTGAGGAATGGCAAGTTCGTGTTCATCGACTACGGCAGGTCAAAATCTACCAGACGTCCATCCTTGGTCAAGAAGGAGGAGGCAGGCACCAGCGTGGTGGTGCTGCCCAATAACGAGGTTGAAACCAGGCTAGCCAATATGGAGAAATTGTTGACCGAGATCAGGGATGCCCAGCTGGCATTCTTCGCGCACCAAGGATTCAGGTATTCGCCTGAATCTTCTCTTTGATTTTATGTTCCTCCCACTTTTGTATTAGTTTAGGTTTTTGTTTTTTGATTTTTGTGTTTTGTGTTGAGTCTTATTTTGTGTTTTATTTTCTGTTGTGTATTGTTGGTTGAGAAGGTGTTCTTATTGCCTTCACCCACAATTTGCCCAGCAAATTGTGTGGTGAAGGCCTTAGAATCCTCTTCTCGGCTTTATTGGTAAATAATTGTTGAGTCAGTTTTTTTTTAAGTCTGTTGATACCCAACATCATACTCACTTTGCCTAAGGCAAAGTGTGTGGGAGTTAAGATGTTGGTCTGTTTTGTGTAATTTTAAATTGTGTTTTAGTTGTTGATCAACATGTTGGCATGATAGGTCAGAATAGGTATGTTGATGTAAATGATGCCGTATGTAGATAGGTAGGACGAAATGAGATATTGGGCACAAACTGTGAGGTTTTGAGCTGTTCAATGCTATATATATATGTGCAGCATTTATTTCTTTCTTGTGTGACAAAAACCAATTGAGACTTGTTGATCTTGAACTTGACTGCATCTCTTATTGAAACTTCATATAACTTAGTCGAGTTACTTAGATGAATTAGGCATTTTTGTTCAAATTAGCCCATGGCCAAAATTCCCTACCTCGACATTTATCCCTTGCTAGCCCCTTTGAGCTTATTGGTAATTCTTTTTATTCACTTATAGTAGCCTGAATTTATGAGCCTTCACGGTCAAGAACTCAGGTCTAGAAGAACAAGGGATGAAAGGAAAGTGTGGGTAGCACTAGCTGGGCAATATCGCCTATGTTAGAGGTGTTGGGTTAAGGATAAAAGAAAAAAAAAAGAGAGAAAAAAAGAGAAAAACAAATAACTAGTCCTGCAAAATAAGTATGCTAAGGTCGAAGTGGTAGGAGTCAAAGGCAACATGTTGCCAAGAGCTGAGTCTTCTTGACATAGCCATTTTCTGATTTTATCCTACCTTTTTGCCTTAAGCCATGTTACAACCCAATAAAGACCTAAGGATAAGTAATTTTGATTTTGTTTAAAGAAGTAGAGATGTAGAGGGCAGGCAAGCCTATGGAAAAACATTATTGATATTGGTCAAGAGCGTATACACTTAACCATATACACTTGAGAGTTGAGTGCTGGTGAGGATGCCCTTGTTGCCCAATAACTCTATCTTGACCAGTTTGATGGCAATATCTGCTTCATACTCTATTTTGACAGACATGTTGATGTGCTGATGTATTGAGTCTGTGTCTTGTTTTGTATTTTCTGTGTTTGAGTCTTGGGCAAAAATCGCAATTGTACACTTAAGGGCAAGTGTAATTCAAATGTGTGGGTGTGATGAACCCATATTTGTGTCCATCTTTTCGTGTATTTTCCTTGTTCTTTTTAGTCTTATCGGGTCAAAGTGAGTCTGGGAGGACACAAAGTCGAGAGATAGTGTGCAGAGAAGAACAGGTGGGATCTTGGGCAAACCGGTGAAAATCTATTGTTGAGATCCTAAGATGGCGATACGATGCAAATGGACATAAGGCTGGAGGCTTGTAGCTGGGCAACAACGTTCTACATGATCTACAAGTCAGGAAGTACCTCCTCATATCCTTGAAGCCAACAGGCAGAGTACCCAGAGGAGCCAAGATCTTGGTCAGCATGGGAAGCAATACAGGATGCAGACAATAAAGTCAAGAAGTGAGTCGGAGCAGCAGCAGATCTCTTCTTTTCCAAGGAAGAGGATAAGGATCGAAGATTTCTTTCCTTATCCTAGTCGAACCTAATCAAAGAAGATATCTACCACATAAGGGAAGTAAATTGCAGCTGCATGGATAAGGAATAAGGCGGATATACATGGAAAGAGTCCTTAACCAACAAGGATTCTAACCTAGCCCTAAATCTATCGCCTATATATATGGCCGACTTCACTTTGTAATAGAGAGGTTCAAGATTTAATTCTGCATCCTAGTTTGAAAGAGAGTGAGGAAGAAACAAGTCCTACGGGCATTTGCTTTTACATATCGTTTACAGTATTTTCTGCATTAGTTTTTAGTTGTTCACTTGAAGTCAAGACCTCGGTTGCTGACTTACGTTTTTGGGCAGCAACCCGTTCCAGTTTAATTTCAGTTATGATTTCCTTTATATGTTTTGTGATTTCGTTTAATATTATGTCTAGCTAAATTTATTGTTTGGGTTGGATGTAGATGATGTGGTATAAATTACTCATTCTAAACTCATGAGATCGAATTGTGTAAGTTCGTTAATTGATTTTGTTCCCGAAATACTTAGGACTAATTCTAGGCTTAATTGATATTGACATTTGATTGATCACCATCTAGATATTGGGATTAAGTCATTAAAAGGATTTGGGATCAACTCGAGAGTGTCTCTCGTGCCCAAGAAGGTAAAGAGTGTTGGAGAGCAGTCGGTATTGACTTACCTCTTGGCTGTCTTAGGTCTGTTTATTCTTAATGCCTTTTGGGCAGCATCGTTACTGAAGTGTCTTCGTGACTTTGTTGATCTAAAAGGAGATCTTGCCTTCTGGTCAAGATCTACAAAATTGGATAGACATAGGTCTGGTGTGTTTATATCGTGACTTCGTGACCATTAGGTTATAAACTAATCTTTGTCTTAAACAAGTAATGAGATCAAGTAATTGAATATCTTTGCACAAATGAACGAGTAATGAGTAATTAGGATAATTGATTCGAAACCTAACCCAAACTTCTTTGTTATTTGATATTTCACTTGTTGAGTTACAGGATATTGAGATACATCTCGACCATAACATCTTCTGTTGAGAACTACTTGAAGAGCAGATCTACGCCAAGTCCCTTGGAATCGACCCCACTTGCCACTAACTATTACCTTGTTGGGTAAGAAGTATTTTATAAATATATTTGTGCGAAGAGTGTGACGACAACGCTTCGTCATACCACTACCTCAGCATCCGCATGCGCCATCTGAATTCCTATTCGAGTAGTATAACCTTGTTTATTGAGGTATAGCTCTACTGGCATAAGATCCTCGCCAGGAGATATTTGCATCTCTGGATGTGTTTCTTTCATTTCCATCTGCTTCATCTTCTTTCCAGCGGAGTCTCCCAGTCCTTCACTGGGTCGCTTGGCAGCCTTGCCAGATACCTTGACTTTTTTAACATAACACGCTCGGGAAACATCTTGCTCTCCAGCTTACTCCCCCACTCTATCTTTCACATGGAACTTTAATTTCATGTGGAAAGTGGACACTACCGCCTCGAACTCATTGAGGGCAGGTCTGCCCAAAATCACATTGTAAGATGATGATGTATCCACCACTAGGAACTTTATCATGCGTACTTTCCTCAACGAAAACTCTCTCATAGCCATAGGTAGTAAAACTAATCCTCGAGGATGAATAGCTCCCCCCGCGAATCCATATAAAGGGGTCTCAATGGATTGCACCTCGACGTTTAACTTCATGCTTTCGAAACAATGGTCAAATATTACATTTGCCGAACTTTTCGTATCTACAAGTACTCTAGAGACATCGTATCCGCCAATCTCTGTGGTGACCACCAAAGTATCATCATATGGTCGCAAAACAGCAATCTCATCTTCCGGGCTGAATTGTATCAAGGGGTAGTTTCTCATATTCCTTACTTCATGCACTCGCTCTACTGCATGCATATCCGGAACTCTGGCGAAAGCCTTTCTTGCGCTATTGGAATCTCCACCTGAAGGTCCACCTACTATCATGTGCATGTGTCCCTTTTTCTGGGATGACTCCTCTTTTTTCGGAGATCTAGGATGTTCATACTCTTTTCGCTGGTATTCCTTCCTATCATCTTCCTTCCTTTTATGACCACGTTCCTTCTTCACAAATTCCACTAGTTTGCCATCTTTCACCAATCGTTCTATGGCATCCTTCAAATGTCTGCATTGGTTCGTTTCGTGACCAAACTCGTTGTGATACTCACAATAGGAACCTACTCTGGGGTTTTGAGGTTCCCTTCGATAGCTTAGAGGTAAAGGGAACCCTATCTGCTGCCTGGACAATATTGCAAAGAGCTCAGCGGGTGCCACCGTGAGAGGAATGTAAGTGTAATTGTTTTTATCAAATCTCTCATTTCTTGGAAAATTACGAGGTTCTTTTCTTTTATCATTCTTTTCTTTCTTTTTCTCTACCTCACGAGAAGTCACGTCTGGGATAGGCAAGGATGTTTCCTGGCATGGGCGGATGGTTCGATCTTCTTCCTTCTTCATCCTCCTAGCCTCCCTCTTCCAAGTTTACAAACTTATTTGCTCTAGCTAAGAAATCTTCAAATGAAGTGCATGCTTTCTTGGCCAAAGAGCTGAAGAAGTCTCCCTCGCATAAGCCTTGTGTCAAGGCGTGCATCTTCACCTCTGAGATGGCGGTGGGAACTTCCAAGGCTGCAAAGTTGAACCTTCGAAGGTAATCTCTAAGACTTTCATGGGAACCTTGCCTGAGGGACATCAAATATACAGAAGTGCAACTTGGCCTCCAAGCACTCACGAATTGATGTCGGAAAAGGTTGCTGAAGCCGGTAAAAGTCCGTATGCACGCCGGATTTAACTAACTAAATCATCTTTGCGCCGATTTAGTAAGAGTTGTAAGGAAAACTCTACACTTGGCTCCATCGGTATACTGGTGGAGGGTAGAACTATTCTTGAAACTCATGAGGTGTTCCATGGAATCCGTGGTTCCATCATATTGCTCTCGTATTCCTCTGAAATTTGTGGGTAAGGTTTCCTGCAGTATTGCATCACTTAAAGGAGAACCCATTTCATCAAAATCGTTTGGATCAGGCTTAAATAAGTGCCTCTTCATCTCTTTCATGATGCAGGGCATACTCATCTCGTTACTACGAGCTTTGGGGCAAGGTTGTCATTCAAGTAGGGGAACACTGAGAGTATTTGTGGAAAATTGCCTTTTGACAACCTTGACGTACCGAAGGTGTCCCATCACAATGAACATGATTGCGACCCAAAAATTATAATCGCAGGATATTGAGTAATTACTTTCCATATTGATAAAAACATTTTATTATTTTCTATGTGTCTAAAGAAACATTTTTTTTTTGATGTAAAGTTGTGTTAGTGGAAATCTTATCACAATTAATATAACACAAACAATAAACTGAACAAAGTAAAAGACAAACAAATTCGGTAACCCAGTTCAATTTTTTCAACCTACGTTTTGGGGGCAAATTAAGAGTTCCAATCCACTATTAGAAGAAATGGATACAGAGGATATGTGTACACATATAGGTTGTCACCTTATGCTATCCTTTCGCTCATGCACTCTTTTCCTAACATCGTGTGAATTAGTGGTTGCTAGATTCGCAATCACACAACCTATTTTTGAAGTTCAACACTCAACTCTCTTTACAAACTGAATTTATTGAAATAAACTATATCGTGCACTCACTAACAATACTCTCAAGAAAGTATATGCAATCAAACAATAAAATAAAACGACTCACCCTCACCAATGTTGATGTCGAATATATATAGGTTTGAAACCCTAGATCTCTTCTTCATCTTCTTGATCTTCTTTCCTTGTGAGGATAAGGATTGAGGAAAACACCAAATATTTGCTGATAGAATATCTTTCCCGTATTCAAGATAAACATGGAAAAAATCCTGCAAAATTAGCGCAGATATGAAAAGTCTATGCCAAACTATTTTAAGTTCCTGTAGCATAGATTGAAGTACACTTCACAGAGTTTGATCTACGCAGCGGCTTGACACTTCAGCTGTACTTTTGGCTACATAAATTTTGCCAACATATTTGAGCAGTATCACCTCAAAATCCAGCAATCTCTACATAAAACTAACTATGTAGAATTTGAAAAATGGAGAATGAGTTTAGATTCAAGTATTTGCAGCCATGAAGTAGTAATTCTGTAAAGATATGGCAGCTGATATATACGTGTGGTGGAAACAACTGAATTCCACACTGATTTGGCATGTTGAAAGCCATGAAGTAGTAATTCAAGTATCTCTCTCTCTCTCTCTTCAATCAGAGTATCAGCCAATCACCGTTGAAAGAAAAAGGATATTTCAAAACTTTAGATTCTAAATTCACCAGCAAGACATGTTTTAGCTAATATGATCAAATGGATCAACTTCAGTTCAAATCCACATCAAGATTCAATCTTTTTCCCACTCAAGATATAGTCAACATTTTTCTTGATAATCACCTTACATCCAAATTATGTGAAAATCGTCAAGAAGCTGCAAAGAAAATATAAGATACGTATTAAAATTCAAGGATGAAATAAATCATACTAGATATAGTAGATATCGTCAAGAAGCTGCAAAGAAAATATAAGATAATATTTAATAGTTATAAAGTAGTAAACATACAATGAATATCACTATTTCATAACTCACTCTAGTTCCCTTTGCTGGTTATACCTAGATCAACATCACGAGGGACCATTCGGTGCACTACAAACACATACAAAAAACAATTATAAAACACAACAAAATGTTAAGACTATTTGTTTTAGAAGTTAAATGTTATAAAAGTAAATAAACACACACTATTCTCTTTTCCAATCATTTATAACAACCAATGCCTCAACAACATCCGGGCTCAACTTAGAACGACCCTCGTCTGATACGACTATCTAAACGGAATGCAGACTCTGAGGCGACTGGAATGGCTAATATGTCATGAGCTATCTTCTGCATAATAGACAATTAACCTTAGTTTTGTGAAGCTTAATGAGGGAGGTTATGTTTGAAAAAAAAAAATAGAAAACATAGATTCTCAGATGCGCCAATTGTCATGCATTGAGATTTAATAATGAAAATAAGTAAGATTAGTTTGTTTGTCCTTGTACAACAGTTTGTGTATAGTTCACGTATGCGCAACAGAAATTAGAACCTTAATTATGTGAACAGGCCGTGGGTTTCTAATTGTAACTCATCTCGTGTGAGTCTTGTATTACACTAAGAGCATTCCCAGTTTCGTTTCTAAATTTACTTCTAAAGTTTTCCGTATACTATTACAAGTTTCGATTTCAAAAATACACACAGTAGTTTTCCTATTTTTCACTAATTATTTTATGATAATGGTGGGCCCAACTCTAATTGTAAGATAAAAATATATTTAGGGACGTGTAAATTTGAAAAAAAGTTTAGGATGTATAAATTTTTTTTGTGGGCCTAACTTAATGTAGAAGATTTGTCGGTTGAGATTTTATCTCACTTCTTATTATTTTAGCTTAAATTTAAATTTAGGATTGATTTTAAGTGATATGTTGTGAATGTTATAAAAAATGACAATTATTCTAATAAGAAGCGATAGTCTAATTTACCCTCTTTCAAATTAAAACACTAAGAGCATGCATAGCTGGGGTCCATCGCTAGGATCGATCCCCCCGCTCGACACCGCCTCCATTGACCCCATGGTGTCGACGCCAATGTGGCTCCTTCGACCCACCAATGTCGAGAGTGGTGTCGTTTTACACCACTCTCGACCTCATATCATGTAATTTCAAGGACATGTGGCGTGTCCCTATTGGTCCGATTAAGGATGCGCGTTCTCACGACCGTCTTAAGGACGATATAATTGAAGAAATTTGAACACGTTTCGATCCACTCAACTAGTAGTTCTTGTAATTTTTTTTCTTAATTATTGTATGTTTTTTATTTTAATTCAATAAAATTATCATTTTTAAATTTTTCTATTTAATTAAGTATATTTATTATTTTTTATTAGAAATACAAAAAAATAACAAAATAAAATTATTCAATCATTGTCAATGATTGGATAGACCCGGGGTCTATATATCAACCTCATTATCAAATTTTCTACTTGGGTCTATCCAATCATTGGGACCCCACCAAAATTAAATTTAAATGTACAAAGAGATAGTTGAGTTATATATAAAGAATGAGAGCAAATAGTGTTAATGTGCCTACTTAATGTGGTTTTTCGATTCTCATTAAATTTAAATTTCCATACTAATTAATATTTTTTTATTTATTAATATTATTATCAATTTGAAAATATTTAAAACTACAAAAATTATTCGGGGCGGGTTCGGAGCGGATATCTATATTCCCGTACCCGCCTCCCAAATCCTATCGGGGTATAGAAATTTATACCCATCCCCACTCCGTTTCCGAATTACTGACGTCTATACCCGTTCCATTAGGAGCGGGTACCCACGGAGAATCGGGTACGCCTGTGTTATTAGTGACATGTTCCTAAATAAAAATGATAATTCGGATCCAAATGTACGTTTTGGTTAATCTCGTCCACCGTATTTCATTTTGGTATATCGTGGGCATGCCGCATATATAAAATAGATATTGTTGACAAACTTAGATGAAAGTTAGCGAGAAAAAGTACATTTAAATAGAATGAATTAAAGGGATTATATTCTAAATATAGCAACTAAGGTTGAAAGTTGAAACAATATGTTCTCACTTGGAATTTGGTTACTTAAAAAGCATTAAATCCATAATTAAATTATGAAAAATCCTTAAGGATTATGTGGAAACTAATGGTAGAAACGAAATCTAAGGTTTGAACTTGAAAGGAAAATTGAAATCAATAAATCAAAAAAATAATCTCAATTGAGTCTTATAAATTTAGCTACTCATAACTAGGGTGTTAATAAAGAAATAAAAGAAAAATATAATTAAAGATACTAATTATAAAACTGTAGAGTTGAATTGTCGATATCGTCTTGAGTATCTTGAATCTTCCCCAAGCAAAAGTAAAGAACTAAGTAAGAACTTTAAAAGAAATCTAAAGAGCTATATGTAAAGATAATCTAACAATCCCCTCCAACTAATCTATGGATACATGGAAGCCAAGCCAAAACCTAAACTTAAAAAAAATACGAAAATCGAAATTTGGGCAAAAACTTGGACAGAATCGACAACCCGGCCCGCAGATTGCCATTTTTGTACAAGAAACGAAATTGACAGATTTGGCGACTCGAAATGTGGGTCGCTGTTTTTGGACTTTTGGATGATGCACAGTGAAAACCATCGATCTAGACAAATAGACAATGGTCGCCATAAACGTAAACGTAAAGAAAATTGGCAAGGCTAGGCGTATCCCCATACTTGTTTCTGCTTCTTCACTTATTTTGCTCATTCTTTACTCCAATTCTCTTCCTTCCTAACCTTGGATAATGCCTAAGGAACTTGCCCACTCCAAAACACTCAAATCTACACAAAAACACATTAAATTACACACAAACGTGACATCGTCGGATAATAATAATAATAATAATAATAATAATAATAATAATAATAATAATAATAATGAAAATAAAACAAAAGACATCACACAAGCGCATAATTTTATCAAAACATGCATAAACGAACAAGTGAAAACCCAGGTCGGATCTTCTATTGCATTCTGTGTTACATCTCCTATTGCATTAATAAGATAATGACACGTGGCATGATTATGGGTTTAAAATTTAGGGAATTTATTTTCCTTATATATACCCTAAATCTTGAACCCTTAGTCATGCCACGTGTCGTTCCCTTATTAATGCAGTAGGAGATGCAACGTGAAAATGCAAAACAGGATCTCGTTTGGTGAAAACCATACAAAATCAGAAGTCACAAATTAGATCATTTAATTTGCATTGCAATCTCTATTTTTGAGGTCAACCAAAAAAATTAACCTTCTTTTAAAAGACTTAAAGAATATGATCGTATTTCAATTTTCATTTGCTGTGTACATCAAACATTATAGTTTGTTCATGATTTGTACCTGTGTGTTCCGAAATTAATAAAATTGATCCATTAAAAAGTTAAATTGCAAATTTAGCAATAAATTGTACAATCAATTCTAAAAAAAAAAAAACCAATCGCATTAAATTTACATTATTCAAGGTAATAATTTATTTTATATTTACCACTGGTAATAAGTTGTGGGCCCATTTCCAAGTAACAAATGGGTTTTGTTTCGGATATGGCAAAGTCCATTACTTATAAAAAAAACTAAAAATATTATGCAATATTCTTTTATATTTTAAGGCTATTTTGGGTCTATATTCTGAATTTATTAGAATCTGGGATTTTTATCTCAAAAAAAAAAAAAGAAAAAAGAATCTGGGATTTCTCATGTCTGCAGTTGTATACTGTAATTCTCTTTATATTTTGTGCATATTATATTGGAACATGTAAGAACGATATATATAAATTTACATTAATATTGCCAGCAGAATACACATAACATAAAAGCCAGCAAACCAAAGGGGCAATATAGCATATACAATATTTTAAACATAAAATGAGAAAAAATTGGCAACAATGATACACAAATGCAGTTGAAAAAGAGTTGAGCAATTAGACAGCATACCTAAATAAAGCTCAACACATCAACAAAAACTCATGAAAAGGCATTTAAAAAAAAAAAAAAAAAAATCTGCAAAACCATATAAATGAATTGAAATGAAAACTCTAAACGGTCAATGCATAAATAGCCTTCAAACATAAGCTTCAACATAAGATCATTAGTTGTTAGAACTACTATGAACATAACTAATCTCCATAAACCAAAATGAAGGTCATACGAATAATCTCTCAAAAGTTAGTAATAATCACCACTGCAAAAGAAGCTACTGCTGATCTTCATTCAAGATGTTGCATCCTCAGCCATCGATCTTACCTTCTCGCTCACTGTCTCCACGTTCTCCATCAAACGCTTCATCTCTACTTTCAAGCCAGATTTGACGTCAGATGTGAAACTTGAACCATATTTTTCCAGCATTTTGGTCATTGTGTCAAGCTTCTGCCTTATGGCTCTAGCATCTGACACAAAATCATCTGTTGGCTGAGACGAGCCCCGTTTGCCAGCAGGGCGCTTTCGTGGCGAAGAGATCTTGGGAGTACATCCTCGTGGCCTCGAACTAGATGGAAAAGGTGGGGATTTCCTCTTGTGGCTCATTTTCTTGCACTTGAGGAAAACTTTGTAGTCTGATCCGTGCAAAAAGATTGAGCTTCTGTAAGCTGAAACGAAGGCCGAGACAGAATCGAGCTGGGCTTCGTTTCTCAAGTAAAAACGATCAGTAGCAACAGATTGCAACCTCAGTAACAGTTCATGCACATCCACATCGACATGAGATGCATGAAATGTCATTCTTTTCTTATTCTCTTCATCAGTTGCATTGAGCCCTTTCTCACTAGACACCTCCTTCTCATCAGTCTCCGAATCGAACTCAAATGCAGAAAGATCTTGTTCTTGAGAAGATGTGAGTGTACTAAGGGATCCGACGCTCCCTCTAAGATCAGTAAAAGGAGGACAGAGATACTTGCTCTTCTTCCTTTCCCTAAGTGAAGATCCAGCTGCAGCTTCCAATTTAACTTGAATACCATCATCACTTTCTCCATCCGTTGCTCGTTTCCTCGATGACAAACCTCTCTCCGCCTCACCGTCACTCCTCTTCCTAGTTCTGGGCTTCACAACATTTTTCTTCTCCATAAGATCAGCAACACTTTTCTTTTTCCTTCTTTGGAAAATCTTATCCTCTGACTTTGATGAACTGGTTTTGGGTGAAGAGGGATCATCCACCTCGGGGCCATGGACCGTAGCATTCACATCAGCCTTCCCCTCACCATCTTGATCTTCCAAACCTTCAATTGTAGTGGGATCACTATATGCACAGAGGCCACGGCCACTTTTTGCATAAGAATAAGCAGAAATTCGACTTTTCAAGATCCCAAGCCCAAACACACTGTCAAAGGATGCCGTTCTTGCAAAGCCAAGCACTTTAGAAAGAATCTCAAAAGGCTCATCTTCCGGGATAGGAAGGCGATCAAAATCCACCTCTGGGACGAGCACCCCTGCCTTCACCCCATAATTCACGATGGTTGGCCTAGCAAGATGAGCCCTCTTTTCCAACGGTAAGCATCCGCACGTAGTCTTTAACTCCACAATTCTACAAATCCCATCAACAGCCCTCTGCACTGCATTCACAAAGCTCTTCGAAGAATCACAATACATCTTGTCGAGATTCTCAACAAAGGGTACCAGATCCGAGGGCAAACACCAAGAACAAGAACCATCACCAAATAAGGCCACAAGAAGACGACCCTCTTGGCTATACTTCAACGCAAACTCTGAGGCATCCCTCAGATCGTACACCTGCCCCGGCCACCATGGATCATTCTGATACCTGCCCCGCATCCACACAAAGTCCCCTACTCGAATTCTATGATCTTGATCCTCAGACTTTTCACCGTTCCACCTACCCACACCCATTCCATCAAAATTAACATCCACATTCAAATTGATACCCGACTCGCCCATTAGAATGTCAGAATCTTCAGCAAGAATTTGTTCCGCCGCCACTTTTTCCCCCATAATAATCTATAGAAAGATATATATGGAAAAAGTAAAGAAAGTAAAGTCCCAATAAATCTGCCACACATTATCAAAAGAATTAAAGAAGTAGGGTATAATAAGGAAACTCAATAATTGTGCAATCAGTTACGTATCATCTACAAAAATCAACTAATCGAAGGAAACCAAAACCAAATTCCTCTAGGGTATTAA
The DNA here is from genome assembly GCA_029490685.1 of Schizonepeta tenuifolia. Classification (NCBI taxonomy): domain Eukaryota; kingdom Viridiplantae; phylum Streptophyta; class Magnoliopsida; order Lamiales; family Lamiaceae; genus Schizonepeta; species Schizonepeta tenuifolia. The sequence continues at coordinate 70,579,516 of CM055958.1, forward strand.
CAAACTATATCCAGAATAGAACACGAGAACATAATAAATAACAGTGATTAGTTACGTCAAAATAATTAATTATTAAACAAATACACCACCCAAATTCATTCGACGATTTAGCGCTGACGCCCTTTCAACAAAAACGCGGCAACGGTATGAAAACCACCAAATATTTTAACGAAAATAAAGAGAAACAAATTGAAAAGCAAAAACACAAAAAAGACAAAATTCTCTACCCCTTTCTACCTCCATTTTGAACAGGAAAACACTCATTCCAAACTAAAACTTCTCGAAAAAGAAGAAAAACAAAGAATCATTACCAAACAGAGATGAATGCACGCCGATTTCCTTCCGCCAGCAGAGACGAAGAAGAGGAGGCGAAAGCAAGCAGAAATTTTCTCACTCTACACTTTGAGAGTTAGGGTTTTGAAATGTTAATCGGCATTATGAAGAAGGGAGTAGTTGTTTGCAGAAATCCAGAAAAGGAAAGAATTAAGTGAAAAATGTTGAGAGGGAAATAAATGTATAAGCTTTTTAGGAGACCCTTTTCTGCAGGGGAGAGTTGTATTTCCCACCTGTGATTCTCATAATTTAGAGAGATCTTTTTTCAATCGAGCGAGTGTATAATTCTGTCATACTCGCCATTGTTGCAGATATGTGAAACGAGGTGATGACGTGGAAGCGGAAGGGAATGCGTGGGGTATCATCGGATTTTGTGAAGCGTGGTGAAGGATGCCGAGAAGTTGAAACGCCGCAGACTACTCATCACTGACAGCTGGCCATTCGCGTTCCGGTACTTGTTGGGTGGATGCTCCGATGTGGCATTTGCGATAAATACATGTTTATATTATGGACGGAAGGAGTACTATTTTTTTAGAACTTGTGCACAATCCCGCACCATACTAAGTAGGGATGAAGAGAGTAGTGTTTAATTTGTACTAGAATGTAATTAAATTCATATTTTTCTTATTTTTAAAGTAGACTTAATATAATTATACTAACCCTCAGCAAAAAAAAATTAGATACGTTATTCTATTTTTTTTAATAAATTTAGATATAACCATATTATGGAAGACTAGGAGCCAATCTATATTTATTTTCAATAAAAGCCAGACCTTTTAGGACAACTATTGAACTTATTTTAATAAAGTTCAAGCATGTGTCTGGACATGTAAAAAACTTCAACCAAATGAATCTCTAATTCTCTATAGTTTTAAAAAAGAGTAATTTCAGCAAATCGCGAGTTTATGAGATGTAGTTGAATTTTGCAAATATTATTCTTATGCAACCTTTTTTAACAAAATTATATTGTGGTTAAAGCTATTTAAGCTAAAGTACAATCTTGCATCAAATGAGAGACTTTCGCATACCATAGCGTCTAATCGAATCGAGTCAAGTTGAGTGGCGAAGCTTGAGTCGCAAGCTCGAATTTGAGCACACTAGCATATTCAATAAGTACAAGCTCAAATCGACTAATTATTAATTATCATCTATTTTCGATAAACTAAAAATCTTTTATTATAGGAAATAGTATTCGTCAATAATCAAAGCAATTAAAGTTACGATTTGTTTAGATATCTTAAAGCTACGAATTCCTCTCGAGTCAATCCACATAAGTCGTGAACCCTTAATTTGCATCAAATAATTTAGAGTCGTTAATCCAAATGAGTCATGAACCGACTCGACTCATTTACACCCAATTTTGCAACATTACTTTATTGGTACATCATGTAGTCTCTCAAAATATTTACAATCGTAATTCATAATAGTTTGAAAACTTTGTTCGGGTTCGATTATGAAATACTGAAATTAAATTGCAATGTATGCATAAGATTCTAAATATCTAATCAAGAACATCAACTACTCCCTATTAAAAATGAGATAGGAAATTGTCATCGCAGAACAATTTGGTATTTTAATGAACGAAAAATAAGTAGTTTAAACTTTAAACTTTATACTTATAGAGTGAAAATTTATGCAGCAGTGAGAGTTGAATAGAAAGATTTAGCTTAATTGAGTTACAAATTCAGAATATGAAAGCATCTATAAATCTATTCAAACACAAATCAAATCGACCAGAATTTTCAAATTCATTTACCGCACAAAATTAGTCGATCGTATTTTTCAAGGTTCTCTGCAACGGTGCTAAACAATGGCGACTTTGGCGCCGGCTTCCTCCAGCTGCTTCTTCGCCTCCTCCGCCTCCTCCTTCGTCACCGCCTCTCTGAATTTCTTCGGCAATCCCTCAATCAATTCCTTCGCCTCCTTCAGCGGTAGGCTCGTCAGCGCCCTAACCACCTTAATCGTCGCGATCCTCGAGCTGCTCGGCACGTCTTCGATCACCACGTCGAATTCGGTCTTCTCCTCCACGACTGCGGCGGCCTCAGCCGCCGCCGGTGCAGCGGCCACTGCGGCTGGGGCGAACGACGCGGCGGAGACGCCGAGCTTGTCCTGGAGGTATTCTACGAGCTTCTGAGCATCGGCGAGGGTTAAGCTCGAGATCTGGTCGCCGAGCTCGACGACTTTCTCCGGAGCTTCGACGGCGGTGAGGGGGCGGATGGCGAGGGCGCGGCGGCGGAGGTGAGTGGGGGCGGTTTTGAGGGGGAATTCGATGGAGTGGCGGGGGAATGTGGATGAGTGGTGTGAGGGATAAGCGGCGGAGGGTGCAGGATGAGATGGAGTGCGGAGGGTTACGGAGGATAGCGCTGAAGCCATTTCTGAACTTAGAGAGAGATAGAGATAGAGATAGAGAGAGAGCTGGAACAGCAGTGGAGAAGATAGGATAAGGGTTGGAGGATGAGTACTCTGTGCAAAAAATAAAGAATTAAAAAGATCCTATTTTGGGCTAGAAATGGTTTTTCTGGGCTGAGCCCATCTGTTGTTCACTGGACCGAAGTAAAATAAAATACTAATTATGAAATAAAAAAAAAAGTGGGGCGTTCCGAGAATCGAACTCGGGACCTCTCGCACCCAAAGCGAGAATCATACCACTAGACCAAACGCCCAACTTGTTATTTATTTGTATTAACAAAATGATCTAAAAATGGATATCAACACAACACAAGCAAGCAATATAAGATCTGCAGAGTAAAGTTCGATCAGCAAAAGATTTGGTTAATCTTAATGAATGCGAAAGAGCTTCTAAGATTGTTGTACGTAGTTGATAGTACCGGCCTCTTCTTGGGCCTGATCCGAGGCCCAACCTAATTGGGCCTGTACGTTGAGCTCGGCCCAAGGATCTCGGCCCAGACGAATTATTAATTGCCTTGAAGACCAAGTAATGAAGTCTTATCCTAGAGAAGAAGGAATTCTATTATGAAGGAGATTCGGATATGTACGAAGAATCCTAGTAGGATTAGGGCTCGATTCAAGGCCTATATATAGATGCTAGATTAGAGGTGTGAATACGTTTAAATACTCATTGTACTCTCAAACAATAAAGACAAGATATTCTCTCCCGTGGACGTAGATCACATTGATCGAACCACGTAAATCCTTGTGTCATCGTGTTGTTATTATTTTCTGTCACCCTTGCAAACCCTAGATCTATCATTGGCGCCGTCTGTGGGAACTCGATCAATGGTTCTTTGGTAGCAGAACTATGATGGTAACGCGATCACAAAACGTGCGGGAGGACCAAAGCCAACGTGGGAATCCCAACGAAGCAGAAAGTCGCCCCACGAACAGGGGCAATCGCCAGAAAGCAAGTTCGGTCCCAAAGGAGGGGCACAACAATAACCCTATAGAAGAGGATCTGTTCAAAGGGATGCCCGAGCTGGAAGACATCCCTCAGAAGGGTCCACAGAAATCAGGGTCGAAGGAAGAGGATTTTCTCGATGACTTCGATCTCGCTACTACCTATGCCGCGACTGAATTCGCTAGAGCGAATAGGGAGAGCTTCAAGCGCTTCCTCACAACAGCTAGGATGCCCCCAATATCCGAAGCTAGGGAGAGTTCCACACGGAAGTCTATACCCAAAACTCCACATCATTCCAAGACGCAGGAGCCCGAGCTGAGGAGAAAGTACGGCACCCGGCGAAGCCCACTCCGCCGCCGGAGCTCTAGCCCACGTCAGGGTCCCAAGCAACACCGTCTCCCAAGGCGACATCGTAGCCCGGGCAGGGACCGAAGTCCGAGCTATTCCAGAAGTTATAGCCCCGAGGCAAACCGACACCGACGTGAGGGAAGATCAGCCCGACTCGTCAGCCCGTTCACCGATGAGCTGCTTGACGCCAAGCTTCCCGCGGCATACAAATTGCCCAACATACCACCCTACAATGGGTTGGAGGACCCCCTCAATTTCTTGACACGGTTCAAGTACAGCATGCACAACCAGGGACTCACAGAAGAGCACATGTGCAAGCTGTTCCCTGAGATGTTGGTCGACTACGCCCGAGCTTGGTTCGACGGCCTGCCGACTGGCAGTATAGGGTCCTGGGTCTACCTCGAAGGAATCTTTAAGCAAAGATTCCTTATGAAAGTCCAAGCTCGCCGAGACACGGCCTATCTCCTGTCCGTAAAGCAAAAAGACAGAGAGACCATAAGGGAGTACGCCTCCCGATTTATGCAAGAAAGCTTGAAAGTCGATAAAATCGACGATGTTTTCCTCATCTCGGCTTTTCGAAACGGGGTCGCTCCTGGGTCCCTGAACCAGGAGCTCGCTAAACAGAAGCCCAAGACGACCCAGGAGATGTGGAGAATCGTATACCAGTTCGCGGACGGCCAAGATGCGGACCGGTTGAAGCGAGAGGAAACCGAGAAGAAGAGGTCTGAAGGTGATCGGGGCCGAAATGATCGCGATCGAAGAAGTGCTCACGAACGCCTTCAGCGGGGACCCATCCAATCCCGGCTCGGGCCTGGACCTATCCAGTCCCGGTTCGGACCTCGACCGGGGCCAGAGCACCCTCAGCGACCTCCTTTTGTGAAAACAAATGCGGAGATCTTCGCACTTCATGAGGACTGGATCACCAGACCACGCCCTATGTCGGGGTCAAAACCTCGAGATAAAAACAAACACTGCTCCTTCCACGACGACCACGGGCACTACACAGAAGGCTGCCGTGACCTCGCAGTAGAGATAGAGAGGTTAGCCCAAGAAGGAGCTCTGAAGAAGTACGAGGCCGGGGAAAAGAAAAACAGAAGGGGGAAGCGAAAGGGCGGACAGGGCCGCTGCGCTCCCGATAATAAGCGAGCTAAAACTAATCATGATGAGGAGGATGACGACCCTCAGAGCGACGTGCCACAGTACGACAGGGTGGTGTCAACCATCTCCGGGCTAACCCCGGGCACGACAAAAACTAAGCTGAGGTCAGAAGCTCGCAGACCACCAATTCCGTCGGAAGAAGAACAAACAAAAAAGAGGTTCAAGAAAAGCGAAACCGTCACCTTCTCTGAGAATGATCCTGTACCTACAGCAACGCCCCATAATGACGCCCTGGTAATACAGGTCGGAGTGGCCAATAAGATGGTCCACCGCGTATTTGTTGATAGTGGGGCTAGCGTCAGTATCATCTTCCAACATTGCTTGGATAGGATGGGACTCGACCCAGCTCGGGTTAACTCCGCGCCCCTGCCCCTCAAAAGTTTCACGCAGCATGAGACGCGACCTGAAGGGATCATCGCGCTTGATGTCGCCATTGGCAGCCCGCCAACCAGCGTCAACAAGCTAATCCACTTCTACGTGGTCAAAGCGAACTCCCCGTACAACATCATATTGGGTCGGGATTGGCTGAATGCGGTCCGAGCCATCATCTCGCCGTACCACTTATTACTGAAGATCCCGACCTCGGGCGGAATCCTAACTGTCCGAGGCGACCAGAAAAAGGGCAAAGAGTGCATGCAAGTTGCCCTTCGAGGTCAACCGCAAGCATAACAATCAAAGTATCTCGAGGAGTTGGAAGAGGCGACAACGATTTCAGACACCTCGGCGGAACAAGTCCCATTATCCGAAGAAGACCCTGCCAAATTTGTCAAGATCGGCTTTGCAGGGGGACCCCAAACCCGCCTGCAGATAATCCAGCTCCTTAGGGAATATCAAGACGTCTTTGCTTGGTCGCCAACGGACATGACGGGGGTGTCCTCGAACATCATTACACATAAGCTCAACATCGACCCGAGCTCCACCCCAGTAAAGCAGAAGAGAAGAACGTTTGCTGCCGAGCGGAACCAGGTCATCTATGATGAGGTGCAACAATGGCTGAAAGCAGGGCTACTATTCGAGGTCAAATACCCAATTTGGCTATCTAACCCGGTGGTAGTCAAGAAAGAAGGAGGGGAATGGAGGATGTGTGTGGATTATACCGACCTCAATAAAGCTTGCCCAAAGGACTGCTACCCCCTCCCCAACATCGACGAGAAGATCGAATCCTTAGTGGGATACGAGGTATTCAGCTTTCTTGACCTTATAAGGGGTACTATCAAGTCCTGATGGATGAGGAAGATGCGATCATGACAGCTTTCGCCACGAGCTTTGGGGTCTTCGCATTCAAATACATGCCCTTCGGGTTGAAGAACGCCGAAGCGACTTACCAACGAATGGTCGACTTCCTCTTCCGAGATCACATTGGCGAGATCGTCGAAGTGTATGTAGACGACATTGTCGTCAAAAGCAAGGAGAAAGCTTCAGCGGTGGTCGATCTACAAACGACACTTGACGTGCTAAGGCAGGCGAACCTCAAGCTGAACCCCAAGAAGTGCACTTTCAACGTGCGATCTGGGAAATTCCTAGGGTGCTGGATCTCGCTGGAAGGACTCAAAGCCAACCCGTTGAAAATCAAAGCCGTGCAGGAAATGAAGGTACCCCGAACTATTCGCGACGTACATAAGTTGACAGGCTGCATAACCGCGGTAAGCCGTTTCCTCTCAAAAGCCGCCGAGAAACAACTTCCGTTCTTCAAAATTCTCAAGAAGGCACCGGAGTTCGGATGGGGATCAGAGCACGAACTAGCCTTTGACGAGCTCAAGCGCCACCTTGGAGACTTACCAACTTTGTCGGTCCCCAAAAAGGATGAATCCCTATCTCTATACCTCGCAGCGTCGGAGGAAGCAATAAGCGCAGTGTTGGTCCGAGATGAAGGAGATCGGCAGCTACCTGTGTACTTCGTCAGCAGAGTCCTGAAAGACCCGGAGACAAGGTATCAGCCTCTCGAGAAGTTCGCTCTAGCCCTGGTAAATGCAGCTCGGCGCCTAAAACCTTATTTCCAAGCTCACCCAATACAAGTTTTGACCGACCTACCACTCCGGCAAGTCCTTACTAAACCGGAAGCTTCAGGAAGGATCGTAAAATGGGCAATCGAGCTCGGAGAGCACTCCATATCATTCGTTCCCCGCCGAGCTATAAAAGGGCAAGCTTTAGCAGACTTCCTCGCAGAAGCTCAATACAACGTCGTCAATAAGCCAAAAGAGTCCGAGGCCAAAGCCGAACCCCAAGAAATACCAGAGAAGACTCCCCCGGACTGCTGGGAGATGTACGTGGATGGAGCCTCGGGAAAGAAAGGGAGCGGAGCTGGCATACTCCTGATCAGCCCGGAAAAAAAAGGAGTTAACATACTCGCTGCGGTTCGAGTTCCCCACTATGAACAACGAAGTGGAATATGAAGCCCTCATTGTCGGACTACGTCTTGCCCAAACACTCCAGGTACGAGCCATCCAAACCTATTGTGATTCCCAAGTAGTGGTCAACCACGTGCTAGGAAAGTATGAAGCGAGGAGTGAGAAGCTGAAGAAATACCTGGAGAAAGTCAAGCTCCTAGAACAATCCTTTCAGTTCTTCAGGATAGTTCGCATTCCCCGAAGCCAAAATACCCGAGCTGACGAGCTAAGTAAGCTGGTGAACTCAACCGGCTCAACTCTAATAGAAGAAGTTCGGAATCGAAGTATAGAAGAGGCGGAAGTCAATACAATCGAGGAAGACGACCTAAATTGGATGACCCTCCTAAAAAGATATTTGGAGAGCGGAGAAATTCCTGAGGACAAAACGGAAGCCAGAAAAATCCTAGCTAAATCCACGCAGTACGTCCTCGAATGAGGAATCCTTTATCGAAAGTCATACTTACAGCCTCTCCTAAAGTGTGTGGGACCAAGGGAAGCGGACTATGCACTAAGCGAAGTGCACACCGGGTCGTGCGGAAGCCATATCGGAGCTCGGATGCTAGCACAGAAAATCATGCGGTGGGGGTACTATTGGCCAACAATGGTAAAAGACGCGGAAGAATTCGTGAAAAAATGCTTGAAATGCCAGCTGCATGCCAAGGTGACGAGGGTACCCCAGACCGACCTCTCCACTATACAGAGCCCGTGGCCATTTGTGGAGTGGGGCATTGACATCGTGGGGCCGTTCTACCCGGCCCCAAAATAAAAACGGTTTTTAATAGTCGTCGTCGACTACTTTACCAAATGGGTCGAAGCGGAACCTTCCACAAAAGTCACAAGTGAGAAAGCCGTCGACTTCGTATGGAAAAACATCGTGTGCCGATTTGGAGTTCCAAGAGTCCTCATCTAGGACAACGGGACGCAATTCACGAGCAGAGAATTCCAAGAATTTTGTGAGGGACTCAATATCCAGCAAAATTTCACCTCGGTCAACCGACCTCAAACTAATGGCCAGACCGAGGTCACGAACAGAACAATAGTGAACGGACTTAAGGCCCGCTTAGAGAAGGACAAAACGGAATGGATCTACAACCTCCAAAACGTCCTGTGGTCATACAGGACTACACCCAGAACTCCAACATGAGAAACCCTGTACCGTTTAGTATACGGAACAGAAGCGGTCATACCCGTAGAGATCGGGGCGCCAAGCCCCCGCACTATCAACTTCTCAGCTAAAGCCAATGAAGAGCAACGCCGAACCGACCTGGATTTACTAGAGGAGAAGCGGGAACTAGCCAGCATAAAAGAAGCTCGGTATAAACAGCAGATGACCCGATATTATAATCAAAGGGTCAAACCCCAGCAGTTCCAGGTCGGTGATCTTGTGCTTAGAAACAATGAAGTAAGCCATTCGGAGAAGCTCGGCAAACTTGAAGCCACATGGGAAGGGCCCTACAGAGTGCACGAAGTTCTCGGCAAAGGAGTCTACAAAATCGCCTACCTTTCGGGCGAGCTGATACCCAGAACGTGGCACATCGCCCACCTAAAGAGGTTCTTCGTATAAGCAGCAGAGTCTTGCATTTAGAGTCTAAGTTTTCTCGTCTTTTTTTTTTCTTTTTTCTTTTTAAGTAATAATGCTTTGTTTTTACGAGCTCGTCAAAACTTTTATTTGTTTCGCTTTTCCTTTAATAAAGTTTCTTTTCGTTTTGCATATTCTCGTGTCTTTTAATTTGCTTATACGAAGTATCCAAAAACAAATCCCCTCATAAGGACGAACTAAAGTTCCCTTCCGAGGTCAATAATGATCCGACATGGGGTAATTATATCCTAAGAAATGCGCAAAAGAAACCCTTTTTGAGGTCCGAGCTCGCCTCCCTCAAAAGGGAAGATCCGACGAGGTCCGAGTTAAACTCCCTCCGAAGGATAAAATTTTCTCAAACGGGGTCAGAACCAAGTTCCCCCGAGAGAATTATAACACGAGGTCTGAACCAAGGTTCCCTTGTCACACGAAGAGGTCCGTTAGACTCCCTCCAAAAAAAAAAAAAACAAGAGAGCACGAACACAAGGAAGCAACCTTCCCGAAAAACACGAAGTTCATAATAGACAATATATATTACTTCAAATTTGACTAATTACAACATTGTATGTAGGGGTGAGCATTCGGATTACGGATCGGATTTTTGCTCAATCCGATCCTAATCCGAAATCCGAAATTTTCAAAAAATTGGATCCGATCCTAATCCGAAATCCGAACTAATCCGAACCGAACAAATCCGAAATCCGAACCACAATTTCGGATCCAATCCGAAAATCCGAAATCCTACAAAAAAAATAAAAAAAAATCAAAATAATATGTAATTTATCCAATCATAATATCAATATTGAATATTCATAAAATCCTAAGTTACCATTCATTTCATTACTACAGTCAAACAAAATAAATATAAATATTTGATCATCCATAAAAATAAACAAGAGTTACAAAATATCCATCAAACCAATGCTTCTCAAATCTCAAATCGACAACATAAAAATAAAAATAAACAACTCCAATTTAGTTCTCAAATCAATGCTTCTCCAATCTCAAATCAATTAGCTTTTAGGGTTTATAAATTAGTTGATATATATAATTATTAATAATTAATAATATAAATAATAATATATTGTATATATTTCGGATTTTGGATTTGTTCAGATCTTTAAAGATCCGATCCGATCCGAATCCGAAATCCGAATTTCTTGAAAAAATAGATCCAATCCGATCCGAAATCCGAACAAATCCGAACCAAATTTCAAATTTCGGTTTGGTTCGGTTTGGATTTTCGGATCTCGGATTTTTTGCTCACCCCTAATTGTATGTACATAAATTAGAGGGAGAAGCGAGCTACTCTACGGAGGGGGATTTGGCCTACTGAAGTTGAGCCATCGCTCTTCGAAAGAAGTAGATCCCAGAAGGTCGTCGATGGATATTCGACCTCGTCCCCGGCCTCGATTCCTTCCAGAGGGAAAACCGCGACCTCGCAACGTCTCTGAACTCCGACCCGCGGACCGGCCACCTCGGCCCGGTCCGGCCTGACGTCCCCGAGAAGCAACTCTAGCCTCGCGAGCAGGCATAGTCCGGGAAGACGACGGAGCAGACCCATCCGCACTGTTGGACAGGAAGGCACAAAGTTTCGGCCGGCGGGATAGCACGCATTTATACAAACCCGAGCTCTCCTTGAGCATCTCAAAAGCCCCTTGAAGCTCGAAAGACTCGGGACCGCATGCTGTTTTCAATTCGAGATACTGTTCCAGCAGCTCCTTCGTCTTCAGTTCCGCCTCGGAGATGGTAATACCACCGTTGCGGCGGATGATATCCTCGTACTCGGCATGCTCCTCGACGATCTTCTCATGGTCCTCCAGCACACGCCCAGCCCTACCTCGGGCTACTTCCAACTCTTCCTCCGCATGAAGCAGCCTAGCATGAAGTAAATCTGCGTGCTCTTAACAAGCGACCTGCTTGACCTCAGCCTCCGCGCAGAGCGACTCGAACTTAACCTGCCATTCCTCCAGCTCGGATTCTTTGAACCTCAACAGCGCACACTTTTCATCAAAAAGCGCTTCAGCTCGGCGACATTTATCCATCCACAACCGAGCTAGAGACCGTTTTTCAGATAAATCTTGAGAAATGAGACTTATTTGCTTATGAAGAGAAGCTATACCAGGGTTATCAGAAATCTACACAGAAGAAAGTGCAAAGTTCGTTTATTCAAAAAAAAAGGTCCAAGTACATAGTTACAAAAAAAAAAAAAAAAAAAATTCTCAAGAGCGTCCACCTCCTTGTCTTGAAGAGGTGGCTGCCCGGAGGGGGGGCCCTGAGAAAAGCCGTCAGCGCCTGCATCCTTGGGATCCTTTTCGTCAGCCGAAGCCTCGCGCTCCTCTTCCTCCTTGCCCTCTCCTTCCTCGGCAGAAAGAGCGTCGAAGGCTGCGTCGAGGGTAGGGTCCCGATCTGCCGAGCAGGCAGCAATCTGCCCTGCAGATAGGAGCACGGACGAGCTGGCAAGGGCGTCCAAAACGGGCAGCTGGCCGAGGTGACGCCGGATCACTTTGGCGTACTCGGAGAAGAGGGCCTCGTCCTCCAGGCGCTCGTAGCCATACTTGGAGACGTTCAGGTCGGGAAAATCACTGGCGGCGGCCTTCAGAGCACTCAAGGCATGGCTTCCATTGATAAGCCCAGCCAAGTCATTGGCCAGGCCGGAGAAGCTATCCGACAAGAGCAACCTCTTCGTATAAGCCCGCAAGGCCTCGCCTTGACAAGCCGCCAGTTTGGCCTCCCTCTCCTTGGCCGCACTCAGCTCGGCCTCAAACCTCCTGCGAGCTTCCTCGGCATTCAGCTCGGCGTCAAATCTCTTCCGAGCTTCCTCAGCCAGCTCGAATTTGGTGGCCTTTACCTCCTCCCGAGACTTGGCCAACTCTTCCTCAGCCTTCTTCAGCCTGGCCGCGGTCGACATCAGCTTTTCCGAGTACCGATTTTTTTCGTCCTCGTTCTTCGCTGACATCTCCCCGACGCAACTCTTCAACCAGGCCGTAAACATATCAATGCCCTGCAAGAAGGAATACGGTTAGCTACACGCAAGCAAGAAGTAAAGAAAAATAGCTAACAAATCTCTACCTCGGGAAAGGGCAAATTCCCCAGCTGAGCTGGCGCAGACGGGCTCGCGTCACTGCCCGAAATGTCAACGATCTCCACGTTGACCCTAGATTTTTTGCGGGATGGGCTGGCGGAAGGGGAGAGAGCGCCCGTTGCTGCGGGCACAGCCACCTCGGTTCGCCGACCCAAGTCGGAGGCTCTTCCGAGCTCGCTCTGGTCAGACGACGCAGATCGTCCTGACGACCTTGGCCTCTTTCCCCCGCGGGCTGCGGCCTTGGCGTCAGGTCCCTGCTTCCCGAACTTCACTGCAAAGGCAAAACAAGAAAGGGTTAGGCAACGCATCAACAAATAAACCAATCCTAACAGCACTAGCGGGGCCTCACCCGTTGCCGGATCCACCATATTTTGGGGCTCAAACGGGCTTAACCCCGCTTCAGCTAGCGAGTCTTCGTGGTAGCTCTCCTCGAACGGCCCACAACTCGCTATCGCCCTAGCGACATCCCCAAGCCCTCGTCCACCTCGTTTGTCACCCAAGCGCGAGGCTTGCCCAACCTCCAGACCAGCTCGACTAAGCTCTCATGCCGACAGAAAAAGAATTTCCTATGCCACTTCTCCACCTTGTTCAGGGTTCTCCCCTTAAACTCAGTGCGAGCAGTGGCATAGTACCAGCCCGCGGATGCTTTGAAGGCGAAGAGCTCGTGGATGAGCTCGGCAGATAATGGGTAATTGTGCCGGTTAGCAACCACACCTAGGTCGGCAAACAGTCTAAAGGCGTTCGGGGTTATCTGCCCCAAAGCTAATCCGAGCTTCCTATGAAGTTCGGCAAAAGGCGCCGGAAGAGGTAGACGAAGACTGGAGTGCAGGCTGTCCTCGTAAATCGTGCAAAACCCCATAGGGGGCGAGCACGCCCTATCCTCCGGACGAGGCTCTATGAGGTCAACGTCTAGGGGGAAATTATAAGATTTGGCAAGAAATTTTATCCTAGACTCGTCTAGGATGGAAGAATACTCAGCTACCTTCCACTCTACACATCGGGGTCGAGATAATGCCGCAACGGTCGGGGTGGGGGATCTTAACGAAAAAATTCTAAAATTGACCATTCCGCCGGTGGAATCGGCCAGAGGGCATTCGCTATCGCTACTAGAATGAGAGACGCGAGAATGAGAAGCCATACTTACTTGTTAATTAAGGTAGTCGGCCGGACAAGAGTTCACAGATGAAAGTAAAGAACAGATGTGGAACCGGCGGCACGGCGGTACGGCTCGACTGAAATCTCTGGAGTGGAAATTGGGGGAGGAGCAGATTTTCTGGAAGTTAATCTTTTGCTGTAATGGCGAATGAGAATGATAGGTTATGGGGAGTCCCGTAGTGGCTACTTGAATCCCGCCGCTAAACGTGTCACACGTATCACGTGGTAGCTTTTTCGGAATGTGAACCGCCCCTCACAAATATTTTCAAAAAAGTCCCCAACTTTCCCTCCATCCGAATCCAATTACAGCGGGACCCGGATCAACCCGACTACATCGTGATCCGGATCCGCGTGAGTACACAAATAAACTAACTTTTGGGATTTAGCCATCCCCAGCTCGAGCTCGGGTGATGGAACCGCTGAGTCAAGCCGGGACAAAGCTGATGTGTGCGATTGTTCAGGTCGGAATTTCGACTTCTTTCCTCTTTTTGGGGGGGGGGATGTGATAGTACCGGCCTCTTCTTGGGCCTGATCCGAGGCCCAACCTAATTGAGCCTGTACGTTGAGCTCGGCCCAAGGACCTCGGCCCAGACGAATTATTAATTGCCTTGAAGACCAAGTAATGAAGTCTTATCCTAGAGAAGAAGGAATTCTATTATGAAGGAGATTCGGATATGTACGAAGAATCCTAGTAGGATTAGGGCTCGATTCAAGGCCTATATATAGATGCTAGATTAGAGGTGTGAATACGTTCAAATACTCATTGTACTCTCAAGTAATAAAGACAAGATATTCTCTCCCGTGGACGTAGATCACATTGATCGAATCACGTAAATCCTTGTGTCATCGTGTTGTTATTATTTTCTGTCACCCTTGCAAACCCTAGATCTATCAGTAGTAATTACATCCTAGAGGCTAGAACAGATAAAAGATGTGTTTATGTTGATAAGAATTAAGATGAGCCATTTCATCGTCTCAGTCGGTCGTGTCGAGCCTATGACAAATTATGGAAGTAGTTAAAGAAACTAGAATTCACCTGTCCATCAGAGTTGAAATCAAATGATGCGGCTGCAGTCCCTTTAAGACACTTCACTCCTTTGGCAGGGACGGAGTTAGAAATATTATATAGGGGCGAACTTTCTCAAAATTTAAATACTTACTTTTTCACATTTATTTAATGAAACTATTTCAAATACTTTTCACATTTATTCTCCTTTCTTTCTTTTCCTCTACAACTCTCCATCTCCTCCATCAAGTCATCTTCTTCTCCATCTCTACCGTCATGGAGTATTTAGAAATTAGGGTAAATAGTCAAAATACTGTAGAAAGCAAAACGAGTAAATTAGACATTTCAGATACTACAAGAAAGTTCTCTAGTTTGAGAAATGGTTGATCCGAGAAGGAGAGGCGTGTAGTGGATAAATAACACCACAACCACCGAGGTAAATAAAGGTAGAACCTATTTTTCAAAAAGAGAAGTGTAAGAAAATTACTTGAGACTGGCTTATGGGAAAACCATGGTCAAATTGAAGAAGTTGTTTATCACCAAAGCTCCTACACACCGCCACTATAACCAGAGGTGGCCTTGAGGGTGTTCTCGAGGTGCGATGCACCGGGCATCACGAATTTAGGGGCATCAAATTTTCAAAAAATATTTAGTATACATATATATATGTATAATTATGTTTTTGTATATTTATATATTTTTTAAAAAAATCAATTATGTTTTGATCCATTATTGATTAGTTTAGCCCATATTTAACAAAAAAGATAGGTCCATAAGTCCATAAAAAAAAGCCTCATTATATTTACTCAAACGGCTATTCTACTGCAAGTCTCAAGTCTGCAATTGCCAATCAGGTTCTATTAATCTAGTTGTTTGATTTTTTGTCTTTGCCTAAAAATATGATTCCAAGAAAATAGCCGTGTGGTTCTAAAAATAGAAAAAGAAAGAAAAATATTGATGAACTTAAAAAGTCTCAAAAAGGTGCTCTTGAGAAATTCATTATTAAAAAAGTAAATACGGTTGAGGCTAGTGAAACACCAATATAACATTTAGTCCATGAAAATGATGATATTAACAATGAAGATTACAACGAGAATGATGATAATAATGAAGGTAATGAAGTATTTGATGAATTGGATGATGCTACTTTGAAAGAAAATTGTAAAAATCTTGAAAATGTTCTAAAGCATGGAGAGCTTAGTGATTTTGATGGTGAAGAGTTGTTTCAAGAGCTAAATACGTTGAAATATCTTTTACCGAAACAATGTACATCTCTAGATATTTTGGCTTATTTGAAAAGGTTGAACGGTTGTCCTAATGCATATATTGTTTACAGGATTTTATTGACCATACCTGTTACGGTTGCATCTGTGGAGAGAAGTTTTTCGAAGTTGAAGTTATTGAAGTCTTATTTGCGATCAACCATGTCACAAGAAAGATTGAATGGACTTGCTTTGATATCCATTGAACAAGAATTATTGGAAAATATTAACTTTGATAAAGTTATTAGAGATTTTGCTTCAAAAAATGCTAGAAGAAAAATCTTTACATGAAATTTTGTATTTTGGTATTGAACATTATATTTATATGCACTTTTAATTTTTTTTTTCCTATTATATAGGGCATCATTTTTAGAGTTCGCACTGAATCTTCAAAATCTCAGGGCCGGCCCTGACTATAACAATAGCATTTCCACGGTACAAGCGCATCAAAAGTGATTCTACCTCACCCGTTTTGCATTACATCAACCAAATCTTGGTAATAACATACATTAAAAGTGAGATGTAATCCCAGCTTTCAACTGACTGCACCTCCACAGCAGCCACCACGCTCCGCTGCTCAACAATGGTGGAGACCACCACGAGCAGCCGTGGTTTGGCACACGTCGCCCCCGTCTTCTTTCTTCGTTCTTTCGTCTCACGTGTTGCGTCGTTTTACATTTATTTACAAGAAAATAAAACAAAACGAATCTAGTCTAACACGATCAACCCTCGTGTGAAAAACGAGCCACAAACAGGCTTTACATAACCGAAATACGAAAATTAAACCAAACAATTAACCATGATAATTGGATTCCTGCAAAAACGAATCTCGCAAACCAAATATCCAAAATAATTGAATCGACACACGTATTTCAATTAACCAAAATTAAATCAAATTAATAGAGCCTAAATCCGGCTCTGATACCAATTGTTGGAACTGATTGAAAATTCCACTGCCAGGATTTTTAGGATAATTAATTTAATTTAATTATTAACAGATTAATAACATGCAAAGCCACGTAATTCAATTTATGAGATTGCGGAACCATAAATCGAATATACCTTTGTGAAGAACGAAACGAATCTGAGTCGAGGATGATCCACACACTAATCTCTGCACACGAGATTAGCTCTTGTATTGATAGATGATTCGAGCTACGAACCTTCTAAGATAAACCCTCCTAGATTTGAATATTGATTGGACAATAATCCTTCAAATCTAAACCCTCAAAACTCACGCCCTTTTTTCCTTCACTAATTACCTCAATATTGTTGTATATTGATTAGTGATTCACGTGTGTTAGTAGGCGCCACTGAGTGGCTTATTTATAGGAATTAATTAGGTCATCTTAGGGATTCCTAGGAGGATTAGAACTGGGCCTCCATATTAAATAAAATATTAATTCACTCCATTAAAGAATTAATATTGAATTACCCGTTCAATCCGATTTACGAATCGGGCTCCTTTCCAATTATTTATTTCCCGTGTTTAAGACAACGCATGTCCATTAATTAATTTAAGCTATTGACAGCTTTCTAATTAATCAATATCTTATTCCATAGAGTAGTACAGCTCGACTATTATTATTATATCGGAAATTAATCCACCTGCAGGGTTTAATATAATAATCCTTTCGAGCTCCTCTAGGGGACATCATCAACTCGGAACACCGAGACACGATTTCTAGCTACAATATTAATTATCATACAAATAACATTACTACCCAAAATATCGAGAATATTGAGTTATGATAATTAACTCTCACTCATTGATAAATCAAAGCAATAATTATTATAAATATATAATTAAATATTATACGACTAGAATTAAGAAATAATAATTAACCGAGATCTTTAATTATACACTTAGGTCAATAAAGTATAATTAATCTCACCGTTGATCTAGTTCAACGTATACAAAATACACTAACATAAGCTAATAGCCAAGACCAGCTAATTCAAGCTTATATTACAATCTATCAAATAATTGTCCATTAATTACTTAGATTGTGAACACTTGTATTACTTTATAAGCATTACAATAATATGATCTTCCGTGTGACACTACACACCATATTATTTATAATATAAAGCAATTGGACTTTATTCATATATTATAACGCGAATAAATATATAAATTATGCGTCAAATAATATTCTGATAAAATAGGAAAATAGGAAATAAAAATTAATACAAAGCAAAAGAATGTTTTTCAGTATATAACTCCAACATGGTACCCACACAACACTCAATAGTGAAATTAAAAGTGTGATGAATGCATTTAGTAAAAGATACATATAGTGAAATAAAATGTCGTCGATTTCACTCATACAAACCAATAAGGATTGAAAACATCTACATGTGCATAT
Source organism: Schizonepeta tenuifolia (assembly GCA_029490685.1). Classification (NCBI taxonomy): domain Eukaryota; kingdom Viridiplantae; phylum Streptophyta; class Magnoliopsida; order Lamiales; family Lamiaceae; genus Schizonepeta; species Schizonepeta tenuifolia. The sequence goes on from CM055958.1 coordinate 70,597,553, forward strand.
AAGATGTATCGAAATAGAACGGAAAAGGTATCCAAAGGTACTGCAAAAAGGGTCAATAGGCATGGTTATCTGAAGCCTCGCAGGGTAGACACATGTACTATTGTGTGTATTGGTGTGTAATAAGTAATCTAAACCTGGTTCTCAAAAGAGTGGACATTAGGGAGACGGCATCCCAAGTCCGAGCTGTATAACAAATGGCTATAATCAGTCTTCACTTTAGATGGGAAAAAGTACCTTCTGGTAGTAAATATAATTTGTTTATTGCAGGTCGTGCAACCTGGAGGAGGATTGCTACAATTGACAGCATATGAGAAAACGAAAAAACAAAGAGTGTCAACATACATATCCAAATATATCTTGTTATCAGCTGAACCTTCCCCTTACATGAGTACTCCTACATAGATAATCATATAATCCCGTTCTAAGTAGAGAAATTAATGGACTCAGGGTGAAGGCAGCACAATGGTTCAATGAGAACACGGACAAACGAAGTTGCTCGTATATATGACCGTTGTTTCATAATGTTACAGAGTCCCTAAGAACATGAAGGATAAGCTCAACATCTTGCATTCATCATAATGAAAATGGACGCCCCCCACCAAATGCAACCTTATATTTATTGTTTATTTTTCACATCTACTTTTCTAAAATGTAGCCCATGGTACTATTCGTGTGGCACACATTCTTTTCTAAAAATTACAATCCTTTTTCAGTATCAAAGGGATCATCCACATAAAAATAATGACTAATTTGAATTATCTTCACCACGAATTACAAATATATTACTCTCTCCGTTCGTGAAAAATTGAACCATTTGGAGTTTGACACGGAGATTAAGAAAGCGATAAAGTAGTTGTGAGTAGGGTAAAAATAGGATAGTAGGGGTATTATTAATTATTTTCTTAGTTTCTTAATGTATTGTTAATTATTTGCTTAGTTTCTTAATCTCTTTCCTTCTTCTCTCTCTTCTTTTATTTTTTTTAATGAACACTTAATTTTCTGATCTCTTCTTTTATTCTTTTTTCAATAAACACTTAATTTTCTGATAATTTATTTTTCTGTTTATACATAAAAATGTTCATTAGCACTCAGAACCACGAATAAGATTTTGATACAATGCATCAGCATCTCCTTGCTTTCGCAAGCTAAAAACTTCCCCAAGAGAATACTCACAGAGCTTGGGTAAGACTACGGTCTCATAAGAACGGGTTTGAGCTTTAAACCTTGATGAAGAACACATGTTGCAGTTGCAGAAGGACTTCAGAAGGAATAAGAGATTTTTCCTTGTCTTGCAATCTATATGCTTTAATCGCCCAAAAAGATCTTCAATAAGCAAGGCATGCAAAGGCCCCTCTAGGTATCCAGATTCAAAAGCTCTGTAATTTTCAGAAGAATACAAGTTTGGAACTAGAAATGCAAAACCAGCAGTAAAGGCCATAATTGAGCAACTTAAACTTCATGCAAGTGCAAAATCACTCATTACACTTTGTCTGTCCATCCCCATGAAAGATGTCAATAGCCTAATTTCTTAATATGGCAGGATACCCCCATACAAGTGCGGATGAAGGGGCCAAGTGTTGTGTGTGAAAGAAGAGTACCTCTACCTAGTTCTTCACCAGACCCAATGCCATCTTCGATAGATGAAATTGAATCGAGTAGGTTCATCATATCAGCAACATTTTTCAGAACCTTTGCCCAGGGTCAAAAACCATCTTTGGAAATTGAACATATGGCCCACATCAGGTGCTCCAAGAACAGAATCACAACCTCTGAGGAGATTTTCCTTATACTTGTAACTTTGGGTCCTCAAGGAATTGACATCACCGTGTCCGAATCGACTGCCGTCTTAGAACTCGGCGAAGGTGAGAGATCAGAAAGTGGCACGGAACCTCAAGCCGTCGTCGCTGGTTTGACCGGAGAGGGTGGAAACTCCGAATCGACGGCCGTGAAGCAGGTTTTGGGCACCACCGTGTCCGAATCGACCGCCGTCGTAGAATCTGCCACCATGAGTAGCAATTTGGAACTCGGCGGAGATGAGAGATCAGAGGGTGGTGCGGAACGTCGAGTCGTCGTTGCTGGTTTGACCGGAGAGGGTGGAAACTCCAAAACGACTGCGTCGAAGCATGTTTCAGAGAGATGAGAGCAATTCATGCCGAGATGGAGAGGGAGCGGCGTAGATGGAGATGCGATGGAGCGATGAAGATGGAGATGGAGAGGCGATAGATTCAGAGATGGAGAGGTGGAATCGAAGAGATGGAGATGGAGAGGCGATCTGGATGAAGAGGTGGAATCGAAGAGATTAATTTGTGAGTTTCATTTGTTGACCACAATAATTAGTTAGATTAATTAGTGAGTTTAATTTGTGGGATGGTGGGTGGCAAAGGATAGTAATTTCACAAAAGTAATGAGATCACGATGGTAAAAGAAGCACAACGGTTCAATTTTTTGCGAACAAAAAAAAAAGGAGTGAAACGGTTCACATTTGGCGATGTCGGATGTGTCGATATCAACCGTGACTCATTATTTCGATGAATCATTTCTTCGGACAGAAGAAGATTATGGAAACACTTACTCGAAATCTCACTTATCAGATTCCATTGCGGAAGACACCATTTTTTCGGAAGAATTCGCCATGATATTTTCGCGAACGGAGAGAATATCATAAGTAGTTGATGAAAACACGACTATATATTTACAGAACTCAAACACCTTGAAGTTGAATCTCAGTGCTTAAGCAAATTATGCTTTCTAAAACTGTATCTAATTTGTTTAATCACACTCAAATGCAGATAAAATCTCCAAATTCTAGCTAGTGTGTGGTTAGAAATTTACGCCACTAACCATTTCTGCCCCAAATCATAATTGAGCTCAAATTTACTGATTAAAATTCAAAGCAATAATGCAAATTAAAACACACATACAGTAAAATGTAACCATCACTTCCAAACTACATAACAAAAACATACATTACAAAGTCATAATCATACATGCAAACATACAAGTGTGCGCGCGAGCCATAGAGAGATAGAGAGGAAATACATGTACCTCAGAGGTGATGGAGAGTTGAGTGCTGACGTGAAGAAGTTGACAAATTCATCGGCAGCGTAGCCCGCTGCCACTCCGCCGCTGATTATCACGCCATAGAACGCCATTGTTCTCGCGCTCTCGCTATTATCTTTTCTTCTGAGTTGAGTCACCACCTCTGACTTTTCCAACTCGCCATAATTTTTTTTTCTTTAATTTTCTTCAAGATAAATTAATATAAACATTTTTTTTGTTTATTGTCTTTTTTTTGGGAGGGGAGGGGAAACTTTTGTAATTTTTAACATATAACAGCACTAAAACAATAAAGGGTTATTATCACCAAAATACATGAACTTTGACGGAATTTTTATTTTTTCCACGAACTTTCAATTTTTTGTCACAATACATGAATTTTGTTTTTATTCCAATTTTTCCATAATCCTCGTCTCCCCCAAATTCAAGCTGGATGCCTACGTCGCATTTAAAATGAAGCTGATTTATTTTTTCCACTCATAGGAACACAACCATCCATTCCTGTTGTTTTCTTAGCAATATCCCTTTCTCTCTTTTTCTTACCAGCATCCACTCTTTTGTTTTTTTTTTACCAACATCTGCTCCTCCCTTTCTCTTACCATCATCCACTACTCCCATTCCCTCACCATCATCAATTCCCTTTCTCTTACCATCATCCACGTACAAGCTAACGTATTTACATCTCCCAGATAGATGTTTCAGCATTTGCATAACATCTTTATCATCCTTTAAGTCCATAAAGACTGCATTTCTTGGTACTTTGTATGCAAGACATTTTCAGGTCTCATACCCTAGTTTTTCAGTCTCATCCTTTAGATCAAAAAATTCAAATTTATCTGGATCAAAATCATGTTTCCCTTCAAATATACCCCCGAATAGAATCTAACAGCAGCACCTATACTAACGAATTTGCCGCCATGATGTATATAAAGTGTGAATTTATCAGTGCAAATATAAGAATTTATTAGGAAAAAAATGATTTTTTCTAGTATGGGTGGAAAAAATAAATCAACTTCATTTTAAATGCCACGTAGGCGTCCAGTCAGCTTGAATTTGGGGGAAATGAGGATTATGGGAAAATTGGAATAAAAACAAAGTTCATGTATTGTGACAAAAAATTGAAAGTTCGTGGAAAAAATGAAAGTTCCCTAAAAGTTCATGTATTTTGGTGATAATAACCCAATAATAAACTCTCATGGTCCCGCTTTGGAGTTGAAAGGATACTTTGATGTAGGGTCGTAAACGAATCGAATCAAAGCGAATAGTGGTGTATTTGATTCGGATTACATTATTTGCATATTTGAATAAGTATTCGAATCAGCTTCGAATATTTTTTTTTATTCGTATTCGATACGGGATGATATTCGCAAATATCAATTCGAATCGAATATTCGGTTCATTTTTTTGAATTGGTTATAAACATAGTACAGTAAAACATCTATTAAGGTATACTTTTGTGACTGCAAAAAAATATGACAAAATAGGAGGTTATTCCTAAATAGAGTTTGAAGAAGAATTTTTTTTTCTAATTTTAATGTACATGAACAATAATTAATATTATAATTACTAAATACATGTATTGTATAATGTATTATATGCAAATATATGTATTGATTTATTTCACCTAGAATATGTAGAATCCATGACTTAAAATTATGCATTTAACTTGTTCAACAAGTTGGAAATATTTTGGGTTCAACAAGAAGATGGTCATGTGGACGAGAAGCATATGGTTACAACAAAAAATATGAAGTCATTGTCACAAACAACTTTAGAAAAGTATTTTAAACCAACCTAAATCTATTATAATGATATATTTATATATATATATATATATATTATTTATTTGTTTATTTATTTAGTGTGATTTATTCCTAAATGGAGGTCTAGTTCCTTAATATGGGACCGAAAAAAATGAATTATGACAAATACAGAATCTATTTCTATTTATAACCGGTCCCAAGTTGGGACCATGAAAATATATGACAAAATGAGAGTTTATTCCTAAAGAGTAATGATATTCGGACACACTGTGGTCAGCCACAGGCGTTGAAAATGGTAATATAGGTTTTGAAACTGGAAATATACCCTAATTGGGAAGCATAAACCCTAGGAGGAAAATGTGATTATTTCCATTTTTACGGTCAACTTTCATTTTTTTCACGCGTGTGGCTGACCGCAGTGTGTCCGAATATCATTACTAATTCCTAAATAGGGTATTTCTTTCTAGAGGTTCTACTGTATTGGAATATTCAATTCGAAATGATACACTATTTGATTCGCAATTTTGAAGAAAATTTTCTTAAATAATATTTCACCTAAGAAACAATTAAACACTAAATTCAATAACAAATGTTATATCCAATACATTTGCCTAATAAACACTCAATAATAAATTTCAAAAATATACATACTAGTAAAAGAAAAAAAAGATAGGGTTTACACTGTTTCAGAAATAGGTTATTATTTTAATTTTACTTTGGCTTTTAGTTTAATTTTTAAATATATATATATATATATATATATATATTAAATATATAAATATATATTATATTCTGAATCAAATATTTTCGCATATCGAATCGAATATCATGATTTTGAATTCGTATTCATTAACTAACCGAATCTAGAAAAGTATTCGTATGTGTATTCGAATCATAAATATTCGAATTCGAATATCACAAATCCGAATCGAATACCGATTATTCAGTTCATATACAATCCTACTTTGATGATAATAATTTTTAATTACCTTCACATATTTTGCGATTCTAACACCATTCTATTTGCAGCAGAAGCAATGATATCACTCTATTATGTGAAAATGATTAGCCATAAAAAAAAATTATGTGACACCAAATTGATAACGTTTTATGATGAGGTAAAAATATTCTTAAAATGTCACCTCATTTTCAAACTATCGCAAAAATTCGAAGTGTTAACTTTGCTTCAAATTGAAGACTTGAGGTGTGATGACATTAATTCACAATTAATAAACTAAAATGTATGTTCCGGTTGTTACTAATTTTAAAGGATTTACCCGCTAAACCTAATTATTTAGTAATACAAATATATTGCCGTATATCCTAATCCTCCCCCATTCTAAGACTTTCATTAGCAAGAAATCTTGGATTCAATCTCACCTGAGTACGGTATAGATTTCCCACCATATATGTCCTACGCCTACATGGTGGTGTAGTGGACTCACATTTATATGGTGTAGAGGTCCCATTTTTTATGATGTAGTAATTTATTTGATATAATATGTATGTCTCGTTTTAATTCCAAAAAAAAAAAAAAAAAAAATCCGCTCTTCCTATATTTCTTAGAATGTTTGTGCAATTCGACCAACTTCTCCACCGTCTATACATGTTAGTATTAGTATTTATCAGAATTATTACTGTTTGCTTCTTTTAATATTCAATTTTGATATGTTCAATCTCTATCAATCAAACAATAAATGATTTGAGAAAGAATAAAAAAAGAAAAAGTTGAAGTCGACTTTACATCCAACAAAATCATTGAAAAATAGAATGACAGCGATGGAAACTTCATATCTATATAACTTAAAAAAATTCTAACGAATGATATTGGTAATTTATTACTTGTGATTTCAATACTCTCTCAGTTATATATTCAAACACAACATTAACCTCCATCCCATTTATAGAGGTAGATTGGAATTTTTGTAAGAATTAAGAAAGTTAGTGGAAAACAGACTATACATTAAAATTTCTATTATGTACATATTTATTCTTGACTTTGCATTTTTGCATGAGTCAATCCAAGAATTAAATAGAGAAATAATAGTACATGAGTATTTTTTTGTTATAAAAATAAGTTTATATATTAGGAATATCCAAAAATGAAACACAAGCCTATATTACATTTACATTTCCCCCATAGATTTTATGCTTCCCAATTAGGGTATATTTCCATTTTCAAAACCTATATTACCATTTTTAGATTGTTTGGTTGGCCACAGTGTGTCCGAATATCATTACCCATTATATAAATGGGACAAGTAGAAGGTATATTTTTGAGTTCGGGCTGGGATCATCAGACTAAAAAAATAAATATTTTTTGGCATAGGTGATTGATGTTTGATGGTTGATTTCTATTTCCAACTTCCAAAAGAAAGAAAATGAAGAAAAGGAAAGAAGTGCATTAATGAGATTGAAGATGAAATATCATATTATCCGGATATAAAAAAGCTTCACCTGCCAACCTTCAATCATATATGACACTTTAAATAAAATTATTTGTACTTGACTTAGGTCTAGTTAGTTAACATTCTAAATTTCTAATAATGGTCCATTAGGGCCCACTTTCCACTCAAGAAGGCCCACTAAATAATCTGAAAATAAAGAAGCACGTAATGCATTATCTTTATCAATGGGCCGAAATAAAAGCCCAAAATTCCAGCTGGTAAATTGTGTCTTACAACTACGTATCATTTTTTTCTTTTTTTTGAGGAAACAACTATGTACTCCCTCCGTCCCGCTCATTTTGTCTCCTTACTATTGGGGCATGGAGATTAAGAAAAGTTGTTTGTTTAATAAATTAGTGGATGAAATTGGAAAGGAATGAGAGAGAAACTCTTACAACCACTCATTATGTCTATAATTGGATGTAGACAAAATGAGTGGGACGTCTATTTAAGGAAAGAAAGACAAAATGAGCAGGACAGATGGAGTATCATTTAACATCATGCATGATCTTTACATTTCAGCAGGTTTCCAAATTTTGTGAAATTCGATAATTAAAGTTCCTTAATTTGTTGCTCAAAGAAACAAAAGAACTTCCTTAAATTTTCATGCGGGATCTAGCCTCGATTTGTTAATTGCATATTTCATCATGTATTATATGTACTCGACTACTCATAAAACGTTCTATTTTATGTATTCTTAATTAATTTTTAGGTCACCTTTATAATCTTGTGCTATAAGTTTCCGCACATGTTTTAACCACAACATTCGACTTTAGATTCTTTTAATCTTCTGTTATAGGTTTTCGAACGACTTTAGAAATTCATATATGGAATCAAAGTGGTATCTCATCTCGTATATTTTACGTTTGTGGGGACTTCACTTTTCCCATTTGTAGTTTTATTCTGTTTTTAAAAATGAAATAAGGTGACTAGGCTAATTGGTAATAGAATTGTTTTCCATGCAGTCATTGCCGACCCCCCATGTGACAGTTACTTATCCTTCACGTGCTACCTTTTCTCTCTCTATTAATTTCACACTACAAACATGTGGGGGAAAAAAACTAGTGGCTCAAATTTAATTGTTTTTATTGTTTCTATTTACTTCCTTTCTTTTTCTAGGGGAAGATATATAAAAAGAAATAAATCGGGGAGATATTTTGATATTGCTTGTGGGTGCAAAATATCAGTAATACACGTATTATATATGTGTATGTATGAAATGAAATCATATTTAACTTATGAGTTAGTTGATTAAAGTTCTTAGAACTCTTATTTCTAGTTTCTTTCGTATAAATCTGGTAGTTCGAAAGCCCACAAAAAAATTTCTTTACACGCATGAGCTTGCTCTCTTACTTCACGGTAAACCACTAATTATTTAATAGATTTTTTGTATAAATATGATTCGTAATTATTTCATGTATTACTACGACATAATTGACTTGTTGTATATATAATGCATGGTAATAAATAAGTACGAAATGAATACTAGCAAATACTACATCAAAGACAAGCTGGGGGCAACTATATATGACGGCACAAGTAGTTGATCGAATTGGATATTATGAAGAAAAAATATTCTGAATTTGATATTGTAATTTAGTTGTATCTAAATCTCATATTGTGAGGATATATGCTGACATGAAATTTTCTCCAGACATACTACTATTGATATTCTCGCTCGAAGATTGAAAAGTCAGATAACTATTACGTCAATATTAGTGTTCACTAACCACGAAAACTAGAGACTTAATTACATATTCGTACTATTGGGACAAAGTGAGATATAAAACATATAATGGAGTTTGTGCCATGTATACATATGGGAAATATGCATAAAATTATATGAGCTTGGCTCTATCTTTCATTTTGCACGAGTTTTGAATTTTTTTCATAAAAATACCAATTTTCAATTTTGCTAAATTTTTTCCTAGTTGTAAACTCCACCTAAATTGAATCATACTAATTGGCATTTGTGTGACAATTGGATATATGCCGACCTCATATGTCTAGCAAAGTTAACAACATAATTTTTTGAAGTTATGTACGACGTCGTTTCATACCTAAACTACTTTATTTTTCACATGTATATTATGTCATCTTTCTCATCTTGATCTATAGAATTTTGGTCCAACAATATATGAGATTTGGTAAAAAAAAATTCATACTAGGAGAAAAAATGAACAAAATCGAAAATTGGTGAATTTTATGGGAAAATTTTAAAAGTCATGTGCAAAATGATATACATAGTAAAGTTCAAGTATTTATGTGCATTTTTCCCTGTATATATATATGATTAATTAGTATATATATGTGCTTCTAAAATTATAGCTTGGCTACAAATTAAGCATTGCAACTCGATACTCCATGGTAAAATAAAATGAACAAAATAAATTATCTAACTTTGGTGAAATTTCAATTTCGCCCATCAATAAAAGATTAATGGCTGATAAGTTATTCGATCCAAATTAATGATTATACTGAACTCATAAGAAAAGAAAATGAAATCAGTAAGTTGGAATTTAATTGTCCAGCGGAATGTGAATTTAATTTACTGGAAAGTTAAAATAATTTATAGGCTGTTAGTCCAAAAATAAAAGGGTTTTACCGTTTGTGTAATGCTACGGTACGATGGTAAAAATATAGTATTATAAATATTGCGTTGAAAATAATAAGTTTAAAAAGGGAGCACGTGAAGATTTCCGAATAAGATGTAAAGAGTTAGGCAGTAGTCATACATCAAAATGGGATGGCGATGAACATATATAGTCCTAAATAGAAAGTAGATATTCAATTTTGCCAAAAATAGCTACGCCACCTTTCCACGTGCCTATTTATCCTCCTCACTTGGGATGGGCATTTGTTTCCCGCATGATTCACTTCACCCTTAATTTAATAAATAAATAAATGCATTCATAATCATTCCACTCTCTACATGCACACATTACACATACATACACAATCCACATCATGCGCATAAAGTGATATTGAAAGGCATTCCCACTCTACAAACTTCTACTAGTATTAGATTCATTTTCTAATTTTCTGACGATTCGCATAGCTACGCCTATAAATCTTCTTTCTTTCTGTTTTTCTTTCTAGTTAGGCCTCCACATGGCTTACTTGCATGTACATACATATCACAGACACTCATACATACAAAAAATATACCAACGTGTACATCTAGTTTTGTAGCTTAATTAATGATGATGTACTATCATACCTGTATGTATGCATATACTTACTTACATACATACATATATACATAGACCTATATATATATTCATCCACATACAAACACGAGCATAGACCACACACGCAGCAACAGCTTTAATTAAAATTCGAAAAAACATATCGCTTCACCCACACACATACACGCGCGTACGCCAGATATATGTGTAGAAAGCACATAGACACACATAGAAACAGTAGACAAAGTGTTTGAGAAGAAACCCCTTATAACGAATTAAAGCCTATTTCACGTCATTAAATTTGGAAAAAAACCTCTAATTAGTTATGAGGATAAGATCGACAAAGAAAGGACAGCTTTCAAAGCTGATTAAGACAATACCTTTTGGTGGGAAGATCATAATTAAAGTAAAATTCTCAGTCAAATGAAAAGCTAGTTCGAAAAGCGACAAGGCTGCAAATTCAATATTACTAATCTTGTCCAAATATATAAATAAATAAACAAATTAACCAACCATCAATCATCATAAACTAGGACAATAACAGATTAATCATTGTTTGGAGAAGGCTACTACGTACGAAAAGTACTAATTCTCCCAAAAAAAAAAAAAAATGTTTCTAGCATTATTTATATATAAAGTGAAATGAGAAAAAAAAAAAACAGAGTAAAGTAAGAAAACCCTTTAACTAGTCACCAAATCCCAACATATTGGCAAATAAGATCCTACATTCACATATTATGCTTCACACTCTCTTAATCTACTGTCACGTGGCTTCTTTTATAAAATATTTATATTTAATTCAAAAACAAAATAGAGTATCAGTTAACTCTCTACTACCCTAGTGCATCAAAAGTAGTATAGTACATATTTTTTTTTTTTTTTGTGTTTATTAAAGAAAACAATATTGGCACTTTAAGTATTTTTTTTAAATATGTTAATAATGATATTATATTGTGATTTTATTGTCTTAATATGCATTTATGATTATTCTGATTGATTCCTCATTTTGTTTTTCTTTTCGTTTGTTTAGTTTTATTATTTTCACCCTAATCTAATGGGGACATAATATCTATTTGTATTATTTCAATTTAATTTAAAACAACTTCGTTTTTTATTTGTGAAGTAGTAATCTTATTTAAGTATAAATTTGATTTACTAATAATAGTAATTTTGATTGCTTAAAAAAATATAAGCCAAACCCAACAGCCACAAACACAATATATATTTCTTATATTGTTCATAAAAATGCAATATTTTATAGATTATATTTATTTTATTAATTTTCTAGATTATAAATTAACATTTTTGAATAACGTTAATGACTTTTTATATTACAATACGATGAATATTTATAGTCCATCAATATATAGTTTTCATTGAAAATTATTTATTATTAATTTCTTAAATAAAAATTAATACAAACTTTTTTCTCCATTACCAAAGTGATGGCCAAAAGCATGTGGGGGAAGAAATGAACAGAAAATTCTTTCATCTTCCACCTAAATCACCAAAAAAAAATTCTCTCTCTAACCTTCTTTCTGCGTCGTCCTCTGTCTCCCCTTCTTTGATTTTTTTTTCTTCTCTTTTTTGTTTCTATTTTTCTCAATTTTAAAGAGGCAACATAGACCAATAGAGAGGGATGAATTTGGTCCATATCTGATTGGATGTTGCATTGACTCGGACGAGAACCGATTTTGGTTGGGCCTAGCTTTTCAGTGTGTTTCGTTGAGGACCCGCGACGTTGTGGTAGGAGAAGGAGAGCTAGCGGTGGCAACGGAGTGACACGGTTTGGACCGCGGCCACATTGTTCTGAAGAAACCGACAAGGATCTACTCACGATTTAGAATTTGATGCTAACACTACTTAAAGTGTCTAGGATAGATGATTAGATTCAGTAAATTGAAGGATATCCATGAGCTGAGATCTGGTTTGCTTTTTCACCTACTTTGTTTGAATGAGATTTTCTTAGTTTTTTGTTATTTTAGATAATATTTTAATATTACACTCAAGGTTTGAGAAGCCATAAATTTGGATGAAGGTCTGCCTGAGAGAGTGAGAGACACTGTTTTCGGCTGCGCCACCCCAAAACTGCCGTCTCCTGCGGCGGAATTCGCCCAAAGTAAAATCTGCTCATTGAATTTTATATGAGATCCAATTTAAATACAAGCAAATTAACCTTTGAAATAAAAAAAATTCACATACAGAATGACCGCGGATAACTAAAATTTTCATGCCGGAGATAGCTGTAGTAGTAAATATCATCCATTGTTCTTGCAAGCAGGAGTACTTACTCTACCATGGTTGGAGTTGTGAATAATAAAATACTACAAAAACTCTAAAGAATAAAAATAATTACAATATGAATTGGTTTTACATTTGTACGGATAAAGTATAGCGGATGCATATTATGTGATTGCAGGATCCAGGTTCCCATATAGAACATGGCTCCCGTGATTATTTTGATAGCAATGTTATTTATTAAGGTGTTTATACTAAAATGATTCTAGGAGTAGAGAATGAAATATGAAATAAGAGTAGAAAATCCGATTTATTCTTCTGATATATGTTATGTTTACATATACTTACTTCTCAAATGTGAATGCATATGGTGAATTCTAAAAATAAGTTTTTAAGTATTAATCATTAAATTATTTTATAATGTCGAATAATTTTATTCATGCATAAGTATCTATAATTTTAGTAATCGAAAAGCAAAATGAGATATGTAAGACTAAGTATAAAAGTACAATTTTAATATTAAAATATTCCAATTTTATTTAGATTATTGTTTAGTAAAATTGATTTGTGGATCTAAATGTCCTTTACGTAGAATTAGAGGTGGCAAAACTTGACGGTTCTCGATTCTACTTCAGAGGAACTAGAACATAATCGTCTACATCTTCGGTTTCGGTTCCAACTTTTTTTTTCCGTCGGTTTCGATTTCGGTTTGGTTCTTCGGTTCCCTGTTCTAAATTGGAACCGAAGTTTTAATTATAGAGTCAAGTAGTAGAAAGACTATTATAGATAACAAAACAATACTTTTGTCCCCCATGATAATTTACAATAAAAAATATGTATTCTTTTTTCATATTTTGCAACTTTTTTCTTCTATAAATGGATATTTATGCATTCTAATAATTTCGGTGATACAATATGAATTATGATATAAATATAAATAAAAACAAAATAAAAAAATAGGAGGAGTCTCCAGTTCGGAACTGGTCTGTTTCGGTTCCAAGAATGTGGAACCGAGAACTACCGGTTTCGGTTCGGTTCCACCGGTTCCGGTTATTTGGCCAGCTCTATGTAGAACCCTGAATTAAATTGTTGTTTGATGTTAAGATTGCATGATATAATATAGATATAAAATTATTTAAAGAACTAACATTTTAAAATTTACTGAAATATTACTCTCTTCGTCCCACTTAATTTATCTACATTTCCTTAAATGGACGCACAAAATCTTAAAAGTATGATGTGTCTTATTATATTTTGATTAAAAGTACACCATACTAACATGTAATGTAGGGAGTATAAGAGATTAATAAAATGATAGTATATATTTGAGATTAAATGAATAAGTAGTGGAAATGAATATCCATAATATTTTCATATATATTTTCTATTTTCTCAATTAGATATTTCAAATAGAAAATAAAATATTGTATTTTCTTTTATTTACATCAACTTAATAATTTGTTATGGATTAAATTTTACCATGCAGACATATCAAATTTTTTACGTATTAAATTTACAAAACTAAAATAGTTAAGGCATTGGAATTGTAGGAGAGTTACAAAAAATAATCCAAATAAACACAACAAATTTATAAGACCGTCAGCAATGTTAAAAAAAAAATGGGACGACGTATTTGAAGAAACATAGAAAATATAGGGAGAATGGCAAACATGGAGCCGTAATCTTATTTAACCATAGTTCATGTTTCTAATAGTAATAAACTAAAGTGCAATTAAGAAATTCAATATTAAAGTGGTTTACACGTGTACGGCTCTTGATTTGGTGGATGCACCCTGGGTGATGCCACCATCCAGATTCCCCAACATATTCTAATGTACAACATATGTAACTTTTCCTCGTCATTTAGTATATAATGTTATATAAATTCACGTAACTCCATATTTCATCTCATACGACCATCATATTACACGTTCACCCTTAATTCAAGAACTATAAAGTAAAAATTAAAGCAGTAGTACTAGGGGGAAATTCAACTAACTTAATTATATACGGAGACGATACGCGAGCCATACTAGATAAATGTATGGCATAAGAGGGTTTTTGGCTAGACAAGTTACTCAATCCCCATTGAGTAACTGTAGAGACCAAAGATCCTCCATACTCCAAAGATTTTCGTTCGATTCAGTTGGAAAAGGGCCTTGATAGGGCTCCATATTGCCGTCGAAGGAAGGTGGAGAGTAGGACTCAATTGCATGATCCGCAGGGCAAGAACTAGAGACTTGGTTTGTGCTAGCTTGATCATTACAATTATCTGCAGTTTGACCTGTACAGTTTTCCGCTTGCTTGATGTGCTTTTGGATTCGAGTTCTCCAATAATTCTTTATCTCATTATCCGTTCTTCCAGGCAAATGCTTCGCAATTTTTGACCACCTTTTCGGAAAATATGTAGGTTAAATTTTGAATCATAGATGTAATAAAATTGGTATTTACTTCATACCTTTTGGAGTATATAAAAATATCTCATCCTAATTCGTCATATTCAAACTATGAGTATTAAGTACCTTACATGTTAGTTGTTCTTGTGTGGAAGCGATATGCGCCTCATAAGTTAAAACCTATTAGCATCCTATAGAATATATAATAGGGAAGGATTTCCAACATCAAGATCTAATTTCTATTTGATCGATCTCCTATCTATAATATTATATAAATATATATCTTGTAATTTTGTGTATTATACAAGTTATGATTATTCCTATAAAAAAAAAAACAAATAGTATGTTTTAATGTAAACATGATGGCATGACTATCTACCACTTAATTACACCTCCCCTTCTTCATTTGTCCCTCTTCCTAGAAAACAAAATCTTTAAGTTTTAAAAATTTCTAATGTATAAACACACACACACACACACACACACACATATATATATATATATATATATATATATATATATATATCTGTATATTATCTATAAGAGTATAAAGCCACGTGAAATATCACAAATTTGTTACGGTGGAGCAAAAGTAATGTGTACTAAGATAGGTCTGGTCAAAATGATATCGATCATGGGCCACTTCTTTGCTGGAAAAATATTTCTTTTTTTTTTTTCATTTGCAATTTCACTTTCAAATATAATATAACACGCATATATATACATGTAGGATTAGCTAGCTATATAGCCAAAGGAAATTTGAAATCACGCATAAGTACATTAATTTAATTAACCATCTATCTTTTATTTATTTTTGAGAAAATTAACGATCTATCTTATGTATATGAGTTCTTATAAAGTAGATGGGACGGCTACCACTTTCATCGTTTTTCCTACATTAAACCTATGAGCATTTTATCCTACGAAAAATAATAATAAAGGTAGAAATTTATATATATATATATATATATATATAGTAACACGTGTAAAACGAGCATAATAAATTCAATCATGGGCCACTATTTTATAGTCAAAATCCCAAAAAATTATATCAAAACGAACTCGTGTCGAGGTAGAGAAATATAGCAAACCATGTTCTACGGCTGAAATTCAAAGTTTGTTGTCATTCCCAATTTATTTAAAGCAAGGTTGAAGGCAAATTCAAGAGTCTATCCATATTGAAAAAAAAAAATTGGGGAAAAAACACGAAGAAAAATATACTAGTAGAATATTATTAAATAGTGTGTGTGTGTGTGTGTGTGTGTGTGTGTGTGAACCCCTCACTATCACTTTGATACTCTTAAGCATGGCTGAGATCCATTTCCAAAAAAAAAAAAAGAATCTTCGAAATTTATTTTTCTCTTTTTCTATATATAAATTAACATAATTTTATATATTTATTTCGACGAAAAATGAAGAAAGTGCGACATCATCATTTGATTCTCGCCTCTCAGGTTGGTAAATATTTTAATTCAATCGTCATCTCCAAGGATTGGAGGGTTTTCTCAACAAAAAGTGCAATTATTTAATGGTTTTCTGTTTTTTACTTTGAAGGAAAATCGTATTGGTTTTTTGATTCCTAGGTTTTTGCCTCTCTTCAGATGATAAGTTTCAAAAGTTAAATAAAAAAAGGCAAAATCTGCATATAATATATATATATATATATATGAGTGTGTGAGTGTGTGTAACTAATTATTTCCGCGGCTGGAAAATCCTTTTTTCTTCTCAATGAAACACTTTTTTTTTAATCCCATTTTCCACAATCATGCATTATATCACTACTTATTTAATCTTCATTTATAGGCATATGGCAAAAACTCTCAAAGGGACAAAATCAAGGACATGCATAGGTCCTAACCATAAAGGGCTTTCTCTCTCCCCCTCACACACACACACACACACACATTAATTTTAATGCTTAATACCATGTCCTAAGTACGAAAGGTTCGATTCAATTAAGATGCAAAAATAAACCATAAAATTGAAAATGAGCATAGAAGAAAATGTTTTGAATTTAATTTGGGAGGGGCCCTTTTGTTAGAAAAAAAGGACAAAACGATATGGCAAATGTCAATTTCAACATAAGTAGGCAGCAATTGGGAGCTTCTCTTTCAAGTGATTGGAGGTCTAAACATGTGATTTATTGCTATGGGTTCTCCTAAATATGGAAAATTCCATTGCCCCATTCTCTTTGGCTTCTCCCTCACAACGTGTTTCTGTTTGCAACCTCTCTCTTTTTCCGGAACTAACTTATTTATTTTTTTATTAAGATTCATAGAAAATAAAAAAATATAAAACAATATTACTTGATTAATATGGAAACAAAAATTATATATAGTGTTTAGTAAATATTCAATTTATGAAGGATATTCATTAAAGTTTTTCGAGAAAGATAAGGGTCGGAAAATATTTTGAATGCCATAAACTGCAAAATTGCATGTTTCTTTGCGATGCCTCTCTCTCTCTCTCTCTCTCTCTCTCTCAAATGAAAATGCCCAAATTGTCACACAATAAGTGGCTGCACCAATATCCTTTCAAAAAAAAAAAAAGTGGCTGCACCAATATTAAAAGAAACGAGACGGTGGATTAAGTTATCGGACAAAAATAAAGTACAAGTTTTTATTTTTATTTTTTCATTTTTAGGTTATCAAAATTTGTTAATTGAAAATCAGATTATACCATTTTTTAATAAAAATGCGTAACGCAAATATAAATAAGACATACCTGTTTCCCCACTTAGCATGCAGCTCCATAATCAAAAGCTGCTCCTCCGCCGTGATGTTTCCGCGTCGAACGTCCGGCCTAAGGTAATTAAGCCACCGGAGGCGACAACTTTTTCCGGTGCGCTTCAGCCCTGGATTCAAATTGAACACATTCAAAAACATAAATAAAGAATTAGGTTGTTTCCTTCAAATATCAATATTAAAAACGAAGAAACTGTGTATTAAAGAATTATAAACTCGTACATACATACACATACATACATAGATTATAACACACACACACACACACACGTGTTTGTGTGTTTATTTACCTGCAGATCGAGCTAGTGAGTTCCAAACGCCTTCTCCATGATTTGCAATGTAGTTCATGAGAATCAGATCTTCTTCCATCGTCCATGGTCCTTTCCTCACTTCAACATCTACAGATTTGCATGGTTTTTTATCCATCTTGCGCGAGAGATATAGTGAGAGAGAGAGAGAGAGAGAGAGGGGGGGGGGGGGGATACTTATTGTAGATAATCTGAGAAAATAATGGAGGTGGTGCTCAATTTATAAAGGCTGATAAGAAAGATTTTTCCAGTTAAACGAGCTATTAATTGACAAATTAATGGAGATCTTTTAACCTAACTTTGTTTCAATATTGGTAATTGCTAATTAGGGTTGTAATAATATTGCTTACAGACTCAAAAGTATGCATGGGACTTGGGGTGTTAATGAACGGGGACGTTGTTCGATTTATTTTGAATTGAATTGTGATTGATCACTACGTATTATTTTATCAACCATATGTTAAAATATCTTGAATGGGAGTTATAGTACACAATTTGATCATGGCTATTTTACATTTGTAATTTCTTTCTTGTATCAATCTTTAAATCTCATCTAATTAATTTAAAATGTCTTTAAATAATATTGTGTAACTTAGCAATGAAGGAAATTTTAACAAAGTTTGAAATGAATAATCAAATTAAATAACTACATATAATTCAATATTCAGCCGCAGTACAAATTTGTGATCACGCATGGTCGAGAACCTTAACTATTGTTTAGCTTACTTTAAAGAGCATATATAATAACATGGTAAAAGTGATAAACTGGCAAATATTTTTATGGACATGACTAATGCATTATATATATATATATATATATATATATATATATATATATATAATTAGGATCATATAAGAATGATCCTTATTCTAAGAAATGGGAATAATCTCCACCACTTATCTTGTGCATCTCGTTATGAAGGGTGGTGCATGCATGTGGTGCATCTCGCTATGCACTGTGGTGCATGTAGAACATTTTTTCAATTTTTTTTTGTAAGGTCTGATTTTTCAATAAAGTAGAGTGCATCTCATTTCAACGTATGGTACATCTAGTTTCACGTTATGATGCATCTCATTGTACAGTGTGATGCATCTACCAAATTGTGGTTCATGAGATGCATCACTACGTGTACTGATATGCACGGCACAATGTAAGGAGATGCACCACTAGGTGTGATATGCACTATGTTTTACGAAAAAATCAAACCTTAAACAACAACAAAAAAACTGAAAAAAATCAAAAACTGAAAATGTTGTAGATGTACCACAATGTGTAACGAGATGCATCATACAATGTAACAAGATGCACCATATTTTATGAAAAAATTAAACAGAAAAAAAAATAGCGCGTGAGTTACACGCGCCGCGCGTGTATCTCACGCGTCCGCCTTATACTTTGCGATGTATGGCCTATATTCATTCCTATTTCTCACTTTAAGGACTCTTTTCACCACAACTCATCCCTCTATACATGTGTGTGTGTGGGGGGAGGGGGGGGGGGTACGTACCTTGAAATACATGGTTTATGGCTAATTTTATTTTTGCACGTAACTTTATTTGATCACTAAATACATGAACTTTAATTAAATAAGTAGCAATTACTATAACATCATTTCCGATCAACTAAATTCAACATGTTTCAGAATTGAATATCATCACATTATCCCTCCATGATAATATTATCTACAATTGCATGGAAAAGGAAGGAAAAAAAAAGGTTATCGAATTTGTTTCGTTTTATCTAATACTTCCTCCGTCCCACCAGGGTTATCTTATTTCTTTTGGGCACAAGATTTAAGGAGAAAATAATTAAGAATTAATAATATGTTTAGTGGAGTTTTTAAAGTAAAATAAAGTGGGTAGAGAGTAAATAGTGACATAAAGTGGTAAAGTAAAATAAAGTGGGTAGAGGGAGAGTAAATAGTGAAATAAAGTGAAAAAGTGAGTAGAGAGAGAAGAAGAATAGTGAATGACACAGAAAATGAGGAGGAAAAGTATGATGATAGGTGTGAAGTGGATTGTTTAATAAAATAATTATCTTCTAATTATTTCCAAAAAAGGAAACATGACAAGAATAACGGGACAACCCGAAAAGGAAAACAGGACAAAAATAACGGGACGGAGGGAGTAAAAGTTATCCAATTTATAAAATATAGTATATGAAAAAATAAAAAAGCAAAAAAAAAATATATACTCAATTTTCTACTCTCTCCGTCTCATTCATTGTCTCACTTCATTTCAGCACGAAGATTAAAAAAAAAGGAATTAAATGCAAAGGAAAAATTTAATTGTTGATGATAAAGTTGTTTTGATTGAATTATCACTTTTTCTAAAAATAAATTACTATAAATATAGTACTTAATCAATAAAATATTGCACATCAAGTGAGTTAATAAGTCTAATTTTTGTCAAAAATAGAAAGTGGAAAATATTAAGTATGATATTTAAAAAGAAAAGCGAAATAAATTGAACGAGAAAGGAGGAAATATCATTTTTCACATACTATTTAAAAATAAAATTAAAAAGAATAACCGAACCGTCTCTTGAAAAAATAATCACTTTAACCCTCCTCCCGCCGCCTACCCCAAGAAAGTAATGTACTACTCTTTTAAATTGTACAAAAGTCAAATTAAATGGTACGAGGATACTTCCTGGCATGCATCTGCCTTGCACGTGTACGTGTGCATATATAAAATATTTATTTCATTTTTCGAATTCTTTTATAAAATCCAACTCAATGGGTTAAAGTCTATCTATTAGTTTTACAATGTGTGCAAAATATTCAAATTCATATATAGAATTAAGGTATCCCTTCTAATTACTTAAAAAAAAAACCTTCCCTTTCTACATTTCGAGATAGTACACCTTTACTTTACCTTTATCTTGTAGTAATAAATATTTTCCCTATTTTTGATAGTTAACTTTATATATACATAACCCCACTATTATTGCAAACATGTGACACGCGAGTGTTGGCACATTGGCAGTTTCGAAAAAGTTAAAATAAATGCATATGTTAACTTGGGAAAAATTACATACTGTGTTATATTCGTGAATTCATTATGAAAGAGAGATCATTTGGAAATATGCTATATAAAAAATGCACTATTTTCGAAGGAAAGATGGTTCAATAAGAAAAGATAATAAAAAAAAAGATAGATATATATATACCAAATTATTTAATTACTCGTTCAAGAAGTTTGGAGGACAAAATTGTTTACATGGATGTATATATTGTGTCAAATCGAACACCCACTGATTTGACTAACTTAGATGTCTTGTATTGAAATAATAGCAACTTATCTTACTTTTAATCCGAATTGTCGACGTCATTCAGATATTTTCTAGATATAAATATGGAAAGTTTAAATAATAGAGTGGTCACGAGAAACTCCCTTGACCCTCGCATTATTTCCCTAATTTTCTCAGTAAACAAAATTTATGTTTTACGCCTTCCGTCTACGATAAGTGTGATTTAATTTTCTGTTTGGGCCGTTAGCGGTAAGTGTGGTCCTTTTATAAATAGAAATGATCCCACTTATAAAGTTAACTCTTTTATCTTGTCTTCTTCATTTGAGGGCAAAAAGGTTCACATTCTCTACTCATAATACTTCTACTACTTACTCTCATCCACTCTCTCTCTCTTAAAACCTATGTCATTCCCTCACGGACCATACTTATCATGAACGGAGGAAATACTATTTTGTTATATTTATCAACTTATAATAATATCATCAACCGAGGGAGTACTAGGATGGGTGACCTCCCGGAAAGTTTCTCGTGTTGCACCCCTTTTGAAACACCTTCACGCATTATTTAAATTTCCTTGTAATGTTGTTAAAAATAAATAAAAAATAATAATATAATTATAGGTTGTCCTACGTGAAACGGATTATAGTTAGTTCAGAACTTGACTATACACGCATTATAGTAAACGACTTTTTTTTAAATGTTTGATAAAATAAAGTTGAATTGGAAGAATTAATTTAAAATTCTATCAAAACCCATTCCAGCATGTACAATGAATGGTTGGGCTTTTAAGTCCCAAGGTAGTCAATTTTTTATAGTATTTATTGTAGTTTCGGTAAGGGTTTCAATTATTGTTAGCCCTAGCTAGGGTGAAAATGGCTATAGTGGTGAAGTTTTTAGCCATAGCAAAATAAATTTTATTTATACTCACATAATAAAAAAAATTAAATAAAGCGATGTGGCAACCATAGCATCGGCTAGCGAGGGCGAGATGCCAGGTGAAATTCCACCCTCGCCATCACCCGACATAGAGGGCCAACGACTCTCACCCTACCTCAGCTTATCGCCCTACCCATAGCCCTCTCGTTATGGATGCCCTTAAGGTTAATAATATTGTGTGCGGATAATTGTCATGAATTATTTCGGTAAATTATCCATATCAACACTCATGAATAGGATCAGTTGCGAAAAAAAAAACACAAATTTCAATATATTATAGAATTATTAATTTTATTTCAAACATTACATTATATTTCAATATAAATGTGGGGTACAAGTACATTTATTAAAGAGCTTTGCTCTCGAATTGTGAAAGTGGTTGAATCTGTTCGGTTTAATTAGTTGTAGCCCGATTCAGTCCGAATAACATTTTATGTGCAAAAGTTGAACTTCAAGTGAGGCCAAAATATTGTGGCTTTGAAATCGGGCCATCTCACTGAGTCGACCCACTCTTTTAACACTTCTACTATGCAGTTGGCGGCAGTGCTCGAGTCCATTGTGGCGCTTGTTGCTTTAAAATTAATATTGATGTAATTAATTTCGAATTAATTTTCTATCTGAAATTAATACTTTTTTTCTTCTACTTCTTCTTCTTAAGTAGAGTATTTATTTTTTAGTTGGAGGAGATGGATGGGATCAAACTTTTATTTCTCGCATATTCTGTAGAATATACAAATATCACTCTCCCACTAACACTTTTTAAATCGATACGGTTCTTTTTCTAATTTAATTTCAATTAGTTTCACTGAATTTTGAGATTAATGATGATAAAAACTACTCACCAATTAAAGTCTTACAAAAACAGAGAAGATACCAGTATAGCTAGGTAAGGAACATTACGGTGTGACAATCTTAAAGCATATATATTTGTAATCGTGAGAAATTACCACAGTAATATGTGTGTTAGTCTAGCAGTGACATAGACTGCATAGTAAATGTCTTAAGCTTTGTGTGT
The DNA here is from genome assembly GCA_029490685.1 of Schizonepeta tenuifolia. Lineage (NCBI taxonomy): Eukaryota > Viridiplantae > Streptophyta > Magnoliopsida > Lamiales > Lamiaceae > Schizonepeta > Schizonepeta tenuifolia. The sequence goes on from CM055958.1 coordinate 70,620,897, forward strand.
GTTAGCCTAGTGGTGGTGTGGTTAATGTCTGGACCAAAGGTCACGGGTTCGAGTCTATCGTCACACGGTATTTAAATTTCTTTGTAATATGTTATTAAGAAAAATGTCTGAAGCTAAAAAAAATTCGAGTTCAAGTCAAGCGAGCGCAAAAAAAAAAAAAAATAGTACTACCTATCAATAAATATATGCACGCTTTCTCTCTGGTTTCGGAAAAGAAACGCGCGTTCTCTCTCTTACGTATTCGGAGTCAAACGATTAATACAAATCCGCGTGATGATGACAAAGCCACATAATTACTTGGAAATTACAGGGACAATTAACTAAATTGAGTGCACGCTACAAGCCTACAAAGACTTAAAAACAAGAAAAGCATTATTATCTTTAGAAAACCAATATAGAGGGTGTTTGGCTAAGCTTTTAAGCTTCTTAAAATAACTTATAAGGTACTCACTATTAAGGATTTAGGTGCTTATAAGCTGTTTTAAGGAGCTTTTAAGCTCAACCAAACACCCTCTTAATTGTCCCTAATTTATCAACTGCATGATTGATTAATGTCCTATTCATTTCCTTTCAAAAAAAAAGTAAATACATGTCATATTCATTTAAATTAATTAATTCACTCCATACGCGCTTCAAACATACTGTTAACTTATAGTGTAAATTACTCCAAGTTAGAATATATTTCGTACGGGAATAATGGAAATAATGGAAATAATGATAGTGAACTTGATTTTTTTTTTAAATACTATATACATTACATTAATGAGGTTTGAAAAGTCATGTGAATATTAGAAAATTGTGTAAAAATGGTGTTGGATCTTGCAATTGATTAAAAGGAATTTGAAATTTCCAGGCTAATTAAACAACATCGATTTATAGACATGGATTAATAATCGAACGTGACAAATGAGTTTGCTGGATTTTTTTTTTTGAAAAGCAGTATATTGGTGTTTCATAATGCAATAAGTTTTTGATATGAAAATTACAAATTGTTGAATATGAGAATTCTGCACATTCTATATAATTTTCTACTACCTTCTTTTATATGTTTAATATGAATATTTGATCTGTTTCACACAATTAAGTACTAATTAAAACTGAACATGCCCAAGTTCACACATTCAATGTTTGCCGAGTAATAATAGAAGGAGAAAATGCAACTGTCCAATATAAACGTCTCAAAATAGTAGTATAGATAAATCATAAAAGCATGTGGAATGATGCACAGAGCATATGAGAATTATGTGCCCATATTGTTCAAGAATAATGGACTATGTATTTATTATTTATTCATTAGAATCGGGATCTTCATAAGCGTAGTCGACAAGGCCAAGGGTATATATTATTTATTATATCGAGTTTATGAACATTTACGTGAAAGTTAAATTCTTTATCCTGTCACTAATACAATATTCTGTTTTTTTTTTTTGTGTGCAAATAAAATTTAGTCAAGTATATGCACGAGGGATGCACAACCCAAATAAGAGAGATACAAAGTTTAAGAGAACGGAAACAAAAGACACAAGGTCTATAAAACAAGATAATGAGTTGGATTACACATCTAATGCCCTACACTAAAATAAGAAAATCTACTATCGAGATTTGAAATCCAAAATAAAAAACTAATACTCCCTCCATTCTCAAATAAGTGTCCTAATTACCACTTTCTCTTGTCCTCAAATAAATGTCACACTTACACTTTTCGTACAAAAGTAACCTCCACCTTTTGCAATATTTACTACCCCTTGTCATTCTGGACCCATAATTAATTCCCTAATCTAATTCCCTAATTTCAACCCAAATCAGGAAAACAAATCCATCCACAAGCCATCATCACCGCCGCCGCCGTCGAGCAGCGGCTCATCGCCGAGCGGTGGCTCGCCGCCTAAATCCTCCAGTCCGCCGCCGCCTTCTGGTAAGGAGAAAGACAACTCTCCGCCTTCCGATTGCGACAGCAAATCTCCACCGCCGCCGAAGTCGTCTAAGTCGGACGGCTCGCACTCGCGAGGGCAGTATGCATAAGGTGAAGAAGAAGCTAAAGAAAGTTGATGGTATGTTTATTTCAGTTTTAATTTGTTCTCGTGTGAGAGAATTAGGGTTAAATTGAAGGTGTTCTGCAAATTTTTGAGGGAATAGTGGTGTTGGGAAATGCAGATCCGGCAAGCCTAATCCACGCGCTTGAGAAGGCAGGGAAGCACACCGAGTTGTGGGGACCACTGCAGAAGGGCGGGGGCGGCGGCGGCGGAGGCCAGTTACCGATCCAGCTCAACAAGTTTCAGGTCGAGAGCCTCAACAAGAATCAGAAAAAGGGAAATGAGCAGCAACAGCAGCAGCTGCAACTGCAGCAGAAGATGAAGAATGGGGGATTTGTTCAAGTTCCTCTAATGAAAGGCTCCAAGTATGATAAATTTGCGCCGGCCAAGGACCACGGCCACAAGTCGGTCAGGTTCGACTTGCCTCAGCATGAGGGCGATGACGATGATGACTACGATGACGACGACTTCGAGTTTGATGATTTTGACGAAGATGATGAGTTTGAGGATGAGTTTGGTGAAGGAGAAGTAGCTTTTGTGAAAAAAAAAGCAGGTAAATGAACAAAAAAAAAGCCAACCACCGAAAATAACAATATCCAAAAAGTAAACAAGGATTAGGAAATTAAGTGTGTCATTACCATTACCCCTACATCCTAATTTTTATCCCACTCAAAACACTTTTATCAGCTTTCTTAAATCGCGTGTCCAAACCCAAATGGGACACTTATATGAGGACGGAGGGAGTATAATATTCTGTGTATATTTGTGAATTGTCATTTAAAATTAACCGATGTAATTATCCAATTTAATGTACAAAATAGGCACTCTAGTTCATTTTTTCCTCACACTGACACCAATGCATAAACTTCACCCAAGTATAACTAAAATTTATACATTCATATATGACAATGTGATATGCTGAGCTTACTGCAAATGTGAAGATAAAAAGAGATTCAAAAGAGAAAGGCAGCGAAAATAATTTAAAACAAACAAATAAATATACAAATGCTGACATGATTGCCACATCAGCATCGCGCATCCATTTAAATTGCTCAGTATATTAATGCTCTCTGTATATATTACTACTTTCCTCTAGGCTTTCAGACATAAATTTAATTCTCCATCGACATTATTATTACTTTTATAGATTTTATAAGCTATTTTAAAGAGTTTATATAAGTTCATCCAAACATTCCCTTAATCTTTTATCATATAAATGTATATGACAACGATTTGTAATATTTTTATTATAATTATTTAATTAAAAAAAATTGAAGATAAAAATTTATTATTTGAAAATAACTGAGGATTTCACTTTCTTTTGACAATAGATAAAGTCCACATAATTTATTCCGGGACTCCTCGTCTTGATAAAGTCCACACATTCTCAAATATTTTTAAAAAATTGAGAAAAATGAAATATTCTCTAGACTGTTGACCTTCAGAAAAATCATTGGGGCCCGCAATATGAAAGCTGGTTGCGATTCCAGAAAAAGAAAAATCATAAAATCTCTGTAAAAATGGGAGTTTAGTTTCACCAACCAAAATCATTAATGTACAATAACACTACATCAAAATAAGTTACTACAATTCTTCCTTTGCTTGGTCTGCTATTCTTTTTTCTATCCAACTTTATTACAATAACTAATTGTCTAAACATACGTGTAAGAATTTTTGGACTTTTGGAGAGTAATGAGAAATTCTTTTGTGGGTATACATGTAGTACACTCACTTCTCATATGTTAATATTTAATAATATAAATTATAATATTAAAATAATGTTATGTGAGAGGTAAGTGTACTACACAAGAATTTCTGGAGAGTAATATTGACAAATTTATAAATGAGATTGTGTTATAAGGTTTTGCTCGTTTTCTAGTTAGGTAATTTTGCTTGCAAAAGATGAGCCCTCCTCCTTCGTTGTTTGCAAGTCAACTCAAAATATCTATTTATATGTACCGTGTGTGTATACTACTAATATCTTATTAAATTTACTATAATTAAATTAGTGAAGTAATAATTCAACTGTAGGTTTAATATTACACTAATGCTAAAGAAAGTAAAGGGTTTGACTCCACAACGAAAAAAATTGCAAATTAAGTTTTCATTTCGACATACGCGAATGCGACAAAATGGTCGGCAAAGAGAGTTCCCATAATAGGAAAGTGGTAGCCAGTTAAATATTTTCTTTCTCTGACGTGGATAAGCAAATTAATCGGAAAATAGAAAGTGGTATCCAGTTAATTAAGTAGTTTGATTTGTGCAATGAACATGTAATGATACGTATACTTGAAATAAAGTACTTTGACACATAAGCGCAAAAAAACTTTTCTTGGGCTAATTTCCTATTAACGCTTGAACATTGATTTAATATGAATATTTCAATAATGTTGTCAATTGCGACGAGAGGTCATTTCTTGGTGATGTGAAAGTTCTTGACCGATTGCCACATCATATTTCTGATGGTAAAAAAAAAAACCAAAAAGTGTTAGTTTTGCTACGATAAAAGGTGGTAATATATTGAATTATTCTGAATTAATTGATAAAATTACAAAATAAATTCGCGTAATAATCGGCAATTAACCTTTTTATCTGGCTCTTTTTCTTCTTCTTTTTTTTCTGAGGCAATAACACCAATCACGTCGACACTACTCGTGTTTTATGCAATACATTAAAAATTAAACTAAAGAAAAAGTTAGTTTAGAAAAATAATAATATGTATTTTTATTGGACTTTTATTAAAACATGAACATAGGCTTTCAATTATTCTTAATATGATTATTGAGCTTAATATATTTGGGTATATATATGGTCAAGTTGAAAATCTAAGTTTAGGCGTTTGTATCGTAAAATCAAAACAATGAACACTTTCTAAGATCTTTTGTTTGTTTCAATTCCATTTATAAGTAAAATATAGAATTTGTGGATGAGACGGAAAGTGTCTTAGCTGTTGATTTAAAGATCTATGAGAGAGAACGTAGACAAGATTTGATGAAGAGCATGTAGAATTAGGTATTGAGAATCACTTCTTATCCACACACAAAAAGTCTTACGAGGGGGAAGACAAGAAGGGACAAAATCAATTGCTATAGATTATGATTTATTGTTTACAGATAAGCTATTAAGAAATTAATTAATCGATCGAGGGTTTGGAATGATTGATTCCTAACATGCCATGGTCCCTCTTTAAATCGTCCACCCACCCTTGATACAAATACGTATTAATTAATGTAGTCGTTTATTGATTTTGTTGGAACGTAAAATGAAATAGCATTAATGACATAGCTAGAGTTAATAGGTGGAAACGAAGATGTCATATACCGTGAATGTACACTTGGTTGTTCATCCGACCATATATCCCACGCATGACGACGTTTACATGTGTAAGATCGACCGATGTATTATATCGTGAAATGTATATTTAGTACCCTATACTTATGTCAAAGTGTGGTAAGTCACTACAAATGCAAGTTTGCTAGAATTGTTTCATGGAAAGAACTCCATTTTGAGAAAAATGAAAAGTTTTTGGGTGTTGATGATTTAGGTTACTAATCTTGGTCCGTACTAGCCATTAGGTGCAAATCTTGTACTTTTTTGTCCTTGGAAAGTGTGTTAACGAAAAGAAATTTAGTATGACGGACACTAATTTAGGGCAATAATCTTGGTAAATTGCAGCTAGTTGATTAGCTCCAATTTAAGCATGTATTATGGACCTATATTGTGTAGATGTGTAGATAGCACATTTGTATTTGTTTTAAAGGTGACGATGTACTCTTACAAGTAAAGTAGATTAATTTAACACGGGGCCATTCAATGCGCATTGAAAGTAGTGATTGCAGACTCCCACGATATTAATAAAAATAATTGTCTCTTTGGGGATAGTCTAGTGATAAAAGTGGGCGCTTGAGACTGAAAGGTTGCAGGTTTGAACCCCATGATACATACGTCTCTATAGGTCGAGACTGTCACACTTATACTTGAAAAATGTGATTTACCTGCCCTGTGTAGTTTGCAGGCTATTACACAAGGGACGGGGGTCTCCCCAGTGCGCAACGAAAGTAGCAGTTGTGGATTCCCACAACATAAAAATAATAATAATAATAATAATAATAATAATAATAATAATAATAATTGAATTACTCGTGACGGAATGATTTTGAGTTGTAATCATAAAAATATACATTTAAATAAGGCATTAAAGTTGGATTTATTATGGGTTGATACTTGATAGCACTTTTGCACTAGTATTATATCATTCAACACTAGCAAATGATATTATCATACGTTTCCAGAAAATTCAAGTTAGTGGAGTAGATGAACTTGTAATTGAATGTATGAGTTCTAATCTCATAAACTCAACATTCAGCAGACCATATGCAGCTTGAATGGCGAGAGAGATAAAAGAAAAAAGAAACCACTATTCGGCAACATTTCAAAAATAGCATCTTCGAATTTCTCCTCATCACAAGATAAATTTATCTCAAATCATAATGAATTGACATTTGAAGTCATTAAATTTTGTCATCAACATATAGAAAATATCAAGCCCAGCAAAGGGTTTCCAAGAGATTGAAGTGTCATTAACAAGCACCACTTATTAATCTTTCATAGTGTTTGCCACATGTCATGTAGTCAAGCAAAGACAAACAAACTTAATAATCACTTAATTAAAAACAACTTTAATTTCTCCATAGCTTATAGCTTTCCCAATAGAAGAACCCACTTTGATGACTAATCTATTCACAAATTTTCCCAAAATGAAGAAAAATTCAAAAGAGATTAAATGGACTTTTCACTTTTTAATAATCAAAAGCTAAAAAGCCCCCAATATGCAAAAGTGTTTTATTTAACTTAAATCCTCACCACAAGCCATTTTTGTGGCCAATAGGATCAAGTGGGCCTAGATTACGACAGGTAAAATCACAACCACAAATCATGGAAAATAAATAAATACTTAATCATGATTTTTTTGGAAGTTGTTGTTTAATCTTAACTAATTATCACTATTTTAGTATGATCTTCACGAGGCTTTCGCTTCTAAATAAGTTCTTGTTAGTTTATTAATGGGTTTATGAACGTGACTGATAACTGTTTTTGTGGGATTAATTCATCTTTCTTGTTTTTTGTCCAATGTAGGTGCGAATTTCCCCTTAATAATTATTATGCTAATACGACAACAGTTTACGACTCGATCTTTTGCGTACATCTTCTTATAAGGCAAAAACTCTGGTGTAATTGTTGCACTGTAGAACACCTGTCCGTTTGATCCGATCCGACCCGTTTGACCCAAATTTGACCCGGGTCAACCTCCTTTTGATCAGTTTTTTTTTTTTTTTCATTTTTTTTATTGTTTGCTCTTCTTCTATGGTCAAGATTCGAGCGAGTGAAGCCGAAGGCTTCGGAGCGAGGCGAAAAAGTCAAAATTGTTGCCCGCCAATTATCCTTATTTTTGTAATCGGAGTGAAGGTCGAGCTGTAAAATTGGAGCCTAAGGCTCCGCCGGGGAAAAAAATCTGGAAAAAAAAAGGCGCGTGAGGCCCACGCGCGGCGCGTAGACCTCACGCGAGGGTCGGTTGGGGCGCGTGGGCATGTCCGGTCGGGTCGGGCACTGTTCCACGATGCATAATTCTGCACCGGAGTCCAGCTCTTTTTATAATGTATTGTAATCGTATTATTTTGGATCAAGTCCAAAACAGTGCACTGGAGATTGAATTTTAAATAAAACCACGTTATTTTAACAAAATTTTGTTTTCGTTGGGTGATTATAATTTCATTATAAAGTTTAATTTGTAAATTCAATAACGAAGCTGCAAAAATTGCAAAATAAGTGACAGTAATAACGATAGAGTTACGTATACAAATTACTGAGCACTATTTTCTCAGCAATTAATCCGCAACTCAAACAGGCAATTGTAGCAATAGAAATCGAGTATCGTATCTTCAAGGACTATTAAGACGAAAATAAAGTGATAACGAAATTTGTACACTTTCCTACTATTCAAGCTCTAAGATTAGTCATGATTTTTGGATATTTCACTTGAAGAAACAAGAAATCTATAATTAAAGGACAAACAAAGGAAAATAAAGCAATAAATTATCGAAAAGGACAATAATAAATTGGGATTGATTCTAGGAACCTTGCCCGACTCAAAACGATGGGGAATTAGGCTATTGATCTAGTTAACTATTTTTAATCCAATCGAAGCAAATGAATCACATAAATATGCACGAACTCTCTCTCGAAAAGAAAGCACACGTTGATCAATCACTCATCTATCTCGACTAAGACTCAAGACGAAGAATTAACTCCCAAAAGCACCAAAGATTTACATCTTTTATGAATAAATTAATCTCCGCTAGGACTCATAACCATTCATATCATGCAAACTTGAATTCAATGATCATAAAAACCAATTAAGCATTTTTACGAACACTTAGCATGTTAAAATATAGGCTACCTATTCTAACATGAGAAACAAACACCAAGATGCACAAGCAATAGATTGGAAGGTAAAATAACATCAATAAGTAAATTCCACCATCAATTGAGCCTCACAACTTCCTAGAATCAACTAAAGATTTAGCTAGATATAAAGAAGAAATAGCAAAAGAAAAGAGAATTAAAAGCATAAATTAGAGATACTAATAAATCTAAATGGAGAAATCTTCAATTGCAATCTTCAAAGCATCCAAATCAAGTCTTCAATTGAAATCTAAAAGCTTAAATCCTAAGGAGAATGTTGGAAATTGAAATTCAAAATATAGATTAAGAATGTCTTACAAATGGGAGAAGACCCCCTTTAAATAGGAAAAAAAAAACTAGAGTAGAAGACAAGTCATAAGTGAGGGGTATGATGGTAATTTTGGCACAAATTTCGCATGGGCTCGGCCAAAGTACGTCGAAATGCGACCGCTTGGAATTGGGCACAAGTTTGTGCTCCGTTTTTAAGTGGGTGTTTTTTTCGGAGCACGAAGTGTCTCGTTTTGAGGTGTCTCTGCAGTTATATGCCCTGGTTCAATCGGGAGCTTGAGATGGAGCACAAAGATGTGCTCAGTTTTAAGTGGTCACTTTTGTTGAGTACGAAGTTTGGTTTGAACGTTGGCGTGCCTCGTTGTCGTCAAACGCATTGAGCCTTCGTTACTTAGCCAAATTAAGCACCGACTTCACTCACGAGCTCCAAACTACACCTTTTGAGCATTTCATTCTTTAAATATCAGCAAAATTTCCTATAAATACACAAAAACAAACCCCGAGTATTAAATTCTTCAAAAAGCAATATTTCACAATAAAGCTCATCATACACACAAATTTACATTCTAAATCATTTAATTAAAACTCTAAAATTATACAAATCTCAAGATTATCAATTACGGCAGCGGTTAAACTAGTGGAGTAGCTCACATTGCAGCAAAATAATCGTTCATTTGATGAATTTTTGTCATACACTTCTAAATTGATTGAATATGTTATATTGAGCAAGAAACTATTTTGGTAAACAAAAAATTACACCTTGAAAAACTTAGGTGGACATAGATATATAATATATTAAAATAAAAGTTAACAACTGCTTTCAAATCAATTTTAACTACCTCTAATTAATTTTGACAATTTCACAATTTTCGGAATAGTATTTCCTGTTAACTATTGACTAGCATATAACCCGTCGAGAATCGACGAGAAATTATAAAAATTAATAAAATTATTAAATAGTACTAATATGTGATTGATTAAAAAAATATTATTTGTTAATTATTTTAGCGTTAAATAATTCGATTATGCAATCTACTAAACTCGCTTAGAATTTATATCCCTTGAACACATCTCAAATTCAATTAAAAAGTAATTTTACCACATGTTTACGTCTCAAACCCATATACTTATGTTTGTAAAAAATTATAACTAATATATTCTCATTACTTTCGATAATTGTTAAAGCTCTGTTATTCTACAAAATCGATATGGGCAAAAATATATTTCTCTCTCGAAGAAAAGCGACTCTTAAGCTGAAATTTTTAGCTTTTTTATTAAGAAAAAGAGGCAAGGAAAGGAGCGGGTAGTGAGAGAGAGAGAGAGAGAGAGAGAGAGAAGAGATATATAAATAGCGAATAATACTATAGATGTTAAGATTGTCTATAAGATGAAAGTGACCCTAAATACCCGACATTATGAATTCAACACAAGATTAAGAAAAAAAAATAAGTTAAACCACCGCTTCACAATCATCCCTTCTTCCCCGACGGTTCCAACCTGGAACCGGCCTATTGACTACAATACTGATTTTAAATTATATAAATAATCATCTTCCAAATATATTCACAAAAAAATTAATGATGACATTTTTTTTCTTTTTACCTGATTAATATTTAATTATATGTATAACTATATTCCAAAAATATTCACACAATATTTAATAAATAAAATTTAATTATAAATCGTAGTAATATATAAATATCATCTTCCAAATATATTCATAGAAAAATAAATGATGACATTCGTTTCTTTTTTACCAGTTTCGAGAATAACTTTTTTAACTAAAAATAGAACTTCAAGAATTATTTCACTATGTACTTGGTAATTTTTCCTTTTTACAAAACATTATGTGGAATGATTGTGATTCATAAAATTATTTAGTCAATGATATAAGATAAAAGTTGACCATGAATATCCTTAATTTTATGAATTCAAAATATATATATATAAAAAAAAGTTGTTCCGCAAGTACTGAATCGGCCCATCTACGCGCACGATTCTTGATTTTTGGTACATATTCCATGTTTTTCAACGGAGACGATTAATAAAACAATTTGAGATGATGTGTTTAGGATTATTCAAACTTGTTTGAAATTTATATACTCGTACTTGTTTAATATCCGATTAAAAAATTAGTCATTTGTGTTCCTTTATGGAAAAAAAATCCGTATATTAGTCTACCGGCACAATTCTGCATCGGAACTGGCCCGTTGACCATGACTGTGATTTATAAATGCGTAATTTATAAAATTTATTTAGAATTTATATAGATCCAAAAATTTAATAAAAATAATGATTGTACTATTCGTTAATCGTCCTTAATCGTATAGTAATATTCGTTAATTAAAATTATAAATTATGCAAAGTTGGAAACCCAACTACAAATAACGTAAAAATTATTTCATAAATGACGATTATAGATTTTAGAAAATACATGGGAAAAAAGCAAAAAATGAAAAAATTTTCGAGTGTCAGTTAGGAATTGTCTCGTCTACCCCACGGTTCCAAATCAGAATTGACCCGTTAACCATGATTTTGATTTATAAATGCACAATTTATGACGATTTTAGATTTTAGAAAATACATGAAAAAATTGAATAAAATGAAAATTTTAAAATTAATAAGAATAAAGAATGAAAATATGTCACGTGGGATCCCGAGTTGAGGTACCCGTCAGTTAGGAATTGACCCGTCTACCTAATTAATTGACAAATTAGAAATTACTTATTTTTTGTATTAAATTAAATAAAAAATATTAGACTATTGCCAAATTTAATTTGGTATTTCAATAAATTATCCAAACTATTTTGGAACCATTTAGTTTGTCAACTAATAAATTGGTTCCCTAATAAAAATAATTATATATTCGACCAATTAATAAATTGACCAAAATAAAATAACTTAAACTATAAAAATATAGCAGTTATTTATTCAGCCGATTAATAAATAAATTGACCAAATAAAACTTCTATAAAAAATAATTATCTATTCGGCCAATTAATAAATTGACAAAATTAAATTAAATTAAACTATAAAATATAGTTATTTATTCGGCCGATTAATAAATAAATTGGCCAAATAAAACTGGTGGAGCTAAAAATGAGAAAATATTGATTCTAGGTACTTATAGACTTTTCAATAGGTGACGTTTCATTGAGAAACCGATGTGGGACACAAGACTAGTATAGATATTTAAAATCTATTATTTTACATTTAAAAATTCAAGAATTTGAGAATTTTACATTTAAAAATTCAATAAATAACTGCTATATTTTTATAGTTTAATTTAATTAAATTTGGTTAATTTATTAGTTGGTCGAATAGATAATTATTTTTATTAGGGAACCAATTTATTAGTTGACAGAATAAATGGTTCCAAAATAGTTTGGATAATTTATTGGTTGACCGAATTAAATTTGGAAATAGTCTAATATTTTTTTATTTAATTTGATAAAAAAAAAATAATTTTTAATTTATCAATTAATTAGTTAGACGGGCCAATTCCCAACTGACGGGTACCTCAACTCGGGATCCCACGTGACACATTTTCATTCTTTTATTCTTATTAATTTTTAAATTTTCATTTTATTCATTTTTTCACGTATTTTCTAAAATCTAGAATCATCATAAATTGTGCATTTATAAATTAAAATCGTGGTCAACGGGTCAATTCTGACTCGGAACTATGGCGATAGACGAGCCAATTTCCAACCGACACTCGAAAATTTTTTTATTTTATGTTTTCTTCCCATGTATTTTATAAAATTTATAATCGTCATCCATGAAATAATTTTTACGTTATTTATAGTTGGGTTTCCATCTTTGCATAATTTATAATTTTAATTAACGAATATTACTATACGATTAAGGACGATAACGAATAGTACAATCATTATTTTTATTAAAATTTTGGATTTCTATAAATTCTAAATAAATTTTATAAATTACGCATTTATAAATCAGAGTCATGGTCAACGGGCCAGTTCCGATGTAGAACTGTGACGGTAGACTAATATACGGATTTTTTTTTTCAGAAATGAACACAAATGACTAATTTTTTAATCGGAGTTTAAACAAGTACGATTATATAAATTTCAAACAAGTTTGAATAATCCTAAACACATCATCTCAAATTGTTTGATTAATCGTCTCCGTTGGAAAACGTAGAATATGTAGGAAAATTGGCAGAAAAATTACTAACGATTTATCACCAAGTCAATTCCGACCAATAATCGTGCGCGTAGATGGATCAATTCAGTACTTGCGGGACAACTTTTTTTTTTTTAATATATTATATAATTTTGAACTCATAAAATTAAGAATATTTATGGTCAACTTTTATCTTATATCATTGACTAAATAATTTTATGAATCACAATCATTCCACATAAAAGTTTTGTAAAAAGGAAAAACTACTAAGTACATAGTGAAACAATTCTTGAAGTTCTATTCTGAGTTAAAAAGTTATTTTCGAAGCTGGTAAAAAAGAAAACAAATGTCAACATTTATTTTTCTATGAATATATTTGGAAGATGATTATTTATATAATATTATAATTTATAATTAAATTTTTATTTATTAAATATTGTGTGAATATTTTTGAAATATAGTTATTTATATAATTAAATATTTATTTCAGGTAAAAAGAATACAAATGTTATCATTAATTTTTTTGTGAATATATTTGGAAGATGATTATTTATTGAAGTTCTATTCTGAGTTAAAAAGTTATTCTCGAAGCTAGTAAAAAAGAAAACAAATGTCATCATTTATTTTTCTATGAATATATTTGGAAGATGATTATTTATATAATATTATAATTCATAATTAAATTTTTATTTATTAAATATTGTGTGAATATTTTTGGAATATAGTTATTTATATAATTAAATATTAATTTCAGGTAAAAAGAATACAAATGTTATCATTAATTTTTTGTGAATATATTTGGAAGATGATTATTTATATAATTTAAAGTCAGTATTGTAGTCAATAGGCCCGTCGGGGTAAACGTGATGATTTTGAAGTGGTGGTTTAATTTATTTATTTTTCTTAATCTTGTGTTGAATTCATAATGTGGGGTATTTAGGGTCACTTTTATCTTATAGACAATCTTAACATTTATAGTATTATTCGTTATCTATATATCTCTTCTCTCTCTCTCACTAGCTACCCGCTCATTCCCCTGTCTCTTTTTCTTCATAAAAAGCTAAAAAATTCAGCTTAAGAGTCGCTTTCCTTTAAGAGAGAAATATATTTTTGCCCACATCGGTTTTGTAGAAGAATAGAGCTTTAACAATTATCGAAAGTAATGAGAATATATTAGTTATAATTTTTAACAAACATAACTATATGGGTTTGAGACATAAATATGTGGTAAAATTACTTTTTAATTGAATTTGAGATGTGTTCAAGAGATATAAATTTTAAGCGAGTTTAGTAGATTGCATAATCGAATTATTTAACTCTAAAATAATTATTAAATAATATTTTTTTAATCTATCACATATTAGTACTATTTAATAATTTTATTAATTTTTATAATTTCCTGTCGATTTTCAACGGGTTATACGCTAGTTTCAATTGATATTGTAGATATATTTCGCTCTTTGGCGACCAAACACGACAAAAATAATTATTATACTATCAGATAATTTTTCGTTTATAGTAATGTGATTTTAAAGATCATCCCCGTGCAACGTACTAATTTATTTGAAAAAAAAATTATGTGTACAAAGTCAAAGGCGCGTAAGCAAACTGCACCAGAAGTAAAATGAGAGTGAAAAGGGGGTTTGGCTAAAAGAAAGTATTATAATCTACTTTAATCACATTAGCAAGTTACTTAATTAATATAGTCGGTGATTAAGCTTTTGACTAATAATACAAAGTATGACACATGCCCCTTCAAATAGAAAACAGAAATTATAAAACTCGTCTTTGATCTTTGGATAATACAAAGTGTATGTATATTAATAAAACGGATGTATTTACTTATCTTATTTCTAATTGTTATATTGACAAATTGAACAATTAAAAATTTTACAATTTTCATCGAGGAGAATGGTGAAATGAAAAAATTTGACAGTATTTTTATAGAAACTTTAAATACAAAATTGGAACTAGTGTTCAAAGCATAAAATTTCTTAAAAGTGGTGACTGATAATTAATCCCTTTTTTATTAGAACTAAACTTGGATAATAATCGGACTCACCAAATAGATCTTACCAGAAAAATCTGAAGTGCTAAATTTGTGAAAGAAAATGAAACAGTAAGTTTTAAATTGCAATAATTAAGAAGTCTTGCGAAAACGATAATGACAAAATTGGTGTAAAAAAAAAATTGATAGTAAATCTGATAATTAGCCCGCGTTTGAGGCACTGCAATATCTGAAAATGGGCTTCTTAAAAGTTTTGGGCCTAGCCACCAGTAATGAATCTATATCCAAGCCCAACATTACACCGGGTTATTTGACATATACTTTTTTTTTAGGAAAACATTAGAGCATCGAGTTCATGTTAGTTCAGGTTGTAGTAAGGCTGTCCACATCGCGGCTCGAGCAAGGGTGCTCGAGCCGATTTCGAGCAGGGGGGTGCTCGAGACCATTGCGTGGCGGAGGAGACGAGCTCGAGCACGCGCGTGTTCCACACGCGCTTACGATTTATAAAAAAAAAAAAAAAAAAAAACGTCAGGCGCGTGCATTGCACGCGCCAACGTTAGAAAAATTAAAAATCCAACGGTTTGATTTTGAAGCCGGCAACGGCTAGATTTTACAGCTATTTTTTTTTTTTTTTTTTTTCATTTTACCACCTATAAATACTATCTTCACCTCTCTCATTTTCACACCTCTCATTATATTTTCATCTCTCACAATCTTTCCTCTTTCACAATTCTTCAAGCAAACCTTCTCAAAAAATAATTATGGATCCCAACAACCCAAAAAATAATTTTGAAGCCGGCAACGGCTAGATTTTACGGGGGCGGGGCTTGATTCAATCAACCTCAACACCGCCGCCTCCGCCGAATCCTACCCGTCGTTCTCCCCGGACTCCGACAGTCCGGCGACAAACACCGAGGATCGCATCATTTTGGCCCCGCCGCCGTCCCAGCCCGCTGCCAAAGGAAGGAAGAAGAAGGGGAAGGGCAAAGTCGTTGACACCTATGCCGCCTCTGCCGCCGAAGATGACGAGGAACCCGTCCGGTCCAAGCGACACAACTACACGGACGAGCAAGCCACCTACATTGCACAGATTTGGGTGGAGGAGACCAACAACTCCATCGTCGGATGCGACAAGTCCGGCGAGAGATATTGGGGCGCTATCCAAGAGCGCTTCAACCGGAGGTTCAACTTGGCTCTCAACAAGAAAGCCGTGAGGAGCTTCTTCGGCCGCATCCAGACCGCCGTGAAACACTGGATGTCGGCTTGGCAGCAAGCAAATGCTCGCCGGCCAAGCGGCGTCGATGACGAGTTTGTAAAAAACCAGGCCCAACAGATCTACCAGGCAAATGCTCAGGCGCATGCCTTCCGCTATTTCACGGCGTGGGAGATCCTCAGGGAAAACTCCAAGTTCCACCTAGCCAATTTCCCAGACGTACAGTCCATGAAGAGGACGAAGACTACGGCGGAGGGCAACTACACATCCTCTCAATCCCAGCCGTCGGCAGAGGAGGCCCAGTCCACCGAAGGAGAAAGCGCGCCTTCCCGACCGGAGGGTCGAGATGCGGCAAGGGCCAGGACAAGGGGCAAAGGAAAGAAGTCGGTCGAAGGGTCGTCCCAGTACGATTCCATCATGGATCGAGTTAGCTCCCGACTTAGCCAGTTCGCCGAGGGCAAGCATGAGATCGCGGTGGCGATACGGGAATCAGCTCGGGCGAAGATGGAAAGTGCACGCCTCAAGTCCGAGTATCTTCAGCAGCGACGTGATCAGATGGACCTGGATATTGTCTCCAGGGACACGAGATATATGATGCCGGAGCAGCAGGAAGTTCACCGGAAGATGGTGGAGTAGGTGAAGGCACGTCGGGGGTGGGCGTAGTTTTTTTAAGTAATTTTTAGTTTTATGTATTATTTTTTTTTTAATTATGTAGTGTTTTTATTTTTATTTTCAACGGCATGTAATTTTCCAATTTTCAAATATTAATGGAAAATTCGTATTATTTATTTATTAGTGTATTTTAATTTATTTACAAATAGATGAATTAATTTAATAAATGAAAATGGGAAATTTTTTAATATTAAAGATAGAGCACCCTTAGAGCACCCTTGCGTTGTAGGGGTAGAGTGCTCTAAGGGTTGTGGATAGCCTAATAGACAAAAATTTGGGTGCAACTGTTCCACCGTAGAACATCCGTCCATTTGACCCGACCCGATCTGTTTGACCCGGTCAAACCCCCATTTGACCATTTTTTAAATTTTTTTTTTTTTAATTTTTTGTAATTTTTTTTTTTTGAAGTGATTTATATTCAGCTCATACTAGCATATTCATTCAAATAATTCGATCTTCCGAGTACAGCAGCACGACAAATTTTATTATACCATCAAGTAAAAATATAGAAAATTAAAATTCTTTGGTAATTATCCATATCTAGTAAACTCTTGACCCACTCTAGTCTAGATAATAAATATATCTAATCTAAGAATTAAAGTATAGGATAATTATGTTGCAACAATTGTGAAGATCTCAAACTATATATTATGGAATTGAGCACAAGTTGTATCAACACAAATGATCACTATTACTGGGTTGCATATGGGACGAACCTCCAGGTTGCAAACAAGTAATAGTGGGAATAGTAGATGTTTGGATTTCCCCAAAGGCCTCCCAACAGAAGGGATTATTATCATTGTTGGCCTTCAACGACGGGCTCAGCATAATGGTAGATAACTTTATTCCTAAACATGGCGTCGAATCACTGCACGCCAACCGAACCGGATTACTTATGTAAGTTCCCTTTATGGCTTGATAAGTTACGCCGGAGATAGCGACGGCTGAACTTCTGTTTGAACATTTATGCCCTCCACCGCAATAGTATTGGTCGATAAGGATTGGATTCTCTACTTCGTGAATTTGTATGTTGGAAAACATTACTCCTTCAACTGACCCCGATCCACCCTATAAACTTCAAAATGTCATTTTAGTTACTAGTACTATTCTCTTTATTTTTTTCGACAACCAATATAGGAATAGTTCGGAATAATAATAATAATAATAATAATAATAATAATAATAATAATAATAATAATAATAATAATAATAATAATAATAAGAGATACAATTAATAATGCTTAATAGTGATATGTATGTTTTAATTCAAAACTAAGAGAAAACTGAGATTCCATTAAAAAAAAACAAGAACTGAGTTTTTTTATAAATATTTTTAAGATGGCAAATCTTATAGTACATATTTTTTTGAAATTTTTAGGTATTTATGTCTTTCAGCGGAAAGAATTGTTTTTTTTTTTTTTTTTTTTCATTATTAAACTTGATTGGCTGAACAACTTTGAATTAGTTGGATAACGTAATCTTTCCTTTCAGATACTTAGTCGTCATAGTATCAGTAACGGTAGACGCCTTTTAAATAAATTTTATAAAAACATGCATGGTTGATTTTGAGTAAAAAGCCTTTAGTAAAGTTGTGATTTTTGAGATGTACATGTACATGTACCTGCCATGTCTTGATTCTGACGCCGTTGATGGTGTTGTTGATTGTAGAATCACGTACTGTAATATTTGAAACACAAGCTTTTGTGCCATCCTTTCCCAATCCCCCGATGCTTATACCGTGGCCCGGCCCGCAGTTCACGTTATGCACGTATACCCCGCTACACCCTGTTTGTATTGAAATGCAATCATCTCCTACATGATTGATTATACGCAAGATTAGGATACATGCATATTTTTAAGCTTAGATTTCAGTTAAATAATTAAATGATCTGGGTAAGAAATAGTCGATCGAAAAATAAATATTGTAGATTACCGCAAGCGAGATTGGTCGAGTGAATAAGCACATGTTGCGAGTTCTGGAGATGGATTCCATCTGTATTTGGGCTATCTCCAGGTGATGAAATGCTAATGTCAAACACTTGCACCCCACTGCACTCGTCCAATTTCAAATGTGTTTGCGGACTGTTTTCAATTCTTATGCCTGTAACGCTAACGTCTGTGCTTCCATAAATTCTAAGTGCCTGCAAACACAAACAACGGACGTGCCATAAGTAATTAATTCCGTCTTTTTTTTTTTTTTTATTTAAGCTCCAGATAATTATTATTGCCTGGATGAGAGAATTTGTGTACTTACAGTTGGTTTGGTGCTTGGCATTCCTCCTTTGTCCTCAGTTTCTTTCTGCCAAGAAAATTAATTGTTTTAATTAAAACGTACTAGTAGTAAATAGTGGAGTAATACTTTGTAGATAGTTATTGGATTCAAACATGATATATAGAGAGTCTTACAGAATTGGAAGCATCATCATCTTGTGCTTCATACGACGCCGTCTCCTCGTTCCACCAGACGGATCCCTGACCGTCAATTGTTCCTTTACCTCTGATCACTATTCCTTTCAACTTGGAGAAATTTATCCACTGTAAGAGCCCTTTCCCCCAATCACCGGAATTTTTGGGAGCAATGATTGTTCCATCTAACTGATTAGTTGGAAAAAAATAAAAAAAATGAGTGATACGATATGTGAGTATGTGTTGAGTAACTCGATTTATAAGTCATTGACGTGATTCAATCACGAATTTTGTATGTGTATGACTTGAGTCACGAATTTACCTGGAACACGATATTAGATTGGCAATTCGGCCCGGAAAAGGTAACGGGCTTTACAAGAAACACGGATCCTGACGGAATCAGGATTGTTGATCCTTGTATTTTGCACGCATCAGCCCACGCTTCTTCAAATGCCTGTCGAGAATGATTATTAAATTTATTATTTACATAAATGAATTATGATATACGTATAAAGTCACATATATTCGTTAAATTGGTCCTTATAGACACTTATGAATAATGACGAAAAAATGAAATATCACGAATATACGATGAAACATACAAGGAAAGGAAGGGTGTAGAACATGACATGTACATCCACGCACACACATATACATTTGGACTTACATTTGTGTCGTCGGTAACACCGTCGCCTTTCGCGCCATAAATAAGTACGTTAAAGGTGCCGCCGGCCTCCTCGTCATTGTAGACGGCCGGCGGCGGGCCAGCATTGCTACTACCACCTTTCGAGGCGGCCGCGGTAGGTGGAACGGCTTTTCCTTGCTTTCGATGCTTCTTGCCTTTGGCATTAATGTAGATTGAGTTTTCTGACAAGAGCAAGATGAGAACTAGAAATATAAAACTCTTCATTCTCCAAATTTAACTTTTGTGCAGTTTGTCTTTATGTTTGTGAGAGAAAGTGAAGTACTGGTTGGTTGTGTTCGAATATTTGAGATTGGCATAATGCATGGTATTTATACTTGGTAAAAGATGACTTTATACATAACTAAAAAAAAAAACACTATGCAGTTCATAAGCTGAATAGTGCCAATTTGTTCGTTTTTATTACTTTTGAGAAATTTCTTTCGTGTACGTATGGAATACTTTTAATCAACTAGAAGTTAAGAACTTGCCTTAGAAAAATAGACCATGCGTACGTGATATATGATTTTTGAATTCCGTCAAAAAAAATATTTAGATTTAGCTAAAATAGAGCAGTTATGCCTGTGCATGTTAATTTTCTGTATTTCGTCGAAATCTTTTAGATCTAGCTATTGAAAATACTCCTATAACTAGCAATGAGCTGCACTCCGATAAAGAATTAATATTCTCTCCGTCCCACCGAATACGACATGTTTTCCATTTTAGGACGTCTACTATAATTGGCATGTTTGCCTTTAAAGGAAACAATTAGTGTATATTTAGCATTATAAAAAAATTGCATTCATACTACATATATGGCCCCACCATCTCATCTAAACCCTACTAATCTACTCCCACTATACACTAACCATCCTATCTATAACTTTATTAACATAATAAAAATATTGCATTCACACTACACTAAACATTATTTGTACCTAATACCCTTTTTTTAGTCTCTGTGTCCATATAACTAGGCTGTATTCGGCGGGACGGAGGGAGTATACTATATTGTATTCGGAATTTGGAAAAGTAAATGTAATCGAAGAGATTTTATTTTTTTGTGGATTAGAAGGAATGCTTGATTAATCTCATGGTAATATGTTAGGAGAACAAATTAATTAATAGTTGAGATTATTTTTACAAGCTATTATTATTAAGGTGGAAAGATTGTGAGAATATATAAAATTACGTCAACTGTCTGAGTCACAATGTAATGAAGTAGACTTTACATATATAATACTAATACTTGTAGAAAAATGCTTAGTTCTTCAAAATTTCTCCAAACTTTATACATAGATTTAGTTTATGTGACACGATTCAATACAGATAGAATACAAAACACACTTCGTACAGTAGATAAAATAACTTCATTACTTAAAAAAACTATACGAAAGTCTGACCTTCAATACATCAAATGAAGTATTCATAGCCCTCAAAATGAACCCTATTTCACAAGTACTGACTAAAAGTTAGTAAAACAAACTATAAATAAAAATTGACTTTTAAATATTAAAAGGCCCGGCCGGACTGACTTGACAACGAAGAAAATAGGAATATTTTATCACCAATTATAATCTTGATGAGTTTCTAGTCTATACAATTCCAAAATCGTGCAAGTATGTTTTAATTATTTTATTTTATTTTATTTTATTCTTATAAAATATAAAGAAGTCAATCGGCCAGCATTTTTTGACAATGATCAAAGATTTGCTATGATTGTTGCACATGATGCAATTCAACATTATTCGTTGATAAGACTTGAAAGAATTACATGCATGTATGTATATTGTTTAACAATGTCATAACTATATTAACTTAAAAAAAAGTAATTGGAGGTCTTTTTTTGGAGTTGGGATAGGGGGATTATGATTTGTATGTCACTCGACCTATTGAAAACCGTTTAATCATGTTATAAACTTCGAGAAATTGATGTACATGTACGTAGAAAGTATTAATATGATTCATATTTATAATTTGAGTAGCGATAAACGGACAACTGTTGTCCGGACAACTAATCGGTTTGAAGCTTGAAAATTGGTCCAACCAATATTATTTAAAACCGTCGGTTTTTTATTTTTCTGTTTTATTATTATATCCTTTAATTAAACTCGAACGAAAGGTTATGCTAAAATCGATTAAAATATAATTTATAATCAATTAATAAAATTATTTACAAAAAAAAATGATGGGTATAAGAAATTGGTTGGACCGGTTTTCAAGAAAAAAAACCGACAGTTTTAAATAATATTAGTTGGATCAATTTTGAAGCCTAAAACCGGTAGTTGTCTGGACAACAATTGTCCGTTTATCATTATTAATTGTTATAATTATTCAATCATAAAGTCGATTTTTTCACCAATTAATCCATCCAAAATGCATGTGACCGAGGTATATACACGCACATTAGTTAATATAAATGTCTACTACTATATTTAATTTATTTATTTATTTATCTTTTGAGGGATACCAAGTTTTTATTATTATTTGGATTTAGATAACCATAAATTAATACTACAATTCTTAATTAAGACGTGCATTTGTACATTTGTCAGCATGGGCGCAACAATTCACAAATCATTAAATATAGTAGTATAAATTTCTTATGATAGCATTGAAAAAAGTTTTCACGATTTTTCGAATGAATCCTTGTTGCACATGATGCAATTCAACTTTATCTTGGAAAGGCTTGATTACAGGAATTTTTTCAACCAAGGAGATGTACTTACTGCTTCATAGAGCTTTCTCGACCATGGACATCCCACTAGCTGTTCTCAAAAGTATTTGAATGAAATACATTCCTTGTAAATTCTCCGCATTTGTTTGGAAAGCTATTCAAGATTGCATTCCTACCAAATGCAATTTGATTAAGAGAAGAATTGCTCTCGAGAAAAATAATCAAATTTGCCCTTTCTGCTCCGCTCAGGACGAATCTTCTGATCACTTGTTGCTGGTATGCTCATTCTCTATCTCAGTGTGGAATACCATTTGCAGTTGGTTGAAAATTCAACATATTTCGTCTTCTTCTTTGATGGATCATTTTTGTGAATTCATAAGTAGAGGAAAGAACAAGTCGTAAAAGTTGATCTTTAATATCATTTGACAATGCGTTTGCTAGAGGATTTAGAAAGCTCCAAATGATAAAGTTTTTAACGACAAAAATCAGGATCTCACTATGACGGTTGATGGTGTCATTATTTGTACTTGGAGATGGATTATGGTGTTTTTTTGTCCAATGATTTTTGTTATTCGGCTCATGACTGGTTTGTTGATCCCATAAGATGTATTCCTTCCAAGATCATTTAGTTTTTTGTATGGGATTGTTCTTTCATTGTACGATTTGAGTTTGAGTACCCCTTGTACTCTTTTAATTGAATTTTATTTACCTTTAAAAAAAAAATGAACCCTTGTTATTAATTTTATATTTCCTTTTTAATTAATATGATACCGTTGTTGAGATGCTTGGCCATCAAGACGAGATTGAGTAAGAGGTGTTCCATACAATTTCTTCATTCCACATAACGAAGGGATTTTTTATTTTTTAAATATCGAGGGTAATCAATAACTCGGGACTTTTACTTTATTGTGAATATTAATATCGGTGTACAGTATATATACTTTAATGCGGCTACGTAACTAAAAAAAGAAATTACAACTCAAGGTGGATTACATATAACTTTATTTAATCTCGCTAAAATAAAAAAAAAACTTCGGGTCTCGAGCTTTTAAAAATCATACTATAAAATATTTTATTAAAACCGACCATTCTCCTCATCCAACTCAATATAAATGAAGAAAAAACATATTAGAAGAATTTGAGAATTTCTACAATCCATTTTTTTTCCAACATCGCAATCGAAACTTACTTGATCTTACTAGGGAAAAAAAAGGTAACTATTAGTGGGAAAGAGAGAAAACAATAAATTTATTTGGAAGAGTAGAAGTTTCATAACGTGATGTGATAATAACATTAATAATTAATACATCTGTCGTACATGTGAATGTCATTTTCCTTGTATTCTATGATAAACCGTTTTCAGTTATCACATCGCCCACTAATCATGCAGCAACTTTTGGGATTACCATTTTTTTTGCAGAAAGGAAAATAATATTTTATTCCTAAATTGTATTGTTTGATGTTGCATAATTGCATATTACGGCATTGAGTGGAAAAAATGCTTTAGTGTTAGAAATTAAGGTCTGCAAATCTAGTGGCACATATTTACGAAAGTGTCTCTGGGATTATGATATTTGAAAAGCTAATTTGATATCTTTAGAGTAAATTACACATTTACATTCTTATTTCAACCAATTGTTATAAATAAAATATACTTTTGATTTTGAAAAATTAATCATAATTAATTAATAAATTATGATAATATCCCCCAAACTAGCACTTCCTATATAGTTTTTTTAAATTTTAGCACTTATTTTAAATTCTTTAAAATCTAGCATTTCATGACATTTATACCCCTAATCTTTCTATTTCCTATTTTGACTCTTTCTTTTTTGTTACTCTACTCCTTCATTGTTTCTCCTCATCTCTCTCTGTACTTGCTTAATTTGTTTCTGAGCAGACTCTCTCCCAAAAGATCGAGTTTTTAAGCCTTAGGACGAAGCTTTCACTTCTCTCTGTGTAGAAGGCTTCATAGTTGAAAAAAAACCCCAACCCTCAAACCTCATGTCTGTCTTTGAACCCGCAATCAAAGACAGTAGGTCCCTTAGAATCCACAATCTAAGATTAGGTCTCTTAGAACCTGCAATCTAAAATTAGGTCTCTTAGAACCCGTAATCTAAGACCAGACTATATACTTACCCGTAAAAGTGTTGTAAAGTTTTGTTCGAATCCGTAATCGAGCTAGTTAGGTTTTTTTGTACCTGCAAACCAAGTGAAACGTTTGATAAGCACGCCTAAGCTTATCTAGTGGATTACTTCCCCGAAAAAAAAGTCGTGGATGTAGGAGGTCAATCTCTAAATTACGTAAAAATACTATGTCCTTTATATTTTTGTATTTACATTCAGTATTTACTTTTCAATTACCTAATTAACTGATTTTGCATACAAATTGCACATTTACAAACCGCACTGAGTTTTGGGAACTTGACCTTAAATTGTTTTCATAAAGGTTTCAGTTTATGCAACAAGCTTTAATTTCAGTTACCTAATTATCTGTGCACCTAACTGTGTGATCAGCTCTAATTGACCTTCTCAGTTGTCGAGCAAATTGACCTGAGCATATTTAACTCAGTGAAAATATTTTGAAAGCAAGAAAAATTGCTATTGGTGTATTCCCCTCTATACACCAGATACCCGTTACCGGAACCATCAGTAACATCTGTTAATAACTCAAACCCGTATTTTTATGTGCATGCACCCATTTCTTTACTATTGAAAAAAGTTACAGCTTGTTCACATCTTGAACATACATAGTAATTCTCACTATAAATTTAAATATTACAAAGTAAATTTTATTTATACACTGTACAAATGCGAAAAATTTTAAAATTAATTTTCATGTATAAAATCAAAAATTATACTATAATATACGAAATCAGTTTAAAACTTATAACCGATCCAAAATTGATGAAAAAATAATTTGATTATTTGTTCGCGTCATAAACTACTCATTCATTTCTCAAACTCGAATAATAATACCAGCTACATGATCCCATTTATTTATATTTTAAAAATATTTTTACAACTTGTTATTGTCTCAAACTCGTATAGGAATCTCAACTCATCATAAACTTCAATATTATGAAATATAACATGGACTAAAGATTTGAAAATTAAATTATAATACAATTTATGAAACTCTTACCAAATCTGATTAAAAAGTTATTTTACTACATGTTCCTGCCACAATTTGTCTAGTAGAATCTGCTAATGTGGCGACCCGCGACCCGACCTATGCGGATCCGTCCGAGCCGTCACACAGTGGGTGGGGTGAAACCATATAATCATGATTCATAAATGATAACAAATAGTTATTTATTGAAAAAAAAAAAAATCGAAATGACAAGTGTTTGAGATAATAAAGGAAAGGTAGGTAATTGTTCAAAATCGATGCCCTAGCATAACATAACTGGGGTCGATGTATGAGGACATCGGCCCCGCACTGCGGAAGCGTTTCAAAAGATAACCATCTACAAGTAGATGATTAGAACATAATAGGTAACATGAGTTTGGTGGCATAAGCCTTATTGAAGACACAACAATGGTCGTAAAGACCGACACGACAAGTACTTGAAAACGAACAGACGGACAATAGCGACATCGGCATCCCCTTCCTTCGCCTCCACGTTGATCAACCTGCATTAGGGAAAACAATGCAGGGGGCTGAGTACGAAAGCACTAAGTGGATTCCGTGCCCCATTTTGAAAACAATTTTTCAAAAGATATAGCATGCTTCATTCTTATGGAAGGGGGTTACTTTGGTAAAAATATCCTTCACATAAGTTTTTAAAACAGTTAACGGTTCGAACCATAGAGCATCTCACATTCTTGGGTTACCACCCGGTTCAATTAGAGGGGAGCCACTCCCTCCAACCGAACTGTCATAACTTCATGTGTACACTACCTTGGCTTGTACGGAGCACAAGGCCGATCGTATTATAAAACTTTCAACATAGGTAAACCACAAGCAATTGAGCATAAAACATTTAGTATGCATACCACACTTTGAAAGCATTGGGTTTAATAACCCTAAAGTTACCTCAGTGGGAGTTTGTAATCCCACAGTTTGAAAATAGAAACCCACCTTGGTTCAAGTTCGTTTGACTAGTCCTCGAATTAGGGATTGCTCGGTCCTACAAGAGTTGTCTTAAACACTTAGGTTCACAAGCATAAAAGTGTCTAAAGTCTTAGCATCCTAGGTCAAGCTTATTCCCGAGTTATAACATGTATGTCATGCATGTTGTGTAACGTGAGTCACATAGATGTCTTATTCATACTATATACTTTACATCACATCATATTAATTCATGTACACTTGATTAATCGCTTATCTCGTTTCATATGATCACACTTTAAAATATGTAAGATATTCATTTGACTATTGAATACATAACAATTATTCAATTGACTTAGATCATTTTAATCGATTAATTAAGAATTAATTAATTATTAAAGGCATATAATTAATTAATAATTAATTATTAAAGACATATAAATTAATTAATAAAGAATTAATTAATTAATTAAGGGATATAATTAATTAATTAATAATTAATTATTAAATACATATAATTAATTAATTAATTAATTAATTAAGACATATAATTATAATATCAATTAACAAATTATTATAGAATTAATTATTAATAATAAATAATAAATAATTAATCATGCATAAATAATAATAACAAACATTAATCATATAATATACAACTTCACATTTAATTACATATAGATATGGACTAAGGGTCCATATCACACATAACAAGTCATGTTGGACTATCATAATTACATTAACTATATAAGACTAAGCCCATTTCATATTTCTTTTTATTAACTTAGGATAGTCCAATCCAACAATATTATAACAACATAGGTCCAATTTTATGTTACTAAGGCTCCTTCAATTTTAAAGAATATAGCCCATTTTTAAATAAATCTGGGCCCAATCGAAATCAATTCAAAAGCCCACAATATTTTAATTCGAGCCCGAACCGCATAGCCCACACACAAAATTTATTAAGTTGGCCCAAGTACATACAAATCTGAAAACTTTGGCCCATTGGTCCAAGTCCAATTCATTATATAACACATTGGACTCATACACTATAATAAGTTGGGCTTAACATATTGTTTAGGCCCAACCGAATCTTTTTCTTTACTCATTCATAAAGTGATACTTGGCCCAATATCTCTAGAGTTCTCATAAAAATAATAAGTCCAACAACATTAACCCGATTTTAATAATTAATCGCTTAGCACACAATATAACTTCTTATATTCATCAATTAATTCATAAATCATCACTTTAACTTATAAAAATATTATAACACGTCTTGATATGAAAT
Organism: Schizonepeta tenuifolia; assembly: GCA_029490685.1. Taxonomy (NCBI): domain Eukaryota; kingdom Viridiplantae; phylum Streptophyta; class Magnoliopsida; order Lamiales; family Lamiaceae; genus Schizonepeta; species Schizonepeta tenuifolia. The sequence goes on from CM055958.1 coordinate 70,648,835, forward strand.
TTGGTCATATTTTTACCCAAAAACCGAAATTAACATAAAATAACACATAATTCATTTTCTGCAGATTTTTCTTCAAGACGATCATCACCGTAAATTCCGATTAAAATAGTAAACGAGCTCAAAATATCTTGAAATTTTTATAGGATGCTCCTAACACATAAGAGAATTTCCAAAAGTCACTACACTTAAAAAATATAAGGTTTTACTTGCCCAAACGGGGCCTTGTTTGCAGATCAGTGAATCCGCCAAACATTAAAGTTCTACTGCACAACAGTCTACTTGAAAATTCAATATAAAATCGTTCATTTGGCCACAAGGGATGAGAAATATCAACTTAAAATCCTTAGGATGTCTAGTTTCAATTTCCAAAAGGCTAAGCCTTCAAAAGTTACGAATCAAAGGAGAAATATACTTATACATTTTTCTGCGCAGATTAGATTTTCAAACAAGAGCAGTAGAGTATTAAATCCACCAAAATTACATGCTTCAACGAAAAATTCTGAAAAATTTACATAACCATCCTAACATGCTTATCTACAACATATAAAAATTTTAGATTCAAATTCGAAACCTATCATATTCAAACGGACAAATCAGAGCAGTGCAGTTTCGTACGTTGCACACGGTTCATTCCAAGCTTCGTTTATTCAAACTCAAAACACCAACACAGCAGCAATATACTCGGTTTTCAGCCTTAAACACACTCACATATCATCTATAGCAACCATATGATTATGAAGAACATACATTCCTAAGTCATGTTTTTCCTAGAATGCATATAATCGAGTATAACTTCACAACAAGCATCAAGACCACACAAAATCATATTTGCCATCACTACACTATGAAATCACATAAACATCATCTTCTTCACACCAAGATCAAAGATTCCACCATTTTCTTTCCCTAAACATGCTTCTAAGATATTGAAAAGAAGGAAGAAATAAGAGAAACGAGGGTTTAGACTTTATACCTAGCCTTCTTCTCCTCCCTTCTCTCTTACTCTCGGTTCTCTCTCCTTCTCCTTCCTCCCTCACGGCTGCCCGTTTCTCCGGCTTGACTAGATGGTGGTGGTGGTGGTTCCGATGGTGATAGATGGTGGTAGATGGTGGTAGAAGAAGAAGGGGTTAGGGCTTGAGGAGAAGGTGATTTGCAGAGATGGTGAAAAGTTTCATCTGCAATCTTTTTTTTTTAACGTGAATGAAGGGGAGGGAGAATCTCTAGGCAACTAGGAATATCATTACTCTATTTGATTCTGATTGGGGATTACGGAAGGTGATATGGGAGAATGAAAAAGGGATAATGATTATGTTAGGGAGAAAAATCTAAGCAAAATCTAATCAATTAAAGAAAAAAAAAAAACTCTAATTAAACACACGCACACTCACCTACACGGCACACACGCAATACACATTCACTTACCTATTTATAATATATATTATTATATTATATAATTTCCTTTTATATAGTATTTCGATTATTTTTTCATTATACGACATTCGTTCATCCGATCAAAGTTTCGATCGAGCATATACGTCGAACTAATTATTTCGGTCTTAACGAGACCAATATCCATATTATTCTATAAATTAATTCTTTTACAAAATTAAATAAACAAACGCTTCATATTTATATTATATATATATAATTTATCTTTTTGATTAATTATTTCTAATTAATCACATTATTGCATAGACGATAATAATATCGACATATTTCACTCGAATAATAAAATATGAATGCTCGTGCTATGCAATGCATATGACGTCTAAATTTTTATGATTTAGAAGTACAAAATTTATCGAGAATAAGTGACCGTTCTATTATCTGATTAACTTTCTTTAAATTTTTATATACTTACAACGAAATCTTTAGGCTCAAATTTTCGGGGTTCTACAGCTAATAAAATCAAACTCATTTAAATTTAGAAAATATCTACATTAAATCTTTAAAAATTTTGAGAATCCAAAATATAGTCATAATCTTAAAAGAAAACACAAAATTATACCCATGTGCCTTTCTTGAAAAAACAAAATTATCTATCTTTACTATTTTCAAATAATTTGTCTCATGCCCTTCTAATTATATATGTTATTATTTAACTATCATAAAGTAAATATTTAATAATTTATTACAAAAAAAACATTAACAATTTAAATATTAGAAATATAAGTATCAATCATAAATTTGAAAATTATACGCCGTAAGAAACCATCTCACTATCAATTGAGGAAAAAAAAATACTCCCTCCGTCCCAGGTTAGTATGATTATTTTTCTTTTTTAGCCGTTCCAAATTAGTACGGTGTTTCCTTTTTAGGACATGTTGATGATCCCAGTAACGAGTATCTGGTGTATGGGGAGGAGGGGGGGGGAATACACCAGTAACAATTTTTCTTACTTTAAAATCTTTTCACTGAGTTAACTGCTCATGTCAGTTAGCTCAACAACTGGAAAAGTCAGTTGAAGCTACTCTACAACTTTGTTGGTCAGTTGGAGCGGATCACACAGTTTGGTGCACAACTGACTTCTTTGACTGAGGGTCAACTGTATAGTTCAACTGAGGTTTTAAACAGTTTAGCGTTGCGGAAAATTGTGAAATTAAAAGCTCGTTACATAAACTGAAACATTTTTGAAAACGGGGAAGGTCAAGTTCCCATAGTTAGTGCAGTTTGTATGCTAGGTCAGTTGGTTAGGTAACTGAAAGTAAAATACTGAATGTAAATACAGAAAGTAAAGGACATATTATTTTAACGTGGTTCATAGATTGACCTCATACGTCTACGACCTCCTTTTCGGGGAAGTAATCCACTAGATAAGCTTATGTGTGCTTATCAAACGTTTTACTTGGTTTATGGGTACCAAACAACCTAACCAATTTGATTACGGGTTTGAACAAAACCTTACAGCACTTTTACGGGCAAGTGTACAGCCTGGACTTAGATTACGAGTTCTAAGGGGACCTAGTCTTAGATTGCGGGTTCTAAGGGACCTAGTCTTTGATTACGGGTTCAAAGGGACCTGGTCTTTGATTGCGGGTTCAAAGGGAGCTAATGACTTTTATTGCGGGTTCAAAGTCGGACCTAAGGTTTAAGGGGTTGGGGTTTTTTCAACTATAAAGTCTTTTATACAGAGAGAAGTGGAGACTTCGTCCTAAGGTTTAGAGACTCGATCTTTTAGGAGAGAGTCTGCTTGGACACAATTAAGTAATAACCTATATTCTAGACTCGATCAAAAAAGGGACTTTTTAAGAGGTTAGATGGTAGAACAGGACGAGGGATGGACACTCAACTTCAACTGGTCTTCGCCTGAGGTCTTCTTGCTGGAGAGAGTGGTGGTCTGCTTTGCTTCTTCACTCTTGATTTTCTCTCTTCTCTCTCTTGTCACTCTCGCTTTCGTGCATCTGAGCTTTGATGTGGAGACCTTTATTTATAAAGGAAGATTTAACTAGCCGTTGGAAAGAGCCGTTTGATCTCTGTCAAAAGCATTACACTCCATCTGCTTTTCTGGAAACTTTCCAAAAATGACAACTGAGACCATCACTTTATGCGCGTCTCTGTTGCCGGTCCATTTATAGTAAGTTCTCATCCATTTATAGTAAGTTCTCTGCTGACTTGTGCCTCCGAGTAGATTTGAATTTGGACTTTAACTCTTCTGCCTTCAACGTCTTCAAAGTCTTCTCTTCTCAGCTTTGCGACGTCTGGCTTCGACACAATTTCTCTTCACTCTTTGGCTGCATGGGTCAGTTGAGAAGTCAACTGAGTTGCTGTCCAACTAAGTTTGTGCTTCAACTGAGCTTTGGGTCTCAACTGAGTTTGAGGGTCAGCGGAGTTTGGGTCTCAGCTGAGTTCTTCACGAACTGCCTTCTTCAGTCCGACCGTTTTCTTTTGCTTGAAACCTGTAAAGATAAAATCCTAATGCTCAAACAATGAGTTCTAGCTAAATTCAGACTGATAGCTTTCATCTACTCGGTTGGAGTCAGTTGGAGTTTTGGTATCAATCGAAACCTTTTACTAATTTTCCCAACAATTTCCGACCTTTTTTATGATGCCAAAATTCAAGTTATGAGCAAGCTTGAGTGGAATGAAGCTCAACTGAGACTAATTTGCAGATGATGATGACCTTATACAACATAGTCTCAGGAGTGAATGTCTAGGTCCGATCGGGACTCCTTATATACAGGTTACTATCGAACTGTCCTCGTGACGTGGGATTGCAGATCTTCATTCCGTAGTACACAAAGAGGTTGAAGCAGGGGGTACCCTCCTCGATAGTGCGTTTGAAAGAAATACCTGATATGCAATTGGAAGAACACTTCAGGGATACACATTAGGTGGTTGAAACCATGAACCACCCACATTATCAGTCGTCCTTTGAAGCATCTGCATCTCATGTAGCCATGAACATAGCGTTCTTGCTGAATCGATTGTTTCACCAATTCAGGGCTAGCGGAAAAGAGGACCGCTTTGCAAAGTGAGAAGGTATATGCTCGATCTGGGTAGGATTTTCTGAAGAGGAAGATAAACCATAGCAAGAGAGAAAACCACAAGGCAAAATTTTCATAAGATAAGGCAGAAAATATTGGAGTTGTTGTGATATCAAATCTGGATTGATATTAAAAATGAATTGCAAGGCCCCCTATTTATAGGAGGGATGAGATCCTAATCAACGGATTAGATCGAATCGTGCAGTTTATTTGGGATAAACGGTAGACTTCAATGCTCCGTTTCAGAAAAAGCTGCAACAAAAAATGACGGTGATGGAACACGTCAAGGGCGGTAAGGAACACTCGCGCCATTGAAGAGAGTAGGTATGTCTATGTTAGCCCATTCGCGATCTAAAAGCATGGTCTATTAATTTAGACTAGCTTTTCAATGAATGTGGCCACTTGGCTAATTCAATGTAAATAACTTGTAAACAGATGTTTGAATTTATTTCAAAACACCCACCTTAGCAAAAAGGAACAAGTTAACATAGAGTATCGCTCAGTCGGTGTGGATCTCGACTGTCTCCTTTACTTAGCTTACACTCGACTGACTCAAGTCATCAGTTCAGTCGAGGTTTGACTCCATTGATCAGCTGGACTGAATGGGGTTGTGAACTTGTTCAGTTCCCTCCAAGTTGAGATTCCCTCTCAACTTGTGATCTCTATCTTCATGGCTTCTTCTTCGATTGGGTTGAGAAATCCAAGGAGTTGACACAACATCTTGAATCGAGCTTCCACTAAAAGCTTTATAAAAATATCAGCTCTCTGAATGTCATGTGAATTTTCTCAACAATGATGTCCTTCTTTTCGACATGATCACGATGATTTTGAATGTTGATGTGCTTAGTTCTGGAATGGTGAACTGGATTCACCGTGATGACTATAACACTAGAGCTGTCACAGAAGATGGGTACTTGGCCTGTCTCCACTTCACAATCTCTCAGTTGTTGCTTCAGCCAGAGAACTTGCATGCAACAGCTTCCAGCTGCCATGAACTCCGATTCAGTAGTGGAGGTGGCGACACACACCTGTTTCTTTGAAAACCAGGAAACTAATTTGCTTCCCATGAACTGACAATATCCTAAGGTCGATTTCCTATCAACCCTGTCTCCAGCTAGGTCTGCATTTGAGTAGTCGGTTAGTTTAATGTTATCATTAGTTGGGTACCACAGTCCCATATGAACTGTTCATTTGAGGTACTTGATGATATTCTTGGCTGCTTGCAAGTGAGCTTCCCTAGGCTCAACTTGAAATCTTGCAGAGAGTCCAACTGCGTAGGAGATGTTTGGTCGACTAGCAGTTAGATACAACAGTGAGCCGATAATCTTTCTGTACATCTTTGCATGGACGAGCTTTCCTTCTTGACCAGGGTCGATCTTCCAGTTGGTGTTCATTGGGATCGTTGTTGTTCGGCTTGAGTTCAGTCCAAACTTGGAGATTAGCTCATTTGTGTACTTGGACTGATTGATGAAGATTCCTTCTGGCGACTGCTTCACCTGCAGCCCAAGGAAATAATTCATACCTCCCATCATGGACATCTCGAACTTTTTCTTTCATGCGCTGGGAAAATTTCTTGCACAGATATTCGGATTTGGATCCAAATATGATGTCGTCGACATATATTTGCACCACCAAAATGTCTTCTCCAACTTTGATGGTGAAGAGAGTCGTGTTGATCGAACCTTGGACGAACCCTGACTTCAGTAGAAAGCAGCACAGAGTTTCGTACCATGCGCGCGGAGCCTGTTTCCATCCATATATGGCTTTCTTCAGTTTGTAGACTCTATCGTCACCAGTTTCAAAATCGGGAGGTTGCGCTACATGAACATCTTCTTTAATATCGCCATTGAGAAACACATACTTCACATCCATTTGATACACTTTGAACTTGTGGTAAGTGGCATAGGCTTAGAAAATTCGAATTCCTTCAGATGAGCAACTGGGGTGAATGAATCTTCAAAATTTATTCCTTCCTGCTGGCAGTAACCTTGAGCTACCAGTCTAGTCTTGTTTCTCACTACACATCCAATGACGTCACGCTTATTCTTGAATATCCACTTCAAGCCAATCACTTTTTTCACAGCCCCAAATCCCAAGGGACGGCCAAGCCGGGGTGCGACTAGGGATTAGATTAAAGAGACGGGGAAGAAAGGGGAATTTACTGAAGAAATGATGAACTGACATAACTTAGATAAGATAATAACTAAGAACTACTTCCATTAAACGAAAGAGAGTCGATCTTGAAGGATCGCTCGTCAAAGTTGTATCTAGAGATCTCTAGGGTTTCAAGTACATAATATTTGAACCAAAGGTTATTACATCAAAAAGAGTGTCTTGCAGCGGAAAGGACGTAGATTGATTTCACATAAGAAGATGTGAAATCGAGGCTCAATTAGCTTTCTTTCCTTACTTACAACCATCACTCAACTTCTGCCGTCCTCGTCACTCAACCTGCACATTTAGAAATATATACAGAGCTAAGTACATAAAGCACTTAGTGGGCACTTTGCCGAAATCATATCATAGGTTTTATAGATTAATCAGGCATCTTAACAGTAACACAACGGGGTTTTTCTTTCAAAGGCTCGTGCTTACTAAACATTTTCTCTTTTCATAAATCACTCGGCCGAGCATTTTTCCCTGTTGTTTACATTCAAATTGTCCAACTTCTGTGTCAACGCCGGGGAAGAAGGCCTTTCTCCCGCGAACATTCCTCACCGTGGCTGGCTACCCCTCAACAGAGTACCACACACAACGGCTACCGTGTACACTAACTCTGGATAGCACCTGTCACTAACTCAGAGTCCGATCGATTTAACCCTGGAAAGCACCTAACGGTGTCACTAACTCAGAGTCCGATTGATTAGTTAGCACCTAACGGTATCACTAACTCAGAATGGCACAAGAGAACTCACAAAAACAAATTCTTTTATGCACTGATAATCACTTTAAAACCAACTTATAAAGCAATAAGTAAACATTTTGAGCAACGCTCACTTTATTTGTATATAAGAAAAGCCCACCTTAACCGATTACAGAACAAACTTTAACCTTCTGTCTTCCGTCCTGTCTTCAACTCCGACTTCCTCCTTTTATCTCAAATATTCAAACTTTAGTAATCGGTCGAGACGATTAAAGAAAAAAGAAAAGTCGAATTCGGTTAAGTCTTTTAGGCATTTGCACTTTAACTAATCCTTTTTTGTTTAAAAAGAAACGAGACTCGGACTCATCTCGATTAGAACTAACTCGGTTCCTTACTCAACATTTAAATTTAAAACGGAATTCGATAACTCTTAACGACTTAAAAGTTCTTAAAGAACTAAGTTGAAAAGAATTCAACTTAAGAAAATGAGTTTAGGAATTTTCTGCACAAGGCAGTAAGTCTGGAGCCTCTACAGAACAGAATATTTCGAAACAGGAGATGTGCCTTATGTCAAAAGAAAGACACAGGAGTCTACTTTACTGTCCAATTTACGGATCTCGATTTCGTTAAACGAATAAAGAGTTATGGCCGTTTCCGTGAAGGGTCGCAAAACTGTCCGCGTAAACCCTAGACGCTCGTAAAACTCGACGCACAATTCCCTAGGTTCGATCAATGCTATACAACCTTTATATGCATGAAATTTCTATCACATAATAGTCAAGACACACAACCATTTAATGTGAACACTTTCACGTTCCTCGATTAAACTACGACGAGCACTTCTCGTCTTTTCAACTAATCAATTACACTTAGAAATTTCATTTCAAGCCAACTTCTAATTTCTATTTCATAACTTATATGAAATCATTATTAACTACACTCATGCTTATTAATCATCAACTAACTCGAATCAATCAACATATAAACCCTCGTTTTCTCATTTCTTTAATTCAAAACCTACTTACCTTCTTCGATTCTTGAAGTTCTACTAATTCAATTCAAATCAAATTAGTTTCTATCATCTTTTTACTTAATAATGAACATCTTACACATCAAATCTAGTTCTATATCTCCATGAATAAATTATAATTTTTCTCTTTTTTTTTTAATATTTTTTTTATTAATACCATTTTTTTATTATTTTCGAAAATTAATAATTAATTAATTTATTTTATATTTAATTTTATTCATCTTCAAATCTTCACGTTCTTGACCAAGAACACCAACACTTAGAACACATACTAAACCTTCAAGAACTCATCTCCATCGATTTTCATGCCTTTAATGCCTAAATTTCCATTGTTTTTATTCTCTTAAATTCTTACTAAACATCTAACACCTTAATATGAACATAAACACATTCATATCCTAAAAAACACAAGACTTACTTAATCAAAATCGTACTTCTTTGCCTCTTACCAACTTGTTCTTATTTTTTAGAAAATCCTCAAACAATTCATGCAATCATCTCTTATTGCATGAAATCATAATCTACAAGCCATTTATGAGGATTCAAGCTCATTCAAAATATCATATATATGCAGAAAATTTCGAAACCCTCATCAATATTTTCGAAAATTCCCTACAAATACTTAACATGTTTCTAACTCGATTCCAACCATGGATTCTTACTTCTAACATCAAAATAACATGAAATAAAACTTAGAACATCAAAACCTACACCTCCAAAACTTTCGAAATTGACCAAAAATAAAGAGAATGATTTTTGTTCAGATAGAAATGAAGCTAAAGCCCTCACCTTATCGAATACGAACTCGGAATTAAAAATCGATCGAGAGATGAACACGTTATGAAGCTTGAAAGCTTGAAGAACCTTGAAGAACTCCTTCAATGGTGAGAGAGAGATATGTGGTGGTTTTTGGGGAGAGAAAGAAATGAGAGAAAAAGATGACCAAGGGTGCTATTTATAGAATAGTAAGGAGGTTTAACTTGGAAAATATCTAGATATTAACTATAAATCTAATTTGTCGGATCTAAGACTGCAAACTAAAAACGAACAATTAATTTCTTAGACGGCGAAATCTAATTCAACCAATAGATTGGAAATACTTTATTTAGTCGGAAAGGACAATTCAATTTCCGAAATCCATCGAAAAGTCGAGACGTGACAGTCCAAATTTCGCCCGGAAAAATAAATAAAACTAACTTTTACCAGTAGACTCGTATCGCAAAATAAGTGAATGTAAAGTCAGATGGTTTTTCGATCTGAGTTCTCAAACGAAAATTCTATCGGACGTGAAAACCCTAATACAGTAGTCGGTTGAACTAGTTCTGGAATTTATTTTCAGAAACAGATTTCACCGTTAGTCTTAAAACTAAAATTCCTTAACTTAGAAGTGCAAAGCCTTAATTTCTTACAAATTTTTTTTATTTCTTTACAGAAAAGAAAAGCCGGGTATTACAACTTTGACTCCTTCAGGTCTCTCAACAAGTTCCCAAATGCAGCTTTAAAGGAACTCAATTAACTCTTCTTGCATGGCTTGACTCCCGTGGATGCATCCTAAAGCTTCCAAGATGTTTTTTAGTTCTGGCACGTCTACAATGAAGCATGCAATCATGCTTACATCTCCTGCTTATTCCAGCTTTCTTAGTATCATGAGCTTGTCAGCATACATTGCTTCCAAAGTTGGTTCATAATCAAATGAGGTTCCCGACTCAGTTGGCTGAGTTAGACCATAAGTTGTGGGATCTACAAGTTGAGCTAATCTTCTGGTTCGAACACCAGCTTCCAAATTTTCTATCACAGAATCTTTGGCGTGTCTTTCATACCACCATTTATGCTTCTGTGCTCGCTTAGCAAATTCGAACATTGTGATGGAATAATCCGTGGAGATGTTGGAGGTGCCAACCTTGGTGTTCTGACTTGTGGTGCAGTTCGATCCACAGTTGGAAATGGAGGATGAAGTGGGAAGGTGACTGGTCTTGGACTGGAAGTTCATGGACTGGGAGGTTGGTTAGTTGCTGATGCTGGCTGTGTGTCAGTTGGTGGCGACACTTGGTCTGTTGAATCTGAAGTTCTCCCTTGATCTGTGATGGGATCTTCAGTCTCATCGTCACTTCTTCTTCCTCAGTTGACCAGATAAGCGGCTCTGCAAGATTCTTCAATCGTTGGGCTTGAGATCTGGTCTCAGCTGGCTGTGCCGGTGCGCTTCCTTCAATTGCCTGTAGTTTAGCATGTTCTCTGCACTCAAAAGTAGATTCATCAAATATAACATGAGGTGTTACCTCCACAATTCTGGTGCTGGTGTTGAAAACTCTATAAGCTCTAATCTTTGCAGCATATCCTGAGAATATGCCTTTGACAACTTTTAGCTCGAAGGTTTTCAACTGAGCTTTTCCATTATTATGGATATAACTCTTAGAACCTAATGCACGAAAGTAAGAGATATTAGGCTTCCTGTTTCTCCATAGTTCATATGGAGTTTTTCCTTGTCTCTTCGTGAGGAGGGAGCGATTTTGTATGTAACACGTTGTGTTGACTGTTTCAGCCTAAATTCGTTTCAGCAGGACTGAGCTTGTAAGCATGCAGGTTGCTGCATCTTTCAGCGTTTGATTTCTCCTCTCAGCTACTCCGTTCTGCTGTGGAGTTCTTGCAACTGAGGTTTGATGAGTGATGTCTTTCTTTTCATAATACTCAATGATGGTCTCATTGAGGAACTCGGTTCTGTGATCAGCTCGGATGGAGACAATGGATTTCCTTTGTTGGTTCGCTAATCTATCCATCATCTTAGGCAATTCTTCTCTCGTCTCATTCTTATGCACCATGAAGATTACCCAGGTGTATCTCTAATAATCATCAGTGACTACGAGAGTGTACTCATTTCCACTTACACTCTTCGGGGTGACCGGACCGAAAAGATCCATACGGATCAATTGCAGAACATGATCCGTGGAAGGCATTATCTTAAGATGGAATGATGCTCTAGCCAACTTTCTAAGCTGATATGCACTACAGTGATGCATCGGACTGTGTTTCAAATCCGGTATTCCAACTGCGTACTGTTGGCGAGCTAACTTGTTCATGGTTTTGAAGTTGAGGTGGTTGTGTCTCTTGTGCCACATCCAGCTTGTCTCCGAGCTGCTCTTGGATACGAGGATGCTTTTGGTGAGCTACTCGACCAGTCTGTGTAGTAGACTCCACATGATGAAAATCGTCTACTATATAAGAGAATCTGCTTGGTCTTGACGTTTTTCACCCTGCATCCCTGTGCATCAAACTTCTCAGAAAAACCAATATCGCACAGTTGACCTATGGAGAGCAAGTTATGCTTCAATCCATCGACCAAGGAAACATTTTTTATAGTCACTAGATTAGTTTCGAATGTACCTGATCTTTTGGTTTTTACCTTGAAAGTCACCACCAAAGGTAACAATACCTCCCTCTTGAAACTTGATGTCGATGAGAAGATTCTTGTGGTGTGTCATGTGCCTGAAGCATCCATTGTCCAACACCCAGACTGACTTTGCAGCTCTTCTCTTCCTCAGTTCATCCTGGTCCTGCAAAACACAAGAAGAACTTTAGGTACCCACACTCAGTTGGGTCGTGCAAGGTTAATGACTTAGGTTTCCTCGAAGACTCGAACTGAGGGATCTATTCATGATGGTCCCAGCAACAAGTATATGGTGTATGGGGGAGGGAAGGGGGGGGGGGGGGGGGAATACACCAGTAGCAATTTTTCTTTATTGAAAATCTTTTCACTGAGTTAGCTGCTCAGGTCAATTGGCTCAATAATTGGAAAAATCAGTTGGAGCTGCTCTACAACTAAGTTGGTATGTTGGAGCTGATCACACAATTGGATGCACAACTGACTTCTTTGACTGAGGGTCAGCTGTGTAGACCAACTAAGATTTTAAATAGTTTAGCATTGCGGAAGTTGGTGGAATTAAAAGTTCGTTACATAAATTGAAACCTTTGTAAAAACTAGGAAGGTCAAGTTGCCAAAGTTAGTGCAGTTTGTATGCTGGGTCAGTTGGTTAGGTAACTAAACGTAAAATACTGAATATAAATACCAAATATAAAGGACACGATATTTTAATGTGGTTCAAAGATTGACCTCCTACGTCTACGACTTCTTTTTCGGGGAAGTAATCCACTAGATAAGCTTAGGCGTGCTTACCAAACATTCCACTTACTTTCTGGGTACCAAGCAACTTAACCAGTTCGATTACGGGTTCGAACAAGGCCTTACAACACTTTTACGGGCAAGGGTACAACCTGGGCTTAGATTACAGGTTCTAAAGGGACCTAGTCTTAGATTGCGGATTCTAAGGGACCTAGTCTTGGATTGCGGGTTCCAAGGGATCTTATCTTTGATTACGGATTCAAAGGAACCTAGTGACTTTGATTGCGGGTTCAAAGTGACTTGGTCTTGGATTGCGGGTTCCAAGGGCCTTGGTGACTTTGATTGCGGGTTCAAAGTCAGACCTAAGATTTGGGGGTTGGAGATTTTTCCAACTAAGAAGCCTTCTACATAGAGAGAAGTGGAAGCTTCGTCCTAAGGCTTAGAGACTCGATCTTTTGGGAGAGAGTCTGCTTGATCACTGACAGCGCGCGGTTTTCACTTTTGATCTTACTAGTATATCACCCGTGCGATGCACAAGAGCGTAATTTGAAAAACAAAATCAATTATTATTAAATTTTTCGTAAAATTTGGTATAGTCCGAACTCATAGAACCATTCAATTTGATTAAAATATTATAATTTATTAATTCATAATTTGATTTTTATTCATACTTCCTCCGTCCACGAAAAAAATATTTGTTTTTTCCATTTTCACGTGTCTACACAAAAAATGTCTGTTCCATTTTTAGAAATATGGCAAACACAATCTACTTTAATTTAATCTTTCACTCAACCAATATATATTAATTTAATCCTCGACTCAATTAATTTATATTAATTTAATACTCTACTCAACGAATTTACTTTAATTTAATCTTCCACTCAATTCAAGTGAGACCTTTATTCTACTTACTCAATTTAAAACTATAAATGAGACCCTTATTTCACTCACAACAAATTCCACCAATTTTATTAAACTCTGTGTCATTCTGAAATAAGCGTATTTTTTCGTGGGAGGACAAAGTATTTAAATTCTCTAATCCTAAAATATACTAACCCCCTCGCTCGCATTAAATCTATATTTTACAATCCACAAATTTTAGAGATTGGATCTTTTATTATCTGACGGTGTGACATCCTTGCATACGTTATATTAATGACATGTGTAAATTTGATGATTATTATATACCCTATTTGGAAGGGAACCCTAGTCCCCCATACTTAAATCTGTAGATTACTACATATCATGCATTTATTGTATGCAATAAAAGATGCCACATAATTCGGCAATAGAGGATTTCAATTATAAATTTTATATCTATAATAAAATGTTAATGCCTATAATCCTATTATTCAAAATATCTACTCATTTTAATATTTTTTTCCTTTTGCATGTTTAACATTTTTATCCTCTTAATTTCATAATTGTCTATAATTAACTCAACTAAAGTGACATATTTTGAATAGGAGGGAGTATCAATTACCATGTAAAAATATTGCGTATTCCATAAAAACAATAAAAATTAATAGAAACAATACCAATATAAATAAATAATTAGTTAAGAGAACTAAAAGCAATAATGAAAATTCAACTATTAAGTATATTATAAATATTTTATAAAAAAACAATTCTATAGTATTGAAAAAATTGTGTATAAATTTCACTTTATCACTGTGAAGTTACCGTAAAGAAATATATATAATAATATAAGCACTAAAATGTATGATGATTATTGATACATACTATTTTCTTATTGCATAAACAAAATATAATGAAAAACCACAAATTGAAAGGACCCAATTCAGAAAGAAGCTCAACTGAAAACAAATAATAAAAAACCAATTTTATTGTCTCGTAAAATTTTCATCAACCCTAATTTTAAAAATAATTTGAGTTTAAAAAAGTTAAAAAAAAATCTGCTATGTTTAACTTCCAAAACATTTTCGTTTCCGCAAGCTACGATGGTCTGTGTTCTGAAGTCAAGAAGCAAACACTTCGTCTTCATAAGAAAACCCTTCCAGAAATAATATATCCACAGATCTGCTCGTCGCCCTTTCGCCGGCTCAGATTTAAGATTGTACGACGATAGTTCTGCAAAAAACGATGAGGTTAATTATTTTTATTTGTGTTTTAAACTAAAATGCAACTTACTAAATGACAATTATAATTGATGTAATAAACTCACATGCAAAAAATTAATGATGACAAATTGAGAATATCATCTGCTCATGTATACATTGTTAAATTGAAAGTGACCTTCGAAATTTTTGTTCTGTTGAGGTCCTGAGGAAGAGTGTAAATTGCAAAAGAATACTTTACAGAGGCGCTTCGTTTCTCGAAATAATTAGCTTCAAAGGGAAAAAAAAGAAAAAATGAATTTAGGTACATTGGAAGTTGAGAAGACTGTAATTTTTTTTTATCGAAATGGAGTTGAGGGGCCGCCGCCTATCAATTATGGCTGAAAAGTAGTGGGATAAGTACAATTTTTTTATTTAAATAAGAGTACAAAAATAGGGCTCATGTAGTGGAAATTTTAGGGGGAAAGTGATTTTGGGCTTTGGTTTTACTTTAATATATATAGATGTCCGTCGTTGAGGGCACCGCACCGCGTCAAAAAATATTTGTAAATTTTCCTAAGTGCTTACCACTAAAAACACCTAGTGGCAAGTATTTAGGGTCGAACCCAAGGGAAGTTGTTGCGGTGATCTCCGGTGTCACGAAAAAGTTTGGGGGAGGGGATTTATTGGAGCTACGAAAGACAAGACATAAAGTAAAGAGACTGAAACAGAAAATAACAGAAATAAACCTTAGCTTGGAATGGAATCGGTCGAGGTCGGCATGAACAACGTCTCGGTCATTGGTGCAACGATATTCACCCCAGCTCTTCCTTTCAGTATCAAGCCCTCCAAGTCACCTCGGGAGCCCACCTTATTGTCCATAGAATTAGCTTGCATCTGGAAAAGTCACCAATTGAGCCCTCTCCGTCAGCAGCCTTTGGATATAGAAGGCCCAAGATAGCTATAAGCATGGCTTGCGCCATACACCACACTCCAGCGCCGCAACACGACCGGAGGTGAGGGGAACCCCTACACCTTTGCCTAGTATTGTGAGGGATTTTACCTCCGCCGCTCCTCCATTGGCCACTGCAGGGGTTGTGGAGGCTCCACCACTTTGGAATCAAGCCCAGCGCGTCAGGAACGGGCTTTGTACGGATCTCAGGAGCCCATTTTAGACCTCCCGATGATCACCGTGCATGCCTCACTTTCTCTCACCCAAATCAAGCTAAGAACAGCTAACTAGGCATGAAAGTAAAGAAGAAACAAAAATGAAACAAAACTAAAGATTTATTGAACTTGAAACGGGTACAAAACATGACCGACACCAACGTCGCCGGAAAAGAAAGCAGTGCCCTCTCCCCAGAGAGGAGAGGGCTGAAAACGGAAACTAGAAGGTGGTGTTGTTTCTCTACAACTAGCTATGGAGGAAATGGAGATTCTCAGATCTAGAAAGAATTGCTCAAATGGTGAAGGAGATGACTATTTATACTCCAGCTGCCAAGTTGGTAGGTAGGGCTTTGACCATTTTTAAATCCGCACAGACCTCTGTGGCGTCCGCCTTGTCCCCTGGTAGCTGACACGTCACTTTCAGTCTTTTGTCCTTTGTTCTTTCCCATTGGTCGCCTTTCTGTTGCTATTGAAGGTTACCGTTGAAAATGCTATGGTCCATGTCAGAGCTTTCTTTCCATTTCCGACAAAGTTTTGACTTTCAACGCATGGAGTCTTCGTGGCTTTACCGTCTGTCATTGTGATCACCATCAAGCTTCTTGGGACCTTCAACGCCCTGCATGTTCGTGCCCTTGCCATTTATCATCGTGATGGTCTCGCACACTGACGTGGTGACCTCGTTGGCTCTCTTCGTGATCTTTTTTCTCTTTCTCTTTTCCTTTGGTCAGCAATTCTTCCCTTGGCCTATTTTGCCTTGATTTCGTCCTCTTTATACTCAATTACCATTTTTTCCTGTCTTGCCACCCAATGTGTTGTCCCAAACATAAAAAGACACAAAACAAAGGAACAAGACTCGATCTAATCCTAAAGAAGACACCAAAAAAAGCACGAAAATAGGGCTCGTCAGACACAAATTAAGCAAGAACATATATTCTAGACTCGATCAAAGAAGGGGCTTTCCGAGAGGCTAGATGAAAGATCATAAGGAGGTTTGGAAACTCGATTTTTAGGTTTTCAAGTGAGGTCTTCTTGCTGAGAGTGGAAGGTTCTGCTGCTTCTTCTGCGCTGATGATTTTCTCTCTTCTATCTTTCTACGCACTCCCAAAACTCTGTTTCTTCAATTGTGGAGACATCTATTTATAGAGGAAGATCTAACTAGTCGTTGGAAAGAGCCGTTTGATCTCTGTCAAAAGCATGACACTCCACCTGCTTTTTTGGAAACTTTTCCTAAATGATAACTGCAACCTTCGTTTTGTGTATGTCACTGTTGTCGCCCCATTTATTGTAAGTTCTTCAGCCGACTTGTGCTTCCGAGTAGATTTGAATCTGGACTTCAACTCTTCTGCCTTCAACGTCTTCAAAGTCTTCTCTTCTCAGCTTCGCGACGTCTGACTTTGACGCAACTTCTCTTGACGCTTCAGCTGCATGGCTTAGTTGAGGAGTCAACTGAGTTGCAGTCCAACTAAGTTCGTGCTTGAGCTGACGTTGAGGTCTCAACTGAGTTTGAGGGTCAGTTGAGTTCTTCACGAATTGTCTTCTTCAGTTCGGCTGACTTCTTCTGCTTAAAACCTGTAAAGATAAAATTCCTACGCTCAAACTGTAAGCTTTAGCTAAATTAAGACTTAAGGCATTCATATACTCGGTTGGGGTCATTTGGAGTTTTGGTATCATTTCAAAATCTTTACTAATTTTCCCAATAATTTTCCCATTTTTTATGATGCCAAAACTCTAAACTGACACCACCTAACTTTCCTAACTGATACCATAAACTGATACCAAAGAGACTAAAAAATAAGTTCAACTCTAGTATAGAAGAGGAAAGGGGTTAGCACAAGAAAACATATAAAAGAATAAAAAGATTGACCTCAAACTTGGACAACGAGATGGTTGTCATCAAGTGAGATCAATAACTAAAGACCTTTAATAACCAACAACTTGTTATTATAGATAACAAATTGGGGAATGATTACAGTTACAACTGAGTTCTTTCTAAACTACAGTCCTAACAATCTAACATACTATAGGGTCTTCATCTTCTTCTCTTCCACCTTCTTCTTCCTTCGAAAAAGGGTCTTCATCTTCCAAGGCTGAGCTGACATCAGTTGAAGATATTGAACTTTCACATTGAATACCTGTCTCGATCCACGGGGCGAGACTTTTGATTACTTCATCATCCTTGGTCTTCTTCTTCATCGCTTCTCTGAAGGCTAGTGGTTGAGGTCAGTTCTGATTGAATGCCTCGAGCAACTTTCCAAGGCACCTGACCACCTATCAACACTCTTCTTCAGCCTTCATGATCTCCATCCCTGCCGGCCTTCCTATTGGAGTATTTACATGACAGTACTCTTAATAAGAGTTAGACAACTTCTTCCCCCTTTTTGGCATCAGTAAAAAGTTAAGGAGAGAGAAAGTTTGTAGGTGGCATTCAGGTGTCGACTTGCCAGATGGCAGAAGTCACCCATTCCTTCAACAAACACTCAAGTTATGAGCGAGCTTGAGTGGAATGAAGCTCGACTGAGACTAATTTGCAGATGATGATGACCTTGTACAACATAGTCTTAGGAGTGAATGCCTAGGTCCGATCAGGACTCCTGATATACAGGTTACTATCGACCTATCCTCGTGACGTGAGATTGCAGATCTTTATTCCGTAGTACTCGAAGAGGTTGAAGCAAGGGTACCGTCCTCGATAGTGCATCTAAAAGAAATACCTGATATTGACGCAGTCGTCATTTAAGCTGCGACAAAATATGGGTTCCTTAGATATGCAATTGGAAGAACACCTTAGGGATCCATATTAGCTGGTTGAAACCACAAACCACCCACATCATCAGTCGTCCTTTGAAGCATCTGCGTCTTATTTAGCCACGAACATAATGTTCTTACTGAACCGATTGTTACACTGACTCAGGGTTGGCGGGAGAAGAGGACTGCTTTGCAAAGTGGGAAGGCATATTCTCGATTTGGGTAGGATTTTCTGAAGAGGAAGATAAACTTTAGCAAGAGAGAAGACCACAAGGCAAAATTTTCATGAGATAAGGAAGAAAATCTTGGAGTTGTTGTGATATCAAATCTAGATTGATATTCAAAATGAATTGCAAGGCCCCTATTTATAGGATGAGATCCTAATAAATGGATTAGATCGAATCGTGCAGTTTCTTTGGGATAAACGGCAGACTTCAATGCGCCATTTAAGAAAAAGCTGCTCCCAGAAATGACGGTGATGGAACACGTCAAGAGCGGTGAGGAATACTCGATCCCTTCTTCTGAAGTTCGAACCTGCTTGGCCAATCCCTAGCTGAGGAGTCAGCGGACCGTGAAGGTCATTTGTATGCAGTTTGTATGTTGGATTAGTTTGTTAGAAAACTGAATATAAAATACTGAATGTAAATACAGAATGTAAATGACACAATATTTTAACGTGGTTCAGAGATTGTTCTCCTACGTCTACGACTTTCTTTTCGGGGAAGTAATCTACTAGATAAGCTTAGGCGTGCTTACCAAACATTCCACTTGGTTTTTGGGTACCAAGTAACCTAACCAGTTCAATTACGGGTTCAAACAAAACCTTACAACACTTTTACGGGCAAGTGTACAACCTGGGCTTAGATTATGGGTTCTAAGGGGACCTAGTCTTAGATTGCGGGTTCTAAGGGACCTAGTCTTGGATTGCAAGTTCTAAGGGACGTGGTCTTTGATTACTGGTTCAAAAGTATCTAGTGACTTTGATTGTGGGTTCAAAGTCGGACCTAAGGTTTGGGGGGTTGGGGAGATTTTTCCGATAAAGAAGCCTTCTACACAGAGTGAAGTGGAGGCTTCATCCTAAGGCTTTGGACTCGATCTTTTGGAAGAGAGTCCGGTCAGACACAATGTATGCAAGCACCTATATTCTAGACTCGTTCAGAGAAGGGAACTTTCTAAGAGGCTAGATGGAAGAACATGAAGATGGGTGAACACTCAACTTCTACTGGTCTTCAACTAAGGTCTTCTTGCTGGAGAGAGAGGTGGTTTGCGGCTGCTTCTTCACTCTTGATTTTGTCTCTCTATCTCTGCCCACTTGCGTCTACCCACGAGCTTTGATGTTGAGGCTACTATTTATAGAGAAAGATCTAACTAGCCGTTGGAAAGAGTCGTTTGATCTCTGCCAAAAGCATGATACTCGACCTTCTTTTCTGGAAACTTTTCTAAATGGTAACTGCGACCTTTGCTTTATGCACCTCACTGTTGTTGGTTCATTTATAGTAAGTTCTCCAGATGACTTGTGCTTTCGAGTAGATTTGAATCTGGACTTCAACTCTTCTGCCTTCAACGCCTTTAAAGTCTTCTCTTCTCAGCTTTGCGATGTCTGACTTCGACACAACTTCTCTTCACGCTTCAGCTGCATGGCTTAGTTGAGGAGTCAACTGAGTTGCTGTCCAATTGAGTTCGTGCTTCAGCTGAACTTTGGTCTCAATTGAGTTTGAGGGTCAACTGAGTTTGGGTCTCAACTCAGTTCTTTACGAACTGCCTTCTTCAGTCCGTCTGTCTTCTTCTGCTTGAAACCTGTAAAGATAAAATCCCCACGCTCAAACAATCAGCTCAAGCTAAATTCAGACTGATGGCTTTCATCTACTCGGTTGGGGTCAGTTGGGGTTTTGGTATCAATCGAAACCTCTTACTAATTTTCCCAACAAATATCTTTTACCTTTTTACCCTTAAAAGTTCAATATATTTACTCCTATAAAGTTTATTTATCCACTAAGAAATTAATAATACATTTAAATGGGTCCTTTCCTCCACTTAAAATATTTCTACCAAATATTTATCTACTTTTTCTTAAAACCTATACACGGCCCCCGCACCATACTAAGTGGATGGAGTAGTATTTATTCATGCACAACATGAACAGTAATTTCTGCTAGTAACTCGAACCCGTTTATTTATATACATGTACCAAAATCATTTCATTTATAAAATATCACAACTTGTTCACATCTTAAACCTACATATTTATTATACCTACTATTATTATACTTAAATATTTTAGTCATTTATTATAATTTTTATATTAATTTATAGTTAATGCGATTATTAATTAAAAGGTATATATCCGAACAAATCCTAAATTAATCCTAAAATTTCAATAGTATAAATAAAAAAATTTGAAAACTTAGAAACACTTTAAAAGAGTATACATATTCATTTAATAATTATATTAACTAAAAATAATGAAGATAATAGTATGCATTTTCATTAGAAAAAAATTAAATAAGCTCACAAATTAATGTTTTATTTAAATTAGAGTAGTACGACTACATCGGTGATGCATCAAAACTGAGAATTTTCTTGTTTATATATGGAAATAACGAAGAAGGTATTTTTTTAGTTTTTTGGTGAGAACGAAAGCTGGTAGGGCGACAGTCGGAGTTGGGTGTTTCTTGTTTAATGAAGCTATTGGGGTTTGAGAGGGTGGTGATTAAGAGATCCACCAAAGTAAATCTATAAAACACAAAATATATTATGAGAAGGGAAATTGGATGGGTGTAATTGCTTCACCTTTCCTTCAATCAAATTTGTCGTAGAATGACCATTTTATGCTCGCCAAAATGAAATTTTACATGTTTCAAATTTGTTTCAATATATCCCTCAACTTTTAAATTTTGTTTCAACAAATCCTTAAGCTTTTAAATTGTTTTAAATTTGCTGTTTGGTGAATGGTGATGGACGAAAGTGAGAGATATGTAAAACAACTTGACTGCAAAGTAGAAACTCTTAGCTAGAGCGAATGGATGAATATGCATAAATTTCTTATCTATTATTCACAATAATTAAATGACACAAACCTATATGCATAAGGAGAAAAAAAATATGCATCATACACTATAAGTTAGGATTGGCTAATTTGTTTTGATCCATTAGAAATGTCACATTATTAGCTCACATAATTAGTGAATATAAATATGAACAGCCCTATGAATAATCATGAAATTAAGCAAATTCTTATAAAAATGAAATTGAAGAACTATTGAGATTTCAATATAATTAAATAACTATTCCCAATTTCTAATTTTTCTAATATATCGAGCTTATTTACTTATCAGTAGATAAACAAATTACAACATGAACAAATCATTTGGATATGCTAGCCTCTAATCAAATAATTGGTGCATAATCAAATTCTTAGCGCTAATCATTGCACCATATTTTCATTGACGCAATCAACTTTCTATCAAAATCGAGAACCTTGAAACCAATACTCTTTCCGTGGTAACCTATTTCTTTCGACCATGCATTTTCTAATGGGGGAAAGAAGAAATGAAGGAACACAAATAATTGAACACAAAGACTTCCCTACAACTGGTTGCATTGTATGCAACCGATTCTCACCCGCCGATTCGACCCGAATCCGACCCGCTCGCTCTGTAAAACTGAATTCTTTTTTCTCCCTCAATTCATGTTGTTCCCTCCACTTCCATCTTTTCTCTCCGCTTATCTCCAATTCTCTTCACTGTTTTTATACAAAATCATACAAAATTTCACCAAATTCAGTCAATATTCAAAGATTATTCATTCTTTTTGGAAGTGAGAACATATTGGTGGTGGTATTCTTCATGTTTGGTGGAGTACGGGCTACAACAGCCAACCTTAGGTGGCGACGCCACCCCTCCGACCAGAATATCAACAAACCATTAACGGATTCTTGCTCCACGCCTCTTTGCGAGTTGCTCGGTGGTAATTTTAATTGATTTTAGAGAAATTGGTCTGCAGCGGTCAACCTTGAGCAGCGCCATCGCCCCCTTTCCGGCCAATATATCTTAAATCCGACGGGTGGCAGGTTTTCAAATTATGGGAAGGATGGTATCTTCTGATTGTAGAAATCGAAATTTTAAGGAAATATTTTATCAATTTTAAAATCTTATTTTATTATGTAATTTTATCATATCCATATTAATATAAGTTATTTAATTGATAATTATGTCCTTATATGGTGATAAATATCTATCTATTTGGCAACAAGTAAAGGATATACATAAATCTTCAAGAGCCAATGAGATCGCGTCATCTCATCCCTCAAGCCCATGATGAAGTCCAAAGCCCACTTAACTTCTCTCTTCCTACAACTATAAATAGGGGTCTCTACACAACTTCAAATCACATCAAAAAAATCATCTTCAAGAGCTCAAGAATTGAAGAGAGAAATTCTCTAATATTTCTCTTAGTATTCAAGGTGTCGCGGCGAGATTCAAGGCGTTCTTCGTGGGAAGCAACCCATTCTTCGGCGGAAATATCTCAAGTGGTATTTGATCCGGAAACAAAGCGCAAGTCCTCGACGTCAATGTTATAAAGCTCGACACTCAACGTTACTTCGGAAATAAGGCGAACGTCCTCCGCATCAACACTATCAACTCCAAAGCTCAAGTCAACGCCATCAACCTCAAAGCTCAAGTCAACATCATCAAAGCACAAAGATCAAAGCTCAACGTTTACTTCGGAAGCAAGACGAAAGTCATCCGTATCAACAATACAAAGTTTGAAGATCAAGTCCAAGGAGATCTAGGAGGCATACTTCTACAAAAAATCTCAAAGCCTGCTTGAAGACCGTTCGAGGGTCAAAGTGAAGAGAAGAATCGGAGGATCAAATAGAGATTGAACCCGCATATATTCGAAATTCATATATTTGTATTCATATTTATATTTATTTGAATAAATACAACATATTTGTGTTTACAGATTTTGGCACGCCCAGTGGGACAATCTCTACCTCTCATCTCTTCTCTTCGCCAACTTCAACAAAGAAAATGTCTACAACTCTTGAGGAGCAAATCGCAAGATTGACAAAGCTTGCTGAAGGACTTGCCAAACGCTTTGAAGAATGAGATATTCAACTCGCAATGCTGGAAAATGCAAATACTTTGGATACAAGAAGCCAACAAGCAAAGGACGATCAAGAAGCCAAGTTGTTCATAGAGTCAAAAGATGGTGACAAATCTCCGACTAAGGAGCTTGAAGTCTCTTCCGATGGATCGATGCATGCCGATCAACTCAAAGCATTCATCAAGAAGGCAATCAAGGACAAGCTCGAAAGGACCTCCAAATCTTCATGGACGTATAGCAAGCCATACACTCCAAGGATTGAAAGCTTGAAGATGCCGGTCGGATATCAACCTCCAAAACTTCAACAATTTGATGGCAAAGGAAATCCAAAGCAGCATATAGCTCACTTCGTGGAGACTTGCAACGATGCTGGCACTTATGAAGATCACATGGTGAAGCAGTTCGTGCGTTCTTTGAAGGACAATACCTTTGATTGGTATGCTGACTTGCAGCCAAACTCAATTGATAGTTGGGGGCCATTGGAGAAAGAATTCCTTAATCGCTTCTACAACACTCGAAGAACGGTGTGCATGGTGGAGCTTACAAAGTCAACCCAATGGAAAGAAGAGCCCGTTATAGACTACATCAATCGTTGGAGGGATTTAAGCTTAAATTGTAAAGATCGATTGTCGGAAACTTTAGCAATTGAGATGTGTATCCAAGGCATGCATTGGAGTCTTCGATATATCCTTAAAGGAATTCAGCCAAAGACATTCGAAGAATTGGCTACAAGAGCTCATGACATGGAGTTAAGCATAATCGCAAATAGAGTTGAAGATCTTTCGAATGAAGAGGTCACAACTTTGAAGAAAATCAAAAATCAACCTATGAGGGCAAATCTCCTAATGAAATTTCAAGTGATGAAGCAGCTCCAAGTGAAGACGAAGAAGATGCTACGAGTCAATCTTCAAATAGTTGGTGGAATCCATGAAGTCAAGTCGCTCCTTGACAAGAGCTTAAACTATCTACATAGCTCCTAGATGCGAGCAAAAACCATCTAAACTTTTCAAACAAATAACTTCAAGTGCTCCTTGATAAGAGCTTAAAGTGTTTATAATGCTCCTTGATAAGAGCCTAAACTATCTACATAGCTCCTAGATGCGAGCAAAAACCATCTAAAATTTTCGATCAAATAACTTAAAACGCTCCTTGATAAGAGCTTAAACTATCTACATAGCTCCTAGATGCGAGCAAAAACCATCTAAATTTTTCGATGAAATAACTTCAAGTGCTCCTTGATAAGAGCTCAAACTGTCTAAAATACTCCTAGATGCGAGTAAAAACCGTCTAAACTTTTCAAACAAAATAACTTCAAACGCTCCTTGATAAGAGTCTAAACTGTCTACAATGCTCCATGACGCATGAGCCTAAACTGCATGTTACTCCTGGCCCGCATGAGTATAAACTGTGTACGACGCCCCTCCTTAAAACTATGATCAAATTCTTTGAAGAATCGTCCAAGTCAAAGACTCCTTAACATGAGTATGAAATGTTTACAAATTCAAATCAAGTGAAGACTCATTGAAACGAGTATAAAAGGTCTACAATTGAAATCAAATGGATGCTCCTTGATACGAGCATAAACTATCTAAAATCAAGTCCAAATTCAAGACTCCTTGAAACGAGTTTAAACTTTCTATCAAATTCAAGACTCCTTGAAACGAGTTTAAACTTTCTAACATATTCAAGAACTCATTGAAACGAGTATAAACTTTCTTTCAAATTAAAAGAACTCCTTGAAACTAGTTTAAACTTTCTACCAAATTTAAGAACTCTTGATTATGAGTATAAACTATTCACAAGTTGAAGTTAAAGAACTCCTTGATATGAGTATAAACTATCTACCAAATTCAAATTTATCGAGACTCATTCATTTTCACGACAAATCGTCCATGAACAAGTCTCGAGGGGGCATTTGTAGAGATCGAAATTTTAAGGAAATATTTTATTAATTTTAAAATCTTATTTTATTATGGAATTTTATCATATCCATATTAATATAAGTTATTTAATTGATAATTATGTCTTTATATGGTGATAAATATCTATTTCTTTGGCAACAAGTAAAGGATATACATAAATCTTCAAGAGCCAATGAGATCGCGCCATCTCATCCCTCAAGCCCATGATGAAGTCCAAAGCCCACTTAACTTCTCTCTTCCTACAACTATAAATAGGGGTCTCTACACAACTTCAAATCACACCTAAAAAAATCATCTTCAAGAGCTCAAGAATTGAAGAGAGAAATTCTCTAATATTTCTCTTAGTATTCAAGGTGTCCCGGCGAGATTCAAGGCGTTCTTCGGCAGAAATATCTCAATTGGTGTTTGATCTGGAAACAGGGCGCAAGTCCTCGACGTCAATGTTATAAAGCTCGACGCTCAACGTTATTTCGGAAACAAGGAGAACGTCCTCCGTATCAACACCATCAACCCCAAAGCTCAAGTCAACGCCATCAACCTCAAAGCTCAAGTCAACATCATCAAAGCACAAAGATCAAAGCTCAACGTTTACTTCGGAAGCAAGACGAAAGTCATCCGTATCAACATTACAAAGCTTGAAGATCAAGTCCAAGGAGATCTAGGAGGCATACTTCTACAAAAAATCTCAAAGGCTGCTTGAAGACCATTCGAGGGTCAAAGTGAAGAAAAGAATTGGAGGTTCAAATAGAGATTGAACCCGTATATATTCGAAATTCGTATATTTGTATTCATATTTATATTTATTTGAATAAATACAACATATTTGTGTTTACACTGATATAATTTAATTGTGGGGTTGACTGTAAGGAGACTTCAATTAGAAGAAGCCTAAGATGCAATTGAGTGTAGTCGAGGTGAAAAGGCAATGATTGATGAATCAAATGATTCTTGTAGTGAACATTTTGTTTCTCCTTTTATTATGATATTGGGTTCTTTTGCTGTGACAAATGACAATTGGTTTATGTTTAGTATGCATTTCGCAGGACGAGTGTTATGGCAAAAGATGCATTAGCTCTAATGGATCATTTGGGTTGGAAGAAAGCTCATGTCTTTGGCCATTCAATGGGTGAGTCTTTGATTTTGAATGTCTAGTTGTTGCGGTTTACACCAATCTTCTACGACTTGTGCTCTTGTTCTGACACTAAAACTTATTGACCCTTGTTGATTTTGAAAATTTAAGTTATCAGATGATCTTGTATGAAATCAAACATATTGGTTAATTTGTTTGAATGTTTATCTAGATTCAGTCAAATGGTTTAGGTTTCTCATACCGTGAAAATTAACCAAAGATTTATCTTTTCTTGTTACTGTGCTATCATGAATGTCTAATCTTGTCAAATGGGCTTGCATATGACATATGTATATTTAACACATTTCGATTATATATATATATACTTGAATAGTTTAAGTATTTCCTGCAGTATGATGCATGAATGAATCTTGATGATGCAGCTATGATTTGTTTACTGTTAGAGTCATTAATCAATTCCCTTACTGTTGCAGCGATTCACAAATTTATAGAGATATTATATCACTTAACTTTGAAATCTCCTCTTGTTGTAATAGTGGATTTGCATCATTTTTCAGCCATTTTTAATAGTTTCGATCTTACGTGAAATTTATTTTATATTTTGATTTCAAAATTATTTGAAATGTTCATATTAATTAGTGGGTCAGATTCTCTTCCTTATTGCAAATCAAGATTATGTATTATTGAATTTCTCCTTATTTATCTACTCATAGGAGATGTTGGAGCTGAAACATCTAGTCTAGTGTTGCGTTTTGCGAAAGTAAAGTTCGTTGAATTTCTAGTGTGTGTTAAGTTTGTTTATTCCTTTATTAATTCTTAAATCTCGTGCTTTATGATCTCATAGCTTGGCTGTGTTAACTTAATTAATCCAAATTCTTGCTAGAAAAGCTGGGAAATTGTTAAATGTCTGCATTGTTAATACTTGATAATTGTATCTACTTTTTTTAGTTTGCATTTTGTAACTTATATTGTTGGAGTACTAGTATTTTTTGTTTGCATGTGGTGAGGATATGATGAAAGAGAGAATTAGCTGAAGGGATTTAAATGCCACAAGACTCGTGGAAAAAAAAAGTACTTGTGGGAGCAACTTGTAGTCACTTGGGTGGTCTTCTGAAGAAAGGTTCAACAAGAAGACTGAAGATGAGCAACTCCGCTAACTAATGGGGCTTTAGATGTCATTTGCTGCAATAGGAATGCTTTACATAATTGAATGCACAACAAAATTTAGGAATTCGACTTTTGTAGGCTCAGTCGAGCAAATTTCAATTGATGAGCGTTTAGTTCCAACATTTATTTTTGAGAAATACATCCATATAGCCAGTTTGACTGGGTTGACTACAATAGTTGTCAAGGAACTTAATATTGTCAAATTGTAGCCAAAAATGTGATTTTGGGACAAAAATACCCCTTCTCCTCACTTTTTCTCTTTTTCCTCTTTCTTTCTTCTCCTCCATCTCGTTTTTTCTCTCGTTTTTTCTCTTCTACTTTTTTCTTCTTTCTTCTTTCTTCTTCATTTTTCATACTCTTCTTCCTAGATCTGAACACATCCGCTCTCCGCCGCCGTCGAGCTACCTCTCGACCAGCCTATCGCCGTCGTCGCCATCTCTGCCGTCGCCGCCCACTCTCTCTCTCTCTCGCTGCCACTCTCTCTCTCTCTCTCGTTGCCACTCTCTGCATTCGAGCTGCCACTGTCTCTCTCTCGCTGTTCGTCTACCTCCGCCGCCTCTCTGCCTTCGCCGTCCAGCAGCCGCCGCTATGGAGCTGTCGCCATCGTGTCGTCGCCGTTGAGCTGTCGCCATCCCGTCGCCTCCGCCGTCGCACTCCCGTCGCTGCCGTTGAGGTGTGTTGTTGCCGCCGCCGTCGATTGGTTGTAGCTTTTCATCACCGTCGTTGCCGTTGAGCTTTTTTTGTCACCGTCGCCGTTGATTGGTGTTTGTTCACAAGATTCTTCGATTTTGAATTTGCATGCTGGTATGTTGTTTTTATATGTTGCGATTTGTTGTTTTCGTATGTGTTTTATTACTATTTGTTCATTTCGTACGTGCAAATTAATTTCGTAACATGTTTGTGGCTACTGTGTTTCGAAATTTCTACGTATACAATGTTGTGAATTTTGTAATTCGTAACACTTTATACGAAATGTTGTATATAGTGTTACGTATTATGAAATTCGTAACTGACTGTGCATTTTGTCTCGTTTATTTAACGTTACGAATTTATAATTTCGCAACATGTTTGAGACTGTTTGAATGTTTCGGATCTGAAATTTTTAGGTGTATAATAATGTAGCGAATTGTGAAATTCGTAACTAACTTCTCAACATGTTTGCATAATTGATGTACACATGTTACGAATTTGACAATTCGCAACATAATATACGATTTTCGTATATAGTATTGCTAATTATGAAATTCGTAACTACATTTGCATTTGCATAATTTTATTTGAAGTTACGAAATTAGAATTTCGTAACATGTTTGTGGCTATTTGAATGAATATTTAGTAACTGAATTTTTGAAGTACACATGTTACGAATTTGACAATTCGCAACATAATATACGAATTTCGTATATAGTGTTGCGAATTGTGAATTTCGTAACTAACTTTGCATTTTTGTAAGTTCCGAAATTCTATTTTCGCAACATGTTTGAGACTTTTTGAAGGTTTCGATTATGAAATTTTTATGTGTATAATGTTACGAATTTCACAATTCGTAACACAATGTTATTAATTGTGTAGCGAATTATGAATTTCTTAACTACATTTGCATTTTTGTTCGTTTATTTGACGTTACGCATTTATAATTTCGCAACATGTTTTTGATGTTACGATTTATTCATTTCGTAACGCTGTATCTAATGTAAATCTTACTCCTTTTATGTAGATGAGTCCATCGTGCTTAATTGTTGTGCATGGAGGGCATTGGGATGAGAATATATATGTAGGTGGGAGAAAGGAGTATATTCCCATTTCTCCAACGGGTATAAGCTTTCAACAATTTTTGAGCAAGATTGAGGTGCGATTGAAAAAAGATAATAGCATGTATGCATTTGATGTAGATGCTTTAGTTGAGTCACCTACTGGGGAGACTATGAGAATGAAGATAACGGATGACTTTTAGTTGTCTAGTATGTTGGGGTTGTTGGATTTGCCTACGGTATATATCACCGTTTATCCTAGAATGAATGCATGTTCATCTAGTAGGAAATGTCGAAATACTAATATTTTGAGTTTGCAAAATAAGATCCAGTGTGAGTTTGATGTTGATAATGATGAATCCAATTTTGAGAATGTTGGTGATGAAATGTATGATAGTAAATCTGATGACATGGATGATGTGTATGATGATTGTGATGATTCGGCTGATTATTGCAGTGGAGGTGAGCATAATGAAGCTAACACAATTATTAATGAGGAAAAGAAGAAAGAGGTTGCACTGTGGATTGTTCCTGGTGCAGCAGAGCAAGCTTCTATTGCATCAGATGATTTTGTCATACCTTCCCAGCCAGTGACAAATGAGCTTGTGATTGGTGGTATCTTTCGTGACAAGTCGGTAATGCAAACAGCTGTTGGGAATTACCACATGAAAAATCATGTGGAGTATGTGACAGAGCGCTCGAGTGGTTCTCGTTATCATCTCATATATAAATTTGGGGATAGATGTGAATTTGTTATTCGAGCATCTGCGATGGGCAAGGCTTGGCAAATCACTCATTGGAGACCTCACAATTGTGAAATTGATTTGAGATATCATCCTCATCCAAAGGTTTCTTCTAAAGTCGTAGCTGCCGAATTTGTTGAGAATTTGACTGAGGATGGTTTCTTTCTTAGGCCTCGGGATATTCAAGGGAAGTTGTTAAGGGATTATGGTGTTCATGTGACGTACCGAACTGCGTTGGCTGGGAAGAACCATGCAGTAAAACAATCTTACGGTGATGCAGACAAGTCTTTTCAGGTACTTAAGTTTGATATATGTTGTTTTTTTGGTATGCGTGTTACGAATTTATTAAATTCGTAATGGTGTGTGTTACGAATTTTATGAATTCGTAACATGTATGTTACGAATTTATGACTATGTTTCGTAACATGTTTTTTTTGGTATGCGTGTTACGAATTTATTAAATTCGTAATGGTGTGTGTTACGAATTTATGACTATGTTTCGTAACATGTTTTAGGAACTTTTTGAATGCTTGGAATCTACAATTTACAGGAGCATAATGTTGCGAATTTCACAATTCGTAACAAAATTGGTGTATAGTGTTGCGAATAGTGAAATTCGTAACTAACTTTGCATTTTGGTTAGTTGATTTGGTGTTACGAAATTATAATTTCGTAATATGTTTGAGGCTTTTTGAATGTTGCAAATTTCACAATTCGTAATGTCTTGTGTAACGAATTTATGAGTATGTTTGTATTAATGATTGTTTTTGGATACTTTCAGTTACTGCCCACGTACCTCTATATGCTAAAGGACTTAAACCCTGGATCGTTGGTGGATCTACAGACACGTGATGATGGTATTTTTCAATCTGTTTTCTTTGCTCTTGGTGCATGTATAAGAGCATTTAGTTCGTATCGCCCTGTTATTGTGCTTGATGGAACCCACTTGAAAGGAAAATACAAGGGTATTATGTTTATTGTTGCAACAAAGGATGCTAATGAGCAGATAATTCCTTTGGCTTTTGGGATTGGGGACAAAGAAAATGATTCATCATGGACTTGGTTTCTCAACCAAATTCGTAATGCATTTGGTTGTCCCGCCGATCTTTTGATTGTGTCTGATCAGCACTTGAGTATAAAAAATGTAGTGGATTCGGTTTATCCAGGGATCCCCCACGGGTTGTGTTCATTTCATATACAAAGTAACATGAAGAAATGGGGTTATGGCTCTTTTGTGGCTGATATTTTCCATGCTGCAGCAACGACTTATAAGGATTCTGATTTTGATGAATACATGGCGAATCTGCAACAGACAGCTCCTCGTGCACATGCTAGGGTTATGAATCTTGACCCTATTAGATGGGTTGTATGCAAATGCCCTGTTCGTCGGTACTACTTTGGAACATCAAATGCAGTAGAGGTTTTGAATGCTAGAATAAAATGGGCTAGATCTTTGCCAGTGTGTTCTTTACTTGAGTATGTTCGGAAGATATGTCAGGATTGGTTTTTTAAGCGCCGTACCAGGGCTGCAGCTAGATCCCAAGAGCTATCGGAGTATGCAACCAAGAGGCTAGAGAAAGCTATTGAGTTGGGGAGGTATATGAAGGTTGAACCTATTAGTGAGATTAAATACAAGGTCATTTCTGGATCTCACAGCGATATGGTTGACTTTGCTGTTCGAGAGTGTTCGTGTCACGTATTTGATTTTGATCTTATACCTTGTTCTCATGCCGCTGCAGCAATAAGGTGATGTTAGTTCGTTATGAAATTGTGTAGAGTATTGTGTATTTCGTATCATTCCTTGTTACGAATTTGTTGTTTCGTAACATAGGGTGTTACGAAATTGTGATATTTCGTAACATTAGTTTCATATGTACAATATTGTCTGGTGTTATTTTGTTGCGAATTGTGAATTTCATAACTGAAATATTGTTTTTGTTTTTGCAGTTTCGCCAGACAAGCCCCAGTTTCATATGTGCATCGATATTACTCGACTGAGACTTGGCTTAAAACTTATGCTGGTGAAGTGATGCCGATTCCGGAACAAGATGAATGGTTTGCACCCGACGACGTTGCCTCGAGGGTTGTTGGCACCCCTCCTAACCCTAGACAGGCTGGTCGACCAAGAAAGAAGAGGATTCAATTTGGAGATCGTGTGTGCTCTCGATGTCATCGAGGAGGTCATTACCAAAACTCATGCACTACAGTGTTAGAAGATATTACTAGGGATGAGGAAGTGAGTAGCAGTAAACCAAAGACTCGGAAAAAGAAGAAATGTGGGATCTGCGGCGTAGAGGGGCATACTCATTTAACGTGTCAAGACCCAAATAGATTCGCATGATATTTTTTATTGTTTTATTTATCTTTATTGTTGTATTTTTATGTATTATCGTTGTGGTTTGTTGCAAATTATTGATGACTTAACGGTTACATTTGTTATTATTATGGATTATCGTTAAACTCAAGTTACGAAATTACATTTTCGCTACATGTTTGAGGATCTTTTTGAATGCTTGGATTCTAGAATTTATAGGTGGATAATGTTGCGAATTTCGCTATTCGCAACACAAGTGGAGTATAGTGTTGCGAAATGTGAAATTCGCAACTAAGTTTGCATTTTGTTTCGTTTATTTCACGTTGCGAAATTATAATTTCGCAACATGCTTGATGATGCTTGATGCCTTTTTGAATGCTTGAGAATTTTTAGGTGCATAATGTTGCGAATTTTGTAATTCGCAACACATTCCGTTTATGGTGTTGCAAAATTTGAAATTCGCAACTAACTTTGCATTTTGTTTCGTTTTTGTGACGTTGCGAAATTATAATTTCGCAACATGCTTGATGCCTTTTTCAATGCTTGGGAATTTATAGGTGGATAATGTTGCGAATTTCGCTTTTCGCAACACAATTTCGTATATGGTGTTGCGAATTGTGAAATTCGCAACTACCTGTGCTTATTCCTTCGTTTATTATCATAGCAATAAAATCATAAGAGTTACCTACGTTACGATATAAACAAATCGCAACCAATCATGTTGCGAAAATAATAATTCGATACAATCGATAGAGTTACGAAATTGCAATTTCGTAAACAGCTGCATATTTACCTACCGTAAGTGCTACTAAATCTTACAAAATACGAATTGTTTTGAGCAAAATATGTGCAGCTAGCAAAGACAAAAGGTCATACAAAATATTGTTTCAAGAATTATTGTCCAATACCATGGGAATAGCTTGATCCGTGCTGTGAGCAAATATAGTTCGGGCAATGTAGTCGCGATAATGATCATACTCCTCTTCTTTCTTGAAGCATTTTGGCAGCGGGATACTCGACAGGATCTGCTCCACGTACTTCAATGCATAGAGGCCACACTTCACATCCCCTTTTTGTTTGAAGGTATTCTTTGACTTCGGTGGCATACTAAACTCCCATTGTGTTAGAGTTGGTTTTCTTATCCCATGATACTCGAAGTATCCGATTTCCTTCATTATTTGTGGGATAAGCCTTGCGAGGGGTAGGAAGATGTCCTTCCTATTCGTCAAGTGTTGATCCTCGAATATCCACTGAAATGAATCATACAGCACAAGTTTTTGCTTCTTGAGATCGATCAGGATGGTCCCCCAATGATCTTTGTAATTGCAAACCGCTACAACCTACAAGGAACATCAATACGAAATGTTTAATTCGTAACATGTACACATGGCAAACTGTTATAAACTACTGATACGAAATGATAAAATCGTAACATGAGAAACAGTAATTTCGTAACATGAAAAAAATTGTAATAGTTTTAGTTTAGTTTTACCTTTTCGCAATCGATCCACTTCTTCATATTTGGGCTCCAATTCGGCTGTAAACCCTCAGCAAATAAGCACAATCTTTCCATCAATTCTGCTGGAA
The DNA here is from genome assembly GCA_029490685.1 of Schizonepeta tenuifolia. NCBI lineage: Eukaryota > Viridiplantae > Streptophyta > Magnoliopsida > Lamiales > Lamiaceae > Schizonepeta > Schizonepeta tenuifolia. The sequence continues at coordinate 70,682,978 of CM055958.1, forward strand.
CAACCTCTTCAAGTTGAGTGTTGAACAATTTGTGGTTAAACAGTTCATCAAAGTGTTTCTTATCACTGTACATTTCTTCGAACACCTCATCAACCGCTTCCTATTAACAAATCATAAAAATAATATTACAAACACCAAATAATAAATCACAGGCACATGCCACGAATTTTTAAATTCGTAACACGAGATGGTTATTTGTTTGTTACGAAATTATAAGTTACGAAATTACAAATCACAGACACATGATTACATTTATGTTGCGAAATTATAAATTCGTAACACGAAAAGTTTTCAGGTATGTTGCGGCTCTATAAATTCGCAACAATAAATTATTTCATTTATGTTGCGGAATTATAAATTCGTAACACGAAAAGATTTCAGGTATGTTGCGAAGTTATAAATTCGCAACAATAAATGATTTTATTTGTGTTGCGAAATTATAAATTCGCATCAAGCCCGGGAGATGAGAAATTCAAATTTTACCTTTTGTTTCTCGTAGAGGTTGACGGATTTGTCATCTTCGCTCGCTTCACTGTAGACGGCGGATTCTTGCTGCTCTTCTTCTTCTCCTTCCTTTTTTTCCCTTTTCTCTTGTCTTGCCTCTCGTCCTTCTTTTTCTTCTTCGATGGTTGGATTTTGCCGGTTTCATCGTGCTTTCGTTTTTTCTTCCTCTCTCGTGTTGCACTGTCACCGGAATTTGAGAGATTTTGGTCGCCGGGGATTTTTGTTTTAGATCCGCCCAAATCGACGACGGCGGCTTCTTTCTCTGCGCCGTCTTCTTCGTCTCCGTCGGGTTCGTCGTCTCCGTCGGCTTCTTCCTCTCCGCCGCCTTGTTCGTCTCCGGCGTCTTCTTCATCTCCGGCGTCTTCTTCTTCATCTATAGTCAGAGAAGTTTGTTCTTTATCTACATGTGGAGGACTTTGTTCTTCTTCCACAGATCTGCTTTCTTCATTCTCAGAAGCCATGGATGGACGGCTGAGGCGGAGGGTTTCTGGCGATGGCTAGGGTTTTGGCGGCGGCGCGAGGGGCTGAGGCGGAGGGTGGCGGAAATGAGGTGGAAATGGGGGAGAGATGGGTGGTGGACGACGGGTTTGGGGGAAAGGTAGGGTTTGGTGGTGGAGAGGTTTTTTAGGGAGAGAAAGTGAAAATGTGGGAAATGAGGGAAATGGGGATTTTAGAATGGTGGGACACGTTTTTGTTTTTTTTAAAACTGAAAATAACCTCTATAATGTAGTAAGGGTATTTTTGTCCACAAAACACATTTTTGGCTATATTTTTACCATATTATGTTGCTTAACATATATTGTAATCTAAGGGGGGATTTTGCTATATGGGTGCATCACTCTTTATTTTTTGTGTTAAGGGATATTAGTTTTTGTTGATGATTGGTCCATGGTGTGCAATTGAATACCAGTCTTTCAAATGGAATGTCTATAGTTGCAGCATCACATACTTGTCACTCCCAGTTCCATACCACCTTATGTAATTATGTTTGTATATATGAAGTCAATATGTAATTGTGTTTGTGTATGTGTGTTTGTGTGAAGCGATATTAAGGATGATGTTGTTGAGAAGAGAATGCAAAGAGATGTGATAATTTATGATATTCTTTTTGTTGTCTTTTATTTTCTTGATGTGATTTATATGATTTTGCAGTATATTGGATGTATATATTTACATTTCTGTTGTTGGCTCTGATTGTTTTTTCATAACTATTTTTTCAATTTTCTTATGTTTGTTTCTATTTTTCTATTTCCTTTTTTTTCTTTTTGAATTCTTTTTCTTTCCTTTTCTTCTTTCTTTTTCATAATTATTTTTGAAAAATATTACTTTTCCTAAAAACAATTTTTTTTTTATTCACGACAACTTACCTTTTATCATATAGTCAAGTAACTATTGTCGTGATGACAAGTAATTATTGATATGAAGAAAGGTAACGTTTCACAACTATTACTTTTTTTAACGATAATGTATACTTTTATTCACGACAACTTGTACTTTTAGTTATTTGGTCAAGTAAATAATTTCGTTAATAAAAGTAACTATTGATACAAAAAACCTAATGTTTCACAATTATTACTTTTATTCACGATAACTTGTACTTTTAGTTATTTAGTCAAGTAATTATTGTCGTGATGAAAATTAAATATTTATACTAAGAAAGGTAACATTGCACTGATCAATGATGACCCCGAGCCGATCGGCGACTTTTCTGAGTTCGCTCTAGCCATACATAGGTAGTTCTTTCATAGTCGGGTCATGTGGACTATTCCGGTACAGGAGCACCTTCCCTACTTTCACGTTCCGACAGAGTTTGTGCCAGATTTCGAGCCTGAGCCGTTGGCCTTGGACCCAGAGTTTGCCGCACTGTTGGAGCTGCCGCCAGTGCTCGCACCTAGTGAGGGGTTAGTTCTTGGAGACGAGTACTTGGAGAGAGACGCAGAGCTTGCTGCGATGCTTGAGTTACCATCTCCTCTTACACCATTAGAGGAGATTTGTGCTGAGTGGACGAGAGTTCGGGGACAGTTCGAGGCGGGACCATCCAGGGCCCGTTCCGCAGAGGTGTACACGTCTAGTTCACTTCCTGAGCATCTTCTTCCTCTGAAGAAGCGTGCAGTAGTGTCCAACTCAGACTACTTGGTTTCAGACTCCGAGAGGACTACTTCAGACGTGCCTCCACCACCACTACTTACACTTTTGGACGACACTACCTTGAGGGTTGACGAGGCACTCCAGCTTGTCTTTGGTTCAGATTCAGAGGAGGATCCGGAAGAGGATCCGGAGGAGGATCCGATGGAGGAGGACCCTGAGTTCAGGGTTCAGAGGAGGTCGACCGCAGCTAGTTGAGCGGAGCGTCCTAGACGCGTAGTAGTAGTAGAAGTTTCTTTTTATCTTGTACATAGTCGGATCAGTAGACTTCCTTTTGTAGTACTCTATACGGATACGAAGTTTTTGGGATCGTTTCCGTTCTAGTACTTCCAGTAGATACGGAGATACAACTTGTTAGTGCACCCGGTATATAGATAGGCAGTTAGCCTAGTTTAGACTAGTCATAGTCTAACTTTTTGTATAAGTCCTCGTTAGAGGCAAAACTAATATTCTTTTTAACGTGTATATACTATATATGATGACCCGAGAGTGGACTTAAATCTTGTGAAAGTTTCTTCTAAGTGCGATTAGAAGTAAAAGTTTAGATGAATATTCTGGTTAAAACCGAGAAGTTAAAAGTTTTAAGAGCTAAGTATCGAAGCTATTTTCTGTTTTCTTTTTCCATGAACTTGTTTAAGTTGGGAAAAGGGTTAGTAAGTAAAAAAAGGCTTAAAAGTAAGGTGCTAATGAGAGTTTTGTTCTTATAGTTTCAAAAAAAATGCCGCCAAGAGTAGTTAACAATCGAAGAGGACCTGGTAGACCCAGGGGACGTGGTAGACGTCCAGCACATCATGATAGAGAAGAGGAACAAGAAAGGAAAGATACCCCACCACCACCATTACCATCACCACCTCCACCACCACCCCGTCGTGATATTGAGGACTTATTCCTCAAACGAAACCCACCTGTGTTCAACGGATCTGGTAGCCCAAGCGATGCTGAGCTTTGGGTGCGATCTATTGAAAGGATTTTCAAACTCCTCAGATGTACTGATGAGGAGCGACTGTTGTGTGTCGCGTTCCAGCTTTCCGGACCAGCTGACTACTGGTGGGAAGCTCGGCAGAAGGTTATACCCGCGGAGCACCTGGCTCATTTTACCTGGGAAGAATTCAAGGAGGCATTGTACGATAAGTATGTACCTAAGACCTATAGAGCTCAGAAGGAGGCTGAGTTCTATAATTTAAAACAAGGAAAGATGACACTAACTGAGTACGATGCCAAGTTTTGTGAATTGTCAAGGTATGCACCTGCTCAGGTTGATACCGAAGAAAAGATAGCGAAGAAGTTCCGTGGGGGACTGAAGCATGAGTTTGGAATTGCGTTAGCCAGTCATGGAGGGCTGAGCTACACTGAAGTTTTAGGGCGAGCCCTAGAGATGGAGGCCGTAGTGCCTGGTGAAAGGAAAGTAATAATAACCGCACCAGCTCCAACCCAGAATCAAAACCGAGGCTATTAGAACAACAATAATAGCAATTACCAAGGAAAAAGAAAATGGGAAAGGGGAAATAGCAGTGGCTATAATCAGAGCTATAACAACCAGGGAAATTAGAGAAGTGACAATCAGCAAGGCTTTCAGCAGCCTAACCAAGATAACAACTATGGGAAGAGGCCGTGGCTAGGAAACAATCAGTCAGGGTTGTTTTTACAAGAAAATAAACAAGCAGGGCTAGGGAGAGGAAATAATCAGCAGAATCAGCCACAAGGACAACAAAGGAATTTCAACCAAGGAAGTAATAACCCAGAGAGGGTTACCATTCCTGTTTGTCCTAAGTGTAATAGGACGCATCCCGGTGTTTGTCAAGCAGGCATGAGTGTTTGCTTTAACTGCGGACAAAAAAGGCATTTGAAGAGAGAGTGCCCGAAGCCACTGCAAGCGGCAGGACAGAACCAGTATGGACAGCCCAGCCTTTGAGGGCGATTCAAGCACCCGCAGCAGCAGATGACCCAGCAGCAGTTCCAGTAGCACGCTCAACAGCAACAGAATGCAAGGGCATGTGCGATCAAACAGGGTGCGCAGAATAAAGGAAAAGGAAACCTAGCAGGTATGGGTAAACTTCATAATATCCCTATCAAGATATTGTTTGATACTGGCGCATCGCATTCTTTTATTGTTGGTTCGTGTGCGGATAGCTTAGATATCAGACCTGTACGAGCTGAACACGCTATGAGAGTAGCTACACCTTCAGGAGAGATCACTACTTCCACGCATGTTTGCTCTAACCTAGAATTAGAAATTGGAACTGTTAAGGTTAAGGCGAACAACTTGAATGTTATGATAATGTGGGACGTAGATATAATCTTAGGAATGGATTGGTTGTCTAAGAATTATGCCACGATTCTCTGCAACGAGAGGAAAATCTCTTTCCAACCCCTGGGAAAGGAGCCGACAGAATTTCATGGAATTGCGATGGGCAGGAGGATACCGATAATATCCGCCCTACAAGCAAAGAAGTTGATGAAGAAGAAGAATTGCACAGCTTATCTCGTATACCTAGTTGGAGAACCAGGAGCCGAGAAGACCATTCAAGACGTGAAAATTGTTAACGAATATGAAGACGTCTTTCCAGAAATATTACCTGGTTTACCACCCGACCGTCACATAGATTTCTCGATTGACTTAGAACCGGGATCGACCCCAAAATCAAAAGCCCCATATAGGATGGCGTCGAAAGAATTAGAAGAGCTTAAGATCCAACTGCAAGAATTGTTAGACCTTAGATTCATTAGACCGAGTGTTTCACCTTGGGGAGCACCTGTTTTGTTCGTCAGAAAGAAGGATGGTTCTATGAGGATGTGCATAGACTATCGAGAGCTAAATAAGATCACCCTTAAGAATAAGTATCCCTTGCCAAGGATAGAAGACCTCTTTGATCAGCTTAAGGGCGCGAGTGTCTTTTCAAAAATAGATTTAAGATCTGGGTATCATCAGTTGAAAATCAAACCCGAGGATATACTTAAGACTGCATTCCGAACTAGATATGGCCATTACGAATTCCTAGTGATGCCATTTGGTTTGACTAACGCTCCCGCAGTATTCATGGATCTCATGAATCGAATTTTTCACCCGTACTTAGACAAATTCGTCTTAGTATTCATCGACGACATTCTCATTTACTCCAAGAATGAGAAGGAGCACGAGGAACACTTGAGAATAGTTTTAGAAACGCTTAGAGCTGAGCAGCTTTACGCCAAATTTAGTAAGTGCGAGTTTTGGCTGAAGGAAGTGATGTTCCTTAGACACATAGTATCAGCTGAAGGCATCAAGGTAGATCCTGCCAAGGTAGAGGCAGTACGCGATTGGAAATCGCCAACAAGTCCGAAAGAAATTAGGAGTTTCTTAGGTTTAGCCGGTTATTACAGAAGATTCATCGAAGGATTTTCTACGATTGCTAGACCTATGACGCAACTATTAAGGAAGGAAAACAAGTACAAATGGAGTGACGAATGCGAGAAGAGTTTTCAGACACTCAAGGAGAAGTTAACCACAGCACCAGTGTTAGCTCTCCCAGAAGCGAATAAGGAATACGTGGTCTATACAGATGCTTCGAAGAACGGATTAGGTTGTGTATTGATGCAAGATGGAAAGGTGATAGCATATGCTTTACGACAACTTCGACCTCATGAAGTTGAGTACCCAACCCACGACTTAAAACTAGCAGCCGTTGTGCATGCGCTGAAGATTTGGAGACACCATCTCTATGGTGTTAGGGTTGAGATTTTTATGGACCATAAAAGTTTAAAGTACTTCTTCGAGCAAAAGGAATTGAATATGAGATAAAGACGATGGCTCGAATTAGTCAAGGATTATGATTGCGGAATCAACTATCATCCAGGAAAAGCAAACGTGGTAGCTGACGCGCTGAGTCGCAAGACTCCAACCAAGTTAGGGTGTCTTCTTATCGAGGAAGAAGCACTTGCGCGAGAATTTGAGAAAATGGACTTAGAAGTGCTCGATACACCTGAAACAATAACAATTCAAATAGCAGCACTCGTAGCTACACCAGACTTACGAGAAAGAATCATAAGTGCGCAAAGAAAGGACGAGTCAACTGAGAAACTTCGACTAAGGATAAGAACGGATAAACCGGATGGTTTTTTCGAGGCACCAGAAAATGCAATTTTGTTTGAAGGCAGACTTTGTATCCCTAAAGACGACAAATTGAAGAATGATATCATGAGTGGGGCTTACGATACGCCATATACTGCACACCCAGGAAGTACGAAGATGTATTGAGAAAGAATTTCTGGTGGAACGGTTTGAAACAAGACGTTGCCTCGTTTGTAGAAAGATGTTTGGCGTGTCAACAAGTGAAAGCTCTACACCAAAGACCATACGGATTGTTGCAGCCATTAAGTATTCCAGAATGGAAATGGTAGGATATAGCTATGAATTTTGTGACAGGTTTGCCTAAGTCAAGAAGAGAAAACACTGTCATCTGGGTAGTTATTGATAGACTCACAAAATCAGCTCACTTTCTACCGATTAAGATTACCTACGGGTTAGAGAAGTTAGCACAGCTGTATGTCCGTGATATTGTACGTCTGCACGAAATACCAAAGTCGATAACATCAGATAGAGATGCCAAATTCACTTCAAGATTTTGGATCACGATGCAAAAAGAGTTAGGTACCGAACTTAACTTTAGTACCGCTTTTCACCCCCAGACGGATGGACAATCCGAGAGAACGAATCAGATACTCGTTGATATGTTAAGAACGGTAGTATTGGATTGAAGCGCGAATGGGGAAGATATCTTACATTTAGTTGAATTCGCGTACAACAATAGTTATCAAGCGACGATAGGAATGGCGCCTTACGAGGCTTTGTATGGATAGAAATGTAGATCACCACTTTATTGGGATGAAGTGGGTGAAAGGAAGAACCTAGGACCCGATGCGGTCAGTGAAATGATCGAGATCATCTTACAGATTCGAGTTAGAATGAAAGAGGCCCAGAGCCGACAGAAGTCTTACGCTGACGATCGTCGAACCAATCTTAGTTTTGAAATTGGAGATAAGGTTTTCTACAAGATTTCACCATCAAAAGGAATCGTTAGATTCGGCGTTAGGGGTAAACTCAGACCAAGGTTTATAGGACCTTATGAGATTCTTGAAAAAGTAGGACCTGTTGCTTATAGATTGGCCTTACCGCCAAGTCTAGGAAGTGTCCATAACGTGTTTCACGTATCTCAGTTAAGAAAATATGTTTTTGATCTTAAGCACGTAATTAACCAGCAAGACGTTGTTCTTGAGTCCGACTTGAGTTATGAGGAAAAACCACTATCGATCTTGGATCGAAAAATACAAGAGTTAAGAACCAAGTCGATACCAATAGTACAAGTATTGTGGAATCACCACGGGCAAGAAGAAGCCACGTGGGAACTTGAAGAAAAGATAAAAGAGAAGTACCCTTACCTTTTTGAAGAAGGTATGCAAATTTCGGGACGAAATTTCTTGTTAAAGGGGTAGGATGTAATACTCCGGATAATTATTCTGTCGTTAAAATAAAAATTTAATTATTAATTAAGGCTTTGCACGCCTAAGTTAAGGATTTTCAATTCTAAAACTGATGGTGAAATCCGTTTCTGAAAATAAATTCCAGAAGTCGGTCGAACGACTACTGTATTAGGGTTTTCGCGTCCGATAAAATTTCCGTCTGAAAACTCAGATCGAAAAACTGTCAGACTTTACATTTACTTTTTCTTCGATACGAGTTCACTGGAGAAAGTCAGTTTTTATTATTTTTCTGGGCGAATTTTGGACTGTCTTATTTCGACTTTTAATCGGATTTCGGAAATCGAAATATGCTTTCCGAGTATGTGATTTATTTCTAATCTAACGGTCGAATTAGATTTCGTCAAAAACGTAACCGTCTAAGAAATTATTTCTCAATTTTTTATAACGTCGTATTAGACCCGAAAACGAGATATTTCTGGCTAAAAAAATCACTACTAAACCGCCACTTAAGGGTGGTGACTCACCCTTGTTAGATCTTTATTAACTTTATAGAATAATAACATAACACCTAAGCCTTTTCTCTCTTCTTCTTTCTCTCTCATTACCGCCAATCTCTCTCTCTCTCTCATTCTTCTCCCTCACTTTCTTCCATTAAAGAGTTCTTCAAGCTTTCTCAAGCTTCACAAGTCTCTCGTCTACCGATCATTCTTATTTCCGAGTTCATATTCGGCAAGGTAGGAACTTCCTCTACGTATTGAACCGAACAAAAACTCTTTCCATCAACCTTTATTTTTTCGAAAATTTAGAGGATGAAGAAGCATGATGTTCTATGGTTAAAACATGTTATAGTATGCTTAGAATTGGATTTCTATGGTTGAAATTTCATGAAAATCATCCCCCCTTAATATTTGTAAGTACCGAAATTTTATAGAAGAATTAGGGGGTTTTTGTTAGTTCGATTTTCTTGATGATTGATTGATGGATTAGTGTTCTATATGATGATAGATGATCACATGAATTATTTTAGAATTTTCTAAAAATAAAAATATAAGAGAGAAAGAATTGATGATTTGGTGTAGTATATGTTATGATTTGCATGATTTGATAATAGAAATGAGATGTAGTATGTTTGAGGATGATTATATAATTTATTGAAATTTTTCTAAAAATAAAATGAAAATCATAAGAGACGAAAACTTGTCAATAAGTTGAGATTCGTTAATGATTCGAGTATATGGTTTACGTATTAGTGATTCTAGATAGATGATGATCGATATTGTAAAGTTTGAGCGAAATCGGAGAACGTCGAATTTTCGCTAAGAGACGAGGAATCGTCGATAAGTCGAGAATGAATAATGATTTAAGTCTATGATTTGAATATATGATAATCTTGTTAGTTAATGATCGTAACCGGAAAATTTGAACGAATTCTAAGAAGGTTTGAATTTTGATAAGAGACGAATAATCGAGACTAAGTGTCGATAGAAAAGTCGAACAAGGAAAACCATTTTGATATTTATGATTGTTGTCATTTGATGAACAAGTTTTAGTTGGCGATATTTCCATCCGAGACACGAGATGATATGAGTTATAGTTAATAAACGAGAAGTTTAAATAGAAATTGAATTTGAAATTGAATTGGTTTAGTAATTGGATTAGTTGAAAGACGAGGAATTATACGTCGAGTTTGTAATCGAGAGATATGAAGGAATTTGTCATAAAAGATATTGCGTATTGACTGCCTTAAGATGGAAATTTCGTAAGAATAAAAGTGGAATAGCATTGATCAAACTTAGGAAATCATGCGTCGAGTTTTAACGAGCACCTAGGGTTTTCACGGACTGTTTTGCGACCTTGCACGGAAACTATCATAACTTTTAGCTCGCTTAACGAAATCAAGATCCGTAAATTGCAGAGTAAACTAGACATCCGTGGCTTTCTTTTGGTATAAATTTCATCCCCGGTTTCGCAGGAACCTGTTCTGTATGAACTCCAGAACCTCTGCTTTGTGCAGAAACTTATGTAAACCTAATTTCTTAAGTTGAATCCTTTTCAACTTCGTTCCTTGTGAACTTTTAAGTCGTTATAAGCTATCGACTTCCATTTATCTACTAACCTAAGTGTCGAGTAATGAGCCGAGTCAGTTTATAAACGAGAATTGATCGAGTCTCGTTTATTCGTTAAATTAAAAGAAAGTAGTAAAGTGCAAAGGCCTAAAAGACTAAAACCGATTTCGATTTCCTGTTTCTTTTATCGTTGCGATCGAATTTTAAAGTTTGTTTATTTACGATAGAAGGAGGAAGTCAGCGCCAAGGATAGGACGGAAGACAGAAGACGGAAGCTATAGTTGTTCTGTAATTGCCTAAGGTGGGCTTTTCTATATATCAAATAAAATGAGCGATGCTCGAAAATCTTTATTTACAGCTTTGATAATTGTGTTTTCAAAGTGATAATCAGAGCATGAAATATTTGTTTTTATGTGAGTTATCTTGTACCCTTCTGAGTTAGCCGACTGCTATCCAGAATTATTAGTTAGCCGACCTGCTAACTAAAACGATCGGACTTTGAGTTAGCCGACTGCTATCCAAAGTTAGTGTACATAGTAGCCGTTGTGTGTGGAACCCTGTTGAGGGGTAGCCAGCCACGGTGATAATTATTGGGCAAGATTGAACGTAACATCTATCAGAAAAGTGCTTGATCAAGCCATATTATGAAAATGAGAAAGAAAATGTTTAGTAGACACGGGTATTTATTGAAAACCCCCAATGTGCTACAGAAATGAGATGCCTGATTTATCTATACTTATGTTATGTTTTCGGCAATGTGCCCACTAAGTGCTTTTGTACTTAGCCCTGCATATGTTTTATAAAATGTGCAGGTTGAGTGACGGGAGCGACGGAGGTTGATGTTGAGTAAAGAGTCGTAGTTAGGAAGAAGAACTTGTATCAAGCTTTACGCTTTCTGCTGCCAATCTTTTTGAGATAATGTATCTATCTTTTGGGTCTAAGCCCCGTACAATGAACTTAGTTCTTTTTGAGAACCTTATCTAGTGATCTTTCGAGATCAACTCTTTCTATTTCAATAAAGTCTTGTTTATAGAAGTTATTCTGTTATTAATGTCTGTTCATTCTTCATAGATGTCAGTTGTCGTTTAATCGTTGTCTATTTATTTATTTATTCCCCTTCTTCCCCGCTTCTTTAATCCAACCCCTAGTCGTACCCCGACTTTGCCGTCCCTCGGGATTTGGGGCTGTGACACGAACCCAGGTAACACTTAAGGAGAGAGTGACAGGCGAGCTAAACCAATAGGCTAGTGTCCAATATTGTGTGCTCTTCCCGAAATAAATTATACTATATCTTTTTGGCACTGTTGAAAAAAAAAATGTGCCTTCTAGGGAAGCGGATGCAGGTCGGGTCAGGTGGATTCCATGGGCCAAAACCGGTTGCATACTGTGCAATTGGTTGCATGGAAGTCCACCTGATAATTGAAATGTGTGTTTATTTGTGGTTATGAAATTCTATGATATATAGGCATAAAACAAATTATATTAGGAAAACAGTTAATTGTTTGTCATGATTTATGCTTTGTAACATCTAATATTAATTATTTAACTGAAAATTGTTACTGTGTAATTAAAATGTACTTATATATCAAATATTCAAAAACGACATATTCTAAAAGTGGAGAATTGAAAGTTACATATGACTGTTATATTCATGTTGAGAATACGTATAATCATATTCATATTCATGTTAAGAATTGTAAGATAAAAATAAAAAATGAAAAGAATAGATAAATAAAAACAAATTGCATTGTCAAGTATGTTTGATTTCATATACAAAGAGTATACATATGCGACAAATGAAATGGAAGGGTAACATATACAATTAATGGCCATATATATGCATGATTTAAACTTTAAGGGTAACGGTTATAAAGGGCCATGTAATATTTTTGAATAGCACATAAATTGTGATTTTAAATAAATAAGAAAGAAAAATTCTAAAAATTTGACATAAGTATGAGGATGAATGTGGTGGCTCCAAGAAACTTAGCAATTTTATATTGATATTCAAAAACGACATATTCTAAAAGTCGAGAAATGAAAGTTACATATGACTGTCATATTCATGTTGAGAATACGTATAATCATATTCATATTCATGTTAAGAATTGTAAGATAAAAATAAAAAAAATGAAAAACATAGATAAAGAAAAAACAAATTGCATTGTCGAGTATGTTTGATTTCATATACAAAGAGTATACATATGCGACAAATGAAATGGAAGGGTAACGTATACAATTAATGGCCATATATATGCATGATTTAAACTTTAAGGGTAACGGTTATAAAGGGTCATGTAATGATTTTTGAATAGCACATAAATTGTGATTTTATATAAATAAGAAAGAAAATTTCTAAAAATTTCACATAAGCATGAGGATGAATGTGGTGGCTCCAAAAAAATTAGCAATTATATATTGATATTCTAAAACGACCAATAAAATGTAAATAATGTAAAGCATCATAACGACAAGTATTTTGGATGAGAGGGAGTAGTATTTATAAGTGAGAATAATTAAAAATAAATAAATTAATGAATATAAAGCTCGATAATTCGGCCAACGACTACCCCAACCGCCAATGAGGGACTGCCACGTCAGCTTAGACAAGGGCAGCAATGATAACACCAATGAAAAAACTAGCATGAGCAGCAAGCACTAGCAGCGGCTCGCTAGCGCCAATAGTGACTCTAATAGCACACATGTAAATTTTGTTGGAGAAATAACAATGCAAAAAATAATTTATCTATCTATATATATTATATAAACGAAAACAACTCGTCGTAAAAGAAATTCTATGTGGCACCCCTCATATTCCTTCGTTCTTATTTATCTAAATTCTAAAATATTTTGAATTTAAAATCAATATTTATCATATTTATATTCCATATTATATATGACATGAAAACAAAATATTAATAAGATAAATTTTCAAAATCAATATCTATCATATTTTAATATTTTATATATATAGTATTAATCTAAGTATCCAAATCCCTTGATCGTGAGATCGAGTCCAATTTAAATTAATTTGAACTTTCTTTTTCTTTCTTTTACTTTTCTTTATTGTTTATACTTTATTACAACTTATTTTCTTATTACTTTTTATCACATTTTAAATTATTTTATTAATCACTCCAGTGGTTGTAATGGACAAAATTTGTCTTCTTACAAAGTCTGCTAAGTCGGCCCAACTAACATGTCGGATTATACGGACCGGCCCAATACAAGTTTAATTGAATCATTAGGCTTAAGGAGCCTATATCCGACTCAGGGGTGTCCAACGGCCTAATTAGACACGTCGGCACAACTGGCCACAATATTTGAATAAGTCAGATGAACTAGCTGAAGACTAATTCAAATCAGTTTATTCCCACGATAATCGGAACCACTTGAGAAGATATGGTGGACGGATAAGGCCGATGACTAGGGTATAGAGAAAACCCTAGTCGGCCAATATAAATAGGCAGCCATTAAGTCCGCTGGAACCATCCAATCATTCACGCTCTGACTATCTACTCCATCTCTTGCCCTATCTGCCGCCATCATCTTTCTCTCTTATTCTCTAGACTATCGGATCCATCGGCCGCACCGGCTACACCGGCACCTCCTACCCTCTTGACGCTCCTACTCTCTATCATCACCATCCGGATGCCCCGGATATCTGAGAATTCAATACTATTGCATATCTATTATTCAATTACTTTCTTTATTATTTACATCTTGTTATTCCGATAATTGACTTGAGCGTCGGAGGTCCATCGGCCAACACCCCCTCCGGTGTTCCGTTGGACTCTTACGTGTGTTACTTGTGACAGGTTGCTTAGTGCCCTTTCAACCACGTCATCCACGTCTTCCGAGTAGTAGGATTTATCCCCTACAATTTGGCGCCCACCGTGGGGCCTAGCAACCAAGTTAATCAACGACACCGAAGAATCTTTCGAATACCAACCATGTCTGACGGACGTGACGGATCTGAAACTCCTGACGGACCCAACATGACTGCTCACGCTGACCTAGCCGCCCAGATCGCCGCTCTCACTGAGCAGATGAATCGGGAGCGGGAGAGATGCAAGAAGTTGGAAATGGAGAACGCTAACTTGTACGACCGTCTCGAGGCTGTGGAGCCCGTCGAGATCATCGAACCTCCCAGCTTCCGGGCCCAAGTGCCTCCCATGCAGCCTCTAGGAGACACTCCGATCGTTCGCCATGATGGATCCAACTCCCTCTTGACGGACCCGTCACCCTCGGTAAGAAACCGTAATGTCATCTGTAACCCAACGGATCCGGCTCGTGGTATTTCGAATGCAAGTATCAACGTTCCACCGTCTGCACTTGAACAAGCACGTGATCTGGGGCAAATCAATGCCGACACCATCGGAGCTGGAGGAATAGCCCGACCAGATGGAACAATCACCACTGGGGGACAACATGCTCGAACCATCTTGACCACCCCCAGCGTAGCAATAAGTAATGCTATTATTGGAGGCACACAACCAACCATACCAAAGCCCAATCAGACGATCGCTCCAACCCAAGTTAACCAACAGATGGTCGGACATGGTCGGAGGGAGATCACTCAAGATCAGCTATTCGCTAATGAATTCGCCCAGCCAGCCACGACCGGCCAGTTTGCAATCAGAGATGAAGACTTGGCAAGAAAACTGGCCGAAATGGAGGCCTTGATCCAGCGAATTCCTGGCGTGCCGGCACCCATCCATAAAAGTTCAGAGAACTGCTACGCCGACTCACCATTTGTGGATGAAATTGCCTTGGTTGAAATGCCCGTGACGTTCAACTTTCCGAGCATGCAGATGTTCGACGGCACGACTGATCCGACAAACCACATTGCTCAGTATAAGCAAAGGATGTTCACCGCCACAATTCCTCGTGAATTGAGGCAGGCCTGCATGTGTAAGGGGTTCGGTTCTAGTCTGACAGGACCGGCCCTCCAGTGGTACACTAATCTTCCTAATTATTCTATTTCGAGTTTTGCTCAACTAACGGATATTTTCGTGTAGCAATACGCTAGTAGCAGGAAACTTGAAAAGATATCAGAGGATTTGTATGCCGTGGTTCAACGACGTGGAGAGTCTCTTCGAGACTATATCGGCCGCTTCAACAAGGAGAAGGTGTCCATAACCAACTGCAACACCTAGACAGCGGTCACTGCCTTCCGAAAGGGTCTCCTGCCCGACTCTGACCTATACAAGGACCTCACCAAGTATCCTTGTAGGACGATGGAAGATGTCCTAGCCAAGGCATGGACACAGATCAAGTGGGAGGAAGATCAATACAACCACCACCGATCTTCACCAAGCAGAAACACTAGAAGAGACTCCAAAGTGGATAGGAGGGCGAGTGATAGGCGGTCCGAGCCTTATCCACCTCCATGGAAAGAATACAGAAGGAAGCAATATGATCGCCCTTACGAGACTCGACCGCGTCAAAGGGCGGAAATTCCTGAATACAACTTGTCCATCTCGCCGGCTGAGGCGGTCTTAGCCCTCAAGGGACTTGGAGACAAGGTCAAATGGCCAGAAAAGATGAGGACACTAGCTGATCAGAGAGACAAGTCGAAATGGTGTGATTTCCATGCTGATCACGGACACCGAACAGAAGATTGCATCGCGTTGAAGTTAGAATTATCGCACCTACTGATGCAAGGTCACCTGACTGACCTCCTTACTGACAAAGGACGCCAGACCTTGCAACAAGCCCAAAGTCGTCAGCAAAGCAATACAAATGTCACCCCGCCTAGACCGCCGACACTTGATCGAACAGTTAACGTGATAACCGGCGGGTCAGAAGTCAGTGAAATCACTCATTCAGCAGCCAGGAGACATACTAGACAGGCTGGTCATTTCCAACCAGAACATAACGAAGCTCAAAGAAGCACAACCATCCTGCCTGCACAAACCATCACTTTCACCACATCTGAATCAGATAGGCTACTTAATCCTCATCACGATGCTTTAGTAATTTCAATTTGTATTGCAAATTGTTTAACCAAGCGTGCACTAATAGACAATGGCAGCTCTGCCAATGTCCTTTTTCTGTCTACTCTCAGGGAAATGGGGATAGACGAAACAAAGATCATCAGGAAGACGACAATCCTTATCGGCTTCAGCGGAGAACAAAAGAGCACAATTGGTGAAATCGAACTACCCGTCTACGCTGAAGGAGTCAATCTCTGCACTCGCTTCCTAGTGGTGGACTCTCCTTCTGCCTATAACGTCATTTTAGGACGACCATGGATACATGAGATGAAGGCAGTCCCATCTACATATCACCAAGTCTTAAGATTCCCGACCAAATGGGGAGTGAAGGAAATTCGAGGAGATCAAAAAGATTCTAGATCTTGCTACCAGACAACCATGAAGGCTAAGCAAGCCGTCTTATAGTAATTACAGCAAGAAGAATCATCTGACCCCCAGCCGAGTCAACAAGCTCAACCCGATCAACCTGACGCGGTGGAGCTAGATGAAATCTCCATTCACCCAGACTTCCCGGACAATAAAGTCCGGATCGGAGCACAACTTGTACCCGACCTCAGAGAGAAGCTTATTCAATTTCTTTCTGAGCACTATGATTGTTTTGCTTGGTCCCATGCGGACATGACCGGAATTGATCCTGATATTATTGTTCACAGGTTGAATGTTGATCCTGACTACCCTCCAAGGAAGCAAAAGCGAAGAAAGTTCGCTCCAGAAAGGAATAGAGTCATCAACGATGAAATCAAACAACTTCGAGATACCGGGCTGGTCAGAGAAGTCCAATATCCAGACTGGCTAGCGAATGTGGTGGTCGTAAAGAAAAAGAATGGCAAATGGCGAGTGTGCATAGACTTCACAGACTTGAACAAGGCGTGCCCTAAGGATTCGTTTCCACTGCCTCACATAGACATGCTCGTCGACGCCACAGCCGGACACGAGCTACTCAGCTTCATGGACGCGTACTCCGGATACCACCAGATATTGATGCATCCCGACGATCAAGAGAAGACAGCTTTCATGACCAAAATAGGCATCTACTGTTACAAATACATGCCATTCGGGTTGAAGAACGCCGGAGCAACTTACCAATGTCTAGTCAACAAAATGTTCGAGGAATTGTTGGGAAGAACAATGGAAGTCTACATAGACGACATGCTTGTGAAGTCTCTACGAGCAGAAGACCACATCGACCACCTCCGACAGGCCTTTAACGTACTTCGTGAGTATAACATGAAGCTTAATCCGACTAAATGTTCATTTGGTGTGACTGCAGGTAAATTTCTTGGCTACATGGTGACCCAAAGGGGGATAGAAGCCAACCCGGCTCAAATCGATTCCGTCCAGAGAATCACATCCCCAACATGTGTTAAGGATGTCCAAAAGCTCACGGGAAGGGTGGCGGCCCTTAGCCGGTTCATCTCAAGGTCATCGGAGCGGTGCCATCCCTTCTTCAATACATTGAGGAAATCAAAAACATTTGAGTGGACATCAGAATGTGAGGAAGCACTCAGCCAGTTGAAGCAATACCTGACCAGCCCGCCGCTCCTTTCCAAACCCAAAGATGGTGAAACACTATACATCTACCTGGCTGTGTCAGAAACGGCCGTTAGTGCAGTCCTAGTTCGAGAAGATGAGGGCAAGCAGTCACCCGTCTACTACGTCAGCAAATCATTGTTAGATGCGGAAATAAGATACAGCCTGCTTGAGAAGCTAGCCCTCGCACTTGTACATGCAGCAAGAAAACTTCGTCCATACTTCCAATGTCATCCAATTGTGGTCCTTACAGCATACCCTCTGAAGACCATCCTTCATAAGCCGGAGCTGTCTGGCAGATTGGCCAAGTGGGCAGTCGAACTAAGCGAGCACGACATATCCTACAAGCCACGTACTTCATTGAAGTCACAGGTATTAGCCGATTTCGTAAATGATTTTACGCCTAACCTTTCAATGCAGGCAGACAAGGAGTTATGCTTCCTCACTGAAGGCGAATCAACTGGAACATGGAAACTCTTCGTAGATGGTTCAAGTAACAAACATGGAAGCGGACTTGGACTCGTCCTTTCATCACCTCAAGGTGACAACATTGAGCAGGCAGTAAGATGCGGATTCAAGGCAACCAATAATGAAGCCGAGTACGAAGCTATGCTAGCTGGTCTTGGATTGGCTAAGGAGTTGGGAGCAAAGAAGATTAATGTCTTTAGTGACTCACAACTAGTAGTAAATCAGATGCAAGGAACTTACCAAGCTCGGGATAATAAGATGACGGCCTACTTAGACAAGGTGAAGGAGTTGCAGTCAAGCTTTGAAGAATTCATAGTCAGCCAAGTGCCCAGAGAAGAGAATAGTCACGCAGACGCTTTAGCCAACCTCGCCTCCTCTATTCAAACCACCGGTCCGAAGACCATTCCAATTGTCTACCTCCAATGGCCAGCCGTATGGAAGAAAGAAGAAGAACAGGTGCTTGACATATCAGACAACCGGACTTGGATGACTCCAATACTTGAATACCTTGAGCAAGACATACTTCCGGATGACAAAAATGAAGCACGCCGAATAAAAGCTCAGTCTGCCCGATTCTCCATCATCCGAGGTAAGTTGTACAAACGATCATATTCTGGTCCATACTTAAAATGTATTAACCATGCAGAGGCAAAGACGGTCTTGGCCGAGCTGCATGGCGGAAAATGTGGAAACCACTCCGGCGGGAGGAGCTTAGCTCACAGAGCTCTAACAAGTGGATACTATTGGCCCACCATGAAGTTAGACGCCGCTGATTACGTCAAGCGATGTGACAAATGCCAACGTTTCGCCCAAGTATCCCACCTTCCACCCGAGCCATTGATCTCAATCACGTCGCCTTGGCCCTTCATGAAGTGGGGGATGGACATCGTGGGCAAATTACCTAAGGCACATGGACAATTAGAATACATGCTAGTTGTAATAGACTATTTCAGCAAGTGGATAGAAGCCGAAGCATTTCACAAAGTCCGGGATACGGAAGTGAAAGGATTCATATGGAAAAATGTGATATGCCGATATGGAGTACCAAAGGAGATAGTGACTGACAACGGCTCCCAGTTCATCAGCTACGACTTTCAAGACTTTTGCAAGTCTTGGAACATCAAACTCAGCTTCTCAACACCTAGATATCCCCAAGCAAACGGCCAGGCTGAATCATCCAACAAGACAATCGTCAACACCTTGAAGAAGAGGCTCGAAAAAGCTAAGGGCTTGTGGGCCGCCGAACTACCCGGAGTACTCTGGTCATATCGAACGACCCCCAGAACCTCGACGGGAGAAACTCCATTCTCCCTAGCCTACGGAATGGAAGTAGTCATTCCAGCCGAAAGCAAAGTACTGACTGCAAGAACTGAGCTCGCCTCGGGCGACCATAATGATCAAGGAATATGTCATGAGCTCGACACACTTGATGAAAAGAGAGATATGGCTAGGCTACGGCTGGCCTCATACCAGCAAAGTGTCGCGAGACACTACAACAAGCATGTTCGCACTCGAACCTTCAAGCTAGGCGATTGGGTACTCCGACGTGTATTCCAAAACACTAAGGAGGTTGGGACTGGCAAACTAGGCCCGACATGGAAAGGTCCATACTTGATCACCAAGGTATATAGGAATGGAGCATACAAACTTCAAGAGAAAGACGGACGCGACATAGGCAACAGCTGGAACGCCATCCATCTAAGACGGTATCACGCCTAAACTCAACTTTTCACTTATTTCAATTAATTAGGTCCTACGGGATCCACCTCTCTAGCCACACTAGTTCTAACAATTTTATGCAGGACATAAAAGAACTACATTGTGGCTTGATCCCTTTTCAGGGTATGTAGGCAGCTCCAAGGAGCACAGCCACCCTTGCCTTCTCTCCCGGTATCTCTAACCATTTATTGCAACAGGTCAGAACTACATCGGGCTTGATCCCACAATAGGGTATGTAGGCAGCTCTCCGGAGTGCAGCCCTATCAACCCCAAAAGAAAAGACAGACGCAACTCCGCCAACAATCGCAATTGAATTGGCACAGGGCGGTAACCTTACTTGCTTTTATCAATAAATTTTAAGTCCTACGGGACTCACATTCCAACCATACTAGTTCTGACAATTTTATGAAGAAAATTCTTAGAACTACATATCGGCTTGATCTCCGAAAGGAGTATGTAGGCAACTCTCCGGAGTCCAGCCAACGTCTTTGCAGGTCAAATATGCAAGATGGAAAATGAAAAGACGCTCAGTCACCAATATCGCATACACCGGACCCATTGGACGGTATCAAATCTAACTTACTCGGTTTCTTTATTTGCTTAGTCCTACGGGACCTACCATTTCCCACACTTGTTCTGACAATTTTATGCAGAAAATTCTCAGAACTACATATGGGCTTGATCTCCAAATGGAGTATGTAGGCAGCTCTATTGAGCGCAGCCCTCTTATAGACCCAACCTTATTGTCCTACCAACATTGGAGGACGAGTAAAAGAAAAAACTGACTAAGTGTCGACAAAATTAAAAACAAAAATCACAAAGAACATTCTGAATCGGATAAGCTGAATGTGCAAGTCCAACAACATAATAAAAAAGACCAAGTATCTATAAACTCAAAAGCCGCTCCAAATGTGTCGGACTAGTCGGAATATAAAATGACTAGACATAAATGAATCCAATAGCACATATTGAAGGCATTGGACTAAATTAAGGAAAACCAAAAACAACAATACAATAAAAAGAAAACAAGTAAAAGAACTTGCAAATAACAAGAGAACGCCCCGAACGAGCTAGTCGTCGTCTATAATTTATCAACTAATTCAAGTCATGTCTTCCGACAATAACTTGAACTAGGGGGAAAAATGGGGATACGAACCCTTACAAACGATAACGAAAACAACAAGTTATGAGTTCATAGTACAGGCTCAGTCATCGGGTACATGCACCCGGCCAAATAAAATAAATATTGTCTAAACACCAAAATAAAGATAGAAGTCTGCAAATGAACATATAATAATAAAAAACCAGATCAAGAATCGGCTTCCATGTCCGACCCAGTAGTAGCTCCCGGCTCGAAGTAATTTGGCGGCTGATCTCCAAGAGCAAGGTCCGCAGTAACCATAGCCTCAAGAGTAGTAACAAGACCACCATTCCCCGCATCCTCATCGGGCACCCTCTTCAAGTAAGCATCATGGTCAGCAATAAACCTGTTAACATCCCATGTCTCTGCCTTACCGTCTACAAAGTCTCGAGCCATCTCTCCACGCACCTGAACCTCCATGTCATCAGCAACATCCACAAGCCGTGTCTCAAGTAATGTAACCGTACCCTTGACGGTCTGAAGCTCACTCTTAACACCTTCCAGCTCAGCAACCTCAGACTTACAAGTGTCGAGTTGACTCTTTAACTCTTTGTTGGAAAGTTCCATCTCTTGACACTTAGCATGAAAACAATTCAGCTCTGCCCTCATCGCCTTTAACCGACTTGTCAAACTTTTGATCTTCTTCCTCATCCATATGGCCATCGCAATACTCTACACAAAGTATGTGATATAAGTACAAGTTAGAGGAATGATAGATTTTATGAAGATAAAATGCAATGAAAATAAATTACACTTACCCGGAACATATTCATAAGACATGCACCAGATGCAACGTCACTTCCAACGGTGTCACAGACCTTCTCGTCCTTCGGAAGCAATAGTCGATCTACATTCTCAAGAAGTGGACTAAAGTCTTCCACACTAGCAACAACAGAAGCTGACTGCGGCAATCCACTAGCCGTAGAGGAGAATGATAACTTGATTAAGTCATCGGATAGATTGGATACAAGGTCTTGGGATGCTCTCCCTTCTCTTTGTGTCGGGGTAAGAAGTGGAAGGGCGTCGGCAGTATCGACTCGCTCTCCTTCGCCGGAGTGAGTCGCGATGGTTTGTTGCTTATCTTTCCGAGGCGCGGCCGCAGCTCTTCCTCTCTTCGGTGCAATACGATACATGTTGTCGATAGTATCTATCACCCAAGCTCGATCGTTAGGAGTCAAGCCAGGATCATTCGGATCCGGAGGAATAAAGTGATTATCGTAAATCTCACGACCGTATCGTATAAATGCTAGGTCACGCTCACCTCGAGTAGCAGGCGCAACTAGGTCTGTTCGACGAGGCAGACGAACGTATCTCTTATCCCAAAGGCTGGTGAGTAAAGAGTTTGCTCGGTCAAGAGTAATCTACAATGACGATCTTCCTCCGGATAGCTAAAAAACTGGCCAACCTTCTCCTCGCTCTCGTCACGCACTAGGGAGTTCTTACCCTTCAAATCTACAAGGAAACATAAAAAGAAAGAGTTATTATAAAACAATATGATAGAAGCATACAAGTATGAAGTAAACTACTTGAACATGGAAGCACTTACCAGCAATAGACCAACAGGGCGGAATATCCCTATAATCCGAAATTCCCAACAACTCGTTAGGGACATAAAAGTAACGATGTTTCCATCCAGACTTATCGCCCTCAGACAAACCTACCACCAAATGTTGGCCCCGTCTCTTGACAAACTTATATCTCTCTTTTTCGACAGACTCCACCAAGGAATATGCATATAGTACATCCCCCAAAGTAAAATCGCAAATATTATTCAACTCACAAAAGACATGTACCCCTATTAGGACACGCCATACATTTGCCATCAATTGGCTCGGATGTATCCGCTGATGGTTACAGAGCTCCAATACTAGTCTAGGCAACGGAAATCGAGCACCTACCTCAAAAAAACATCATGTACATACACCCATATCCTGGAATAAGCCAATCGGCCTTCTCGACAGACAGCGGAAGCTTCAAGTTAACATGCATTGGAACTCCATAATTCGACCTAGCCCAACCTAAATGGTCTTCTCTAAGCTTGGTAACATAATTGACGTCAGAGAAAAGTATGTTGGTAGCCACACTACCCGGAATCGACTTAGTAATATCTTTACCACGAATCACCACACCCACCGGAATCATATTAGTATGAACATCATCATCACTACTACTCTTACTAGAGCACCTATCGGCTCTACTAGATGATCCAATGACAATACTCCAATTATGGGACGACATCACCTAAAAACAAAGACACTATCTAAGGTTTAGCCCTCCGACCAAGTAAGACATGTTGGAATATGAAAATAACAACATAATTATACACAAGTATGGTCGGCCGCCGGCCTCACTGGACAACCATGCAAAATGTTCATAGCTTAATTATCATGATAAAAAGTATATACTCTAGCATGCTGGAGCCGAGTTATCAAGCAATACTGGACTTACTGGACTAACATGCAAGAGATTCGTTAACACATCGGCACAACCGGACTTAACGGAAAGTAATACTACATGCATTTGCTAAAACAGTAAATTCCTAATTTTTACTACTAGCAAAGATCAAACAAAAACACATGATATCGAGAAATCAAAAATTTACAATTACTACATTCATGCTTTTACTACGAAGAACGCGAAGAACATTCGAAGAGTAAAGAATGAAGATTAAAACCAACCTTATGGAGCTCAAAAGAAAAAACCTTCTCTCTATAATTTCATTTCTCCTCTGCTTCAAACTCAAAACTCTCTCTCTCTAAAAGTTGTCTCTGTAGGAAAAAATGAAGTAAAAATGAAGTTATCATTCATAAATACGAGAAAATCAGCTTGCCAAGGGAAGACATTGGCCTCGTCGGCCTCATTTGGCTCTGTCATTGCTTTTTTGCAGTAAAAAATAACAAGTAAACGAATTCTCCTACTATCGTCGTTTCTCTGTTTCAAAATGAAAGATAGTCCCCAATTATTTCATGCATGATATATATATATATATATATATATATATATATATATATATATATATATATATATATATATATGTACGCATATATGTGTATATAGATATCAACTATGGAGGTAAGATTATCACTTGGCTAATTACTGCTATATGTACATTATGAGCATGCTCGTATCACTATTTCTCCATAAACACACGTACTTGGTCAAGTATACAAGAGTCTATTTTGTAAAATATTTCACTCGCATGTATGCTATATACGTGAATATACAAATATATATAGCTATATTTTATTTTCTTCATAATACATATCTGCTGCAAGTCAAATACACGTTTATATGCATATTACAATGTACAAATCAGTGGTTTGATTTCACCTACATTATAATATATATATATATATATATATATATTGTCTACATGTTACTGCTGCTAATTTGCAAGAAATAAAAAGTTGTACTAGTTCGTCAAGTTTTTCATCGGCATGTATCGGTATATATAATATGATGTATCGAAGCTACCGCACATATGAGCATGGATGAAAAATCACACTGACCTTGTCAGACGCACCGGCGCTCTTGACCAATTACTCGACAGGGGCAGCTCTCTCGATGTCTATATCTCCCTCGCAGCCCCGTCGCCACCACCGACGCTAGTATATCTCGCCAACCGACTTAGCTGCTCTGTGACCTCGCCTCATGGATAAGTCGTTTTCTGCTTCCTCGATATTTTTTATGAATGAGAAAAGTTGTAAGAACGACCTCAAGATTTTTCAAAACAAAAGTAAAGGTGCGGTGGAAAGAATGATGAAAATATCTACTCTTTTATAGATGGATCTGTGTACAAGAAATAAGAAATTTATTTCTCTCAACCGCTCTCAGCAAGGAAATTTCGTGAAAATTAATAGGAAAATATTACTGAATGGTCTCCATCATGACAAGGTTCAAGACTTGTACACAGACTAATTGCTCTTTTGAGAAAAGAGTTACTGTTGCCCTCGACTTCTATAAGCTACTTACTTCATTTAGTGAGATATTCGGCATTAATTATTGTCACTTACTCTATCAGAATAGACTAAGAATTAACAACTCAGCACGCATCATATTAATTCCTAGGTGTGGAGTCTGGTATCCGTATCAGCTTTATCGAGACCCACCAGCTCGTGACTGCCAGGACAACAACCACAGTGGACATGATAGCATTGAAAGACAAGTCCTCCGTCGTCTCACTTTTTCTGATCGCCATGGCGCCGCTCACTTTGTTAGACTAATTGAACTTGCAGATCGTGATATTTAATTACCTTCTCCTACCCAGCGGCATCATAAGTCCAATGCTCTCACCGGCTTCGCAAAATATTGCCTAGCACACCAACAAGGTCGACAATGCGTCGGATTCATCGGCACCATCCGCATCTGCCCTTTATATTTTACATGGCAGCAATCAGACGTCTTTTGGCTCTATTATCAGCCTCATCGCCACTATCGGACCCGCCAGAATCAGCAACAACATATCTCTGTCCCCTCTTTTTCTTTTTATTAGCCAATAGTGTAATGAGTTCCATTGGAATCATTGGAAGCACCGGCTCTATCGGACCATTGGACACATTAGCATGCTTCTCGCTATTCTTTTCGCTAATATCCATCGGACGCATCGGCTTCATCAGCCACGTCCGACCCTTCCTCTCGATTGCTATACTGGTGCAATCGGCTTCACCGGAAAGATTGAAAGATTGGGTATTGTACACGTCACTCTTTCCATTGGAATCATTGAAAGCATCGGCACTATCGGCCTCATTGGAAAAGTTAAGAATTCCGTACACAATTCCATTGGACGCATCGACCTCACTGGCCCGGTTCTCACTATTTATTTCGATAAAACCTGATTCGGTGGAAGCATTGGCTCTATCGGACCATTGGATGCACCAGCCGCATCGGCTTAATTAGTCACACTTGACCCTCTTTGCCTTGATTGGAACCACTAGACAAAACAACTCTTCACACACTCCACTGAACGTATTGGCCGTACCATGGTTGCAACTCTCATATCCATACGGTGCAGACCCAATCCATCGGAAGCACCGAACATACTAGTTGCATCTTCTGCCTTAAAATCAAGAAGGCTTAATAATTGTCTAATCTACTTCTCCAGCCCAACAACTTGTCATAACTAAAGCATTGACCCAAAGTTTACCAATTATTACTTATTGCGGCCCACTTTATAGAATTTGGAAGGATCTACAAGTTAGCTATATGAACAATGTTCCTCAAATATGCGTATATACATGCAATTATATAATACTTGTACATATGTCTATTTATTTATATATACACATTTGTATATATAAAATGATGAAAATCAAAATCTTTAAAGGTCGAGAGAAATTTATCAACATCGTTACACTCGACTAATACTACTCTTTAGTTAAAATAATTTAACTAAAGAGTGGGGGACAAACTGTAGTGGACAAAATTTGTCTTCTTACAAAGCCTGCTAAGTCGGCCCAACTAACATGTCGGATTATACGGACCGGACCAATACAAGTTTAATTGAATCATTAGGCTTAAGGAGCCTATATCCGACTCAGGGGTGTCCAACGGCCTAATTAGACACGTCGGCACAACTGGCCACGATATTTGAATAAGTCAGATGAACTAGCTGAAGACTAATTCAAATCGGTTTATTCCCACGATAATCGGAACCACTTGAGAAGATATGGTGGACGGATAAGGCCGATGACTAGGGTATAGAGAAAACCCTAGTCGGCCAATATAAATAGGCAGCCATTAAGTCCGCTGGAACCATCCAATCATTCGCGCTCTGACTATCTACTCCATCTCTTGCCCTATCTGCCGCCATCATCTTTCTCTCTTATTCTCTAGACTATCGGATCCATCGGTCGCACCGGCTATACCGGCACCTCCTACCCTCTTGACGCTCCTACTCTCTATCATCACCATCCGGACGCCCCGGATATCTGAGAATTCAATACTATTGCATATCTATTATTCAATTACTTTCTTTATTATTTACATCTTGTTATTCCGATAATTGACTTGAGCGTCGGAGGTCCATCGGCCAACACCCCCTCCGGTGTTCCGTTGGACTCTTACGTGTGTTACTTGTGACAGGTTGCTTAGTGCCCTTTCAACCACGTCATCCACGTCTTCCGAATAGTAGGATTTATCCCCTACAGTGGTTTGTTCCTTAAAATATAAAGATCAATGTATATTTTTTTCATCTTTCGCATAATTAATTTAATTTGACTAATTAATTATTGATCAAATAAATAAGTTTATTTTAATTTAAAAATAAATTTGGACAATGAGCTTATACTCAAAATCAATGTATATTTTTCTCATCCTTTACACAACCAATATAATTTGGTTAATTACTTAGTTGCCAAAAAATAAGTTTATTTTTATTAAAAATAAATTTGGTCAATTTAATATTTTGGGGAGCGACATAATTCACTAAGTCACAACTTTCTTTAGTTGCATAATTAAATATTGGACAATGCAATCAATGTGATAAATCAATATAATATATATATATATATATATATATATATATATATATATATAGGAGATAGATCATATGAGAATAAATATTATCCTAAGAAATGAGAATAGATCTCCACCATAGATCTATTGGTGATGGAGGATCAAGATTTGGTCAAGTCAAAGCGGGTCAAACCCGAGTCAACCCGGGTCAACCCGTTGACTTTTTTTTTCGATTTTTTTTTTTTTTTAAACTGTCACCCAAGATGCACAACTTCACATATTCGGATGCACCACTCTACATAACTAGATGCACCACTAAGTGCATTTAGATGCACAAGATTTTCAAGTTTTTTTTTTTCAATTTTTTTTTAATAAACTGTCACCCAAGATGCACAACTTCACATATTCGGATGCACCACTCTATATAACTAGATGCACCACTAAGTGCATTTAGATGCACAAGATTTTCAGTTTTTTTTTTCCAATTTTTTTTTAAAACAGTCACCCAAGATGCACCATTTCACATATTCGGATGCACCACTATACATAATGAGATGCATCACTACGTGTAGTGAGATGCACCGAATTCATAAAAAAAAAAACTGAAAAAAAATTGGATGCACCACAATGCGTAACTAGATGCACCACACAGTGTAACTAGATGCACAATGTTTTACGAAAATAAAAAAACAAAAACAAAACTAGTGCATCTTAATGCACTTAGTGGTGCATCTCATTATATAGTGTGGTGCATATGACCTAACCTTAAAAAAAACGAAAAAAAAACATAAAAAAAAACTTAAAATCTTGTGCATCTTAATACACTTAGTTGTGCATCCGAATATGTGAATTTGTGTATCTGAATATGTGAATTTGTGCATCTTGTATGACAGTTTAAAAAAAAAATCGGAAAAAAAAAATCGAAAAAAAATCGTAAAAAAAAAGTCAATGGGTTGACTCGGGTTTGACCCGCTTTGACCAAGCTAAATCTTGACCCTTCATGTAGATAAGATCAATGGTGGAGATTAATTCCTATTTCTCACTTTAAGGGGAGTTTGCATGAGAATCACTCCCTATATATATATATATATATATATATATATATATATATATATATGGATGAGATTTGATGAGAACACTCCCTTACATGAGAAATGAGAATAATCCTACACCACTGATAATTAATTATAGACGGTTAGATTTCTTTAGTCAATTCAATATACATTTATCCAAAATTTCGTGAGTTTTCAAATTTAAAGGTAGATTAAGGATATTATTGTCCATAAACTTACTAAATCCCAAATGCTAAAATCACGTGATTTGAGTTTTGAGATTATCAAATTACTTTCAAGTTTCAAATCCTAATTTTTGTACAAATTTGAGATTATCTAACCATAATTTAACTCCTAATTTGTATATCTCTTCTTGCGTAATTGTTTTTTGTTATTTCATGAGATCAGACAACGAGGTTATAGTGGTTCATTCTTTGTATACTTTTGTGGGTTTTGGTGTATTATTAGGAATGACGACCAGTGGGAAGAAAAATCGATCAATACTTCTGAAGGCTAGAAATTAATGCATAATTTTGTCTTTTATTTGGGTATCGACATTTACTTATTTTGATTTGAATCAATTGTAAGTTAATTTTTTGGTTAGAAAAATTTATGTGGTTCATTTTTTTTTTCTTTTTTTTTGGGAGAAGAGCGAGGGATAATGCATCGGCTATTAGGATGTCTTCTAGATTTCTTCATTTCTTTTCCAGATGTAATAGTTGATTATGTTATACGAAGATTCATTTGTTATGCAAATTGGTTATTCTCCAATACATGCATTAATGCATTATATTTTGTTCTTTTATGTTTTTTTTTATAGTGCTCATCTTGCATTTTATATCAGTTCTCTTTTCATCGTTGTGTCTATTCAAATTGTTATAGATTTTGCATTATAATATGCATTATTTAACTAGTATTGATGCTTTATATTACTATTGTTTATGCATTAAGAGTTGATGTAAATGCATTACTCTACGGTTATTTGTTCATTACTTAAACAAAGAAATGCATTATCCAAAAATTTATATAAAAAAAATTAATATTATTAAATCTTTGAGTAATCTATCTATTTGCCTATTAATATTTCATTTTTTTCTCAATTATGCACAAAATGGATAAAGTTTAAGCATAATAAGTCAATACATAATCTCGAGGATCATGATTTGGTGATGACATAACAAAAAAAAAAGAATTAATGCATAGGAGAATGCATTAAAAGGAGATGTGAAGATGCCAACAACATTGATGAGATAGTAGAATCATATTCAAAACTATGAATTAGGTGGAATGCTCATTGTTTGCTTAAAGCAATAGAATTCTTATTTTATTTTGTTAAATATTTTTTTGTCAGTTGTTTATGAACGAATCACAAATGTTCACTAAGTAAACATTTAATAATCAAATTAATAACAAAGTTATTTTGTTAGTATGTCTGTATTATGTCGTTTATATAAATGCATTAATATAATATTGTTAATGCATAAAAGGTTGATGCATTTTTGTAAATATATTTTTGCATTATCTTGGTGAAGATGATGCATTACAATTGAACCAAACATGTTAGTGTTCCATCTAAATAGATAATAATGCACTAGTAATTATTTTAAAACCATGTATTAAATTTAGACTTAATATTTGTACTAGCCAATATGAAATCTATTTTGTTAAACATTTTTTTGTCAATTGTATATGAACGATGTACAAATGCTTACTAAGTAAATATTTAATAATCAAATTAATAACAAAATTATTTTATTAGTATGTCTGCATTACGTCGTTTACATAAATGCATTAATATAATATAGTTAATGCATAAAAGGTTGATGCATTTTTTTTAATATAAAAGCATTACCTTTGTGAAGATGATGCGTTACAAATGAATCAAATATGTTAGCGCTTCTAAATAGATTATAATGCACTAATAATCATTTTAAAAATTATATATTAGATTTAGACTAAATAATTTTATGTAATACCCCATACTTATTCTACAATCTTTAAAAATGGTTATTAATAATTATGGCTTTGCACGCTTAAGAACATGAAATTAAATTCTATGATTTACGATGAAATCCGTTTCCGAAAATAATTTCCAGAAATCGGACGAACGACTACTGTATTAGGGTTTTCGTGTCCGTTAAGTTTTTCGCCCGGAAACTCGGAATCGAATTCCGTCAGAATTTACATTCACTTTTTCTTCGAGACGAGTTCACCGGAGAAAGTTAATTTTTATGATTTTTCGGACGAATTTTGGACTGTGACGTCCCGACTTTTTCTCGGTTTTTGAAAAAATGAATTAGGTTTTCCGAGTACGTAAATTATTTCCAATCTAACGGACGAATTAAATTTCGTCAATTCAGTAACTAACTAGGACAGTTCTCCTTAGCGAGTCACTATGTTTATTAGATATTTTCCTCTACTTTATGAGTCACCCTTGTGACTCATCACCCTCCCCCTTATCTCCCCCATGTCCGCCACTTTCCCATCTCATCTCTCCCTCATTTTCTTCTTCATCATCCTCCATTGAAGCAACTCTCAAGCTCCTTCCAAGATCAATACTCCTCCATCTACCTATCAAATCCAAATCCGAGTTCATAAGACGAAAGGTAAGAGTTTCACCTTCCTTTTGAACCGAACAAACCTTGTATTCCCCATCTTTTATTTTTTTCGAAAATTAGGGGATTGGATTAGCATGTGATTTCTTGTTCGATACATGTTCTAGGATGATTAGAATCGAGTTCTACGGATCAAATCATGAAGAAAAATCAAGAACCCTAACCCCTAATTAGTACCGAAAATTTTCAGATTTGGGGCTTTTGATTCGTGCTCGATTTCTTTGTCGATTGATTGTTAGATTAGTGTTTCTTATGATGTTAATTGATCGTATGAATTGTTTTAGATTTTTCTAAAAATAAAATCCAAAACCTAAGAGACGAAGAAGGCTCGATTTAGGTTAGTAAATGTTATGATATGCTCGATTGGTTGATGGAAATGAGTTATACGATGCATGAGGATGAATATATATTAAATTGAGATTTTTCTAAAAATAAAACGAAAAGTGTAAGAGACGAAGATGTGTTAATAAGTCGAGGCTCGATAATGTTTTGATAATATGATTTGCATGTTAGTAATGCTCGTTAGATGATAATCGTCGTCGTAAAATTTGAATGAAAACGGAGAACGTAAAATTTTACGTAAGAGACGAACGACGGTCGATAAGTCGAGAATAAATGATGATATGAGGATATGAATTGCGTATTTATGATTTTTGATAGATGATGAATAATGTTGTAAATTTTGAACGAATTCTAAAGATGTTGGATTTTTCTTAAGAGACGAACAAATGATGATAAGTAATGATAGAAAAGTCGATTAATGATTCTATTTGGATATTGATGATTATTAATGATTAAGGATCGAGTTTGTAGTTGACGACATGTTCGTCCGAGCTATGAAAAGATAAGTTGTAGTTATAATCGAGAAGTAGAAACAAGAAGTTAGGATTTTTGAACGAGAAGTTGAACTTGAAATGGTTTAGTAATTGTTTAGTTTAAAACGACGGGGTTTTGATCGTCGTGTTTATAAATGAGAGATGAAAAGGAGTCTATCACGTATAATGATACGAGTAGACTGTAATGAGACAGTAAATTCGTGAGAATTTAAGTTCGATAACATAGAACGAACCTAGAAAACCGTGCGTCGATTTTATCGAGCATTAGGGTTCACTCGGCAGTTTTTGCGACGTTCTACGGAAACTGCGATATCGCTCGTTAATCGGAATCAAGATCCGTGAATTGGAGAGTAAACTAGACACCCGTACCTTTCTTTTGGTATAAGATTCGACCCCTGTTTCGCAAACCCCTGTTCTGGACAGACTTACTGACCTCGTGCAGTGTATGTTCAAATGCAGTTTTCTTAAGTTGAATTCTTCTCAACTTAAACTCTTTCGATCTTTTAAGTCGTTTCAAGTTATCGACTACCTTCTTTCTACCGACCTAAAGTGTCGTGTACAGAACTGAGTAAGTGTCAAACGAGATGCGTTCGTATCTCGTTTCTTTTTAACTAAAAGAGTTTAGTTAGCGTGCAAATGCCTAAAACGTCTAAAGAACTAAAACTTTATCCGATTCTTTTCGTATTCGTTTATCGTTTGCGACCGAGTTTTAAAGTATGATGTCTACGATGAAGGAGGAAGTCAGCACAAGGAAAGGACGGAAGACTAAAGACGGAAGCACGTGCCTTTGTTCTGTAGTTAATCAAGGTGGGCTTTCCTATATATCAAATAAAACGAGCAATGCTCGAAAACCTTTTCTTTATTGCTTTGATAATCGTGTTTTCAAAGTGATAATCATGGCATGAACTGTTTTGTGTTTTATGTGAGTTATCTTGTACCTTATGAGTTAATCAAAAGGGGTTAACTAACAATCGGCTCTAAGTTAGTCAAAAGGGGCTTTCCAGAGTTAGTGCACTTTGTAGCCTGTGGTGTATGTGGTATCCTGTTGAGGGGTAGCCAGCCACGGTGAATTATGACTGGTCAAGATTTGAACGTAACATCTATGAAAATGCTTGCGCAAGCTAACTTATGAAAATGAGAAAGAAAATGTTTAGTAGACACGGGTCTTTAATGAAAAACCCCGATGTGCTACAGAAATGAAATGCCTGATTATCTATACTTATGTTTATGTTTTCGGCAACGTACCCACTAAGTACTTTTGTACTTAGCCCTGCATATGTTTTCAAAATGTGCAGGTTGAAGCGACGAAGCGGCGACGGTTGAGTTAGAGTTGAATAAGAATTTAGGAAAACTTTGTATATAGTTCACAATTGCGATGCTAGACTCTAAACTCTTTTGATGTTGTGTATTTAATCACTGTAGTCTAAGTTCTGTAATATAACTTAGAAGCTTTTGAAGTACTTTCTCGAGTAATCTTTCGAGATTAACTCTTTCTTTTCGTCAATAAAGTTTTGTTCATAGAAGATAAGATGTTATGTATGTATGTTTATTCTTTCATCCCCATTCTTCCCCGCTTCTTTAATCCATCCCCAGTCGCACCCTGACTTCTGCCGTCCCTCGGGATTTGGGGCTGTGACATTTTACTAGCCAATACAAAAAATAAACTACAGCAAAAAGAATTAAGATGTGTGGTTGTTTAAGAAATAAAACAAAATATTAAAAACTCAACAAATGCATATTGAATTTTCCTTTTACTAAAATAAAATAAAATTATCATACATTTTTAAATTGCTAATAAAGGCATAAAATAAAAAATTCGAATTACCCTTCAATTTGCCAATATCAAAAATATATATACTATTAATTTTCATAGTTAAAATAATATCAAATCCCTAAAATTGTGGTTGGACGGTTCGAATAAAAATAGAATTACAATTGTAGCCTTAATCATGTTGTAGCCGTTGTTTACATTCATTAATCTTGAATAAATAACAACCGTAGATCACAAAATATAAAAGGTGTAGATTTGTTCTCATTTCTCACCTAAAAATACATTACATTCTCATATGATCCTCCATATATATATATATATATAGTTGAAAGAGTATTATGTTTATTAATTTAAATAAAAATTCAACAATCAAATTTTTAATTGTCCTCACCGATTAAATCAAATTTTACCGGCAAGACGAGAAGGAATAATAAAATCACTTTCTAACTAAATTTGAGTTTATATAAATTCTAAATAATTTTTATAATTCTACAATATTAAATTTATACTTCAAATTTACTTTTTTTTTTATCTTTTATTATATACTAGAGGTGCCTACAAAAATGATCGACGGGTCGATTCTGACCCAAAATCTTGGAAGATGACGGGCCGATTCTGACCTAAAACCTTGGGATAAAGAGGCCGATTTAGAACCGACAATTCAACTTTTTGATTTTTTCTAATGTTAATCTCATGATGTAAGATATTAATGTAAAGAATATTTTAAAAAAAAAAATTCTAAATCAAAATAGGAGAAAAGATATTAGATGTCAAAAGATCCACAACAATTCTCACACAAAATCGACGTGGGACAATCATCCACAATGATTTTGACAAGAACGAGAGATTGAATATTATCTATAAAAATAGAGGTGGATTAGACTTGATTTTTTGAAGGGGGAATTTTGTTTTCTGGCCTTTTCTCTAAACAAAAAATTTAAAATGTCACATCCACTTTTTTAATTTCAAAATAACACTTTGACTTTTGAAATGTCTATTATACCTTTAATGAGTATACAAGAAGACTAACTTTCATTTGAATCATATATGAAGACTAATTTTATGTATGAATTTTCCGCAAATTTTTCGGGCGAAAAATTTCCAACCAACAATTCCGGCAAAAATTTGAATCATACATGAAGCCTAACTTCATGTATGCATCATACACGAAGACTAACATCCATGTATGCATCATACATAAAGACTGACTTTCATGTATGCATCATACACGAAGACTGACTTTCATGTATGCATCATACACGAAGACTAACATCCATGTATGCATCATACATGAAGACTGATTTTCATGTATGCATCATACACGAAGCCTAAGATTCATGTATGCCTCGTACACGAAAATTTTCGCTGCAAAACATTTCAAATTTGTATCATACATGAAGATTAGTTTTCATATATGATACATACACGAAGATAAGTTTTCATGTGTGATGCATATATGAATTTAGGCTTCGTGTATGATTCAAATTAGAGTTAGCCTTCTTGTATACATGAAGGGTATAAAAGTCACAAATAAACTCAAAAGGCTATTTTGAGAAGGGCTATTTCAATGTTTCACTCATTTTTTAACGGGTATTACTATATGAGTTTGGGACGTAAATATACAATAAAATTATGTTTTACTTGAGTTATATGTTAAAATTATAAAAAATCTAAATAAATTTAGTAAATTGCATAATTAAATCTTAAACTTTATTCAAATATTATTCTTAGATAAATTTCTGCTTTTAAAAAATAAAAAAAGTAATTAGGGTGGAGAGCCCCAATCAAATTTTAAATTATATTTTTAGAAGTTTACATATAAATGTAATATTTCTTTTTGAAAAATTTAAAATTTTATTAATTTTGTTAAATAGTAATTTCTCATCGATTTTCAACAGGCTACATAATAGTTTTACAAAAATATCCATCTAAAATATGTCAGTTCTCACAAAAGATTTAATTTCTTTAGTCGAATCATTATATTACTAAAAGGAAAATGATTCTTGCTTTAAAAAAATCCTATGTAGCACCCCTCATATTCCTCCTTTCATATTTATCTAAATTTTCAAATTTTCAAATTTTTAAATGTAAAATAATAGATTTTAAATATCTATACTAAAATCTTGTGTTCCACATTGGTTTCTCAATGAAACTTCACCTATTGAAAAGCCTATAAATACCTAGAATCAATGTGTATTTTCTCATCTTTTGTTCCACCAGTTTTATTTGGCCAATTTATTTATTAATCAGCTGAATAAATAACTATATTTTATAGTTTAATTTAATTTAATTTGATCAATTTATTAATTTGCCGAATTGATAATTACTTAGTCTAATATTTTTTTATTTATTGGTTGATCGAATTAAATTTGGAAATAGTCTAATATTTTTTTATTTAATTTGATAAAAAGTAAATAATTTCTAATTTGTCAATAATTAGGTAGACGGGCCAATTTTCAACTGACAGGTACCTCAACTCGGGATCCCACGTGACATATTTTCATTCTTTATTCTTATTAATTTTCAAAATTTTATTTTATTCATTTTTTCATGTATTTTCTAAAATCTAGAATCGTCATAAATTGTGCATTTATAAATTAAAATCGTGATCAACTGGTCAATTCTGACCGAAACTGTGGCGGTAGACGAGCCAATTCTCAACCGACACTCGAGAAATTTTTCATTTTATGCTTTTTTTCCATGTATTTTCTAAAATCTATAATCGTCATCCATGAAATAATTTTTACGTTATTTGTAATTGGGTTTCCAGCTTTGCATAATTTATAATTTTAATTAACGAATATTACTATACGATTAAGGACGATAGCGAATAGTACAATCATTATTTTTATTAAATTTTTGGATCTATATAAATTCTAAATAAATTTTATAAATTACGCATTTATAAATCAGAGTCGTGGTCAACGGGCCAGTTCCTACGCAGAACTGTGGCGGTAGACTAATATACGGATTTTTTCCAGAAAGGAACACAAATGACTAATTTTTTAATCGGATAAGTACGAGTATATAAATTTCAAACAAGTTTGAAAAATCCTAAACACATCATCTCAAATTGTTTGATTAATCGTCTCCGTTGGAAAACGTAGAATATGTAGGAAAATTGACAGAAAAATTACTAACGATTCATCAACGAGTCAATTCCGACTAATAATCGTGCGTGTAGATAGACCAATTCAGTACTTGTGTGACAACTTTTTTTAAAAAATATATTATATAATTTTGATTTCATAAAATTAAGAATATTTATGGTCAACTTTTATCTTATATCATTGACAAAATAATTTTATGAATCACAATCATTATACATAAAGTTTTGTAAAAAGGAAAAACTACCAAGTACATAGTGAAACAATTCTTGAAGTTCTATTCTCAGTTAAAAAAGTTATTCTTGAAGCTGGTAAAAAAGAAAACGAATGTCATCATTTATTTTTCTATGAATTTATTTGGAAGATGATTATTTATATAATACTATAATTTATAATTAAATTTTATTTATTAAATATTGTGTGAATATTTTTGGAATACAATTATGTATATAATTAAATATTAATTTTAGGTAAAAAGAAAACAAATATCATCATTAATTTTTTTGTGAATATATCTGGAAGATGATTATTATTTATATAATTTAAAATCAGTATTGTAGTCAATAGGCCGGTTCCAGGTCGGAACCGTCGGGGTAGACGGGATGATTGTGAAGCAGTGGTTTAACTTTTTTTTTCTTAATCTTGTGTTGAATTCATAATGTGGGGTATTTAGGGTCAATTTCATCTTATAGACAATCTTAACATCTATAGTATTATTCGCTATCTATATATCTCTTCTTTCTCTCTCTCTCTCACTACCCGCTCCTTCCATTGCCTCTTTTTCTTCATAAAGCTAAAAAATTTAGCTTAAGAGTCGATTTCCTTTGAGAGAGAAATATATTTTTGCCCACATCAGTTTTGTAGAAGAACAGAGTTTTAACAATTATCGAAAGTAATGAGAATATATTAGTTATGATTTTTAACAAACATAACTATATAGGTTTGAGACGTAAACATGTGGTAAAATTACTTTTTAATTGAATTTGAGATGTGTTTAAAGGATATAAATTCTAAGCGAGTTTAGTAGATTGTATAATCGAATTATTTAGGCTAAAATAATTAACAAATAATATTTTTTTTAATCTATCACATATTAGTACTACTAAATATAATAGTATCTATTGAGATTTTATTTTAATCGATTAAAAATAGAAATAGAAAATGATTCTCTCTTTTTACTTTATTTATTATATTATAAGTATATCTAAATTGTATTGTACTACAATTAGAAAAGAAATAAACACGGATGCAAAAAACCTTTATGCCTAGGTTGCAAATTTGCAATAAATAACCTCTCTCTTCTATTTGTTCTCTCTCTTCGCTCTTTCATTCGCCTCTACGCTTCTGTTTTTCTCGGAAGCGTGGATCTCTCACTTTCTCTCTCTAATCCACGGGAGCACCTATTTGTGACGTTGGTTTCCAAATCACTGGGTGTGAGAAGAGATAGAAGAGAAGAGAGAGAGAGAGCGACCGCGGTGTGGTGTGGAGCAGAAGAGCTTATCCGTCAGTTTTTCTGGAAAAGAAAGTCGTGCGGTACCTTTCTCTGTTCATGCCCTAATTTTATCTGCTTAATTTTGATATTTCTGCTGCAAATTTCAATTATTTTATAGATCTAGCTTCGGTAGTTGGCAATTGCGTGTTAATTTGGTGGTACTAACTTAGTTACTTGATTAGGGTTTCGGATCAGGATTTTTGGGAGACATGTTAATTTGAATATCTCATTGCTAGATTGTTTGCAGTTCGTAATGTTTTATGATGTCTGTATTGATAGCTGTTATTGTCTTATGGAACATGTATTTAGGAATGGTTGCACCTGTTTGTCCGGCCTAGTTATTAATCTATGTATGTATGGTTTGAGACATTTAGAATCTTGCAATTCATTTGTGCTACAACTGTTGTATTTTTAATAAACTAGTTTTGCTTTGCGTTTCTAATTTCTCTTGGTTTATCTTTGGGATTGTTAATAGTTTGCAATTTCTGTTCCAGATACTTAATTGGAAAGCTTTGACATGGCATCTGCTGGAGCTGGTATAAGTTATGCTCCCGAGGATCCTGCTCTCCCAAAACCGTGGAAGGGTCTAGTTGATGATAAGACTGGATATCTTTACTACTGGAATCCAGAGACCAATATAACCCAATACGAGAAACCTGTTGCCCTTGGTCACATAAGCTCTGTGCCAGCTTATAAATCTTTGAGCTCATCTGTTCAGAAGTCCCCCTTAGGACGATTTAGTGCGAATGATAATGACGACAGATATTCCAAAGCTACCAATGGATCGGCAAAGCCCTCTGCAGTGGTATCTTATCAGGTGTCTCTTCAATAGAATATCTGTATTCTTCTTAATCATGTTGATGTACTCATCAAAATTTTCTTCGCTAAACCTATTTCATGCGGTTCCGTTATAGTTTATTGGCATCTTAGCTATGGCCATGATTAGCTAACTCACTAGATGTACTAACTTGTTGTTTACTTCACTATGTTGTACTAGCCTTCCAGAAGCAGATCAGATTATTCACAGAGTGATGTAGAGGTGAAACCCAGTGTTGCATATGGGCCTCCCATTTCCAATAGTGCAGAAAGTATTGTGTCCGCTGAAGCTTATCGTCGGCGTCATGAAATTTCTGTAACTGTGAGAATCTGTGTAACTCTTGCAGTTGATTGATATTCTTTGTCTGCTTCAATTATTTCATTCAGATTTTGTAGAAGAATAAAGAAGAGTTGAAAAAATTATGTGAGGAGCTACATTGATTAATTCTTGTGAGATCTGGAAGTAAAAACGGGATGATATCTCACCAGGAAAGAATAAAAAGTCTACTTGCAAATGAATTGAAAATGACAAAGTTGTGGTAAATTAATTCCCATAATATTGAGCTAGTTCAACCTTAAATTTTTCTCCATCTTCTTTCAATCTGTTATGCCGTTGTTGGTGTTGATTTGTTGAATAAAAGGAGAACTGAGTTGGATTCCTTTAACTCGCAACTTTTTTCCTACTTCAGTCTTGGATATTTCAAATATTGTTTGAACATATATGTCTGTTTGTTCAAACATATACTGTCCTGGCATCTTTAGTGGTAATTGTTTGTTTGTTTGTTCTTTTTACCTATCTCGTTTTCCCTCTGTACTGACGTGTGTTTGATCATTTTTTTTTTCCCCATATTATTCCTGTGTAAATTCTAACTGGCTTAATACTCTTAATTTGGTTAGGGAGACAATGTACCTCCACCCTTCACCTCATTTGAAGCCACTGGTTTTGCTTCAGAGATTCTAAGGGAGGTATGGTGTTTATTTATATATGTACAATCCAAAGTGTTAAAGATCTCTGTCGGTTTGTATTTTGAGTGAATAAACTTTCTGCAATGTTGAAGTACTACTGGAGGTTCAATGTGGAGATTAAGAACTTTTTCCATCTGTACTTTTTGTCTCAGGTGCGATATTTGCTCCAGGAGGAGCCAAATGTCGTACGCTGTGCCGTCCTGTGGGGGCTTGCATGTATTTGGAGCACCCTTATTGATGGACCAATATGTGAGGGGCTTTCCGAATCATCCAAGCTTGGCCGGGACTTCTATTGGTAGCGATTCAGTCTGCCCCTTGGTCCGAATAGAAGAAGAGGTGTCCTCCTAATTGCTTGCTTCTGCAAGCAGTGCGTGACTTGGGGGGATGATGCCTCTTGTGTCCTTGGCCACTTGCTTAATTTGAAAAGAAACCCGTCTGAAATTTTGAAGCATCACATATGCTTATGGGGCTGCGGCTGTTTTGTTTCATTTTACAGGTGCAACATGCTGGTTTTTCTGCTCCTACTCCAATACAAGCACAGTCGTGGCCGATTGCTATTAAAGGCCGTGATATCGTAGCCATTGCCAAGACAGGCTCAGGGAAGACTTTGGGCTACCTTATTCCTGGATTTCTTCATCTTAAACAAAGGCGTAATAACTCAAAATTAGGTCCAACAGTTTTGGTGTTGTCCCCGACAAGAGAGTTGGCTACTCAGATACAAGAAGAAGCTATTAAGTTCGGAAGGTCATCCAAGATATCATGCACGGTATGGTTTCTATCTAATTGTGTTTTTGAATAACTTTTCATTTCTTGCAAACCAAACTGATTATCCTATTGGTATTTAGTTTGGCTCTAAGTTGCTGCGTTTAACAACAAAAGATGTTCATTCTGTGGTTCATTTCATATGTCTCTTTTTGCTTCTTGCTGATTTCAATTTTGATCTTTGTCTGCTCTGTTAAGTGTTTGTATGGAGGTGCACCTAAGGGACCTCAATTGAGAGACGTGGACAGAGGCGTTGATGTGGTGGTCGCTACTCCTGGTCGATTGAATGACATTCTGGAGATGAGGAGGATTAGCCTCAGTCAGGTCTCATATTTGGTTTTAGATGAGGCGGACAGGATGCTTGACATGGGTTTCGAACCTCAGATAAGAAAGATTGTGAAGGAGGTCCCTGCTCGTAGACAAACCCTCATGTACACAGCAACATGGCCAAAGGAGGTGCGCAGAATTGCTGCTGAATTGCTAGTGAACCCTGTTCAGGTTAATATTGGAAATGTCAATGAGCTTGTTGCCAACAAGGCAATTACTCAGGTATAGCTGAGACTCATCTCCTGGTTTTCTTTTAATCCTGTCTGATTGGAAACAGGATACGCATTGATACAAAGTTGTTTTGACATCTACTAATCTAGTGTTTATCTTGTCCCTCAGTATGTTGAAGTTTTGTCACCAATGGACAAGCGCAGGCGCCTGGAACAGATATTGAGATCTCAAGAACCAGGATCAAAGGTTATAATTTTCTGCTCTACAAAGAAAATGTGTGACCAGCTCTCAGGTAACTTGACCCGGCAGTTTGGAGCAGCTGCTATTCATGGAGATAAATCTCAGGGGGAGAGGGATTACGTGTTGAATCAGTTTCGCAATGGAAGATCCCCAGTGCTTGTGGCCACTGATGTTGCCGCCCGTGGTCTGGATATTAAGGATATAAGGTCGGTTTAATTACTGACTTGTAGATATTTCGTAAAAGGCATGATCCACTTCCACTTTGGATTAAAAATACCTTAGAGAGATCTACCAAGTACTCTTTACTGGAGTTTTTTTTTTTCGTTGACCCAGCCATTTTCTTCTTTCTATCAAGTTTTGTGTTGATTAATCAACTATGATGTGATCACTCGTAATTTAGCCTGTTTTAAAATGTGACATTTTTAACGGGTAGATATACTTTATTTTGTTGTTCGTATGAACAATGAGCTCTTTTGTGACTTGCCTATTTTCCAAGTTTGAGAATTATTTTGGAACATATTCATCATTCGTTTCCTGCTCCCCATGATATGACTGCATCTAGGCTGGTGCTAAATGGAAACAATAAAATAAGGTCTTTTGCAATAGCAGAAAATCTGGTTTTATGTGGTGCTTGGTTTATCCTGAATCGTCTCATATGTTTATGTTGTCTGTCTCAGGGTCGTCGTAAATTTTGACTTTCCTACTGGAGTAGAGGACTATGTTCACAGAATTGGAAGAACTGGACGGGCAGGTGCTACTGGCGTTGCCTATACTTTCTTTTGTGAGCAGGATGCAAAGCATGCATCAGACCTTATCAAACTCTTGGAAGGTGCTAGTCAGAATGTGCCTAATGAACTCCGTAGCATGGCTTCACGTGGTGGTGGAATGGGAAGAGCAAGACGTCAGTGGGGCTCAGGTCCTGGTGGACGGGATGGAGGTCGTGGTGGGCGTTTCGGCTCTTCTCAAAGTGGACGAGATGGTGGAAGAGGTGGTTGGGGGATGCCATCATCTCCAGATAGGGGTGGTGGCCGTGGATATGATCGCGAGCAACGTGATAGGTACTCACCCCATATTTGTTATGTATTTATACGCTGGTTTCTTTCCTTAGTGTCTCATAAGACTCTGTTTTTGTACTCGTAGACATGCCTCTGGTTTCTCCAATGGGTTTTCGAGTATTGCCCCTGGAAGCTTCCACCATAAGAGCTTGCATGAGACTGCAGTGACAGCTCCAAAGAGTAGAGGCAGAAGTCGCAGTCGTAGCAGAAGCCCCAGAAGGACTTCAGGATGGGGTGACAAGCCTCGAAGTCGTAGTCGCAGCACTGAGAGATTTCCCAGGAACACACGTTCCTCTTCTAATGGCAAACTTTAAAAGTAGTCATGGGGAGAAATCTCATCTAATGGCAACTTCGTACGTGGAGCAACTCAGATACTCTTTCAAAATGAGGGATGGCATGTTACCTTAAACCCCCCCCGAGTTGAGGATTTATGTCGACTAGGTAACGTCGTGTCCATCTCTGCTTTATAGTGTTCTAGCTGGTGAGTGGTGATGGGGGAATTATTCAGATTTATTAGTAATGCATAATTAAAATACTACCTTTAAGATTATGTTACTCCCCTTGAATATATCCATTAAAGATAACATTTTAGGGTCGGCCAATTTTGCCATATATTGTGTGTAACTGATGCGTCATAAAAAGTAGTAATATTTGTAGACTGCAATGGTAATGCAATGGATACTACTGATATTCGACAGAACTCTTTCACTGTGATAATTTTTTATAGATATGTTTTGTATGCTATGGATTGGCTTTTAATATGACTTTTTCATCAGGTTGTGTTTTTGTGACCTTTTGCTCGGACATTTAACTACACTACTACTAGGCTAACACACAAACTCTATATTTCTTTCTTTTAATGAACTTGAGAAATCCACCATATATATTATTCAACATATGGATACATAATATCACACAGTTCAATTGGTAAATGTAAGACGGCCAAGATTAACTTCGATTATGAAGGGGTTGATCTAAAGATTAGTAACTTCAAA
Source organism: Schizonepeta tenuifolia (assembly GCA_029490685.1). NCBI lineage: Eukaryota > Viridiplantae > Streptophyta > Magnoliopsida > Lamiales > Lamiaceae > Schizonepeta > Schizonepeta tenuifolia. Next base: position 70,726,665 of record CM055958.1, read on the forward strand.
ATATTACACCATATACTCTTTTTTATATGGTGTGGGAATTGCATCTGCTACAATGCGCACTGGACATTCTTTTCATTAATTCTTGATTGCTGACGAACTAATTATTATTTGAAATCATTCTAAAATGTTCGTGAAGACTATAAAATATATATCGAATAAACTAACAGTAATTCGTGAAGACTAAATGTTGGGAAAGATGGCACAACCGTTTAAAACCTAACATTAAGGTTCTATCTTCACATTATTTCCTTCCGTAAGGTCTTTGTTTGTTCCTTTCTAATTTTATGCCTGTATGCCCAAGTTATGCAGACAGAGTGTAATGATTATTGCCTTCTACGCTGGTAGGAATGGAATAGTGTTGGATTTGTCATTTCTGAGACATGATAAAAATAATACTATTACAATTGAGTTGAAACTGACTGACCATAATTTCGGTCCGTCATTGTACTTTTTGTGTATTAGACTATCCACATCGCGGCTCGAGCATCGAGCAGGGGGGGTGCTCGAGACCACTGCGTGGCGGAGGAGACGAGCTCGAGCACGCGCGTGCATTACACGCGCTTACGATTTTTTAAAAAATAAAAATAAAAAACGTCAGGCGCGCCAACGTTAAAAAAAATTAAATATCCAATGGTAGGATTCGAAGCCGGCAACGGCTAGATTGTTGCGATTTTTTTTTTTTTTTTTTTTTTTTCATTTTACCACCTATAAATACTCTCTTCACCTCTCTCATTTTCACACCTCTCATTTTATTTTCATCTCTCAAAATCTTTCCTCTTCCACAATTCTTCAAGCAAACCTTCTCAAAAAATAATTATGGATCCCAACAACCCATATTCGTCGGCGTGGTATCCCGACATGTAATTTTCCAATTTTCAGTTTTATGTATTATTTTTAGTTTTATGTATTTTTTTTTAATAATGTAGTGTTTTTTTTATTATCAACGACATGTAATTTTCCAATTTTTAAATATTAATGGAAAATTCGTATTATTTATTTATTGTATATTTTAATTTATTTACAAATAGATGAATTAATTTAATAAATGAAAATGGGGAATTTTTTAATATTAAAGATAGAGCACCCTTAGAGCACCCTTGCGTTGCAGGGGTAGAGTGCTCTAAGGGTGCTCGAGAGCTAGAGCACCCCTTAGAGCACCCTAAGGGTGCTCTAAGGGATGTGGATAGCCTTATATATAGGGGTAATGGCCCGTAAATCCTTAAATCTTTTTTCTAAATCGTGAATTGCACGTGAGCTTTTTTTTCCCCCAGCAAACATAATCATTGTTTTCTGTCTGATTTTGCACATGTTCACCGACTTCCCCCAAATTAAATCCTATGTGGAGGCCAGAAATGATAAGTAGACACCGGAATATGCAAAACGAAGTCGTTTTGTTAAATTTTAATTTAAAAATATAATAAGTAAAAAATTATATTCCACCTCATTAAAAAAAAAACCGCTGCTGTTCTCCTTCTCTTCCTCCCTCGCTCTTTTCTCCTTCTCTCTTCCACCTCCCATTCTCGAACCACCGCGACTACAACCACACAGATCTCATATTGTTGAAAGCGGAGGGAATTTCGCCGGAGAAGTTGTTGGCGGTGAGATTCAGTCTATCTAGGGCGTGGAGAGAGAAAATCGACGGCGCCGGAGAAATGGTTGCCCTGAAGGTAGAGGTTTCGGAACTGAGAGAGGGAGGAGGCTGAGGGTGGTTGAGGCGCAGGCTGAGGGTGCGGAGGGAGGTGAGGGCGTCGGGGAGAGAGCCGAAGAGGGAGGCGGAGGACGGTGACGCGATTGTTTTCGTAGAGATCTGAGGAGGAGAAACAACTGCACACCGCCGTCGCCGTCGAAGTCGTCCATTGCTGCTGTTGGAAAGGAGATCTATGTGGTGGTGGTGGCGGCTGTTGGAAGAAAGAGATGGGGGGAGAGAGAGGGTCGAGTTTTGGGGAGTGAAGGCTAGAGCGGGGGAGGAGGAGAGGGAGAGAGTGGAGACGGAGTCTTTCAAGGAGGGGCGGAGAGGGGTTTTGCGGCGGGCGGAGAACCAGTCCAGGAGGTAGGTGGAGGAGGAAACTGGCGGTGACGGGAGGGGGAGGTGGGACGGGAGGGAGAGAAAGGAAGTGATGGGTGGCGGCGCTGGATACGGCGGCGTAGCCAAAGAGGTAGCCGTGGGTGTCCCCGATGGCGGAGGAGGTGCGATGGAGGAGGGAGGGAGGCGTCGGATTTGGATCTTGTCGAACCATTGCTACTCACTGTGTGTTCCAACATTTTTTTTTTTTTGAATAATATGAGTTGGCACCTTATGTGTTTTTTTATTTTTATTTTTATTTTTTATTTTACACAAAACGACGTCGTTTAGTGTATTCCGGCGTCCATCGTGTAAAATCCGACTTCCACGTCAGATTTCAGTTGGGGGAAATCGGTCACCGGATCAAAATCAGACAAAAATGAAAGGTTATGTTTACTGAAAAAAAAAAAAAGCTCATGTGCAATTCACGATTTTCAAAAAAGGTTGAGAATTTACAAGCCATTCCCCCTTATATATATGTATCGAGATATTTTGTTTAATTAGGTTGAAACATGATACTTCAAAGTATTTAGAAAGTGGAATATATGTGTATTGTACATATATCGGCCCAACAATCTAACTAAAAAAGTTAGTATTAAACAGAGTTGAAACTGATGTTTTGAATTTTTTAATTTAATGTCAATATTTCTTCTTAGTATTGTACTTTATTTAGTACACATATATATTGGTAGTTTTATTTTGAGCTATTTAGTTAGAAGGTCATTACTGTTAAAATATAATAATTGTAATAATTACATATATTTTACCTTTATATAAGGTGTGAAACTAGTTTCATCAAAATAAATAGAAACTGGAGTTTGAATGTGTGTATTGAGCAAAAGAATCTTCTTTAAAAAATTAATGAACGGAGTTGAAGACGTTCTTGAAAACTTTAAGATTCTTTCCTACCGCTGTACTTTTTTATCCATGACGTATGTATGTACGTATGTATGTATGTATGTGATATATGAATTTATGTAGACCATTTAAAAAAAGCATTATATAGTTAATTATTATGATACTTTAGATATTGTACTTAATATTACAAGGTATGACAGGTGAAATAAAATAAAAAATAACTAATAAGTGCCTTTATATAACCGATGTTACTCTTTCAATGAATAATTATACAGAAATCTTGTGTGAGTAGGAAATGTTCAACCTTTTGCTATTCATAAACGAATACTATTATATAAATATGTGTATTAATGTTTGGTAACTTATGCTGTTCATATAAAAAATTTATAGAGCAAATATTTGAAGGTTATCAGAAAAAATGTGGCTTTTTCAATATAATTTTCCGAAACCTATATAGTTTCGGAAATTTTATGTTATATATACTGCTATAATGATATCAAAAGACACTTGAAACCAACATTCTGTACATAAAAAAGTTCAAGGTTAAAGCAACGACAATTTCGATTAATTTTCGATTACAGAAATACATAGAATGTTTTCAATAAAATAGAAAATTTCCTAGGAGAAAGAGGTCAAAGGTGAAAGTTCAGATTTTAATTTCAGCCCGTAACTGATGAGTCAATTATTACTATTCTTAATGTTATCATTTGAAGGGTCAATAGCTGAATTTAAGCTCTCCCAATTTAAATTATGAATAATTATGTAAAGACATAAATAGAATTTATCAACCCCATCAATTACAAATTAGAGCGCCACCTCATTGTTTTAAAGAGTTCATGAAACTATTTTTTTGGTAAATAAAATGGACTTTCTTGTTTCATATACTACTATTAGAGAATAACTGTCACAAACGATGATATATACCTTCAAGTAGCATTTTGCTCAATCATGATTGTTTTAATCTGTACGTTAAATTATTTCACAAGTATAATTTCGCAAAATAATGCTAATTAAAAAGCATTATGCATCACGTTCAAATTTTATTTTTGAAAAGGTTACATAAATAGTAATAAATCTACTTTGTGCTGGTCAAATAACAACTGCATAGCAGAAATGCATTATATAATTGGAGGAAATGTAATATCAATGCCTTATATTTTGCCAATAATTCATTCTATTTTCTTTAAATCTCTACATCCAATTTTGTGTATGCACACATGATATCTCAACCTTTATGGTGTTAAAGTGATCCTCATTTTCAGTCTTTCGTCATGAAGTCATCCTTTTACCAACTTGCATCGATCCTATTGAATTATTATATTATTAAAACGATGAGAAATTTCATACCTAACATACTTTCGTCAGTCAAAAAAAGTATTAACGTACGCGACAAAAAAAAATCACTGATTCTTAGGTATCGCTAAAAAGACGATAAAAATTATTACATCTAACACAATTTATCTTTATCTCAAAAAAAAAAAAAATTGTAATTTGAAATCGAATAGAGTATAACCACGTCAGCAGCAGCCATCATCCTCGTACAAGCTAGAAAAGAGCCCTAACCATAAATATTCACAATTTCACATCTTCGAAATAGCAACTCTTGAAGCTAAATAGTCACTCCCAATCTTCAAATCTCTTTCCTCATCATCATATTACCTACCTCTAAAATAAGGAAAATTATATTTATTTCACCAAAAACCCCAACCTCATTTTCCCTTTTTATTACACTAATAAAGCCATCACACTGCACATTTCTCTCCTCCAACCCTACTTACACCCCTTTTTCTCTCCTCTTTCCTTCCTCTCCTCTCCTCTCCTCTCCTCTCTCGCTGTCTCCAGTCTCCCTCTCTTTTACTCTCGCTCACTCGTTCTCTCTCTCTCTCTCTCTCTCTCTCTCTCTCTCTCTCTCCACACACACACAGACGAACTGAGAGTGTTCGTTCTAAGCTTGTACATGGACTTCGAAGCGATTCATAGAGAAAATCTTGCGATGTACTCGAAGATTTTCGAAGAAAGTCCATACATTCCGAAAGTGGACGAGGGTTTCAATGCTGCTTCTTCTTCCTCCAACCGATTTTTTTCGAACAACCTTGATTACTTTCCGGTGGAGGGATCGTTGAATTCCCTTTGTTTCCCTTCATTCCAAGATCCCTTCGATCCGTTTCATGCTTCGTACCTCAGATTTAACCAAGAATTCTCCACCACCTTCGGACAAGATTCTTCTGCGGCACAAAACAATTCTTACATGCATGGCTGTCCGAGGCCCAGACTTCTCGAAGCTTCAAATTCGTTTCAGACATTAGATCCTCATCTTCAGGCAACCCAACATTTCCATGACTATACTTTGCAGAATAATTCTTGCAAAAATGTTGTTGAAGAAGATGATGATGATGACGAAGGAAGCCACAAGGGAATTAATGGAGGTAAATCTCAAAATAAAAGGAAAAGAATTATAGATAAGAAGTCAGAGATAATCAAAGGCCAATGGACTCCAGAAGAAGATGGGTACTTTTTCTTCATTATTTTATTTTTCTGTATTTTTTATGTTCTTGATCTCCATGTCAGCCTTTGTGTTTATTTATTTATTTCATTAAAAAAAATTGAAAATCATTTTTTATTTTTTTATTTTTGTAGCCTGCTGGTGGAATTGGTAGAGAAGCATGGTGTGAGAAAATGGTCTTCGATTGCACAAATGCTTCCAGGCAGAATTGGGAAGCAATGTAGGGAAAGATGGCACAACCATTTAAAACCTAACATCAAGGTTCTATCTCTAAATTATTTTCTTCCTTTCATGTCTCTTTTTGTTCCTTTTCTATTTTATTTTTTGTAATCATTACCTGCTATGCTGATTAGGAATGATGATGAATTTGTCATTCCCCGAGAGTAATTTAAAATAAATATTATAAATGAGTTGAAACCGACTGAGCGCACCTATACTTTTTATTTATTATGTATATGTATATGTATGTATGTGTATTAGATATTTAATTTAACATGTTATTCTTGACTTTTTTTTTGGACAAACATCTAATAGAAAGTATAATTAAATGGAGTTGAAACTGTTGTTCTCGAATTTTTCAATTTAAAATTCAAGATTCCTCCCTATAAATGTATTTTTTATCTATGAGGTATATGTATGGAAATGCATATGATACTTTTATTTTGAGATATTTAGTTAAAAGATTGTTGCTTTTATAATATAACAGTTTGCCCAACCATTATACTTTTTTTTTATTATGTATATGTATATGTAGGGAGAGGATCATACATGAACTCAATGTACAGATACATAATAATAATAAAAATTGAAAAATTGACATATTTTGTGCATTGTCTGATTTAGTTAGTGCATTAAATTACATGTTGTGCTTTAAAAATTTGTTAAATATTTGTGCATTGAGTTAGTGTAATGTGTCATTTGTCATGTTTGTGCATTTCCAAAGTGATATTAATGCATGGTTCTTACAGACTCATAAGGATGAGTTCCTACCAGATCCACACCCTGTATGTGTATTAGATATTTAGTTTAAAATGTTATTCTTGATATTTTATTGGACAAACACCTAACAGAAAATATTAATTAAATGGAGTTGAAACTAACGTTCTCGATTTTTCAATTTAAAATTCAAGATTCCTCCCTGTAGATGTACTTTTTATCTATTAGGTATATGATGGAAATGTATATGATACTCTTATATTGAGATATTTAGCTAAAAGATTGTTGCTTTTATAATATAACATTTTCATTTTTTTTTATTTTTTTTTGCTTTATATAGGGCGTGAAATAGGTTTCATCAAAATAAATAGGTGTTGGAGTGTGTGTACTTTTTATTTATTACGTGTGCATATAGCATTAAAAGGTTCTTTTTTTAAAATGATTCTTTCAAATATTGTTTTAACCTATTCTAATATATATATATATATATATATATATATATATATATATATTGTTTTAACCTTTATATAAGGTGTGAAGCATGTTTCATCAAAATAAATAGAAATTGGATTTTTGTGTGTGTATGGGACCATAAAATATACTTTGAAAAATAATTAAATAGATTTAAAACTGACGTTCTTAAATTTTCAATTTAAAATTCAAGATTTCTTCCTGTTGTCGTACTTTTTATCTGTGATGTGTGTATATATATAGGAGTATATAATAACCTTTTATGGAGATATATTTTAAATTGTATTATATAGTACTTATTAAAATGACGAAACTATATTGTACCTTTATGTAGGGTGAGAAACAGGTGAAATCAAAATGATTAGAAATTGGAGTAAGTATTTATGTGTGTAGTTTGGCTATTCCGTCAAATTGTTATCTATAAATAATATTAACAAATGCAATGTATGAAAAGCGTGCATCTTGAATAAAGTTATACCATATATATATACCAAGATTTTATGATCCCTTAATTTATAACTATTCTTCTTTAGTCACATGTTTAAGATCTCAATAATACAATATATATTCATATATTATATATGTACAAATGAAATGAAATTGTTCAGGAATATAGAGACCAAGTATCTGATTTATGCCAACTTTACTAGAATGTCCCAGCCCGTATAGGGTTGAAAAATAAGATACATATATTTTTAGTAATATATGTCATTTAATTTTGATCACTATAAACTGAATTCTTTTTATAACAAGTACTATTTAGATAATTAAATTATTGATTGAACACGCTACTCGGATCCTCTGCTCCGTATGGTGTTTTATCCTTTATTTCATTCATCGAATTTTTGACATTTGACGATTTGAATATAATCATATACCCTATTTGGGTGATATAAACCTTAGTCAATGTCACATGTCGTTCAATTAATGAAAAGAGTACAGAATGAAATACGGAAAGGGAGTAGGAAATCCCATTTGTTGCACACGAATGATGAGAGGAACATGAGATCTCATCCGTTCAAAATATGATCCTTTTCTCGTTTCTGTATTTGAATTTCGTATTTTATTTGGCTAGCGCACAATATTTGCACATTACAGCATTTTTTCACCACTATTATGCACAAAAATTGCACAAATAGTACATATATGTCATCATCTCGTCCAATATTTCCATATCCAATTATCCCTCTATGCACGAAGTAAATTAAAGCACGATACTTTTATTTTGAGATTTCCCATCATTAATTATTTTCCTTGCGATATTCTTTCATCATCTTTAACAACATTCTTGCAAGAATTATTCTGCAAATCATATATAATCATTAAAACTAATACGTCATACTAGTTTTTATGTCGTGGAGACCTGCAACTGCTCTTTATAATATGTCGGTAACATGTTGCAGAAAGATCGATGGTCGGAGGAAGAAGACCGGATACTGATCTCCGCCCATCAAAAACTAGGCAACCGATGGGCGGAGATCGCACGGAGCTTGCCGGGGAGGAGTGAGAATACAATAAAGAATCATTGGAATGCAACCAAGAGGAGGCAGCTCTCCTCTCGTAAAAACAACAATGCAAATTCCAACTCTACCCCTACCCCCTTGCAGAACTACATCAGGACTCTCATCCACGATAACCCCACTTCGGGAAATTCATCTTCGACCTCCCTCTCCTCTGTCCCTGCCCCCGCCCCCGCCCCCGCCAAAATGGAGCTTGGAGGAGCAGCTGAGGAGAGCTTCAGGCTGCACCAAACGGCGTCGTTCGAGACACAAATGCACGTGCAGTTTGATATCCAGAAGGAGATGGATTTCATGGAGATGCTGTCGTATGGGTATATTTAAGGGGTTGCTTTGTATTCAATTCGACCCGACCCGACCCGACACTGATTTTATTTACTTTATTTTATTTTATTCTTATTATATTGAACGATTGGAGCCGCCATTACTACTCTTATGGATTAATTGATTTATTTATAGTTGTCTATATTTTGCTAAGAGTAGTACTTCATTCGTTATCATTTTTGCTTGATATTATAATATATTTATGTTATATATACTTTTAATATATTAATGGCCATAAAAATAATATTTTTTCATCGATCATAAATTAGAGTATAATTAACGTGGACAACTAGCATACTTACGTCAGTCCAAGAAAGTTGTAATGCATGGAGAACGAAGCTACTGAGTTGTAGGTATCACTCACTATTAATACCAACTAGTGTGCAACCCGTTGAAATTTGCGGGGTCACTTACTATCTTGATATTTTATTTTAAAGATACAATTAAATAATTTGTTTAAAGTCATAGTAGGACCACAAATAACTAAATTGTTAAATTATATACAAATAAAAAGAATTCAAGTGAAAAAAGAGGATAGATTCACTCGCTCACCAATTTCATTCAGCAGGAAACCACAATCTATCGAAAATTTACCATAAACCACGTTAGTTATTGTGTCATGCGTCTTACCGTCATCTTCACAAGTAAGTATATGTTTTTTGCCTGTCCAACATCGATGGAATTTTTCATATGTTATAGTATAATATTTATAAAAAAAATTAGATCCAAAATCAAAATACCCATTAATCAATCAAATCCAAATATTTATATACACCCGTTCATATCAAATTAAAAAATTTAAGTTTGTTTACATATTAAGCCTTATAATAAATATATTATATCATATAAATACTTCTATCATAAAGTAAACTTTAATAATATATTGTATAAATGTATATTCATTTATATACCCGTTACTTGTCGCAACTCGATTAAAAATATTTTTACATTTTTCATATATTATAGTATAATATTTATAAAAAAAAATTAGATCCAAAATCAAAATACCCATTAATCAATCAAATCCAAATATTTATATACACCCGTTCATATCAAATTAAAAAATTTAAGTTTGTTTACATATTAAGCCCTATAATAAATATATTATATCTTATAAATACTTCTATCATAAAGTAAACATTAATAATATATTGTATAAATGTATATTCATTTATATACCTGTTACTTGTCGCAACTCGATTAAAAATATTTTTATTTTTTGTTACCGTGTCAAATTCGCACAGTAATACATGATGCTGAATATTATACTCCGTCTCAATCCTGATTAAGAAATAATTTACTGCTCGTTCCCGCCATACCATGTATAGTAATGTCTGCTAGTGATTTGAACCTGCTTATTTATTTACATGTACCCATTCTTTTCCGATTTTAAAAATTTACAACTTGTTCACGTCTTAAACTTACATAATAACACTCACTATCCACTATAAACTTGTATATTTTAATGTAAACATTATTATATGTTGTATATATAAAAATATTGAATTAGTTTTAATTTCAAGTATAGACCCAAAAATTCTATAATGTACAAAATCAGTTTAAAAATTATTCTCGAACCTAAATTGATTAGAAATAATTTTACTCGAGCGAGACTCTGTACAGAAAACGGGATCAAGCTCCCGTTGTGGCATGTGGGTGCCCAAAATCAAAATTGAGTAGATTTAGAGATATAAAAAAAAATTAAGACGTGATAAATTTAATATTATTATATTGATTAGGTGAACTATAGAATCAACATTAGAAAGATTGAAATTATATAAAAATTGTTGCATTGTTATATTAAATTGAAAATGATGTCGATCATGCATCAATACTCTGACCCTTACGTCCAATTCGGAAATCTTAATTAATGCAAATGCTTTTAGGTTGAGCACACAACTTCCTTCATATTTGTTGTGCTTATTTTGGACGGAAAAGTGAAATGAGTGAGCATATAGAAAATGAAGTTTGTAGGTTTTTTTTTTTTTTTTTTTTTTTTTGCAACAATATGAAATATATAGGCACTAAACATCTATTAACAATTAACATAGTAATATTTAGGACGACTCCGAATGAAATACTTGTTTAAAGCAACTTAATTTTATAAACTATAACTAATATTTTCATTTTCGGACCTTTACACCCTTATTTTTATAAAATAATTATTTTATTTCATACCCAACACATATATATTCAATTTATAAATATAAGGTCATGCAATACATGTCAAACAGTACTTTTGATGATTTCCTTTGATAGCACTACTCATGATCCAAAATGTTAGTTGTGTAATAAGAAGAATTTATTTTCTATAAGGATATTTTTGGCCAACATTTCTAGCTTATTGTGATGGAACTCCATTCTTTATTTTCTTGAAAAATCTTTGTGGCTTGCGTTTTCCTTGCCAACTATACGTGATATATAATTAAAACGTGGACAACTAGCATACTTACGTCAGTCCAAGAAAGTTGTACGTAATGCATGGAGAAAGAAGCTACTGAGTTGTAGGTATCACTCACTATTAATACCAATTGTATTGTATTTAAGAAGACGATAAAAATATTAAATCATCTAACAATCTTGTCAACTTGAAACAATAACTGTTACATTCGAAATCCATCTCTCTTCGATCGACCAGGGAAGTAACCAAGCTTAGATTGCTTGTGAAATTGGATCTGTTGGAAGATGAAGAAAATTAAAGTTATATGAAGCAACGACATGCAATTGCAAACCCTCGTCCACTTTTAATTTGGAATGTATGAACTTTGTCCGAACATCTCTGATCGAAGGTCCAAGTCCATCACTCAGAGTCAGAGAGAGAAAGAGCCATGCATGTACGAAGAAGAATCTGAGGTACGTACGATGCATGAAACTGATCGAAGGGATCTTGGAATATTGAAGGGAAACAAACGGAATTCAACGATCCCTCCACCGGAAAGTAATCGAGGTTATTCGATCGAGAAAAATCGATTTCACTTTAGGAATATTGTATGGATTTTCATCGCAAGATTTTCTATATGAACCGCTTCCAAGTCCATGTAGAAAGGCTTAGAACGAACACTCGCAGTTCATGAGAGAGAGAGTGAGAGAGAGAGAAGAGGGGAAGGAAGTGAGGAGAGATAAAGGGGTGTAAGTAGGGTTGAAGGCAAGTAATGTGCGATGTGAATTGTGATAGCTTTATTATTAGTGTACTAAACAGGGAAAATAAGGTTGGGGTTTTGGTTAAATAAATTATAATTTTCCTCATTGGAAGGGTTTCTTGTTTGTTTTGCGCCTCATGTAATATAAATGTTATTGAAATGTATAATGCATCTTTAAATAAAAAAAATCATTTCAAATTTATTTATTTATGAAAATATTGAACATACTAATCAGGAGTGAAAACAGGTGGAATTGTTTCCAAATCTATAGCATTGTGCGATATAAAATATATATATAAAAAAAAAGAGAGAGAGAGTTGAAATGATGTTCTTGAATTATTTTTAATATATAATTTAAGAGGACATATTTCCCTACAAAAGTATTTCTTGTATTTGATACAATACTTTATACTATTTTACTTCGTCCGTTTACATTAAGTTCATATATATTTATATTAGATATTATTGTATTCGCACGAGCCTCGCCCGGTTCTCGCACAAGCTCGCACGCATATGGGAACAATGATAAATGAATTATACAGTGTAAAAAATCAAATATCATTTTATATTATACTGGTTTGCGCATTTTTCGTACATCATCTTTAAATGGAACTAACAAATTTAGATCCCAATGTCTAGAAAAAAAAAAATCAAATATATGCATGTGAAAATAATATAAAATTTATGACATGTATATAAGGTTCCATACCTGCATATTATTTTCTTCCTTGTAGATCATTCATTCCCCATTTTTCTTAATTATTACATGTACTGTGCTGAATAGGGATGATTATGGATTTGTCATACCCGAGGCCTGCTTTAAAATAATGCTAGTATTAAAATCGAATTGAAACTGACGGACAGCAATTTCACCTGTCATTGTACTTATTATTTGTTACATATACGTATGTATATGTTGAGGGATTAATCTGCCTAAAATACACTAACTTTTTCGAATTTTGAAATATGAAATTACTTTAAATTTTTTTGTAAATACATCACCTTTATATTCGTTTGAATTTTGACATCAATTTTGAAAATTATCAAATCACACTCGATGTGGTTGTTGGAATTTTACACGTAAAATTTCTTTCCGATGGGCATTTTATACGTGAAGTTTGAGACATGATCAAGTAAAAAACAACATCGTTTCTCTCATTGAAAAGAAATTCTACGTGTAAAATTGCGACATTCCCCGTGTAAAATTGTGACAGTCACGTTAGATGTAATTTGAGGATATTTGAAATTCATATTAAAATTATAACGAATATCAAAATGATATATTTACAGAGAATGTTTTAAAAATGACGTCATATGTCAAGATTTGAAAAAGTAGGTGTATTTTAAGCAAATTAAATATTAACCTTTAGTGAAAAGAAATATACTTGTTAAAATTTGATGTTTTCTAATATACGGAGTAGTGTAATATTTTTTAGCTTTTTATAAGGTGTGGAATAGGTTAGACAAAAATATTTATAAATTGGACTAATTTATGCGCGTGTGTATACATATATGTATTGGACGAAAAACAGTCAATTCATAAAAACTACTACTACCTAGTATTAATTACCGCTTACTAACCTCTACGGTAGGATCGGGTACTTGTAGGCTTGTAGCCATGTTTTGCCAAAAGAATCTACACCGTTCCTCCGAAATATTATAACATATCGATACACTAATTTGAGCTTAATTCTACTTGAATGTTTTACTACCTATTAATTTATACTCCTATAAGACAGATTTTATAATAAAAAATCACTACAAGAAAAAAGGCTATAGACAACGAGAAATTCGCGTCGTCTATTAAGAAATATCCCGTCGTCTATAGCCTCATAGTCTATTGCAGGCGGTTATAGACGACGGGAGTCGTCTATAGCCTCATAGTCTATTGCAGGCGGTTATAGACGCGTCGTCTATTATCATATAGACAACGGTAAATCACCGTCGTCTATGTTCTATATAGACACGGTATATTCCCGTCGTCTATAACAAAAATTCCGTTGTCTATTTTATTTCAGAATACAGTTTTTTCTAATATAGACAACGCTATTATCCGCCATCTTTAGTATTAATAGGTATCGGTTTTTGCTTTTCTCTATTGTATTACCTAATCCTGTTGTCTATTAACATTAATATTTCATTTTTTCGGATCAAATGATAATATCATAAATATCACATATCATATAGCCAGTTTGACTAAGTTGACTACAATAGTTGTCAAGGAACTTAATATGGTTAAATTGTAGCCAAAAATGTGTATTTGGACAAAAATACCCCTCAATTTCACTTTTTCTCTTTTCCTCTCTCTTCTTTATCTCTTTTTCTTCTTTTCTTTCTTCTCCTCCATCTCGTTTTCTTTTCTCCTGCTTCTTTTCTTCTTCATTTTTTTGCTACTCTCCATCTCGTCGCCGCCGTCGGCCCTCCCCTGGAGCTGAGCTCGTCCTCGCCGCCGTCGTCCCTCCCGGCTGCCGGTTCGCCGACATCTCCCCCTCGGCGGTGGCATCCTTGTTGTCGGAGTCGCCGCTCTTGTCGTCGAGACTGTTCTTGAGGCCCATGTTCAGGCCGGGGGATTCGCCGTCGTCGTTCTCGGAATTCTGGTGGAATTGGTGCTGTAGATTGAAGTGATCCCTTGTGTGGAACGGCGGTGGGAGGGAGTGATTACAGAGAAGAAGAAGAAGATGGAAGAAAAGAGAAAAATAAAGAAAAAGGTAGAAGAAGCAGATCTGCAGATCTGATTTCGAATCTGAAAATTTTAAGTTTATGTTGTTGCGAATTTTGAAATTCGTAACATAATATACGAATTTCCTATATAGTGTTACGAATTGTGAAATTCGTAACAAACTCTGCATTTTGATTCGTTTATTTGAAGTTACGAAAGTAGAATTTCGTAACATGTTTGTGACAATTGGAAATTTTCGAAATGAAGCATTTATGGAAGAAAAGAGAAAAAGGTAGAAGAAGCAGATCTGCAAATCTGATTTCGAATCCGAAAATTTTAAGTTTATGTTGTTGCGAATTTTGAAATTCGCAACATAATATATGAATTTCGTATATAGTGTTACGAAGAAATTCGTAACAAACTCTGCATTTTGATTCGTTTATTTAAAGTTACGGAAGTAGAATTTCGTAACATGTTTGTGACAATTGGAAATTTTCGAAATGAAGCATTTTATGTTATGAAATTAGCATTCGTATTGAATAATCTGTTGCTAATTCATATTTTCGTATCACGTTTTTGGAATTTCGGTTATAACATGTTACGAAATTACAATTTCGTAACATGTTTGTGGCTATTTGAAGGTTTTGAAACTGAAATTGTTAAGTATTTCATGTTGCGAATTTTGAAATTCGCAACATAATATACGAAATGCCAAAATCGTAATCTGTTATGTTACGAATTTATTAATTTCGTAATAGAAATCAACGATTGATGATATTGTTGTTACGAATTGTATGAATTCGTAATGTCTTATGTTACGACTGTATGAAATTCGTAACACAAATTAAAGATTGTTTATGTGTTACGATTTGTTATTTTCGTAACTCATTTATTACTATTTGTTGATTTCGTAATGATACGATTTGTTACGATTTTGTTTTGGTGTTACGACTTGTTTGTTTTCGTAATTGTTTTATCATGTAGCGTGGTGTTACGAAATCATAAATTGGTAATAGAGAAACAAGACACATTTGATTCGAAATATTGAATTCGTAACATGGAATCATGACAAACTGATACGAATTGATAAGATCGTAACATGGAATTATGACAAAGTGATACGAAATCATAAATTCGTAACAGAGAAACAAGGCATATTGATACGAAATGTAAAATGCGTAACAGAGAAACAAGATACGAAATGTAAAATTCGTAACATGGAACTAATACGAAATGATAAAATCTTAACAGAAAGTCAAGGCATAGTGATACGAAATGACAAAATCGTAACAGAATATTCAATACAAATGCTAATTTCGTAACATAACATGATCCGGTGGTGCTTGGCGGCAAGATTTTTCCACTTGAATATCCATTCTATCTGTAATAAGCAAACAATTAAATCAATTCAGTATTTCAGAATTCGCAACACTATATACGAATTGTGTTACGAATTTTGAAATTCGCAACATTATATACCTAAAAATTTTAGATTCGAAACATTTAAAAAGCCTCAAACATGTTGCGAAATTGTAATTTCGTCACTTCAAATTAACGAATCAAAATGCACAGTTAGTTACGAATTTCACAATTCGTAACACTATTATACGAATTGTGAATTTTGCAACATTATAAACCTAAAAATTTCAGATTCGAAACATTCAAAAAGACTCCAACATGTAATTTCGCAACGTTAAATAAACGAATGAATATGTACAAGTAGTTACGAATTTCACAATTCGCTACACTATTATACGAATTGTGTTACGAATTGTGAATTTCGCAAAATTTAAAAAGACTCCAACATGTTGCGAAATTGTAATTTCGTAACGTCAAATAAACGAATGAAAATGCACAGGAAGTTACGAATTTCACAATTCGCTACACTAATATACGAATTGTGTTACGAATTGTGAATTTCGCAACATTATACACCTAAAAAATTCAGATTCGAAACCTTCAAAAAGCCTCAGACATGTTGCGAAATTGTAATTTCGTAACTCAAATAAACGAATGAAAATGCGAAATTCCAAAAGCGTGATACAAAAATATGAATTAGCAACAGATTATTCAATATGAAATTCGTATATTTTGTTGCGAATTGTTAAATTCGCAACATTATATGCTTAAAAATTTTAGTTTCGGAACCTTCAAATAGTCTCAAACGTGTTGCGAAATCGTAATTTCGTAACTTCAAATTAACGAACCAAAATGCATAGGTAGTTACGAATTTCACAATTCGCTACACTATTATACGAATTGTGTTACGAATTGTGAATTTTGCAACATTATACACCTAAAAATTTCAGATTCGAAACATTGAAGGGGCCACAAAAAGACTCCAACATGTTGCGAAATTGTAATTTTGCATCATCAAATAAACGAATGAAAATGCACAGGTTGTCACGAATTTCACAATTCGCTACACTATTATACGAATTATGTTACGAATTGTGAATTTCGCAACATTATACACCTAAAAAATTCAGATTCGAAACCTTCAAAAAGCCTCAAACATGTTGCGAAATTGTAATTTCGTAACTCAAATAAACGAATGAAAATGCGAAATTCCATAAAACGTGATACGAAAATATGAATTAGCAACAGATTATTCAATAGGAAATTCGTATATTTTGTTGTGAATTGTTAAATTCGCAACATTATATGCTTAAAAATTTTAGTTTCGGAACCTTCAAATAGTCTCAAACGTGTTGCGAAATCGTTATTTCGTAACTTCAAATTAACGAACCAAAATGCATAGGTAGTTACGAATTTCACAATTCGCTACACTATTATACGAATTGTGTTACGAATTGTGAATTTCGCAACATTATACACCTAAAAATTTCAGATTCGAAACATTGAAGAGGCCATAAAAAGACTCCAACATGTTGCGAAATTGTAATTTCGTAACGTCAAATAAACGAATGAAAATGCACAGGTTGTTACGAATTTTACAATTCGCTACACTATTATACGAATTGTGTTACGAATTTTGAATTTCGCAACATTTAAAAAGACTCCAACATGTTGCGAAATTGTAATTTCGTAACTTCAAATTAATGAATCAAAATGTATAGTTAGTTACGAATTTCACAATTCGTAACACTATATACGAAATCCGTATATGATGTTGCGAATTATGAAATTCGTAACATGTATTCGAAACATTCAAATTGCCATAAACATGTTACGAAATTGTAATTTCATAACATTCCAGCAAACATACGAATTTCAGATCTGAACAGATCTGGGAAAAATTGTAAAATCGACCGAAAATCATCCCAAATATACCACGAATCACCAGGAATCATATGAACACTTGCAAATCATCAAAAACAAATACGAAAATACCATTATTTCCAGTTAGATCTAAGATTTCTGCTGTGGAATGAAATGAAATGAAACGAAATGGGTGGCTTTTTCTTCTCCGCCGGTTTGGGTGCCTTTTTCTTCTTCTCCGCCGCCTTCTTTATCTCCGTCGGCTTCTTCGTCTCCGGCGGCTTCTTCGTATCCGGCGGTTTCTTCATCTCCGGCGGCTTCTTCTTCTTCCACAGACGGCGGAGTTTGTTCTTCTTTCACAGATCTAGTTTGTTCACTGTCGGAAGCCATAGATGGACGGCTTAGGGTAGCGGTGGCGCGACGGCTGAGGGTGGACAGTGGAGGAATGTCGACGGCGGTTGTGGAGAAATGGAGGAAATTTTGTGGTGGAATGGAAGAAATTTTTGGTGGAGGAAATGGAGGAATGGAGGAAAGTTTTTTAGAGAGAGAAAATGTTAGATGGGAAATGAGGGAAATGGAAATGAAACTTTTTTTTTTTTGCTGAAAACCAAAAATAACTCCTACAGTGTACTAAGGGTATAATTGTCCCAAAAACATATTTTTGGCTATATTTTTACCATATTATGTTGCTTGCCAACTATTGTAATCTAAGGGGGGGCTTTTGCTATATGGGTGCTTCACTCTAAAATCAAATACTATAATGTTATAAACTCAAAGTCATACATACAATCACTTCAATTACAAGTTCTACAACTAGATTTAAAATAATAACAATGTCTCCAACTAGCCTTAAAATAAAAAATATAAATGCTTATATTGTCTTACTCTCCAAAAGATTAACAATGTCTCCAATAATTCTATTATTAACTCAACCAAGGCTATCCATCCATCCATGCATCCAAGTAATTTCCATCTACATGATCTAAATAAAAACCACTACTTCATTTTCATATCTTAAAATTTCATAAAAGATAAAAATAATTAAAAGGGTATAAGGCTAAGAAACTTACCATCATCACTCGGTAAATTCGTCAACAAAATCAACCCACTCCATACGCACTTCATTTCTTGAATAATATCCTTTGGTAAAATAGAAATAAATAAAAATAAAAATAAAATTAGATCATAAATAAAATTGAACATTTAAAGTAAAATAAACTTACAAGTAAAACCACGTAACATTCCCATCCAGGCTTTGAGAGATTTGGAGAACAATTACACTTTTAATCGAGAAAAACTGATAGCTAAACAACTGAGAGTCTGAGACCTGATCACAAATTATAGCAAAGAAGCAATGACACAAGAACTTATCTCTTACGTACTAATAACATGTTCACAACACTCAATCAAATAGATCATACCGTCTTGAGATTCACTAAGCAAAATATAACCACGAAACAGACATGCATATGATGTTGCAATAAAGAGAAGCAGTCTATGAGGAGGGAGTAGAAGTAAATATATTTCTAGAGAATAATGACTAATCTAATAAACTAAAATTGATGCACACAAGAAATTGCTAAGTTTCTACAGAACATCCATCATTGATTCCATGAACCCCTTGAAATAGTCAAGGAAGCAATTTTTTAGAGGTTTCTAGGAAGAAATCAACGCTAGGCTAAGATCTAAGAAGTGGGGAGAAGAGTAGCGAATACTCATCCACTTCATAACCAATATAGCACGTTTAACTAAGAGATTTACAAATTCAAGAACTTACATGATTATCGAATTCAGGGCTGACCAAATTGACATTGAGATTGTCCATCAGCATCAGTACCTGAAGTAAGGCGGATAAAACACTTCAAATCTATAAAAAATTCCAAACAGAGCAGGAAAAACAGTAAGCTCATCAACCTATGCCACCACTAAACTCTGAAAACCAAGGACCAAGGGTGAAATATCGTCCTCATTTGGAATGATAATTATGTGTTTTTGCATATTCGTCACAGTATTGTAACACAGTTCAAGGTTAGCACATAACCAATGATGAATCTACCCACTTGAACAGATAATGGCATGAAACATTATTACATCGAACATCTAAAAAGGTAACTCAGTAAGCTTTGACTAACCGTCTCGATATCTATGAGGTCCATCTTTTTTAGCTCTTCCAAGTGATCTCTGGCACTAGGGTCAAACAGACTGCCGATAAAGCGATAAACCTGGGCAAAATCTGGTATAGCTGCTGCAACAATGGAGTAGTATACTTGAAAACCACAAAACTAAGAGAGGAAATATTACGCAAATAAACAAAATAAGAGCAGTTATCTAAATCCCCAATTAACTCTTCGGGCAAGAATCTTTACACTCTTTCTTGATACAATTAGCTGTATATATAGAAGATATATTGAAAGTAGTAAATGCGGAGTTACAGAATTGAGCAGGAAGGAGAAAGTTCTCAACATAAGTTTTATAAAATGATTGACTTTGGGCTTATATTTACCAATGGAAAGTCTCAGTTGCTAGCTACGAGATGATCCACCACACTAACCGACCAAAAAGAGAGAAGCAATAGAAGCAGACCTCTTTTTCCTATCGGTCTCTCTTTAATTTACTTGGCTATCCGACTTACTAGACACACATCTGTGGGAAGCAATGTCGTTATTGTTGCTACTCCAGTTCATGGAACCACCAGATAATGCAAAATTACAAAGATCAGTATGTCCTATAATAGGTACAAACCCCTTGATATAGGAGAGGCACAGCCCGTTGGAGCCATGGAAGTCTGTGTTGTCTCCTTTATCTTCAATTAATGTCTTAAAAATTCACCCAAATGGTATCGTGATGTGGCCTCATGCCTGGTTATATCGAAACTTACAAGGTAACCATACAAGCATGACACAATCAGCAAATAACTACAGAAAAGCAGCAAATAACTATGGAAAATCCCAGATATAAAAATAGGAGAAAAGATATAGATACTGAATTCATCAGGTTGAACTAGCTTAACAAAAGAGGAAACAAATAGGAGAAAAACCTACGAAACAACAAATTGAAGAATATTTCCAGCAGCAACACAAATCATCGTCATCCAATCATTAACATGTAACGAATTATCTCTAATCCTTTATCCTTCGCACCAAAAACAAACCAGAAAAATACATCCTAATTACAGCCAATGCCAATAAACTTCCTCAGATACCCTTTGGGTGAATTTTTAAAACATTAATTGAAGACAAATGAGACAACACAGACAAACGATTACGCATTGTTTGTGCATCTGCATACGAGGAAATGAAATTCGTGAATATCGTCACAGGAAGTAGACGAGGCAAGAGATGTGTATCGACAAAGAGGTAGAGGGATCTGGATTCATACAAACTAATCCCTAAATCCATATGTTTTGAAAGGCATAAATACTCAGAATTTCACAAAATTGAAAGCGAGAGATAGAGAAACCCTAACCTTGGGGTCAGTAGTGAGGAAGTCGACGGCGGAGCAGGCGTAGAATTGCAGCGAGCGAGGGAATTTGGAGATGAATTCCGCGACGATCTCGTCGACGGTCTTGTCTTCGCCGTCGCTAAGCAGCCGTAGCAGATTCCGCTGAGAAACGAGGGAATTCGGTGGTGGGGGTGGAGGAGAGGACGGTGGTGGAGAAGAGGCGGTGGTGGGGGGTAGTGGGGAGGAGAGGCGGTGGTGAGAGGCGTCGAGAAGAAGCGGTGAGAAATTTGGGGATTTTGGTTCCTGTTCTAATTTTTAGATTTTAAAAAAATGAAAAAAAAGAAAATTATAATAAGGGGTTAAAACGACGTCATATGGGGTTAAATCTTTTTTTTTTTAATGCGGTAATAGATGACGGGGTTTAATACCCACGCCGTCTATAAGCACCTCAAACTAGACAACGGGATAATACCGTCGTCTATTTAAGTAAAGACAACGGGAAATTGTCGCGTCGTCTATAATCGCACAAAATCGGTAATAGACGACGGGGTTTTGGTTCCCGTCGTCTATTTTAATGCTTATAGACGACGCAATAAGGATTTACCGTCGTCTATATCAACAGAGACAACGCGAGAATAATCTGTCGTCTATATTGCGTAGTCTATTTGCATTTTTCTTGTAGTGAATATTGATACCAAAGCAAACACAATAGATCATTTTTATTCCTTGATGGTCTTATCGGAAGAAGATTGATGCGTCTTCGACTTTTGGGCCGTTTGGCCCTATTTTTCATGTCTTTTTGTGTCATTAGAGCCTGTCCAGGGGAAGGAAACTGTTGTTTGAAGGAAGGAAGCTCAGTCCAGGTCAAACAGAGGAAAGGTGGTCAGAATGAGCAGAACTGGATGCGAATCCAGTCGGTTGCAAGGACTACGCAAAGAAGTATGCAGGGCAGGAGATGAATTGAAGCAAGAGACGAGGTTGAAAGGAGGATTCCATGTGAACCCTGAAGCTAAGTTGCTGTTCATCATTCGCATTCGTGGTATTAATGCAATGCACCCAACAACAAAGAAGATTTTGCAGCTGCCTTGTCTACGAGGAATTCAACCATGAAGCGTGCAACCAGTTTGACCACTACAAAGATTTCCAGTCTGTTGCCAAAGCTCAAGAAGGAAAGCCGCGTGGAGAAGATTCGCCAATATCTGCCAAGCATCCATGAAATGAAGGATTTGGAGGTCAGCGCCCTACCTTAAATAAACGAATCAATCGGAGATCGCCAATCATCCATCCAACCAATCGCAGATATTCAAAATCTCGCTCAACATGGAAACTGCCAATCATGCCATTTCGATCCACCCGCCTAGGGTTTTGCCCGCTGCCACTGCAGCTATAAAAGTCCAGCCAAAGCGGCTGGCACAATGTTGGAGAATTTATCAGCCTACAGTTCTTAGTGTGAAGAAAACACTTTTATATTTTCTGTTCAAAACAATCTTTATCTGCTTTCATTTTACATTCCGCTGTGAAGAACAAATCCAAGGCTGTTGCCTTAGGTACTTTTAATCCGAGTATTTCGTATTTCTTTTATTAATGTGTTCTTTTTCGCTTATCATTATATATATTCACTACAAAAAAACAGCCATTTACTGACCAAATTACTGACGGAAACCTATTCCGTCAGTAATTACTGACGGAAAAAAAGCGGGTCGGGTTTTCAAAGATTACTGACGGATTACTGACGGAAAATTAATTTCCGTCAGTAATTACTGACGGAAATTGATTTCCGTCAGTAATTACTGACGAAATTTAAATTCCGTCAGTAATTTGGCTCGATGTTTTTTCTTCAATGATGCATGTTATCATAACAACGTTAAAGAGTTTCGAGGGTTTAGGGTCTGAAAACTCAATTTTTTTATTATGATGACACGTGTATAGTATAACATGAGAATCAATCAATTAATATAAAATTAGATCGCGATCGATCAATCACCAAATTTGATCGATCGATCTAATTGTTATTTGATCGATGTATGGACATCAGTTATCGAATAGTTACTTTATAACTTGTGTGAGAATAGATAAAATAAAGTGATTGAGTTAAATGTTGACTAATCAATTGTCCTCATTCATAATTTTATGAAGAATGATAAATGTCTCCCTAGATATATAAATTTTAATCCTTCAAAATCTTCCAAAAGTGATAAGACCTACTCAATTTCTATTTTTTTTACCCTTATTCTTAATCTTCATGACGAACACTAACATAATAATATCAATGGGTCGGAGGGAGTTGCTTAAGTTATATTACCAATGACGTCGACGTCGTTGTCGTCGATCTATATATGATCAAGATTAATTAGAGGCAAATATAATATTGATCGAGTAAGAGATGAATTATATATCTTGAGTCAATGTACGCTTGCATTTTGAATGATGACGATGTTAACGTAACAAACGTTCATTTTGAGTCAAGTAAAATCAAGAGATCGAGTGAATTAATTAATTATGTATATCATTATGATCAGTAGTATTAATCTATATAAGAGATTCAACAATTTTAAATTTTTTTAAAAATTTTTAATTTATCAACGTTCATTGTGAATCGAAAAAAAATGAAGAGATCAAGTTAAATGTTGATTACTCGACACAACTAGAGGCTCAAGATTTTTAATTTTTTTTTTTAATTTTGGACGTTACTGACGGAAATTCCCTCAATAATTACTGAGGGAACGAATTTCCCTCAGTAATTACTGAGGGAATAAGTTCCCTCAGTAATTACTCAGGGTTTTCCGTCAGTAATTGCCCTCAGTAATTTTCGATGCATATAGGTCACCATTTCAGTAGTTACCCTAACTCTCTTCCTCACTCTCTCGCTGCCGCAACGCCGCCCATCTCCGCCGCCGTCGCGCCTCTCCCTCCCCGGTAAGTCAGCCGCCCCTGCTCTCTCTCTCTCCCCCTCTCTTTCTCTCTTTCTCTCTTTTTCTCGTTTCTCTCTGTCTCGCCATTTTCTCTCTGTAGTCAGCCGCCCCTCTTCGCCGCCGTAGTGCCTCCCTTCTCCGCCGCCGTCGCGCCTCTCTCTCCTCGGTAAGTCAGCCGCCCCTCTCTCTCCCCCTCTTTCTCTCTTTTCCTCTTTTTCTCCTTTCTCTCTCTCTCACCATTCTCTCCGCCGTCGTCGCGCCACCACCGCCGTAGTGCCTCCCCTCTCCGCCGCCGTCGCGCCTCCGGCCTCTCCCTCCCCAGTAAGTCAGCCGCCCCTGCTCTCTCCCTCTCTTTCTCTCTTTCTCTCTCTTTAGATCTATGGGTTGTATTCACCGCATTCGTTTCGCTCGTCATCACCGCTGTATGTGCATTGCAGTTTGTGTTTTTCAGTGATTGAAATTGATTGTGTTTAGTTTAAGAGTTGCAGATTGTGCTTAGTTTAAGAGTTGTAGTTTAAGATTGATTGGAATTGGACATTTAGAAAGTTGAAATGCTGGGAATCTTGTTTTTCTATGTAAAACTATGGCCCATTGCCATACTACGAGTCCCGCTCTGCCTCATTTTCATATTTGCATGTAACATAGATCTTTGTTTTTTTATATATATACACATACGTACACATGTATATAAATATACATATTATGCCATAATTAACTATTAAATTGAAATTAATTAGGAGGGGGAGAAAAAAATTCAACTAGCTAGATTTCATCACCTCACCCCATCTCAAGCATCATGTAATATAAACACAGACACTCAAAATTGAATTCAAGATTACTTAATTAAAATAATTAAAAGGGATTGAAACTATGCATTGAAGAATTATAAGAGAACAGTGTGAATTATATATCTAACAATTTGAAGAAAAACAATCCCACATTATCTGAAATTCGACATTATGTCTTGGTGTTTTGGCTCAGCTTCCAGAGATATCAATCCCACATTATCTGAAATTCCATTAATGTATAGAAACTACAAGTAAATAATTGCTAAATTAATTTATCCCACATTAAGGTTGGTAATTGATGACTCTTAATTGTTAATTATGCTTAATTGTTGTAGTGCCTATGTATGTAAGAGAGCATGCTTGTATGTTAAAAGCTATTAGTTTATATGTTTGTTTAACCATGAGTTAGGTATGACTATTATCTGCAATGTGTATGTTAGAAAGTTAAAAGATTTACACGTTAAATTTTGGGATAGATGTATTCAATTTCTTAAGGATCTTCTCCATTCGGGATAGAAATTGAGTACGTCTTAATTGTTAATTAGGCTTAATTGTTGTAGTGCCTATGTATGTAAGAGAGCATGCTTGTATGTTAAAAGCTATTATGTTTAAAGATTTTCATGTTAAATTTTGGGATAGATGTAGTCAATTTCTTAAGGATTGATTGAACGGTTAAATTTTTGGGATAGAACGGTTAAGATATGAATGAGTTAAATTTTGGGATAGATGTATGTTCAATTTCATGTTAAAAGCTATTATGTTTAAAGATTGATTGTTGTATAAATAATTGCATGCTTTATTGAAGAGATGACCAGGAATTGGTGAGTTGTAAATTTTGTGGTGCATCACGATTCAAGGAGAACCTGTGTGCATTCGGAAGCAGGCGGAAAAAACGCGTACCTGCAAAGCAGATGCACTATTTTCCCTTGACGCCCTGACTGCAAAGGTTATCTGCATCTAAAGCAACAACTGAACATATGCGTTGGCACGCCAAATCTACACGCCAAATCTACAGATGATGGATTGATGCGCCACCCGGCAGACTCTCTAGCATGGAAACACCTTAATGGTTTTTTGTTGAACTTGATTCAGACTATTTAGTATTTATGTTGTTTGAATATTGAAACTATGTGTTGAACTTGACGATGTTGTTAATGAGTTAAAATGATTTATGTTTTTATACGTATTGGTTTTGATGTAGTAGTTACTTGTTTTAGTTTCGATTTGGTATATTGTTACTGATATTTGAGTCGAAACAGGGCACAAAAAAAAAAACAAAAATAAATAAAATATTATTCTGTAAATTAGTGACGGAAACTTCCGTAAGTAAAAAACATCCAAAAGCCACAACAATTACGGAGGGAAAATCCATTATTTCCGTCAGAAATTACTGAGGGAAATTCCGTCAGTAAAATTTTCCGTCAGTAATTACTGACGGTAATTTCCGTCAGTAATCCGTCAGACCTAAAACCGGATGAAATTTGTCCGGACAAAGTTTCTGACGGAAATTCCGTCAGTAATCCGTCAGTAAATTACTGACGGAAAATTTCCGTCAGTAATTTGTTTACTGACTCTCGTTTTCCTGACAGACGTGTCCGTCAGTAATTCTGTCAGTAAAGTGATTTACTGACGGAATTAGGGGATTTACTGACGGAAATTTCCGTCAGTAATTTGCTGTTTTTTTGTAGTATATTTAATTATGTGTGAGTAGTTTACTTGGTGAGATTTGGGTATGGGAAATGATTGACTGTTGACATGTGAAATATTCGTGAGGCACTTGTGCCATCGGTGGAGTCCAGTAGTTTCGGAAGGACTGGAGCAGAACTCATGGACAGTTCTAACCTAACGGGTGATCTCCATTCGGTTGGAGCTGTACCATGTCAAGTAAAGGCAGGGCATGACAAACGGCAGCGTTTGATGTGCCCAGGACTGAGTGGCTAAGCAGCACCTGGCATGGTGCTGTAGATCTGGATGGTGAGGATTGGACAAGGGGATACTGCGTCCTTCTTCAGTCCTGGGCTTCTCTAACAATCACCCATCAACTGTGATGAGGCATCAAGCCATGGTTATCGACCAAAGGACTCATCTCGCGTATCGTAGGCATTGCAATGACCGGTTGGACGTGGTCCCGGAAATGAGTATCCCGCGAGTGATGTCTACTCTGTAGGTGCGGACATGGGAAGTTTGGAAGAGAAGGTTGGTGAGGGTCATACTTGGAGAGATCGGGTATGACTACTATCTAAGGAGGGGTGAAGCACGGCCTTGTGACCGGGGTGAAGCGTGACCTTCGGACCAGGATGACAACAAGGGATTCAACCATCCCAAGTGTGGAGTATGAACTCTTGAAACGCCCCAATGTCTTTGGGCCACGCCTTGAGTTTATACGAAACATGGACGGATTCTTAGTCTGCCCATGACCGAATTAACATGTCAACAATGATCATGACCTACCCCAAATCTTACCCCCTTTTATATTTGATTTCCGTCTATTTTATTGTGCAGATACACAGATTGAGATCGCGACAACTCGATTTGTATACTGAAGAGTAAGGTGGTTCATCACTCCCCGTGGGATCGACCCTAGCTTGCCGCTAAGACTAACTAGTACGGTAGTGGGCATAGGACCGTGTACTGTCCGTCCGGGGCATACACAGGTATTTTGATCGTACCATACGACGGGTGCGTGTCAAAGATCTAGTTCCTGCAACATCGTATGAAAAAACACATATAAATATAAATTAATTACTTAATAAACTAGCAATTAAGTAGTAGTACCCACAAACACACACACACATAATATGCATGCATTCAAAACCACATTGGCTTGTGTCATAGCAAGAGGTGGTTGGTCCTAGAGCTACAGCTACAGCTAAGCCCCAAAACATATTACTATCATATTAACATGCATGCAGATTAATTAATTAAAACATTTACA
Organism: Schizonepeta tenuifolia; assembly: GCA_029490685.1. Classification (NCBI taxonomy): domain Eukaryota; kingdom Viridiplantae; phylum Streptophyta; class Magnoliopsida; order Lamiales; family Lamiaceae; genus Schizonepeta; species Schizonepeta tenuifolia. The sequence continues at coordinate 70,754,433 of CM055958.1, forward strand.
GTATATATGTGTATTTAATTTGTGAATTACCTGGGCCGGGCTTTTCCATGGGCTTTTTCATAGGCTTGTCTAATGGCTTTTCGATACGCATGTGACTTCCATATAAGCATGCATAGCCTGTTTCCGATTGATTTTCAAAATAGTCCAATCTTAGTAGTTACGGGATTAACACTAAATTCAGAATGAATTAATTAATTACGTTTAGCAGGTCTTTGTGACATCGCACCATTATATTAACAGCCATGATTTAATTTGATTAATCTAGTTATATAAAATAGGATTACCACAACCACCACAACATAATAATTGATTGAGGATTGAATACTACTACTTTCTGGCTAGCATATATAATTAAAAGAAAATGAATTTGTTAGAAAGAGTAGATAGCATGCTGCATGCAATGCATATAAAATAAATAAGAATTAAATGGAGAATTAGCTTGTTAGTTATTAGCTAGTAGTATAAATTCATAATGAATTATATAATATAGCCCCAGCAGCAGCAGCAGCAACAATTAATGACAAGATGGAGATCCTGGTTTGTGGAGGAGAGAGGACTCCCTTATCAGTTATAATTGGCTAGTTAGTGATCGCGTTCGATGCTACCACCTTCATATATTTAGCTCTCCAAAGAAAAATGCCTATAATCATTCAACGCCCACCTGCACCATGCACATTAATTAATTAATAACTACATGGTTATGTCTCTGCATTATTTTCTTCCTTTTAGGTCATTCTTTGTTCCTTTTTTCACTTTATATATATACCTATACTATATACAGAGGAAACTAACAAAAAAATACCAAAATATAAAAAACACTTCTTTTATAGCCTATCTTTAAAACACACTCTTTTGTATACCAAAATCCTGTAAAAGTACTAAAATACCCTTAGTTTTCAAAGTCAACCGTGTCATACTTTTGACTGCGCACGTGGTCACGATGGGAATGTCACGATGGGTTGTTCACGATGGAAATCCCATCGTGAGGTCACGGTGCAGTCCCATCGTGTGGTCACGATGGCACTTCCATCGTGACCACGACTGATGCATGCGAAACTCATTAATGTATCTGCACATTCGATTTGGTGAATATTTTCGGGTGTACTAGGTAATAAATGAAGCCACTGAGGTTGGTGGTGCTAGTAATGGGGAAGAATAATCCTCATTCAAACTCATAACCTCACATTCAAAACACAATCAACAAACATACACCCAAAAAACAAAAAAAAACCAAGCATCCAAGATCTCGCCCAAGAAGAACGAAAGCATCAACGGGAGCTCTGTGGCGTTCCTTACTTCATACAAAGGTAAGCATAATATGTATAATGTTTGTTCATTTGATATAAGTTGCTGCTGAAATTAGGGTTATTGTTAGGGTGAAATTAGGGTTTTTGAAAGTATAATACAAGATATGTTTCATCTTATGTCATGAAATATGTTATTTTGTTCATATAATGGTGTCTTAAATTAAAAACTTCATGGTATCGTGGGGTTGAAAGAAGTTGAAATACCTAGTTCTAAGCTAAGCACACGAATTCTACTATGGTCACGATGGACAAGTTCACCGTGTTCACGATGGTGATCACCATCGTGAGGTCACGATTCGTGAGGTCACAGTGACAACTGCCATCGTGAGATCACGATCGTGAGGTCACGTTGACAATTGCCACCGTGAGCTCACGAATCGTGACCTCACGATGGTGATCACCATCGTGACCAGCACAGATGTGTGCTAAACAAGTATTTTCATTGATTGTTTACACTTCATTTTTGTATATTTTCTTAATTTCAGATGTCTTTACGCCGTATTATTATATATCACGGCGGTCATTGGGAGCGATCGACATATATGGACGGGGATTTATTTGTTGTCTACATCGACCCCGGCACGATTAATCGTGCTAACCTTGTGGAACTCATTAGAGAGGGTTTGAATGGTGGGAAGGAGACCGAATATGTGTTATGGTACCTCACAACCATTAACGGCATGAAAGCAAAAGTGCTATTGCGGGGCGATTTAGAATTACTTCGATGGTTAGCGGACCCTAAAGAAGATCCTGAAGTTTATGTGATTGAAAACCGCGGGAACTCCGCCCCCGAAGTTAATGTGAGAAGTAGCACCTCGGGTGCACAAGATGATAGTGACGATGGTGATGATGATGAATATGATGAAGATTATGAGGAGGATGAAGCGGTGTCTACATCCGAAGATGAAGAGGAAGATCGTCGTAAAGATTTGCTTGAATCATTGAAAGAAGAGTTTTATGCTTGGATTGGACAGCCGGCACAAATGGATAGGCTCATGGGGCAGCGACACTTTTCATCGGACCATCAATCAGAAAATGAGGTTGAGCATGAGCGTACACAGCGCAATTGGATCATTCCACATCCTGACAATGAAAGCGCAATACCGTTGGCGTGGGTTGAGCGGCCTATCGTCATCAATGGTAGTCTCGAGGTAGGATCGATATTTCGATCAGTGCAAGAGTTGAGGATAGCTGTAGGAATGTATCATTTGGAGCACTTTGTGGAGTGTAAGACCGATCGCTCCGCTTCGAACCGTGCAGTGTACCTATGTAGGAGTGGTAGAAAGAATTGCACGTTTAGGTTGTGTGCTACGGAATGTGCAACTCTTTTTCGGATTACTAAGTTGACATTGGAGCACAATTGCCGATCAGATTTGAACCGTGATGCACGTGCAAGGTCGGTGAGTAGCGAGGTGGCCGCATTTTATTTTTCTAAGAAATTGATAGATGAGAAGGTCGTTTTGAGGCCTAAGGAGATGATGGCAGAGATGCGCATGAGATACGGCGTTCAAATGTTATACAACTTTGTCGTCCGAACAAGGCAACTAGCGATAGAGAGAATGTACGGTGACTTCCCCTCGTCATATCAGAAGATTCCGTCGTATTTGTATTTGTTGAAACAACGTAATCCTGGGACTGTATACGACTTGCAGACGACTAGTGAAGGAATGTTTTGTCACATGTTCCTTGCCCTTGGACAGTGTATTAGAGCATTTGAGCAGTGTCTTCGCCCTGTGCTCATAGTAGACGGGACTCATCTTAAGGGTAGAAACAAAGGAACCTTATTTGTTGCCTGCACGAAGGATGGGAACGAGCAAGTGTTTCCGCTTGCAATTGGCCTTGGTCCGATAGAGAACGATGAGTCGTGGACTTATTTTCTCTATAACCTACGCAAATGCTTCAATCCACCCGAAGATTTGTTGATAGTGAGCGACCAACATAAGAGCATTAGGAATGCAGTTCGAACCGTCTATCCAAATGCGTTCCACGGATTGTGCTATCACCATCTGCAGAAAAATTTGACCCCATACGGCAAAACTGTGGCCACACTCTTTTATGAAGTAGCATTTAGTTATCGCCACGAAGTGTTTGAAAACTTTTTTGAATTGTTGTACACTGTAAGTCCTAATGGTGCTCACAGAAGACTTTCTCAAATTGGACCAGAGAGGTGGGCTAGGCCAAAGTGTCCTGTGCGGCGCTATGGATTACTGACATCCAATGTTGTCGAATCCGTGAACAGTGTTTTGTGGTGGGGAAGGCGTTTACCAGTGTGCTCATTACTTGAAACATTTCGCCACACATTGGAGGATTGGTTTGACGAGCGGCGTACTGATGCTGAATCGAGAGATCATGTGTTGACTTTCACTACATTCAACAAGCTTTCTCTATCTGTGCAAGCGAGTCTCCATCTTCCTGTTCGAGCAATCACCGACCATGTTTATAAAGTAGACGAAGATAATCAACAATAAAGTAGACGAAGATAATCACCGACCATGTGTTGACTTTCACTACATTCAACAAGCTTTCTCTATCTGGAAGCAATTTGTTTGGGAGGTATATATCGAACATCAAAAGGGTCTCCATTTTCGAAGCTCAGCATGTAATACTCATAACGCTCTGCTTCCGTAGCTTCAAAATTTTCCAATACCTGAAGCTGCAAAGGTAATGAAAAGGTAATATTAGAATTTTAGAAACTAATATAGAGTGCATCATTGAATGAATGAAAAACATTATAAGATTATAAATGTACCCGTATATTATCGAAGAATTGACTGAAATCAACTTTCATCACTCTTGTGGCCCACATCAAGCACCGTGGCACTCTCTCGATGTGATCTTTGATTCCACATCGACCTCCCAACACCGGAATCATCTCATAAGTCCAAATCTGTAGAGCCCAAACCGGACCATAGAGGTGGTAGTCCTTGGGGACTGTCTGGGCGTTGTACACATAGTGACATAGTGCTCCCCAGGTGTACGAGCCCCATGGGAAGGCATCCCAAGCCTCAAAGTCTTCAACTAAAGTCCATGTCCAATCCTCTATGGTGGGTTTATCCCGACATAGGAGGAAATAATAGTAAATAAGCAAGTTGGCCGCCTTCAAATAGTCATCGATGTCTCTCCCAAGTTGTTTTCTGTTGAAGGCGTCGCGCAACTCATTTGTCTTTATCTCTCGGCCGTTGAAAAATCTGTAGTGAATGCCAGTTCTAGGAGGTACATGAACTGCATAAGGATTAAATGTAGAGTTTCCAAAGTGAAGGCCGGTGATGAGAGCATATTCCACTGCCGTCATACGAAGGGTCGTATGACCAAGATAAAACCAAAGCTCATTCTCTGGTACCCGATTAGCACCAACCCCTTGCAACTGTCGGGCTATTGTTAGATTTAGCGCATTACTTGCACTCTGATTTCTTCTAGCATCAATCAACCGCCCAACAACACCGGTTCTTAGAAAATTCTCGGCTTGATGATCACCGGATATTTCAAATAGAACTCGTCTAATCTCATCAAACACGTCTACCCTCATGTAAAGATTTACTTTAGGAGACGAATACAACATGGCGGGTCTAATAAATTCATAATGTTCCTACAAAATCAATAAAACCAAGTATAAGTGCATGGTAACGTGTTATAATTCAACAAACCAACATAAACACAAGAAGATGAAGGATAAGGGAAAGAGCTCTCGGGTGACCTCACGATGGCCTTCCCATCGTGAGCTCACGATGGCCTTTCCATCGTGAGCTCACGATAGAGTGTCATCGTGATCGGGCGATGGAAACCTCAACGTGACCTCACGATGGGAAGCCCATCGTGAGCACGCCAGAGCTCTTTCGCCGTCGTCTTCCCCACCTCCATCGACCCCGTAAGAACACCAAAACCAACACAGCAAATGTCGAACTACCCAACACGAACAAATTCAAAAATCTCCAACTCTATTACACCAAAAACATTGTCGAAAACTAACTCTAACATATAACAATTTCTAACATGTAAAAATTAAAATACATGCATTCTCAATCGAAGACTTAAGCATGAATTTCGAAAAAAGAAAGGGCACTAACCGGTGGAATTGGGACTCGAAAATTCGAATTTTCCTCCTCTTCGCCGGAGGACGTCGATGGCGACTCATTGCGGCGGCGGTTTTGGCGGCGGTTGCTCATGTTCTTCCGTTCACGACGAAGATGTCACGATGTCACGACGAGGAGGATGAGGAGATGTCACGATGAAGATGGAGAGAGAGAGAGGTCGGCGGTGGGGGGACCGATTTGGGAGAGAGAGAGGGAGATTGTTGGGTGAGGGGACCGATTTGGGGGAGAGAGAGGGATGGGGACGGCGGGTGGGTGGGGGTAGGGTTTATTTTGTTTTTTTGTTGTTTTTTTATTTAACTTTTATTTTATTATTTTGTAAGTTTGAGGGTATATTAGTCTTTTAAAGATTTTTGATATGTAAAAGAGTGTGAATTATAAATAGGCTATAGAAGATTACTCTTTTATGTTTTGGCATTTAAAAAGTTGGACCTCCTATATATATGTATGCTGAATACGAATGATGATGGATTTGTCATTCTCCTGGTGTGCTTTAAAATAATATTATAATATGATAATTGAGTTAAAATTGATCGATGGATGTAGAGTCGCCCTACCATTGTAGTACTTTTTATCTATTACGTTTACATATCTGTATCTACGCATGTATTGAATATTTAGTGAAAACGTATACTTCTTGAAATATGATTATTTTCAAATATACTACTAGTTTTTTGCTTTTTATAAGGTGTGAAACAGGTTAGATCAAAATATTTATAAATTGGAATGTATGTGCATGTGTATATATATATTGGACCAAAAAAAATCTAATAAGAAAAATATTAAATGAAATGGAACTGTGGATGACGAATTGACGATAATTAGGCAAACGGTGGAATTCCTCAAAGCAAAATGAAAAGAAGTAGATTAGAATTAATCCAAATTTGTCAAGTTCGTGATTTTCAAGGGAAATAACCCAAAAAAAAAAAACAATTATTGGAAAGAATGAAAAAAATTGGAAAGCTCGCGCACGTGTTGAAATTAAATGGTTTCTTAGTCACAATTCATATTATATTTTACATTTTACTTCATCAGAACATATTAAGTTCATATTTATATTCAATTTATAGTACTCGCACGAACATGCACGAATATGCTACAAATTTGAAAAATATTGAAAAACTGTATAAAAGTTCGAATATCATTTATATCTAATTGAGCCTATTTGACACATCTTTAAAATGTAATTAACAAATTAATACCCAATTAAACTATAGAAAAGACATTAAAATATAAGACCCGATGAAATAATGGCTGATTCTGTCTCGCAAATTCATACGTGAAAATATATAATAGAAAGTTTATATCGTCTAAATTAGATAGAATCCTTATAATTTCATCGAACATGAGTCGCGGTTGGTGCGTGCGGTGGTGCGTGTGTGGAGAGAGAGAGGTGTAAGTAAATCTTCGAGTACATCGCAAGATTTTCTCTATGAATCGCTTTGAAGTCCATGTAGAATTTGCTTAGAATTTGTGTGTGTGTGTGTGCAGCAGAAGAATCTTGTCCGAAGGAAGGTGGAGAATTCTTGGTTAAATCTGAGGTACGAAGCATGAAACGGATCGAAGGGATCTTGGAATGAAGGGAGACAAAGGGAATTCAACGATCCCTCAACCGGAAAGTATTGTTCGAAAAAAATCGGTTGGAGGAAGAAGAAGCAGCATTGAAACCCTCGTCCACTTTCGGAATGTAGGGACTGTCTTCAAATTAAAATCTTCGAGTACATCGCAAGATTTTCTCTATGAATCGCTTCGAAGTCCATGTACAAAAGCTTAGAACGAACACTCTCAGTTCGTATGTGTGTGTGTGGAGAGGGGGAGAGAGAGAGAGAGAACGAGCGAGCGAGAGTAAAAGAGAGGGAGTGAGAGAGCGACAAAGGAGAGGAGAAGAGGGGAAGGAAAGTGAGGAGAGATAAAGGGGTGTAAGTAGGGTTGGAGGAGAGAAATGTGCAGTGTGATGGCTAATAGTGTAATAAAAAGGGGAAATAAGGTTGGGGTTTTTGGTGAAATAAATATAATTTTCCTTATTGGAGAGGTAGGTAATATGATGCTCACATTAATATTTTTTTTCCCAGGAGAGGAGATTACAATATGTATAATCCATTACCTAGTCAGATATGTTGGCCATGTACTGTTACGAGATTTTTTCGAGATAAAGAAATGGTGTTAGATGTAATATTTCTATATATCGTCTTGTTATATATATATATATATATATATATATATATATGTGTGTGTGTGTGTGTGTATATAATGGTCTATATACTCTATAGTGATACCTAGGAATCAATGGCTTTTTTCTACCTATGTCGATGTCTTTTTTGACTGATGAAGGGATACAAGGTGAATTTTTAAATTTAACCATCCGTCGATTTAGAGATTGTTTGTGAAAATTCGATTTGATGATGAAGAAGAAGAAATTCAAACCCTCGTCAACTTTCTAGTATGATGGTGAGGAAAGAGAATTGAAGATTGGGATCGACTAAAACATTCATGCATGCGATGAAATCAAATAATTTCTTAGTCGTATTCATATTATATTTTATGTTTTATTTCATCCATACACATTAAGTTCATATTTATATTCAATATAAATTGTACTCGCACGAGCTTCGCTCGAGCCTCGCCCTAACTTCGCACGAACCCCGCTCTAACTCGCACATGTACATATGCTACATATTTAGAAAACATAATGATATAAATGAATTACATAAAAATCTAAATATCATTTTATATCTAATTCTTGCGCCTTCCTCACACATCATCTATAAAATCGAACAAACAATTAAGACACCAAACTATAGAATTTATAAATTGACGCTGAGCCGATCGACGTAGTTAGAACGATATCGAAAAATCTGAATTTATTACAAGCAAGGCGATTAGGGTAGAAATTTGAGTGCTGGGAAACTTGTTCGGATCGAATAGGGCAACATATTATGTATGCAGGATCGAAATTTCCAAGAGAATACAATACAATGCTAGTAGAGACACACCTTACACACGTACAATGCAATGAGGATTAGCCTTCCTACTATAGTAATAAAGTTTTATTTTGGAAAAAATTACCATCATACTTTACCAGAACTAAATTACCATGGTTAAATAATTACTTCTACATATATTATATAGTAGTATTAGATATCGATCCAAAGCATATATATATATAATTACTTCTACATATATATATATATATATAGTAGTATTAGATATCGATCCAAAGCATATATATACTCACAGCAATTTGAGGTAGGTAGCTTCTACTTGAAAGTTTCAACTTATAAGACATATATGTTTTTATACTAAATGTTAGTAACTGATACCAAAGCAAACACGCGGTAATAAATCACTTTGCCATCTTGCTGTCCTTATTGAGCTCATGAGTAGAAGAAGATCCAGTTCCTGCAATATTTATATTGTGAGAAAAATCATATACATATAATTAATATAAATGAATAATTTCCTAATAAACTATAAATGAAGAGACGCACTCCTGTGCATAAGTCTCCACCATTTGCACAGTACCGACCTGACCCGCCTTGCCCGAAAATTGCGCGTGAGATCCACGCGCCCCCTTTTTTTGTCCCAGATTTTTTTCTTCCGATGGAGCCTTTGGCTCTGCCTTCGCTCCGATTACTAAAATAAGGATAATCGGCGGACAACAATTTGGATTTTTTCGGCTCGCTCCGAGGCCTTCGGCTCCTCTTGCTCGAATCTTGACCAAAAAAGAAGCGGCAAACAAAAAAAGAAGGGTAAAAAAAAACTGAAAGAAAAAAATGGTTATAGGGGTCAAACCCGGATCAAACGGGTCGGGCGGGTTATGCACGGTGGAACAGCTCCACAGGAGTTTTTGTCATAAATGAATATGCATACCTCGTAGTCGTGGCACAACCAAATTCACTTGTATCACAGCAAGAGGTTGTTGGTCCATGTTCTCCGACTGCTCAGAGATCGAACCAGAGCTACCATGCACAAAAAACATTATTTATTAACGTGATATGTAAATGATCTTGACAACTAATTAATTAAAGCAAATGCGAAGATGTAGGTTGAGAATGAGAGTAGAAGAAATCAGATTAATCAATAGCCACCAGTTAATTTATAAGATACCTGTGTCGGGCTTTTTTATATGAGCTTGCATGATGGCTTTTTTTCAGGCAGCTAGCTGGTCCCCAGATTCATTGTAAGCATCATCCAAAGCCTGGTGAAGATTGATTAGTTTTCAGAATAATCCAATCTTTAATTATTACACATATATACGGAAAATATATGTATATAATGAATGTAGTAGTAGCAAATGAGTAGATTTAATTCGATTGAGAAAATACGATCACCAGCAGCCCAATCGCGTCTTAAAGCATGAATATGGCATCAGAAGAGGTAGATTTAAATGCACAAGCAGAAAAATAAGCGAGTTCAAAGATGGAGTGAATGAAGAGAGAGATCGATCTAATTGTTTTATAAATGAGCAACATACATACATGAATCTCATACAATAACAATGACAATCCTTGAAGCTAGCGCATCTAAATTCACTTGTACCATAACCATATATAGTAGGAGGTTTCTTACTTGTTAGTGTATGTTAGGTGCATGTTTCTTCCTTGTTCGACTGCTCGATCGGAAAACAAACTGTGATATATGCCTAATTCATTAAAGCAATGTGAAGAGCTAGCTAGTTGATAATTAGAGTTTTATTTATTTATAAAGTAGCTGACCCTGACCCTGAACCTGACCCCCTGGGCTCGTCTCTGTTAAAGGCATGCATAAATATAGTTATATAGTAGTAGTAAATTATTTATTTTTTTTCCCATGGCTTCTTTGTAAGCTTCTCACACTATCTATATGTATGTGGTGCAGAATGAATAATATAATCCTTGTCACATTCAGCAGGATCTTTAGACAGCACAGCGTTTGGGGATACTTGAAAGTAGTTGCACTGAGAAATGAGAGTGATATCCCACCATTAATTTTCAGTTCATCTTGGGATCTCTATACATGTACATGTATATGTTGGAAATAATACGTGTGTATATATATATATATATATATATATATATATAACAGTAAACGGCAAACGTAAATACTTATATAATTAAAGTATTGAAAAAGAAGAGATAGAAAGAAACTGAGGCTAGAGTTAGACTCTATCTCCGTAAGACAAGACTGCTCCGCTATCGTGCACGCGGTCTACAGCAATTGCCTCCAAGATACAACGGTTCGGGGTGAACTTTGAGACGTTGCACAACGTGTCGCAGTTCCGGCGAACAACTCGATACTCGGGAATGAGTATATAATCTTAGGACTCAAACTATATGAATATATTGATTATCTTCGAATTGGTTTTTTTTGAAATCGTCATACACGTGGCCGTTCGGAAGGGTTGCTTACGAGGTGGTTATGGCCGTCGGCCTATGAGCATGCGACATGTGGCAGAGGCGAAAGGTCACCGAGTCTGGTGCTGCCACGTGGCGAATGAGGTTTTTCGGGTGAAAATCGCACCGTAACCGCCGGTCGCACCATACAAACCGCCACTTAAGCAAATTGCAAAGTGCGCCTCAAAGCGCCCATTGCGACAAGTGCGACGTGCACGTGCACGTGCTCGTCGCCGTCGGACTCGGACTCGGACGGTGCTTCGCACCGTCCTCGTAGGAATCATGGTCAAGCACAAAAGGTGCCAACACTTGAGCCACTAAGGTGCACCATAGGTAGCACACTTGGATATACTCCCTTATAGTGTTGCTCCTTATATATAGTACAAAACATCCTTGGATTTCCGATGTGGGACAAATAAGGTTGAAATCACACAATTCTAGTTTCAAGTAGACATGTTTATGTATTAATTGCTCATTCATTCCTTAATGGAATTGAACAAATAAATACATTAAATCATAGTGCTCGAAACGTAGATTTTACTTCTACCATTAGTTTTCACATATTCCTCATGGATTTAATGCTATAATGGACCAAATTCCAACAGTATAATGTTAAATTAAGTTCGATTGGTTTCAAACTAACAATCAATAAAATGGATTTTTTGTAAGTCAATAAATAAAATGGAAAATTAATTAGGTACTATCTCGATCACCAACACAACTGCAGCAACAAAGAATTGGGGATTTAGCATTATTTTGTATTAAAATATAAATTAATTACTAGCTATTCAAATTCTAGAATTCATTAATTGAATAATTAATTACCCCCCCCCCCCCCCCCCCCATAGCAGCGACAAATCCAGGTTTGTTGACGATCGTTGTATATCTACACACGAACCATCAAACGCGCGTTTTACACCGTGATTGTTTTCCTCCATTGCTTGTTGGGGATTGGATTGAATGGCTAGAGAGAGAATATAATTATGTTTACCGATTCGTGGCTCGGATTTGTTGGGGAGTGATGAACACCTGTGGGCTTTTCGCGCTCGGATTTGTGGGCTTTTATAGTTGTAATTGGGCCCAGCTTCTATATTCTGATAAATGCTTAGTTAATAAAAGGTTAAATAAATCCCTTGTAAAATACCCAACTTTTAAAAAAAAAATTGGTTTACCAACTAAAGATTCTGCCTCATAATTCATAAATACTAATTTCAATTTTTTTTTTTATATTTTGCAACCGGAGTCAATTTCTCCCAAATTGAATGCCGACATGGCTGCCGGAAAATCTTATGTGGCTTAATCGGCCACGATTAAATGGCGTCGTTTTATGCTTCAGTAAAACAATGTCGACCACCATCACAATCACCGCCAACAAGACATCTTATGTTTTAGCACTTTATTCACTAAAAATATATTTTATTAGCCCTATATTATACATAATTTTCTTTTATTAATCTTCGTGTTAAAAAGAAAAGACTATATTGAACGGGATAGATAAAGTACATATTAGTTAGTAGTGATATCAAATTCATAACTACCATTAGTTTTTACTTTTTTTTTTTTTTTTTTTTTGGTTTTACAACATTGATATCTGTCCTGGGAAGAGACATTGTTCGTAAAGAAAGTAAGTACTAAATAACTGCACCACTAGAATTATGATCACATCTTTGTTTACATACTTAAGTCCATGCATTTACATTTGGCGTTAAAATACTGTAGTTGGACTACATTCATATAATTAACTATTACAAGTCTCTTTTTTTTTTTTTTTTTTTGACTTGGACTATTACAAGTCTCCTTTTTTTTTTTTTTGACTTGGACTATTACAAGTCTTTGTCAATATAATATACTAGTACAATTTCCTGTGAATTGGCTTCCATTGCTTCACTAGTCAAATTTTATCGATTTTGCCAGCGATATCACTAGGGCTGTCTAAATGGTTGCGATTAGACGATATTTAACCGAAATATGCAATAATCGATTGATTATTGGTAATCAAAAACCGATTTTATTGGTTATTGGTACGGTATCGATTAGAATTTTTTAAGTCAATTAGTTATTGGTTATAACCAAAATCAAACCATAATAACCAATTAACCAAATTTATTTATTAATTAATAATATATAGTATATAATATAAAAATATATATTATTTTATGTTCGAATTGGTTAGAACTTGGAAGGGACGACTGTTAATGAAGTGTGTGACAACACCGAAACATTGTGTGAAATTATGTTCGAATTGGTTATTAGGATTGAACTTTTATTTTATGTTTTAGTTTTTGAGCTTGGATATTATTTATGATTTTTAGGATTGAATTTTTATTATGTTATAGTTTGGAGTTTGGATATTATTTATCATTTTTACGATTTTGTGGTTATGAGAACGAACATGAACAATTAACATTGTGCAGAAATATTGTCCAATTTCTTTTAATAATTTTTGGTTATTTAGGTTAACCGATAACCATACCAATTAAAAAATTTGGTTATCGGATACCCAAATATTTAATTGGTTTGGTGTATGGTGGCAATATTTAGTCTTAATCGGTTATTGGTTAATTGGTTATGGGTGTAGTTATTCCATAACCGCACCAATTATCACCCCTAGATATCACTCACACACGATTGATACAAGTGATTAATTCCAATTAATTGATCGTATCTTATTACTAAATCAGTTCTCAATATTTGCAAGTTATTAAGAGGGGTGTATTCAATCATGACTCTATGGAAATTTTAAAGAGTTTGGAGAGTCTGTGGAGTTTTGGAGTTGATTGACTCCGCGTGGAGTCTTGATAGAGTTCGCGTAGGATTTGAACGACTCTGCAGGAGTTGAAGTCGACGAAAGCCAGCGCCGGCTAGCCTCCAGTGCTCTCCTAACTTAAAGCCAGTGCTGGCTAGCATGCCGCCGCCACTGGGTCTCTGGTAGCAGAGTAGATGGCTAGCATGCCGCCGCCGCTGGGTCTCTGGTAGCAGAGTAGATGGCTAGCATGCCGCCGCCGCTGGGTCACAATCATGTACAAATTCCAGCAGAGGCTAGGTGCCAGCCGAGGGCCGAATAGAGTCAACCCGATTCTGGTAAGGCGTCGGCGCTGGTATTTCATGGACTCTCAAATTCTCGTGGTTGAAGGTCGGAATTCGTTCAATACAAATATTGCGTGAAATCAAGATGAATTCCACCAGAGTCAACAACTTTAGAAAGTCAGTGGAGTTTTAAATAACACCAAATTTTTATGGAGTTCAGAAAGTTGTGATTGAATACCACCAGATTTTTAAGGAATTTGAAAAGTCTGGATTGAATACACCTAGACTTTCAAACTCCTAAAAAATCCCACAGAGTCATGATTGAATACACCCCCTAAGTTTAATACGATACCAACGATGTGATGTGTAATGTGATATATTGATAGGTGTCAAATAGATATGAAAATATTCAAGAAAAAAGTTGAATATTTTTCTTAAAACACAAAATAACACATCAATTCACAAATTACTAGTATAACTCTTCAAAAAGAACATAGTATTACGTATAAATAGAGAGTCCCATAGATTCAAAATAATGATAAAGATAAACTTTTGAAATGGCTATTATGGGCACTAAAACATAATATTTGGTCACCTCTTTTATAAACATAAATTTTGGCCAACATTTGTATTTTGGGACGGATTTACTGTTAATAAGAAGGGTAAGGGTTGCGGGTCGAGGTGGATGGGTTCGGATCGGTCTGGTACATCTGATGCAAATATGAGTTGTTTGTACCAATTTGAAGCAGAAAATTTTCTACTGCTATCATTCTCCTTCCATCAATCGATGTTCCGTTTCTAGTGATTTAATCGTTTTTCTATTCCTTTCATCACCTTAGAAAATTTTAATCCGGTCAATTTCTGTTGGGAAAATTAGTAAAAGGTTCCGAAAGATTTCAAAACCCCAACTGACCTCAAACAGTAGATGATTGTCTTTAGTCTGAAGTTAGATAGAGCTCACTGTTTGAGCGTAGTGATTTTATCTTTACAGGTTTCAAGCAGAAGAAGTCAGCTGGACTGAAGAAGGAAGTTCGTGAAGAGCTCAGCTGAGGTTCAGACTCAGCTGAGACCCAGAATCAGTTGAGACCCAAATTTAGCTGACCCTCAAACTCAGTTGAGACTTCAACCCCAATTGAAACACGAACTCAGTTGGATAACAGCTCAGTTGACTCGTCAACTGACCTACTTAACTGAAGGCATACAGTTCCAGCGTGAAGAGAAGTTGTGTTGAAGTCAGACATCGCGAAGCGGAGAAGATAAGACATTGAAGACGTTGAAGACGGAAGAGGTGCAATCCAGATTCAAATCTACTCGGAAGCACAAGTCAGCTGGAGAACTTACCATAAATGGGCCGACAACAGTGACGTGCAAAAAGCAACGCTTGCAGTTTTCATTTTAGGAAAGTTTCCAGAAAAGCAGGTGGAGTGCCATACTTTTGGCAGAGGTCAAACGGCTCTTTCCAACGGCTAGTTAGATCTCCCTCTATAAATAGAGATCTTCACACCAAAGCTCGTTACAGACAAAAGAATAGAAAAAATATGCAGAAGTGCCAAGAGAGACAAAATCAAGAGTAAAGTCGCAACAGTTTATCACCTCTCTCTCCAAGCAAGAGGACCTCAGCCGAAGTTCAGTCGAAGTAGAGTGTTCATTTCTCCTCCAGTTCTTCCATCTAGCCTCTCAGAAATCCTCTTTCTTGATCGAGTCTAGAGAATAGATTCTTTCTTGTACTGTGTCTGACCGGACTCTCCCAGAAGATCGAGTCCGACGTCTTAGGTCGAAGCCTCCACTTCCCTCAGTGTTGAAGGCTTCCCAGTTGGAAATCCCCACAATCCTAACCCTTAGGTCTGAATTTGAACTCGGAATCAAAGTCACTAGGTCCATTGGAACCCGCAATCCAAGATCAAGTCCCTTGGAATCCGAAATCCAAGATTAGGTCCCTTAGAACCCGAAATCTAAGACCAGACTATGCACTTGCCTGCAAAAGTGTTGTTTAGGTCGAAGCCTCCACTTCCCTCTATGTTTAAGGCTTCCCAGTTGAAAATCCTCCCAATCCCAACCCTTAGGTCTGACTTTGAATTCAGAATCAAAGTCACTAGGTCCCTTGGAACCCGCAATCCAAGATCAAGTTCCTTGGAACCCGCAATCCAAGACTAGGTCCCTTAGAACCCAGAATCTAAGACCAGACTATGCACTTGCCCGGAAAAGTATTGTAAGGTCTTGTTCGAACCCGTAATCGAATTAGTTAGGTTTGCTTGGAACCCGTAATTCAAGTGGGGCATTTGGTAAGCATGTTTAAGCATATCTAGTAGATTACTTCCTCGAAAGGAAGTCGTGGACGTAGGAGTTCAATCTCTGAACCACGTTAAAATACAGTGTACTTTACCTTCTGCATTTACATTAAGTATTTTACTTTCAGTTTACCTAACCAACTGACCCAGCATATTGCATACAAACTGCACTAATTTTGAAACTTGACCTTCCCCATTTTCACAAAAGGTTTCAGTTTTTGTAAGGAGTCTAAATTTCACCATCTTTCGTAATGCAAAACTGTTTTAAAACCTCAGTCGATACATATAGCTGACCTTCAGGCATAGGAGCCAGATGTGCTGCCAACTGTGTGATCAGCTCCAACTGAGCAACTCAGGTGTAAAGCCGCTCCAACTGACTTTCCAGTTGTCGAGCCAACTGACCTGAGCAGTATAACTCAGTGAAAAGACTTTTAGCAAAACGAAAATTGCTACCAGTCTATTCCCCCCGCCCATACACTATATACTCGTTACCGGGACCATCAATTTCATCCCAAATTTTGTCTAAATCGCTCGAATTTTGGAAAAAATCGAGCCGTAATTCAATTATAGGGATTTTCCATCGCCGGGATGTTATTCCTATTTTCCGGCGCCGTCGTCGGTTGTTTTTTTATTTTCGACACCACAGTTGAGGTCGTCTTAATATTGCGACTCTATTGGTGGTGGTGGTGAAGCCTCGACGTCGTTAGTCGTAGTTATGTCTGATGCATATTTTCAAGCTTGTTGTTCACGACTTGTTACTATTGACACAAAAATGGATTTCGTTCAAGCCAAATATACCAACATCATGACACAATTGGAACTAATTTTTATCAAAAATACTACAGTGCAATCATAGTTTAGCACAATTTGAACTAATTAAACCATCATCCCAATTGTATCAAAAAATAAAATTTATAAAATTCATTAACATAATAAATATCATTACAAAATGAACCTAAATATCATTAAATTAAAAAAAAAAACTTTTATTTTTTTTTGTGATAAATCTGGAATTTTTCGCGATTTAAGTAGAAATAGCACGAACGGAACCTAAAAAGTGTCAAATGTTTATGTGCCAAATATGCCAGCAACTGACCCGACCCGTGTGTGTACTCGAAGACTGACCTGCATGTATACTCTGACCCGCTCCGTATTTCATTAAAAGTATTTATGTCTCAAATTATAAATAATTCTGAAATTTGTATTTATTAATAGGGTGAGTCAAAATTTGGGTTTATATCCATTATTAGAGTTTAGGGTTTAGCGTTCACATAGAACTCAACTCCCACGAGTTGCCCAGTAACAACTTTATGACCGTAAATCTAATTAAATTAAGGGCGATGCTATTTGGACATAGTATGTCCGGACATAATCGGTTCGATCAAGAAAAAAATCGGTGGTATTCCCTCACATTCACTCCCCCTCATAATTTTTACTCTCATCCCCAAAAAAATCTCTTCCTAATTAAAACTGTATTAATTAAGATCATATTTCATTGACATAAACATCTTTTCTTCTCTTCTAATTAAAATTTGTAAAGGGTATTACTGTACATTTATAAATGGCCGAAATTAATGAAGAAAAATATTAATTAAAAAATAGTGTAAAATTAGTTTTTTATTTAATCGAATCAGTTATGTCCGGACATATGTCCGGATAGCTTTATTCTTAAATTAAATGGCTGAGATTAATCTTTCTAATTGCACACATCCACGAGTTACCTAGTAACAACTGTATTGTTGGTTGTATCCATATTATTTGACAATATTCTTTATCAAAGTAACTAGGGGATCTCTTTATGTTTTTCGGTTGTAATTATTGTTATTTTTCTTTAGTCTTGCTTATATTTTCTCTTTTATTTGTACATAGCTTATATAGTATTATATTGTGGCATATCTTATGCATTGCTTAATTATTATAATATCATCTGACAAAAAGAAAATTATTAAAATATTATGTTATTGCTTATTTTTGGTTTATCCGTTTATGTCTTGCTTATGTTTTATTAATGTATTGCTTATATAGTATTATGTTGTTTGTTGTTTATACTATGTATTGCTAATTAAAATATTATATTGTTGCTTATTGTTAGTTTATGTCTCGCTTATATTTTAGTTATGCATTGCTTAAATGATATTACGTTGTTGCTTATATTTAAAATAAGTGATACATACATCAATATTATATTTTCGATGTTGCTTATGCATGCAATACATGTTGCTTTTATACCACAATTAGTGTATAACTCGTCGAAAATCGACGGAAAATTATATTTACAAAAATTAATAAAATTATACAAATTTGTGATAAATTAGAAAAAATATTACTTGTTAATTATTTCTGTGTTCAATCACTTGATTGTTTATGTAACAGCCCGACTTCCGAATTAACGGCTGACCCCACAAACCATCACAAGTCTTTTCTAGCGTGCTTTGTTCTCACTCACACGCTTCCTAGGAAAACTTTCCAGGAGGTCACTCATCCTAGTACTACTTCAAGTCAAGCACGCTTAGCTTTGGAGTTCTTCCAGGATAGACACCAGTAAAGAAGATGCATCTTGATGGTATGAGTAGACCTATCAATTCCTTTAAGTTCTCATCGAATATGTCGTCCCATTTCAACATATTCTCGAAATCCGTCTCGTTCGAGTGTGTTCCGATTCATCCCTGCCCCCTCCGCTTGGAAGTCTTATCGGAGCCGCTCGTTGTTCGTGCCATGTGCACCGGCGATCACTCCGTACTCATCGGAGCCGCTCTTTGTCCGTGCATCTGCACCGACGATCACACCGTACTTCGGCCCCCGGCGTCACAATTTAATATACTAAATTAGTTTAGAATTTATATGTACTTAAACATATCTCCAATTCAATTAAAAAAATAATTTTATCAATTGTTTACGTCTCAAACTCATATAGCAATGTCTGTTAAAAATTTTAATCTAATTTACCCTCATTTCTTTGATAATTTTCAAAACTCTATTCTTCTCCAAAATCGACGTGGGCAAAAATATACTTGACTCTAAAAAAGATTGTTCCACGTCGACTTTATAGGAAAATTGAGATGAATCATTTTCATTGCAAATACTCCTTACCCCGCATTGATTTAGAAAAGAAAATAATTTTTAAGATTGTCTATAAGAAAGAAAACTGATCACAAATACCCTACATTATGAGTCCAACATAAGATTAACAAAAACTAAAAAAGTTGAACCACCACTTCGCAATCATCCCGTCTACCCCACGGTTCTGACCCGAAACTGGCCAGTTAACTACAATATTAATTTTATAGAAAATAATAGTAAAATATAAAAAGTTAAATTTTAACTATAAATTTGAAATTGCATAATTTATTAAACTCGTTTAGAATTTATATTGACCCAAATTTAATTTAAAAGTGACTATAATATTCATTCTCGTCCTTAATTTGTATATAGAATAATATTCGCTAATTATTTGAACTCGTTGAATTTATAAATTAAGTACAAGATTCAAATATTATGATAAAAGTTTGTCGCAATAAAAAATCAAACACATGTCACACAATATGTAATAAATAAAAATCATATTATAAATTGAACCGTCGGTTTGGAATCGGTCCGTCTACCCTCACGGTTTGAAGTCAGAATCCTCCCGTTATGTTGAACTGCCGTAACTGAATCGGTCCGCTTACCCCCACAGTTCCGATGCCAATCAAACCCATTTTAATTCTCGATTCAATAAATCAGTCCATTGACCATGATCTTAATTTTTGTGCACAATAGAATAAATGATCAACATGTCGAAAATAAATAGTAAGTTATATAATAGGACTTAATAACATATTTATTCGGCCAACTAATAAATTGGTCAAAATTAAATTAAATTAAATTATAAAAATATAGTTATTTATTCGGTCGACTAATAAATAAATAAGCCAAATAAATTTTTGATGCTAAAGATGAAAAACTACACATCTATTATAGGTATTTATAGGCTTTTCAATAGGTAATGTTTCATTGAATAATCGATGTGCGACACAAGATATTAGTAAATATTTAAAATCTATTATTTTATGTTAAAAAATCTAAAAAATTGAGAATTTAGATAAATAGGAATGGGGGATTAAGAGGGGTGCCACATAGGATTTTTTAAAAAAAGAGTCGTTATGTTTTATTGAATAACCGATGTGAGACACAAAATTTTAGCAGATATTTAAAATCTATTATTTTAAATTTTGAATCAAATATTCGAATAGTATGTGTTTATAATAAACTTAAAAATCCTAACCGAATATTCGATTCAAATCGAATATTAGCGAATATCATTACGAATCAAAAAAATATTCGAAGTTGATTCGATTACTAATTCGAATATGCGAATAATGTCACAAATCCGAATTTGGAACCATTTATTCGGCCAACTAATAAACTGGTTCCCTGCAAAAAAATAATTATTTATTCGGCCAACTAATAAATTGACCAAATTAAATTAAATTATAAATTATAAAAATATAGTTATTTATTTGGCCGATTAATAAATAAATGGGCCAAATAAAACGTTTGGTGCAAAAGATGAGAAAATACACATTGATTCTAGGTATTTATAGTGTAGAGAATGTATAGAAGAATATTATAAAGCATATAGGGAGAAGAGAAAATATTATTAGGTGTATTAAAGAGAGGAGAACACACACATATATATACTAGACTACTAGGGCTAGACTACAATCCATAACCAATGTGGGACACAAATATGCTAAATATTATAACACTCCCCTTCAAGCTGGAGGGCATACAACTTGCATCAACAATTGAGGTTTGGTGAAGACATCCACGCGAAGTGGTGAAGACATCCACGCGAAGTGGTGAAGGAGCATGAGAAAAGATCCGCAGGAGACTGCGGCGCACAAGAGAGTCAATGCGGAGGAGACTGCGGCGCACAAAACGCACCAGAGAGTCGGCAACACGCAAGAGTAGTGGCTGGAGAGAAGTTGTGCGGCAGCGGGGAGACCCAGACAACAACACACATAAAGAATTCACGCAGAAAACTGCAGCGAGAGGGGCGCGCAAGACACTGCAGCGACTTCCCTACTCCAAACACTAGAGTAGAAAATAACATTGGAGGCAGCGGAAGAAAGTAGGGCATAAAATATTTTTTTAGGAGAGCATCCCTGCCCCGAACTCCGAACTAACAGCGGAGTCGGGGTAGAGTGTAACTAGTTCAGAGAAGGATTCAAACTTGCTCTGATACCATGTAGAGAATGTAGAGAAGAATAGTATAAACCATATAGGGAGAAAAGAATGTATTATTAGGTGTATTAAAGAGAGGAGAATACACACCGATGTGGGACACAATACTACTAGGTGTATTATAACATATACTACCTCTGTCCATTTCAACTTGTCCCATTTGCCATTTCGGGTTGTCCGTTTCAACTTGTCTCATTTCCTTATTTGGCAAATAATTAAGAAGATAATCCATTTACTAAAATAATTAAGCTCATTTATCCCACTTGTCCGGCCCAACCCAATTACTAACCTAACCCTACTAAACCCTAGACTATCATCTCATCTCACTCATTCTCTGCCTCACCCGCTCTATTCTCTGCAACGCCGAATATTACTGTTCATTCTTCATCTTCACATTTGTTTCGCCTCCCTCCGCCGCGTCAATTCTCCGGCGAGGCTCCACCTACTATCCTTCTCCTCGCTGTGATGATGCCATTATTTGAAGATTCGATTTTGTCTATTTCACCCATTTTTGATATCACCGACACAGTAGTTCCTGAAACGCCACCCTCATCTCCACCTCCACTGACTCTTTCTACGGTCGATTTGGTGGTGGATTTGAGCGTGACGGTGGTTCCGGACACCCCACCCTCATCTCCACCCATACTGACTACTTATGATATAAATCCGGTGATAAATCTGAGCGGGATCGTCGTTCCTGACACTGAAGATCAGGCGGATGCCGCCGATGCATGGATTGGCGCGATGGATGTGCAAGAGCGTTTCAGATTTCAGCGAAGCCATGCTGCCGTGAGACCTGTCATTCGCCGCTCCCAATCTGCTGCACTGAGCCTTGGGCCGGTGGCGGAGACCTCCTCTGATGGCGGCGCTGATTGTGTAATGCTCCGATGTCTCCTTCCTCGATTATTCAGGGTGAGATCTTTCTATTATTTGCTTGTTAATTCACTAGCTATGCGTGTTGGTGTTGCTGTTGGTGCCTTGCAAGAGTTGAGTGTGTTTTGGGATGGATTTAAGTGCTGAAATGATATAAATTTCCTCACCGTGCTTAATTTGGGTTGTGAATATCAATGATTCAGTCATTTGCATGAGATGTTAACCACAAAAGCTTCATTACTTGTTGCATTAAAATACTTGCTACATCTGTTTGCATATTAATGCATAATAATAACAAAAAACAAAAATCAGATGTGCTTCATTAGATTCTACTCTTCATTCTCTTGCATTCCCAGTTGCTGTAGCAACTCTTCTAATCCTTCAACTCCATCTGGCTCTCTGAGATATTATATGCACTCTTGAACTAAATCTTCACTTGCTTCCAATGTCATTGGAAGCTCATTAGCTCTAGCTGCAACATCTTTTCCTATGTGAGGGATCTTGTATGAATTCAGTCCCTTTGTCTTCATGACTTCAAGTAGACATGTTTGCAATGTGAGAAACACTTTGTTGAGTTTTTCTGGTTCCAAATTCTGATATGATTGTGTGACAGCTTCTACTAATTGTGAGATGTTTAGAGTCACTGACTTTTGTTGCATTGCTTAGAACCACCCCAGATCATTTATATTCAGATCTGGGGAGTTAGCTGGTTGATGTATAATTCTGAAATCAAATCCATCAGAGCTTGCAACTGCTCTAAATTCTGGAGAATTCTGATTTTTTTTAAGCTTATTTTGTTTACTGAATGAATGACTCCTAATGCTTCTTGTTGTTTCTTTGCATCAGTCCAAATGCGATTGACTGTTCTCCTGCATGCTCCAGATTTTGCTGTTGCTTCATTCATGATTCCACGTGGCATCTTCCCATTTTTGCTGCCTTGAAGAAGAAACTGCACTATCATATTTCTTTTTGTTGTAGATACATCTTTGCCTCCCATGTTTATAAGTGAAGCTGTTGTGAAGAACTTTTGAATTGTTTAGAATGAATGGGAGTATTTATATACAACTTTTGGTTTGTAAAATAAAGGGAAATCTGCACCTTTTTGGCTCCAAACTTAAACCTGAAATATATTTCCAGCGCCACTTTTGAATTCATTTTAGTGTGTTATTTTATTAATTAAGTACATCTATGAATAGTATCTTCAATGCTATTTTATTCATTCTTTGTACTGCATGTACACTGTTAGCTGCTTTATCTACAGTGTTTTTCCACTCACTCTATTTTAACCTCCATAATAAAATACTACTCTAGTTACACCATTAACTCATTAACACTCTTTTTCTTAATACCCGTGCCGATCCCAAATGGGACAAGTTGAAACGGACGGAGGTAGTAAGATTTTCAATAGGTGATGTTTTATTGAATAACCAATGTGGGACACAAACTTTTAGTAAACATTTAATAATAAAATGTATTATTTTATTTTAATAATAAAGCTTTTAGGCGAATCTTATATTTTATATTTTTTTTACGTTTATGGCTTAATTGTTTTTCATTCTTTTGTAAGATATTTTATGACACATATTCTAGATTAATATTTAAATAATAAGTTGTTCATGTTTTATTTTAATTTTTTTTGAAGGAACATTTTTAGATTAGCCTATCCCTATATATATATATATATATATATATATATATATATATATATATATAGATATAGAATATATTAAACTATAATAAATATAGATTTTGAAAATTTTATTTTGTTAAGATTTTGTTAAGATTTTGTTTCCATGTCATATATAATATAAATAAATATCATAAATATTGATTTTAAATTCAAAAAATTTGGAAATTTAGATAAATAGGAATGGAGGACTAAGAGGGATGCCACGTAGAATTTTTTAAAAGAAAAGTCGTTTTCGTTTATATAATAATAGATTTTAATGCTTAAATTACCATCTGTCTTCTTTTCTTAATTACCACCTGTCTAAATAAGCAAAGTATATATTTAATTTAAGCACTATTTATATTTGAAATTAAGCAATAGTTTTCATGTCAAATAAATATGCATGTTAAGAAATATGTATATAGTAAATAAGCAACATTTAAAATTTAATTATACATTATTACAAATCTACATTCCCCAAGACGAAACGTGATATAGATTTATGCTTTTATTATGTAGAGATATTGCTTATATCTATGTATTGCATTGCTTAACATATAAGTTTCATTTTTTATATTGCTTAGACTAAGTTTCATTTTTTATATTGCTTGATATAATGATCTTGAATGTGAAATAGTATTTATGAAAAATAAAAATACAAATGAAATAAAAAACCATCAAAACCGGCTATACATAAACAATGCAATAAATGGTTTTTTTTGGAATGAATGATGTTATAAATAATAAGTAAGTTAAAAAGTAAAAAAAAAAGTCGGAAATAAGAACAAAAAAATACATCAGATATAAAGAGTTTATGAGAACACGTTAATATGCAAAATAAAAAATAAAAAATGCTTTTAATCAAATATGAATCCCCAAGATTTAGGAATTGGTTGGTTACAAACTTATCATTATCTTTATAAAAATATTAAATGATTATGATACGTAGTATAATGTATTCATTCTATATTTTTTAATGCATTAAAAAAAAGAAGAAGATTATGAAGACTTAAAGTAGAAATATTTAAAAACAATTAAAGGTAAAAAAAATTACTCAAGAAAACGTAAAAAAACTGGCAACAACTAATGAAGAACAACACTTTAAAGTTCTTAATATAATAATAAGAAATATTTTCAATAGAAACTCTTTTCAGGAAATAAAGAAAAAGAGTAGGAATAAAACTGCTGCAGTGTTACGTAAATTATTAACCGTTACGTAAATTACTTAGCTACCCTGCCTGTAACTAAAAATAAGAATATAATAATTTTAAAATGTAAAAAATAATGACTGTAGATCACAAGAAATGGATCCACTAGATGACTTAAAAGAAAAAAGAAATTACCTACTAGTCACTTTCAATAATTTTATTTTTAATGATTAATTATTTATCCAATAATATTTAGATTTTCAAGAAATTTTCCTAAGCAAATAAAAAAAAAATTATAGGGTCCATTCATTTATATAACCAACGTAGTGTTCAAATTCCATTTTACAATCCTTATTTTTTTTTTAATACCACAAAGAGGGCCGAACTTAAATTTAACTACTCTTCCATTCTCATCTATCTCGATTCCTCTTCTCAAATTTTCATTGCTCGATTCTCATTGCAAAATCCGAAAAAAAAAAAAAATTACAAATATTCATGCGCTATTTTGATTTGATTCCAAATTTGTTTGTTTTGCTACCGTGATTCTGTGCTTCAATGCAGTAAGTTGTTCTTGCTCTGCAGTTTAGTTGTTTACTTGATTCAGAATGCATATGATTCGATTTGTGCTTGTGAATATGAATCGCTTGTTGTTCGAGTTTATTACTGCTTTGTGATTATATGTTTAAGTTGCAGTTGATGCGTTTGTTTGCACGAATGAGTTTGTGAGCTGAGATTTTCATTTGTGTTCACTCTTTTGCTGTTTGATTTGGTGGTGGTGGTGTGTGTGTGTGTGTGTGTTTTCAATAGAGTTACGTTTTGCTGAAGGTCGAGGCTGTTGTGTTCAGTGTTTCTTGCTATTGAGCAAATTAGTCAAAGATGTTGAAAAGGCTTTGTGTGTGAACTAGAGATAGAAATCAAATTTGTATGGAAAGAAGATTGTGAAACTTGTTTTATTTTAGTTAGAATAAGTTTATTCCTAGCATTGTTTGATATCTTACAATTGTATAAAATGCGTTGAGGGTGAAACTCAAGAGTAGAAAAATTGAAGCTTCTTGTGACTTCATGTAGATATTACAAGAAGGCATGGAATATTTGTGGGACTGGGGTAGTGGCTTCAATGATCAATTATGATTAGAGCATTCTATGTTTATTTCTTTCTATCATTGCATTGATGCACACAAGTGCATCGTGCTAGTCATTATGGTATGATGTGTGCACGTTTTGTATGTGTTTAGTTTGCTACTGAAGAAGTGAGGAGTTGAAGCGTGTATACAAATTGTATTCTCCGTTATCGACCGAGCTTTTTCCCCCTTCTTTTCTTTCATTGTTTGTACTGATTTAGTTTACACATTCACTGTCTTCAGCAGGATGAAGCTGCAGGTGAATGATGATCCTACTACCTTGAGTTATTGGTTGCACTGGAGAGTGTTGCTATGTGCAATATGGGTTTTGACACCTACAGTTGTGGCAGCTTATCTACTATGGAAGTATGAACGATCAGGCAACTCCGGATCTGATGCAGGGGGGAACGAGCAGGAGAGCTCCCACATATACTCTGACAAATCATGGAAACCTTGTCTAAAACAAATTCATCCTATTTTCCTCATGTGCTTTCGGATCATTTCTTTTTGTCTGCTTTTAACAGCTGTTTCTTTTGATCTTGCTTTGCATGGAGCTGAACTGTTTTACTACTATACTCAGTAAGTCTTTCTAGCTTCGAGTCCTTCATATATTATGCATAGATGGGATGTATTGTAGAGGAGAAAATGATGAATAATAATTCTATTTGAAGATCTTTTATGCTTTCTACGATGTTATTGACCGTCTCGAAATTCTTTCTTACTCCTATTATTTTTTTTACAGGTGGACTTTTACGTTAGTGACCATCTATTTTGGAGTATGTTTTGTGATATCTATAGTCCATAAAAAAAATGATGTTGCTGCCTCGAGCTTTCTGAACTCACCCTACCTTATAAAGTCACAACCCTATTTCTATTTATTGTCTCCTCATCTTATGTTCGCTAGTTTTTATGCAGCTTGGATCATTGCTTTCTATACGTGGATGTTTCCATAACCGCAAAGTAAATAGCAACCGTAAGTCCTATTTAACAGAGGATATGGAGCAAGGTTTACACATGCCCCTAGCACATGGAGTGAATGGAAATGGAGTGAGGTTCTCGGAAAGGTCGGACAATCATGGAAAACTCCGTGTTCTGATAACGTCTAGCATTTGGGATGATCTGTATCAAGTTTTATTCCAGGTTTTTTTTTTTTAAGTTTTCTTGGTTTCAGTTTGTTATTACATGTTTTTTTTTTTTTTCAAAAGTCATAGTTGCAGACTAGTCCTCCTCGTTCCTTGTCATGCATAAGCTCCTGGTTTTATTTGTGTTAGTAAATAGCATAGAGACACATATTGGGATTAATTTTCTGTATTTGATTCTCTACTAAACAACATATATATATACAAGGATCATATCTAACTAGGGAAAGCTATAGAGCCCATATACAACTAAACCCTAAAGCCCATATACGTTTAACACTCCCCCTCAAGCTGGAGCATAGATATTAATCATGCCCAGCTTGTTACAAAGATAATCAATTCTAATCCCATTAAAAGCCTTCGTGAAAATGTCTCCTAACTGATCTTCGGATTTCATGTATCTTGTAGTAATTAGTCCACTTTGAATCTTCTCACGAACAAAATGACAATCAATCTCAATGTGTTTAGTTCGTTCGTGAAAGACCGGATTAGAAGCAATGTGAAGTGCAGCTTGATTATCACACCATAACTTGGCTGGAATAGGAGCCTTTAATCCTATCTCATTCAAGAACTCATATACCCACACTATCTCACTCACGGCTTTAGCCATAGCTCGATATTCAGATTCTGCACTAGAACGTGAAACCATCTTCTGCTTCTTGCTTTGCCATGAGATCAAGTTTCCTCCATAGAAGACACAATATCCAGAAGTAGATCTTCGATCTTCTTTTGACCCTGCCCAATCAGCATCTAAGAAACACTCAATTTTATTGTGACCATGATCACTATACACAATTCCCTTTCCAGGTGCACCTTTCAAGTAGCACAAAATCTGCTCCAGTGCCTTCCAATGATCAACGGTTGGTGATGACATATACTGGCTCACCACACTCACAGAATAAGCGATATCAGGACGTGTCACCCTAAGATAATTCAACTTGCCAACCAATCTTCTATACCTTCCAGGATCATCAAATAACTCACCATCTTTTGTAAGTTGTAAATTTGGAACCATTGGAGAGCTACATGGTTTTGCTCCCAACTTTCCTGTCTCGGAGAGTAAATCGAGTACATATTTTCTTTGAGATAAGAAAATCTGTCCCTTCTTATTTCTCATCACTTCAACTCCTAGAAAGTATTTGAGCTCTCCCAAGTCTTTCGTATTAAACTCAGTGTGAAAGAAAGCTTTGAGAGACACAATCCCATCTGAATCACTGCCAGTGATCACAATATCGTCCACATACACAACCAACAAAATAATACCACGCACAGAATGTCTGTAGAAAACTGAATCATCAGATTTACACTTCTTCATGCCAAACTTCTCAACAGCACGAGTAAACGTACCAAACCATGCACGTGGACTCTGCTTTAAGCCATATAATGATTTTCGAAGATAACACACCTTATTAGACTCCCCCTGAGCAACAAAGCCAGGCGGTTGCTCCATATATATAGTATCGTCGAGATCACCATGCAGAAAAGCATTCTTAATATCCAATTGGTGTAAGGCCCAATGATGAGTGGCAGCCAATGAAATCAACAAACGAATAGATGTAAGCTTGGCAACGGGAGAAAAAGTATCACAATAATCAACCCCATAAATCTGCGCATATCCCTTAGCAACAAGACGAGCCTTCAACCGATCAATAGAGCCATCAGGATTAACTTTAACCGTGAACACCCACTTACAACCAATAGCCCGTTTACCAGCGGGAAGATCAACCAGAACCCAAGTACCATTACCCAATAAAGCATTTAATTCCTCAATCATGGCGGCACGCCAACCAGGATGAGCCAAAGCCTCCTCAACAAATTTAGGAATAGACTCAAGAGACATAACGAAAGCACGAGAAGAGGGAGAAAAACGTCTATAGGAAACAAAGACAGAAATCTGATAGGTGCAAGAACGAGTACCTTTGCGAAGAGCAATAGGGAGATCATCACTCAAAGAAGGATCTGTTGACGAAGATACTGGTGGAGGGGGACACGAAGTAGATGCATCGGGAACCACATCAGCAGTAGCAGGCACAGAAGATGGAGGACGACGAGAGTAAGTGTGTATGATAGGAGGCCGAACAGAGACAGATGGAGGAACAACTGAAGAAGTGACAGTATAAACAAGAAAGTCTGAATCATCCTCCTCAGTAGGAGGAGTGGAGTCATGAGAGAAAGATATATGTTCTAAAAAAGAGACATCAACTGAAACAATATACTTATTCAGACTCGGACAGAAACAACGATACCCCCTTTGTACTCTAGAATACCCCAGAAAAATACACTTTAATGACTTTGGATCTAATTTAGTAACGTGAGGCCGAACATCCCGAACACAGCAAGTACTACCAAATATTTTGGGCTCAATAGGAAAGAGAGACTTAGACGGAAAGAGAACATGAAACAGAGACTCACCATAAAGAACAACAGAAGACATACGATTGATAAGAAAACAAGCAGTAGAAATAGCATCAGCCCAAAAATGTTTAGGAACTTGATGGGTAAATAACAAAGCTCTAGCAGTTTCAAGTAAATGTCTATTTTTTCTTTCTGCAACACCATTTTGAGATGGTGTGTCGACACAAGAAGTTTGATGAAGAATGCCATTGCGCATCATATAAGTACGAAAGGAATTAGAAAGATATTCTTTAGCATTATCACTACGCAAGATTTTCACAGGCACCCCAAATTGAGTCTGAATCTCAGCGCAAAAAGCAGAAAAATATGTAAATAACTCAGAACGTTTCTTCATCAAATAGAGCCATGTCATACGAGAATGATCATCAACAAAAGTGACAAAATAACGAAACCCAGGTTTGGATGGAACAGAACAAGGACCCCAAACATCATAATGGACTAACTCAAAGGGAGCAGAAGCTCGTTTATTAACTCTAGGACTCAAACTAACACAATGAAATTTAGCAAACTGACAAGACTCACAATCTAAAGATGACAACTTAGAAAGTTGTGGACACAACTTCTTTAAGGAAGACAAGGACGGATGACCCAAACGACAATGTGCTTCCATGGGAGTGATGATTCCAGTACATGCTACTGATGAAGGTAGTGCCATATCAAGAATGTAGAGACCATCACGTTCATGTCCCCTACCAATAATCTTCTTCGTCACAAGATCCTGAAACAAGCAATAATCAGGAAAAAATGAGACACTACAACGAAGAGCGCGAGTAATTTTACTCACAGACACCAAATTAAATGCGAGTTTAGGGAGACAAAGGACTGAAGACAGAGGGAGGGATGAAGTAGGGATGACGGTCCCCGACCTAACAACACGAGATTGGGAACCATCAGCCAAAGTAAGAGGAGAAAGAGTACGATGAGACTCAAATGTAGAGAATAAAGTGGAGTTACCTGTCATGTGATCGGTAGCACCGGAATCTATGACCCAGTCAGAAGGTGAGGAAACAAGGCATGCATTAGGTTTACCTGACTCGGCAACAGCTGTGACAGAATTGGGTTTTGGTTGAGTCATACCCTGAGGCTGTAACAATCTTGCATACTCATCGGCCGAAATAGTGACTGCGGCTGGACTAGAGTGAGTGCCACGATCAGCCACATGAGCGGACGGAGGAGGCTTCTTGTTGCGTAATTTCGGGCAGTCTCGCTTGATATGCCCGAGCTCATGGCAGTAACGACATTCCATAGAGGCTGACCAATGTCCTTGAATTGATCTCTGTCCCTTGTTCGCATTACCTTTATACTGCGGCTTTTCGGACTCGTATGCAGAAGCACGACTAACTAGAACACTACTGAGTGGAGATGGTTGAGCAGAAGGTGTGCGCTCGGTGCGTAGAATCCGACTAAAAGCCTCTTCCAATGATGAAATCTTGGAATCGGACAGAACTTGCGATTTAGCCGTCTCAAATTCTGGTGGAAGTCCGGCTAAGAAACTCATCACAGCCATTCTCTCTCGCTGAGTCTGCTGTTCACTAATATCAGAACTGAAGGGAAGCAACGCATTAAGTTGTTCATATGTCTTCTTGAAATCCATGAAATAGTCTGTGAGTGGTCGATCCCCTTTGTCTGGTCTGTAGAAGGCTTGACAAACATCATACATTCGTGAAATATTATCTTTTCCCGAATATAAGAATTCAAGATAATTGAGGAGGGACTTAACTGTCCGACAATGAGTGATCATCCCAATGACCTCACTAGTGATAGAGTTACGGATCTGTAAAAATAAGCGAGCATCCTCCCGAAGCCAAGCTTGTTTAGAGGAATCATTAGTAGGTGGATCATCCGTCATATGTGTATCCATAGAAACACTTAACAAAAAAAGCTCAATGGTTTGTCGCCAATCAAAATAGTTAGTCGGACTGAGCTTGTGATCTGTGATTTTAGACATCACAGATACAACATCAGTTGATACGGTGGGTGGGGCTTCCGATGACTTGCTGTCGGACATAATGGATCAAAGAAGACTAACTCCAAAAAGAGAGAAGTAGAATTCCAAGCAAAGGTTCAAGGCTGTACCAAAACGGAATCCAATACCAACCGATATTGACCCAACCGGTACACCACGTGAAAGAGGAGAACGAGGCAAGAGCAGCGGAATTGACCGGAGGGGATTCCGGCGAGACACGCGCCGTCACGCGCCGGAGAAAGATTCGGCACAGCCGGAGTCCGGCGGCGCGTGGGACCCACACGCGCGGCTGCTGGTGACCGGACTTTGGCTCCGAGGTCGCCGGACGATGGCGCACCTCCCTGTACCGGCGGTGTCGAACGGAGATGGCCGGAAAAGGGGCAGACGGCGGCGGCTGGCCGAAACCCTAATGGGTGAAAAAAAAAAAAAAAAAATTCTGCCTAAATCTAAAAATCCCAGATCGAATGCTGTGATACCATGTTAGTAAATAGCATAGAGACACATATTGGGATTAATTTTATTCTCTACTAAACAACATATATATATACAAGGATCATATCTAACTAGGGAAAGCTATAGAGCCCATATACAACTAAACCCTAAAGCCCATATACGTTTAACAATTTGAAAATACAATTCCTGATTTAATCATTTAATTAGGGAAAAAAAAAAAACTGGGGCAAGTAGTTTGCTTTATAGCGTCTCAGTCAGCTTTTCTGGATAAGTTTTCCGATGGTCTTTAACATGTATTACTGTCTTTTACATTCTTTACGGCAACTCATATGTTTCAACCATTTTGCAGTTCTAGAAAATAAAATGTCTCGAGTTCAATTAGCTATGTTATCACAGTTATTGTACTCGATAACTTTATAGCTTTCACCATTTATGAGGTCTAACTTTTATAACGATAATCGTGTTTTTGCTTGAGCAGATGACAGCAGGGGCAGTAACTATCACTGATATTGTTTACTGGTGCGTGATATTCCCATTTATGGCGCTGAGAGATTATGAAATGAGTTTTGTAAGTGCTTATCTGCTAAAGAATCCCTTGTGTTTCTGCTTCTGATTCTGACCATCATCTTACTGATTGTTAAGCCTTCAAGAATACAGGCTGCATGACTCTACATATTCGTTGAAAAAGAAAACATAATAATGCATAATCGTATTTTTCTTGAAGAAAGAAACTTTAATTACTTATTTGTATATACTGCAACAAAAAACTGCTCCTTGAATAATTTTCTACCTGGCTCATCAAGTTTTTCAATTAATTTAGACAAACACCGCTTTATTGTGGGTGTTGCATCATTGCTTTCCCTGGAAATGTCATGATTGCTTCTATTTGCTGTAATTAATGGATTCATAAGCATAGATTTTTTTGGGTACTGACATAAGGTTATATTCACGTCAAATCTAAATCTATCGAAATCACAATAACGTGAGTTTCACTTTTTGTCACTCATCCTGCTTTAACACTCGTTTTGGGAAATGACCCATAACTTTTTAACCTAAATCCTTTGTACTGCTCGTTGAAACTTCTCTTAAAGTCCTATTCCAGCAGCACCTAATATTCTGTAATAACTTCATGACTATCCTCTATGGCGTAGAGTTCGTTTTTCGGACGTTGCAAATTTCAATCAAGTTATATGTATTGGTATATAATGGTATTTCCCGTTTCAAGATGTGAATTGCTCAACTTCTTGCATGTCTACCTATTATCCATTTTTCAATATCACGTCTTCAATCTAAAATTACATCTGTTTCTTTTGGGTTAGTTGACAGTTGTGACGCACTCACTTAACGCTTTCTTGCTCGTTGGGGATACAGTTATGAGTAGTCTGGTGAGCGGCTGGATATGGATATCCTATATATTTTGTTTATGAATTGCATCATACTTTATATAATCTGAATTCAGCATAATCTTGAAAGTTTTCTCTCAGGAATTCCCATGGTTCCGGATTTGTTACTTCATTTTGTTGACGGGTATTTATGTCATATTCCAGTGGATTGTTCATGCCTGTATCCCAATCTGGTAATTATCAGTTCCTATTAGCATTATTCGCCGTGAAACAAATCTTACTGATGATACTGGTGATTGTTTGTCCATGTCAGGTGGCCGTATCCGTTTCTTGAGTTATCAGCAGACCTTGCTCCAATGTGGTGAGTTATTTACTTACTGGTCAGCACGAAGATATATAGGTTATCACAGAATTTAAAATAGCTCGTACTTTTTCGTTGTTCATCAGGAATCTTCTCTTACGTATGTACATATGGTAATAAACAAATGAAATGTCAATCTAGAGCCTACTTTTGCTATCACATTCTTTGATTTCAATAGTCATGTGTGTATCTGAGCAACTTATATCCAACGTCGTCTTGTACCGTTTTTAAATTTGCAGGTACCTGGTGGTAGCATTGATGCATGTCCCCTGCTATGCCATCTTCCTCATGATTGTGAAAGTGAAACATTGGTTACTATCAAGACACTTCCCTCATTCATATCGATATAGCGCATAAATGTTGGGAGATCGAAGACTATTTCACGTTTTCTTGTAATTCGGAGGACAAGAAAATCTTGCGATTCGCCAAGAATTGGCCCCGGAGATCACTGAATGTTTGTTCTTGGATTCATTTGTGCAGAAAAGATTCAACAGAATATAGGCATATTATTTGGACAAGTTGAAAGAAAGTGAAAATAGAACAAGTGGTATTACTTGAATTGAAAGGGTTTTGTTGGTTCATGGGATTATTAAATCGGTGTAAAATGTTGCTTTTGGAAACCATGTATTCATAACATCATTTACTTATGCATCTAATACAAGAATGAAAAATATACACTTTCCAGAAAAGAAAATTATGTACAGTATCTCCTTCAAAAAAATGCATCAAATTAAAGGTGAAGAGGAAGATATTTAATTTTTGTAATTATTAGAGCACCCACAACGAGCGCCAGTGGACGCACCTGTTGCCGCCGGTGGGCTTGCGCGCCAAAATGGTGCAATCCTCTGGCGAGTAGCTGACGTGGCGGCTCCTCACTGACCGCTTAGGTAGCCGTTGCAACGGCTACATTAAATTATTATTTTTTAATTCTATTTTTTCCACTATAAATACTACAGTATATTATTTCATTTTTCACCAATCTTCTCATCCTTCTCATTTCTCCCTCAATTTCTTTCATTCTTATCTCTTTACCTACAAAATGGATCCCAATTCACCTTGGTTCTCTCCTTCTGAAGATAGTGTTGATCCCAACTCTCCAAATTACTATGTAAGTTATCGATCCCCCTCGATTCCAAACGTTCCTACCCCCATCCCCAACCACAATTTGTTCGGATCATTTGGTTCTCCCCCGCCGGCATTTGCCCGGGATGCTCGATCCTTCAGTTGTCACATTCTCGTCGTATGAGCTAAAAGTTAAGCAAGATTTGAGAATTTGCAACAACAAACTTAGAGGTGACTATAAAAGTTAAGTTTTATAATTCGAAAAGCTTTAGAGCATCAATATTGATTGAACCTCAAGTTGTCTCAACTATGCTGAGGGCTCATTCATCCAGTTGACTCATGAATTAGTTTTGATTTTTGGAGTTTTGATTTAATTTTAATTTGATAAATATAGAAAATGAAAATAATAAATTTGCATAAATTTAAATAATACAGATACACTAATTTAAATAATAATAATAAAATAAACATTAAAATTACATTAAAAAAAGTAAAATCAATCTTTTCCTACTCCTCTTCGTGAGAGAATTTCGGCGACGTTTTGGGAATGATCGAGATACTCTTATGTCATTCTCGACGTATCCATGAAGAGAATCTTCATGTCCATAGCCTCGCGCTTGAGCCGATTTTTCTCAAGGGTGGAATCGGCGATTGAGGCGAGCTTGGCTTGCGTTTCGCCCATAAAATTCAAGATCTCTTCCGGGGGCATCGCCGCTCATTTCCCTTTCCCCTTGGCCGCCCTCGCCGCCGTCGTTACCGCGTTGTTACCGATTGGACGGGTAGAAAGTTGCTTTGCCTGACGCCGATGTCGTGAAGTCACCGCTCTCCGATGTCTTGCTCCTCTTTGATGCATGAATGTCACCCTCGAGATACAAGGATTTGAACTTGCAATTTTTCCGGAGAAGTTTCCACGCGTTCCACCACTTGAATGGAATGCCCTTGTTTCTAAGGGTAAATAATTCTTGGGTCTTCTCCCTCAGCATGTCATCGCTATGGCCGTTCGGCCATCTCGAGTGAGCTTCAACCTATGTGGCCTCCCAAAGCTTCTTCACCTCAGCACTGACGCGCAACCATGATTTTTCACTTGTCGAAGCGTGAAGGCTTTGGCACGAGGGCATTGATCCGATCAAGCACTCTCACCCAATATGCGTCGTGCTTTTGATCGATACCATGGACGGCATCATTTGTTGCCTCGATCCAAATTCGGGCGAAGAAGTCAATTTCTTTGATTGTGTATGAATGACACTTTTGGCGCTCCTCCGACTCCCCCGTCACCTCCTTTTTCCCCTTCCCCTTTACCTCCGCCTTCTTACCTCGTGTCACCGTCGGTTAAGGGTCGCCGAGCCAACTTCTTCGGCATCGTGGGGCTCAAACTCTTTGTCAAATTGATTTGGTCGAACCCCGGTGAATAGTACGGCCCCAAGAGATCACCGCACCAATTTCGTGAGTAATAATCCGGATTGTTGGGATCCATTTGGGGAGAAATGATGGATGAATGAAGAAGAAATATGTGGAGATAAATGAACAAAGTGATATGAAAGGATATAAAATGGAAATTGAGAGAATGAAGAGGTGTAGAAATAGTGAAGGGAATGAGTGATATTTATAGATGAAATAAAGAATAAAGAATAATAAAAAAAAATAGTCGTTGCTGATGCCGATGAGCCGTTGGCGGAGGATTCTGGTGAAAACTAGCCGGTGGCCTGCTAATTTCCATTTTTTTTTAGTTAGGCACTCGCCTCACATAAAACACCGATGAGTCGGGTGTGATGGGATGAGCAGGGCGGATCCTCCGCTGGCGCGTTATCGAGTTGGCTCATCGAAAAGTTGGCTCGAGCCCGCTATGAGCCCACCCGATGTTGCTGATGATCCTACTACTTTTTGCATAACAATCTCCATGAGATTTTTCTCCTTCAAAAAATCTCGATTTTACATAGAGCGCAAAAATCAAACCTGTACAATTGATAATAATATCATTTCATTTACATATTTTATACTCCCTCCGTCCCGTTCAAGATGTTTGGTTTCTTTACGACACAGGGATTAAAAATAAGGGAATCAGATGATAAAGGTTGTGTTTAGTGTAGTGAATAAAGTGATATAAAGTATTTTTTAATTGATAAAGTGATATAAAGTGGTGCTGAAGTGACATAAAGTGATATAAAGTGGTGCTGAAGTGATATAAAGTGAATAAAGTGATTTCTTAATTTTTGCCAAAAAAGGAAATGAAACATATTAAACGGGATACACAAAAAGGAAAATAAGACATGTTGAACGGGACAAAGGGAGTATATTCTAGCTTGTTTAGATCGATTGGGAAAGTTTACAATAAAGACCTTTAACTATATAATTTTATTTTCGGTACTCTATGCAAAATCTCGTGGAGATAGTGCAAAAGGTAGTACTACTATAAGAGTGTGACACGTCTCCGATTACAAAAGTCAACAATCTATTTAAACTTTGAATAAATTTTGGATACATGTATCTCGTGTCGTGTTAAATGATTACGAGTGAGTTCACTAAAATAATACTGTATAGACAAGATAGCAGCTAACTATTTGTTCTGATGCGAGAAAAAATAACTATAACTTCGTGGCCAATAATTCATACAATGATTATTTTGATGTTAAACCGATCGCAATAACCGTATTAACAAGGGATAAGGTAGTGATACACCCTCAAAGTTTCACCTTATTTGTTGATAGCTCCCGAATCAGCGGCATATCTATAATAGAACAGGGGTACAGATGTACCCAAAAAAAAATAAAAAAAAAATTAGCAGTATTATATAGTATATATTAATAATAATATGTTTATATTTTTTTTTATCTTATTGGCCCATTCTCAAAAATAACAACTGTGATTCAAATTATTTATTCTCAATGTCCTTTTAATAAAACAATTAAAAGCTCAAACACATATTAAGCCCACAAGAAATAAAACAAAAAATAAAATAGAGATGAATAGTGAGAAAATTAATAGAGAGAAACATCTTCTCTGCTCTAAAACTCAAAATTGATACATTCATGGAAGATATGAAAATAGATGATAACTTTCAAAATTTGCACGATATTGGTTCACTTTCGATGAAGCTTGTTAAAACATAGAGACGTGTGACTTATCCTTTAGTATTTTTGCTCATAAAATGATTGTTGATTCTTCTGGTATTAATTGTGTAAGTTTTTCCATTCTTATTTTAAAGTGTATTTACAATGGAAGATATATCAATTAATTAAACTCTAGTCTTAGACTCTTAGTCATATTAGGAAAGATATCTAGGCCTAAAAAACGGGCAGTACGACACCTAAAAAAATTTACCCCCCCACCCTCAACTCCCCATACTCTTTAACATTTCGCACCTCCAAATTCAAAATCTTGGATACGCCACTGTCCCGAATGTTTGATTTTGAACACTCTGCTCCTCAACGTTAAAAGAGTGCAACATAGTCCGGTTGCTAATGGTGGCATTAACGCGTTTGTGACACAGCCATTTTTCATTTTTTCTTACTTGATTTTGTATGGGACTCACAAGCATTTAATATTATATGCAAAAATATTTTTTTAATTAAATTGCTTATCTCTCTCCTCTCTCTCTCTCTCTCTCTCAAAACCAGCAGCCACGACCGGTCATGATCAAGACTTTGATGAGTTCCCAATCATCTCGTCCCAAATTCTAACCATTCTTGAACAAAATGTCACTTTAGGCAACCCCAATTCTTCTCGATTATATCGTACACATAAAATCTAGAATTAGTATCTACTCGTTCCCAATCACATTGGCGATCACCACCTGCAACTGATTCCACGCCCGGTCAATCGCGATTCTGAGCGACGATTTCTTTTCAATGCCAGCATCTCTGACCACCGTAACCTCCTCCAAAACGACGTTGTCCGACTAGGCTCCCTGCATCGGGACCACTCCGACGCTACCCTCAAATAAGATCATGTCACACTGCCACATGTGCACTTCCGGAGCCACGATTAACTGTTGTAGGCGTAGACATGAGCCGCACGCTCCGACGTCTCTGAGTGGATGTAGGCTACGGGAACGGCGGGGAGGAGAATGAGGGAAATAATTCAGTTTTGTGCAATTTCTTACAGATGCCGACGGAGGGGATAAAAGGAGGGAATAGTGAGAGAAGAGATGGAGGTGACGTGGCTTTTAATTTTCTTTTTAATTTATTATAATGCAGTTAACACCATTGTTAACGGACGGACTAATTTGCACCATTTAGATGACGTTGATGGTTGGGATGCCCAAAATCGAACAATAAGGACCTAATAGCAAATAAAGTGAAACCTAAGGGGAATTCAACACCTTATCTCTATTAACAAATGCACTTAGTATGATGTGACTTATTATCGTTATATGCATAATTATAAATTTAAGATGAAAACGAAGTAACGAACATATGAAGACCAACTTAATTTTCTCAAATATTATTTAAGAGGAAATATGGTGAAATAGCCAAACAAGGTAATAAAAAATAAATATTGTCACGGAAGTTAATTTTAATAAATTATGGCAAACTTTGTTGTAATCTACCTAATATACCCTTACTTTGTCATTCAACCCATTTGTATTCCACATCATTCTTTCCTTCCTAATTTCCTGTCGAACAATTATTCTTCTCTCTCTCTTTTCTTCTCTCTTTCTCTGAATCCTTCAACCTTCGCGTGAATTTTTGGTGAGATTTTGTGGTTCTATTTTTTTTTTCGCCGTCATTATGGATCGCATTTTTGAATTTGAGCCACACAGATTCGATCGTCTGCAGCTTTATGTGATTTTTAGATCTTCGTATATCGATTACGATGGAGGTAACTCATCGTTTTATGCAATTTTAACATAATTTTCGTGTGTTTTGATTGTTGATTTCATTGATTTGTTATTTCACAGTGATATGGTTTCAATGCATGTTCATATTATTTTGGATACGTATGATTGTGTTGAAATTTTTCATTACTTGCTATATGTAGTCAGTTTTTCGTATAATTGTATTTTTGTTTTTTGTAATTGAGTTGCAACTTTTTTGTAGTCAATTCGTGCTTGCTTACGGAAGGTACTTGTGCAGATACTCGTTATAGTCTTGGTTGTAACTATGTATTTTCGTAGCTTGTGTATAAATTATCCTCCTTGTGTATTACTTGTTTTGTACGAAATTCGTATTGCGTATTTGGAGTACTTTTCGTATGTGTTCTGAATGTGATGTTTTTTCATACAGATTATGCATTTGTCTTTCGTTGTTGCATATGAAGGAGTTTGGAATGACAATTTATACGAGGGTGGCCGAAGATAATTTATTCATATACCTCCTAGTGGCATAAAATAGGATGGTCTATTGAGTAAGCTTGAGTTGAGGTTGAAAAAATAGGGACATTTATGTATTTGATATAGATGTTGTCTTTTTTTATGAAACTTGAATTTACCTATTGTACATATTGAGGTTTGTCGTAGAAATTTGAAACTTGGATTTGCCTACTACACATCGAACCAGATTTTTATATATAAAATCAAGTATAATAGGTACGAAAACACACATCCGTACCTTTCGTACCAATAAAAGAGGAATAAAATCAAGTACCCTTGGTACGAAAACACAAATTCTTAACTTACGTACAAATAAAAGAAAATGAATAAAATCAAGTACCCATCGTACGAAAACAAGGGATCATATTAGAATCTCAACAACGTAAAAAGAGCAAAGCCTATTAGTGTACTCGCAAATATTACCAAAAAACTCACAAATCTACTAAAATGCTAACAATCAACCTCAAGAATAGACCGAAACCACACCATGAGTACAAAAAACATTGGTTCGATTTAGAGACTTCAAATTACTCGAGCATTATACACATGAAACCAGATTTTTATATATAAAATCAAGTACCCTAAGTACAAAAATACAAATTTGTAACTTACATACCAATAAAAGAAAAGGAATACAATCAAGTACACTAGGTACGAAAACACGAAATTCATAACTTACGTACCAATAAAAAAAGAAGAAAAATGAAGTACCCTAGGTACGAAAACACAAATTTGTAACTTACGTATCAACAGAAAAACAACAAATCAATCGCAAACATCAAGAAATAGCGAATAGGTTATAGATAAAGATTCGATGATCAGGAAGCCTCACTTCATTTATTTAAAATATTGACCGCCTGTGTACACTAAGAGACTTAAAAAACACACAGAGTCGTGAAAAAATACCCACAATCAACCATGAGAATAAAACAAAATGTAGCAAGAATGTTTATACAGTACGAAATGAATAGAATCTCGCAAATAAACAGTACTAGACCATAGTTTCTAGTGTACGAAATCAATAAATTATCACAAAAAATCGTTCTAAATAATTACTTTTTACAGATCTACCATAAAATAATTTAAATATATTGAAATAACCAGCATTTCTACGAAGGATCGCTCGAGCTTGTTTGTGGTTGTTGAGACTGTTCGGCTTCTTCCGGCATCAGATATGGGTGGAGAATTACAAGCATTTTCTTCGTCGACTAGTAGTTCAGTTAAGATTGCCATTGTTTCCGGCGCTGGTGGTACTTCTGGTACGGCAACGTGCGGCGGGCTGGTTCAAGCAGTGTCACAATGGAGGCAGGCGGCTCAGTAGATTTGACGTAGGTTTTGCCTAAGAAATCGTGCGGGAGAGAGATGCGAGAGGAAGTAGAGAGAAAATTGACTTTCATCCGTAGTAAAATTAGAAATGTCCAATTTCAAAGGTTTTGCTATAATTTTTTTTTAATTATAAAAATAATATTAAGCACAAGAGCAAAGATATATAGGAAGGTCCTCTACAATAGTCGGGGACTCAAGCCAGACATAAGGAGAAGGATAGCTCTAGCAAGACAATGAGCTACAAAGTTAGCTTCACGTCTAACATGCTTAACATAAAACAAAATATTAGTAGCCAAAATTTCACAACAACTTCCAATAATCATACCAAATTCGGAATGATCAACTGTACGATTGGATATTGCGTTGAAAACCATCTTACTATCAGTTTGAAGCTCCACACGATTGAACCCAAGGTCTTTAATCCATGAAAGAGCCTCGTATAAACCTATAGCCACTCCTTCTTCCACTTTTGCATAACCTGGCAAACACATAACTTTAGCAGCTACAAATTCACCTTGTGCATTTCGAATGATCATACCAAACCCCATAGTTTTTAAATCAGCAAAGAAAGCCGCATCAACATCACAACGATAACCACCCGCTAATATATTGTGCCAAGCTCTACAAATATTCGGATCTCGTCGAACACCAACAGCTCGACCATGAGTTATCTGGGTCGCATTCCAGTCATTGCAGATTATTTGAGCTACTCGAAATTCCTCCATCTCAAATGGTCTTGTTAGTTCGTCATTCTTTGTGCTATCAATCATAGGCCTGAGACTATTAGTTATGGCATGAAGGTCTGGATTAGTTTCCCCGGCATCAAAAATATTAAAAAAATAATTTCTTACAACACCTTGAATCGAAGTAGCATCTATAGCCCAACTTCCATCATCTCTTTTAAGCTTGTGAATGGCATTACATTTACGTCTTGCCGTTGCCATATTATGGAAAAAATGGGTATTTTTATCTCCCTCTATAAGCTAAAAGACTTTTGAACGCTGCTTCCAAAACACCTATTTTTTTAATAAAAGACTAGCAAGATTTCTTTTCGCATCCAGAAGAGTAGAGATTGAG
Source organism: Schizonepeta tenuifolia (assembly GCA_029490685.1). Lineage (NCBI taxonomy): Eukaryota > Viridiplantae > Streptophyta > Magnoliopsida > Lamiales > Lamiaceae > Schizonepeta > Schizonepeta tenuifolia. Next base: position 70,797,002 of record CM055958.1, read on the forward strand.
TCATCATCAAAATTCTTTAGCCCATGCAACAAGAGCATTAGAAGTAATGTTCAGCTTTTCCATAATAGTGAAATTCCCAAACGTCATCCAATATTTGTTAATAATTCCTGATAACTCTAGTTCTTCAAGCCAACAATTTTCAAACTTAAAACAACGCATACGTGTATTCAAATTAGGAACTTCAGTTTGCAGCAGAATAGGATTATGGCCGGATATAGCAACTACTAAGTTTTTTAGTATAGCAGTAGGGAAAAACTCTAACCAATTAGGCGTAGCCATTGCTCGGTCCAAACATTCCTCCACAGAAACTGGCTCCCCTCTCCCTCTTGACCAAGTATACTGATAGCCAAGCAAGGAAGATCAAACAAATCACAATCCGTTACAGCTTCTCTGAAACCTCTAAACAACCAGTTAGGATGATCAACGACGCCTCGTTTGTCGCTTAGATTGAGCAAATCATTAAAGTCCCCAGTAATTGCCCATGGCAGAGGATTGGTAGAACGTAGTCGCCTCAAAAGATTCCAAGAGAGGTGTCGGCGATTTCGTTCTGGAAATCCGTAAAAACCAGTTAATCTCCAATCCCCTACGCTGCTAGTAACTTGAAAATCAATATGATTCCGTGAATAACCCATAACGCTACAGCAAGATATCTCCTTCCATAATACACATAAACCACCACTACGACCAAAACAATCAATAGCACAACAACAATCAAATTGGAGACGATGTCGTACCTCTTCCACCTTATTCTTGTGAGCTAGAGTTTCAAAAAGAAAAATCACTGACGGCCTATAAACTTTAGCAAGTTCACATAGAGTAAGAATTGCAAGAGGCTGGCCCAACCCCCGGCAATTCCAACTTAAGATATTCATGGATCCCGGCAGGTCCGAGGAACGGAACCTGCCGATAAAAAAAGAATGTTTTCCTTATCCTGAATTCTGAATAATCTAAAATCCGGGGATTATTTGAAACACTCGCTTGTACTTGGCCCTTAATGATTGGATCACCCCATCCTCTTTTCCTGTCATCATTAAGTGCAAGCTGGTGAATTTCATTCTGCACAGAATCCTCCTCAAATGCATTATTGCCATGCACAACCATAGCGGTAAGAGATGTGTTGGGAAATTTAAGTAAAAGTTTTGATTGATTCCAAAACCAACTGACCCCAATCGAGTAGATGTTGCCAGATCCTAAGGTTAGTAGTTAGGCTCGCTGTTTGAGCATTGTTAAGATTTTATCTTTACAGGTCTCCAGCTGAAGACGGCAACAAGGCTTCACTCGGATAGACTATCAGTTGTGAGGAACACAACTGAGCGTTCATCATATTAAAAAGGGGGAAGTTACGTTCAAGTGTCAGTTCGATAGTTGAGCATACGAAGAAAGAAGATGCAAAAATCGACTAAGTATTCAAAGGAAGAAGTCTCAAGAGATAGAACATCAGTTGTAAGGAAAACAACTGAGCGTTCATCAGATGAGAAGCAGTATGGGGGAAGAGAACATCAGATGAAAGGAAATCATCTAAGCGTTCAAACCCAACTGAGAAGATACAAGAAAGACAACTGAGCGTTCAGTTTCAGAACATCGGTTGTAGAACTCAACCCAGAAGATCAACAGGTTGAAGTTGAAGTCAGCTGAGAGTTCAACTGATAGTAGTCAGTTAGAACATCATCTGAAGAACAAGTTAGTTGAAGATCGAAAGTCTTAACCGACCACTGCTGGAAGTCTGTTGTTAAGATTTGAATTTCAAAAAGGAAGTCACGTGAGGGTTTGACCGTTTAGTCATTACCCCATTTGGCCCAACACAAGGTTGTCTCAGATGGAAAGCAGAAGCACGCAGTTGCCAAATCAGGAAAGTCTGCAGAGATGAGAGACAAGCCATCGCTTTCGAAGACCAGAGATCAACGGCTCCTCCAACGGCTAGTTGATTCTCTCCGCCTATAAATAGATGCTTCCATTCATTGGAAAAAGGTGGAAGACATACAAGAGAAGACACATGAGATGAGACAGAGCGAAAGAAAGAACTATATTCCTTACTCGAGCTGAATTAGATTTAGTCTCTAAGAACATCACTTGTTGAGAGTTCTAGAGCATTAGATTGTGTCTGAGTGTCTTTAGATCGAACCTTGAGAACATCACTTTGTGAGAGTTCGTAGAGTGTTAGATCTCAGCTCACTTCTTGTTCGAGCTGTTAGTTGGAACCTTATCTTTCATACCTGAAAAGGTTTTAGGACCCTACTCTTCCCGTAACTGAGTAGACAGGTTGATTAGTACCCGTAAACTAATCTGTAAGGTTGATAAGTACCCGCAAACTTATCCTTAACGATTGCATAGCCCGCGTAAGCTGTGTGGTTTGTCCAGAAGAACTTGGATTGAGTTGTGTGGACTCACAACTCCCCGTGGACGTAGGAGTGTTATCTCCGAACTTCGTTAAATCTCTGTGTGCTTGTGTTTTTCTTTATTCAGTTATTTCTTGCATTTTCAACTGACCAACTAACCAGCATACAAACTGCATCTTAACATTCTCAACTGTTTTGGTTATTGACCAACCGTGCATAAAAGCGTGAGTTAGTTTTTAAACGAGTTATTTTCCACCATATTCCGCATAGCACTTCACTTCCAACTGAGTGTTTCTTCCTCAGTTGTGAGTCCAACTGAGTCTTTCTACTCAGTTGTGATTCCAGCCGAGTCTTCTTACTCGGTTGTGATATTTTTAGGGGGTTGATTTTTAAAAGCTTTATCTGGTGTATTCCCCCCTCCCCCCATACACCAGAACTCGTTTCGGGACCATCAAGATGGTTTATCAATATTCAAGGATTTGCAAAAATATAGGGCTTGATTGACTAGATTCGGTTCCTAATTGGCAGATTTCCTATAATAAAGTACATCATTTCCTTTATTCACGCCATCACAAATCTGATATTGGAAATTTCCGGTATCCCCGTTCATATCCTCCGACGTCCTCAGCCACTTATCTCCACCCACTGTTTAATTTCGCCGATCTGTAACCTTCAGCCAACTCCCCCATTCTTAATGATATTGTCTGTAGAATTGAAGAGTTGCTCGCAAAAGCTTTATGGAATGACCCAGACGTGTCTGCAGATAAAACAAAAGATACTAAGCCTTTTATACTTGAAATTCACAACAAAAGAAGTTCCATATGGCATCTTAATTCGTTTTTCTCTCTTTAAAAAATCAGTAACATCTATATCAACCCTCATCCGCATATATTGGCGCCAAACAATTGTAGAACTATTGGCATCATATTCAAGAAATTTACCGATGAAATTTCCAAGTAAATGACCAACATTTTCTGCGACATACCCCGCAGGTAAATCATGTATCTGTACCCAAAACGATAAGGAATTCAGGGGACTGATAGCGGAAACTCACCACTCTTAAGACGATGTAATATGAGAGGAACATTGTTGAATGACCAAGGGCCCCCTTGAATTATTCGTTGGAGATCTATTATATGGAACAATTGGAAGATAAAAAGCCATTTCCCGATAACCTTGATAAAGATTCCTTTGCCCAGCCACCATATACTTGTCATACGCCCCTTCATGATGTTAAAATTAATAGGTTGGTCAGTGAGGAAGCATCCCACCACGCACAAATTAACAGCATCATTTGAATTTTGAACAGATCCAACATCAAGAATAAGTTCGTCATCTTCCGCAGTAGATAAATTGAGGTTAGCAACCGAAGATTCTACGAGAAAATCCAATTTGAAAAACTAAAGACTCTCAACAAATGGAGAGAAAACAAGATGCTCTCAATAGAAGGAGAGGAACCGTCCATAAACCGCTATATTAACTTTCCTGACACAATTTATGTTTTATTTATTTATATGGCTATATTAAATTTCCATATAATAAAAATGAAAGCAAAACAAGGGGGCTCGAGACGCCGTCTCAAAGAAGGGGGGAGAAGACGGCAGCATTGCGACGTCCACGGGCTCGAGACCGGCTCGAGCCAGAGCGTGAAGCACACGCGCTACCCGAAAAATAAAAAAATAAAAAATGAAAGTCTCGTGCGCGCCTAATGGAAAATAAAATAAAATTTGAACGTTGTGCGGCAACGACTATTTAGCCGATTATTCTTTTTTTTTAATTCAAATTTTACATTATAAATACCCCTTTCTTCCCTCATTTCATCCCACAACAAATCCATTTCTCTTTTCCTCTCTCAAATTCATATCTCAAAGATGTCTTCTTCATCGTCGACTTCAATTTCCTCTGTGGAATATGAATCTCACGGCACCGACGACGAGGTCTTGGAGATGATGGCGAACGTGGAACAATACGTACACACGTAGAGGCGCTAAAGAAGAAGAAGAAGAGGTAGTCGAGGTCGTTCGTCTACCGCGACCGTGAAGCGTCATGTGAGCTCCTACACGCCGACTACTTCGCCGACAACCCCACTTACGTCGAGCACTTTTTTCGACGTTGTTTTCGGATGCATAAGCATCTTCTTTTGCGCAACGTTGGAGGACAACGTCCGTTTCTTCAAGCATCGACAAGATGCACTGGGACGATGGGGGCTGATGTTGGTGCAAAAATGCACGATAGCGGTGCGATAACTGGCTACGGATGTATTCGACGAGTACTTGAAGATTGGAGATAGCACTGACCGTAGCTGCCTCAAAAAAATTTGCCGATGAGTCATCGAGCACATCGGCGAGAGATACTTGAGGAAGCCAAACGCTGTCGACACCACTCGTCTGCTCCAAATGCACGAGGCGCGGCATGGGTCTCCCGAGATGCTCGGGAGTCTGGATTGCATGCACTGGGCATGGAGGAACTGCCCAAAAGGGTGGGCGGCTGCCTACACGCGCAGCGATCAGGGCAAGCCAACCTTAATTTTTCGGAGGCGGTGGCATCGTAGGATTTGTGGATCTGGCATGTCTTTTTTGGGTGTGCCGGCTCCAACAACGACATCAACGTTCTCAACCAGTCGCGTTTGTTCGCCGACGTGCTTGAGGATAAGGCTCCGGAGTGCAACTTCACCGTCATGGGTCGGCTGTACGACAAGGTGTACTATTTGACCGACGGGATCTACCTTTGTTGGCCAACACTGATCAAGGCTTCTAAGGTTGAAAGTGACCTGAAGACGGCAAGGTTCAAGAAGATGCACGAAGCGGCGAGAAAGGACATAGAGCGGGCTTTTGGAGTTCTCCAAGCCCGATGGGAAATAATTCGGAATTCGGCTCGGTGCTGGTATACGAGGCATCTCCGAGATATCATGTTCACGTGCATTATTTTGCACAACATGATAATCGAAGACGAGCGAGGGGATGCAGAGAATTGGAGAGACGACTCCGATGCGGCGTCCACTAGCGGTGTATCCCAGAGGCCCACTCCGCTCGCCTTTGAGAATTATCTCAAACGGGAAGCCGACTTGAAAGATCAACGAAAGCACCATCAGCTTACCAATGATCTCATCGAGCACTTTTGGTGCTGATTTGGACCTCTACAAGAGTAGTCCATATTTTATGCTATGTAATTTTTTTATTAAATTAATATAATTTTTTTATTTCAATTAATGTAATATTTTATTTTATTTGAATTAATGTAATGTTTTATGTTATTTTTATTAATGTAAATTTCAAAAGACTATGCGTATCGCGGCTCTAATGGGGGTGCTTGAGCGCGGATGGAGCAGGGGGTGGCTCGAGCACCCCGTGTGGCAGGCAAGAGGAGCTCGAGCCGTGCCCGAACGCTCGAGCGGTGCTCGAGTTCGACGCGTCCCATGCACGCGCTCCCATTTTCGGCGAAAAAAAATAAATAAATGGCGCGTGACTTACACGCGCCAACCGTTGAAAATTAAAAAAATTGGACCGTTCGGCAACGGCTATGGCCGATTAAATTTTTTTTTTATTTTTTTTCTTTTTTCCTCCACTATAAATACATCCTCAAATCCTCATTCATCTCGCACCAAAAATACATATTCCTTCTCTCTCACATTTAACTACAAAAAAATATCTTCATCTTCGTTGAGTTTTCCATCTTCGTCGGTGGAATATGTCGAGGGCGGCTCCGACGATGAGGTATTGGAGATGATGGCGGACGTGGATCGCTACATACGTGCACACTTAGCGGAGCAGAAAAAGAAGAAGAAGAGGGCGCGGGGATTCGTCGACCGTGACCGAAAAGCGGCGTGTGCGGTCCTACACGCCGACTACTTCGCCGACAACCCCACGTACGGCGAGTAGTTTTTCCGACGCTGTTTCCGGATGCATAAGCATCTGTTCTTGCGCATCTACAGGACGTTGGAGGAAAACGTCCACTACTTCACGCATCGACAAGATGCACTCGGATGATGGGGGCTGACGTCGGTGCAAAAATGCACGATGGCGGTGCGACAACTGGCGACCAGTGGTGCTGCCGACACGTTCGACGAGTACCTGAAGATCGGCGATAGCATGGGCCGCCTTTGCCTCAAGAAATTTTGCCGGGCAATTATCGACCTCTTCGGCGAGCGGTACTTGAGGAAGCCAACCATTGCCGACACTGCACGTCTGCTCCAAATGCACGATAAGCGGCATGGGTTTCCGGGGATACTCGGGAGCCTGGATTGCATGCACTGGGCTTGGAGGAACTGCCCAAAAGGGTGGGCGGGTGTCCACACTCGCAGCGATCAAGGCGTGCCTACCTTAATCTTGGAGGCGGTTGCGTCGCAGGATTTGTGGATCTGGCATGCCTTTTTTGGGTGTGCCGGCTCCAACAACGACATCAACGTCCTCAATCAGTCGCCCCTCTTCACCGACGTGCTTGAGGATAGAGCTCCGCCGTGCAACTTCACCGTCAACGGAAACCGCTACGACAAGGGTACTACTTGACCGACGAGATCTACCCCTCTTGGCCTACACTGATCAAAGCGTCGAAGGTTGAAAGTGACCCAAAGACGGCGAGGTTCAAGAGGATGCAGGAGGCGGCGAGAAAGGACATAGAGCGGGCCTTTGGAGTGCTCCAAGCCCGATGGGGAATAATACGCGCTCCGGATCGGTGCTGGTACAAGAAGCATCTCCGAGACATCATGTTCGCGTGCATTATTTTGCACAACATGATCATTGAAGACGAGCGGGAAGATGTGGAGAATTGGAGAGACGCTCCGTCCACTAGCGGGATATCCTTTCGGACCACTCCGATCGCTTTTAAGACATATCTCCAACGGGAAGCCGACTTGAGAGATCAACGAAAGCACATTCGGCTTACCAATGATCTCACCGAGCACGTTTACCAGAAATTTGGACCTCTACGGGAGTAGTCCACATTTTAATTAATGTAATGTTTTTTTATTTTTATTAATGTAAAATTTTATTTTATTTGAATTAATGTAATGTTTAATGTTATTTTTATTAATGGAATTTTATGAATTAATTTAATGAAAATGAGGAATTATTTAATATTGCGCTGGAGCATCCTTAGAGCACCCTTGGAATGCAGAGGTAGAGGTCTCTAAAGGTGCTCTAGTGCTAGAGCACCCTTTAGAGCACTCTACTGGTCTCTAAAAAATGCAGATAATCTAAGTAGGTATCTTTAATCTGTATGGAGTGCTGAATGTGGAGTTAGAGACCAGCCGTCTCCAAGGTTGCAGCTAACATACAAACTACCAGATTATGACAGACTATACTTAGCCCATGTACGAAACAAATAAATGCACCTGCTTCTTGACACATTTAATTCAGCAAATATATAAAGCTAAATCACACATTAAAATAACAGCAATTCTAGAAATACAAACAACCATAATAATATGCAGCAAATGGCTGTGTTAAGGCAAAATTCACTTTCTTCTTCTCTATTTTCTCATCTCACATTCAAGAAATACAATCACAGTTCGGAAATTCCGAGGTTCTCTGTGTTGAATCCTGTCGGACGGCATCAGTTCTTGACAAGATCGTCTCATGGAACTGAACTTGGCCGCGCCCCTCTTCGGCTGCCCATTTCTTGCCCCAAAGAGGTTAATTCTTTTTATTTTTAGGTCAACTTTAAATAAGATTTTGAATTTCACAATCTTTACGATCTAAATTTCATTTCATTTTGTTTGCTTTTTAAGTTGATGGAGTGTTTGCTGAGTAAGGAGGATTTGAGTGAAGAAGAAGCAGAGGGATCACTTGATTTCATGCTCACCAATGGCAATGATGCTTTAATCAGTGCTTTTCTCGTTCTCCTTAGAGCCAAAGGCGAGACCGATCAAGAAGTATATGCCTCTCTCTCTCTCTCTCTCTCTCAAATGCCGAGTCCAAAGCATGAACGTTTAGTTGTTTTTAAATGTGTTGATTGCTACATAAATCACCACTTTGTCCAATTTTCTATAATTTCGATGTCATTTTTGAAATATTTCAATATTGACCCCATCTTTTAATTTATAGCAATTTCGACACCCCCTATTTCTCTCAGTTAAATTTGTCTGGCCATAAAACAACGTCATTTCACTATTGAGAATGACATTGTTGGTTCAAATGCAGAAAAATTGACAGAAAGTGCTGCATATCAAAACATTTGAGTCATTAATGAAACCTTTTGAAGTTGGGAATGAACCCTTTTTAGGGTAGTTCCATTTCTATTGTAATAATAGCTTATATTTTAATTTATTTTGAAATTAGGAACTTAGGCAAGACTGTAAGAGCAGCTTAATCACATCGACCAAATCCAGGATAAGTTGAAAGTATAGAAACCTAAACATGGGTTTTCTGGTTTCGAAGCGTAGGTTGTGGGCATGGCCAGGGCTATGATAAAATGTTGCAAGAAAGTGGAAGGGTTGGAAAATGCAGTGGACATAGTAGGGACTGGTGGTGATGGAGCCAACACAGTTAACATCTCAACAGGTGCTGCAATTCTTGCTGCTGCCTGTGGAGCCAAGGTTGCAAAGGTGAGTTTTAGTTTTATCAATCAAATATAACAAACATTAAACTGTCCAGACATTTCTGAGGAAGTTGATCTGTTAGGATTGGTATTTTCTGCCTGTTTCTGTTTCAACAGCAAGGGAATAGATCGAGCTCTTCGGCCTGTGGAAGTGCAGATGTCTTAGAAGCATTAGGAGTCGCCATTGACATCGAGCCTGAGGTTAGTTAGTGTATGATGCTAATGCTCAATCAAGTTGATTAGGGATTGTAATGTTATGAATCTAATGTTATAATCTTGGCTCGAGTCTCCCTCGAAATGGTGCTATTCGCCCAAACTCGTCTACCAATCCATATGGACACTATATAGACCTGATTTTGTTGAGAGTCGGTCTCATGTTACGTGTTTTCTCTTCTGTAACACATTATGTTAAAATTCAGTAGACACTAAAGAGAACCTTTGTTTCTGCAAATTAGGGAGTAAGGACATGTGTGAAAGAAGTAGGGATCGGGTTCATGATGTCCCCAAACTATCATCCTGCTATGAAGACTTTTGCTCCGGTGAGGAGAAAGCTGGGAGTCAAAACTGTGTTTAACATCCTGGGTCCGATGTTAAATCCAGCAAGTGTTCCTTTCTCTGTGGTCGGGGTCTACAAAGAAGACATGGTAAGTTACAGTGTTCGAGGGTTACTCTGTTACTAAGTATGAGATTTTCTGCTACATTTTCATGTTAAACTAAGACATGGCCAAATTGGATAGGTTGCTACGATGGCTAAAGCACTACAACGGTATGGGATGAGAAGAGCACTTGTCGTTCATGGTGAAGGTTTAGATGAGATGAGTCCACTAGGTAGGATTCTCAGTACTGGCCTCGTCTTCATCATGTCTACTAGCTATCTTCGTTTCTTATGTTTCCTTTTTTGGTAATAATTCTATCAGGGCCAGGAATGGTGTTTGACGTCACAGTAGAGAAGATAGAGAAATTTTCTTTTGACCCCTGTAAGAACTTCATCTCTCTACTTTCCTCAAAAAAAAAAAAAAAAAAGCCTTCATGTCTCTACAATCTTTACTCAATTGCAACTGTCTAACTATAACAGATTCAAGCATGTATAGTCCATGTTGCTTGCTCTTGTATAGACAATAAATACCTAAAACTAATTTTGTGCTGCGCGTCTATGTCGATCAAAATCGACCTTGAAACTTGCAGTGGACTTCGGCATTCCTCGCTGCACCTTACAAGATCTGCAGGGTGGAGACCCAAAATATAACGCTGAGATAATAAGGCGAGTGCTGGCTGGTGAGAAAGGAGCCATTGCAGATGCTCTTGTAAGTTGTTTATATGCTTTCTTCAACCTAATTACTCAAATCTCACTCACCCAAATTCTTAAGAGAGTCTTGTGCTAAATTGTCTGCCAAGTCAAGGCCCGAATCACATATATGCCACCACATATAAGCTTCGCGCAGGATATGAGTACAGTTTAATGGGATTCGACACATCAGGCGGTGTGTTAAACAAGTTTTTCGAGAAATCCTTATCTTATCTCCCTCAATCTTTTTTCCTAAATCTACCTTATTAATATGCATGATAATGTAAAGTACCCAAAGACCTATTTCCTCTGTGCATGAACACAACTACATAAAGATTGATCAAGAAGATACTACCTTAATATGTTAAATATGGCCGGGAAGAGCTGCTAATAAGAGACTGTTACAGGTGTTAAATGCGGCAGCAGCATTGTTGGTCAGTGGGAATGTCCGTGACCTAGAAGAAGGGATAGCTCTAGCACGTGAAACACATCGACTGGGAAAAGCTCTAGACACTCTTAACTGCTGGACAAGTGTGTCAAATGTAACTTTGGCATAACTTAGTTCTGTAATTGTAAATACTTTCGTGTATCCTTGACTCCAGTCTCTTATAACTGGTTTCTTACAGAAGGCGAAAGGAACTAGATTCATGGCTGTCCGAGGGTAAGGTAAGAGAGTTAAGTGTCGTAAAAGCAGCAGAGTAATCTTCCTTAGCTTGATTTCTGGAGTCTGGAAGTGGTAGGGGGAAAGACGAGTATAGCATGCTACGCACGTTGATACAAAATGTGTATCTAATTCAAATTAGATAATGTCTGATTTTGTTAGCAATGTGAAACTGCTAAGCAAAATATGAATTATTAAAAGTTATCCATTACCATTCATGATTTATCTGATCAAAATGTATATCTAGAAAAACAAATATCACATGAGCATGATCATTAAAACTAGTAAAACAAGACTTTGAGGTCTATATTATCATAACATTTGCAAGTAACAAGCAATGCATAATAGCAGTCAATTAGTACTCTAGATTGAAGCTTTGGTAGCTCCCGAGGATTCAGCTTTGGCAACTGCTCCAACTTCAGCCAGCATTGGAACGAGCTTTCCATCCCTATACAACGCGGTGGTTGCTGCCAAATACACTAATATGAGTACAAGGAGCGAAGCAGAATTGCATGAAATTCACAACACACATGAACGGTAAGTGTTAATACCATCGCATCCGCCTATGTGCTTGCCACCAATGAACACATTTGGCACGGTGTGCTGCCCAGTCCATCCAGCCAAGGCGGATTGTATGTCCTTTCCATCATCTTCAAAGTCGTATATATAGATACAGAGTCTCAATAATGCAATCATCTTTTTGATGAATCATTGAAATTGGAAACAAAGACATGATTGCAGAGTATCCACAGCAGCAAAATAGCACTACTTGAGATAGTTTTTCTTGTGAAAGACAAGTACAGAGCAGTCATTGTAACCTATTAAGACATATGTTCTCAATCAAGGGAAACTGTGATTCTAATTTAGAAAGCAGTAAGCAAGTTTCATACGATGGGCTCGAATTAGAAATGTTGGTGGAATCCGAACTCATGTCAGTCACGTAATCACCTACTCGGCAGATTCATTTAAACTACCAATTCAACCTTGATTGGCTAAATCATATTCATTGGTGAAGCATCAAGCACGTGGAAGGCATAATATGATTTTAAACAATCTCAATCACATAATTCTCCAATCTAATCAGAAATTATCTTCATGAATTCCGGTTCCGTAACTCAATACAATCACAAACGCAAGCATAAATCATTTTTCAATTGACAAAAAATCGAAAGTAATCACGCAAGAGAATAAAGAACGAACCCTCAATATTCAATTCAACGGCCTTGAAGGAGGCGCCGAGCTCCTTCAGCAATTTCTTCACCGTGTCGCAGTAAGAACAGAATGTTTTGCTGCCGCCACAAATCAACAGCAAATCACAAAAACAGTTTCACATAAAAACATTATCACACACATATATATTGCTCCAACAACTATCTCATGACTCTTAATCACAGCACAAAGAAAAAATTAACCATCAATTCATTTCCGAGGTCATCACCTCGTTAAAAATTACACATATATGTATATACTGGGGAGAGAGAGAGAGGACCTGAAGATGACGACGGGGGTTGTAGAAACAATTTCCTTGGCTTTGGGAAGCGCCATATATTTTTTTTTAACAAAGCTCGTAATGGAAGAATGAGAGAACATGACCAATCGCGGTTGAAGATGGACTATATATAGTTGATGCAAGTAAATGCAGAGAATAAATTGGGCCAAATGATTTTTAAAATAAATAATTTTTTTTAATAAAAAAAATGGGCAAACACGTTGACAATTTTAAGAGGGTTTACTTTTTTCTTTAGGGAAAACTAAATTTTCTTTAAAATTCAATATGTTCTCCATTTCAATTTATTTGTTTTTTTTTTATCAGTATTTGTTGGATTTATATCCTGCTTCCAAAGATTAATGAAAATCCAGAATCAGAACTTCGCAATCATGCCCCTCAAAATACAATGAATTAATGAGTTATCATTGTATTAAATTGCTATATCACAAAAATGTTAGTCAAAACTATTCCTTTTGACATCATACATACGAGGGCACATACGTCCTCCAATGCAGAAGCCGCCAAGAAAGGCGAAATTTTGTCAACTGCTGGAAATATAATTTTATCAATCTTAGAAATTGTAATATGAAATATGATAGTCATGATAACATGATCAAATTGTTTGTGCCGAAATCATATTTAGATTGTTTATTAGAGCATTCACATTGCGGGCTCGATAGGCCGACTCGAGCCCCTTTTCGCGACGAGCCGGCTGATGTCGAGCCCCAAAGGCTCGAGCCTGCTCATCCCAACGAGTCCGCCTCATCCGGTTTGTGTATGGCGCGTGCATGGCACGCACCTATAATAAAATATAAAATAAAAACAATTCGAATTTGAATCCTGCAACGGCTACTTCTCGCCGGCGCCGACAAGGCGACAACGATCATTTTTTTTTTTAATTCTTCTTCTACCTTATAAATACACCCTAATTCTACACCATTTTTACACTATTTCTCTCCATGCATCTCTCTCATTTGCTACACCACATTCATCAACCTCAAATGGCCGGCAACGACGACATGTACTCATCAAATTGGGACGACGTCATCCCTCCATACACGCCAGGCCTCGACCAACTCAACTTCAACGAGGCCGACGTTGGTGCCGGCGACGAGGAAGGAAGTCTGGCGACGGCTACATCCACGTCGGTCAAAGTGAGGGCGGCAGCAAAGGTGAAGAGGGCAAAGTCCAAAGCTAAGGCGGCAGACGACGGCGACAAGGGTCCGGAGGACAAACAAAAGCGCTACACCTACACCGTCGAAGAAACCGACCTCATATGTCGGATTTGGATAGAGAAAATGACAACGCCGTCCGTGGAACCGATCATCGAGGTGAAGCGTATTGGGGGAGGGTTGTGAAACGGATCAATTGCAAGTCATTGGCAACGAGTTTGCAATGAGGTGAAGTCGTGGGAGAATGCTTGGGTGGAGACTCGCGCCTAATGGCCAAGTGGCTTCAACGACGGCATGATGGGGGCTAGGACGATAGATATCTACAAGTCAAGAAACAAGGGCGTCATTTTCAAGTGGGAGAATTCGTGGAGACTTCTAGACCTAAACCACAAGTTCAAGTCTCAATATTTGGAGGGCAACGTGCATGCACCAAAGAGAACGAGCGACAGTGCTTTCACGACTTCGGCTTCTGTCGAGGAAAGTGTTGGCACTCTCCTAATGGGGAACAAGGCGGCGAAGGCGGCACCAAGGGGAAGGGGAAGGGGATGGCGCCCTCATCCGAGCAATTGTAGTTTATAAAAGGCACGCAAAGTGGTCTTCAAGCTCTCGTCGAGGCCAAAATGGAGAAAATCCGTATGAAGCGCGAGACTATGGACAATAAGATTATCTACATGGATACGTCGAGAATGAAGGAGAAGCAGCTCAAGCTACATTCGGAGCAAGTGGCGGAGATCTTGGCTCGTCGTGCAGGAGTGTAATTTTATTTTTATTTTTTGTAAATTACAAATTTTCATCGATGTAGTATTTTAATTTTAGTAATGGAATTTAAGTATTGTAGTATTATTCTATATGGCAAAAAAATTAAATCAAAAATCAAAAAATATTAAAATTTGGAAATTGAACATCCGAATGAGTCATATCAGTGTGAGCAGAGGCTCATCCATGAGCTAGACCATCCATTGAGCCTTCAAAAGGCTCAAATGATGTGGATGCTCTTAGTATTTGAAGTTAAAATAGGACATATCCTTATATCATACTGATCTTACTACCGCCTATGATAATTACAATATAAATTATAAAAATATAAATAAGACAGGTTGTGTACAAGCTTTTGATTGAGAGTTTTAGGTTTGTGTAAAAGGAATATTGGTCATCACGTGAATTATATGGCTAGAAATTGCATATGCGAATAATTTTTTCTAGGGGGTGTATTGGATTGCCAATAATGTGGATTTTAATATAGTTGAACTCTATAGAATTAAACACCATGGAGTTGAATTAAATAGGATTTTGGTGTAATTCAGGGGAGTTGAGGGTGGATTTTGGGAGAGTTCGGGATGGATTTTTAAGGAATTCGGGCGAGTTCAAATCCACACACACGCGATCGCGTGTCTTCATCGGTCGCGGATGGCATCCCGCGATCCGCAATCGCGGGTCATACACGGTTGCGGATGGCATATGAACAGGGCGACCCACGATCTCAAAACTAGCGGGATGGCACTTCTCTATAAACCTCCGTATACCCTCCTTTCCCCACCATATTCTCTGAAAATAAACAAGAGAGAGAGAAGGAAGAGATCTCAGCGTTCAGCACAAAAAGATTACATTTTTAGAGCAAAAATCCACAAGAGAAAGGGAAATGCGAGCCCACTTGCTGAGAAACCGTTGGTGGCGACGGGGATTTCGTGGTAGGAGTGGCATTTCCGTGTGGGTTTGTGGCAATTCTCCGACGGCTCTACAGCGGCGGTGGCCTTATTTTGTTGGGTGGTAAAATCGGAGTCTTTGGGCAATAGTTCTTCATCAAAAGAGTGGCGTTTGAGAGAGAAGAGCCTCTTCAAGCTGGCTGTGCAAATATATCTCATGTCTTGTAATGATTCTGTGTTCAGAGGCCAGAATCACAAGTACAGAATGGAACTCCACTCTACACTCATAACAGGACAGAATCACCAGCGACCGTGGCTTCTAACCGCAGGACATGCACGGTCGCTGATTGATCTCAAAACCAACGACCGTGGCATGCTCGCGCTTGCGGATATGAATTACGTCGAACTCCCATGTCCAGAGGCCGGAGTTCATTCTGTGTATTTTTTTCCTGTGAATTACGTCCAAATTCATGACAAAGTGAAATCACTCGAAATCCATATGATGTTGAATACCGAAAGAATTTGAGGGAATTTAAAATCAAGGGATCCAATACCCCAGGATTTGCAGGGATTTTGAATTACGTCAAACTCTTTGCATCCAATACCCCATGATTTTTAAGGAATTTGAAATCCATCAATCCAATACCCCTGGATTTCAAACTCCTTAAAAATACCTCAAACTCCACCATCCAATACACCCTCCTACGATTCAACGCCATCAAAAGAGAGAATCCATTTTGTTGAATTATTATGTTATATCGTTTTCCACAAATTGCTACATAGATAGGAATCACTTATCTATAGTAGAGAAAAAAAAAAGCAAGGAATTCCCCTTGGGGATGGCTTAGTGGTAGAGTGGGCTGCTTGGGATTGAGAGGTCTCAGGTTCAATCCCCACTAACGCCTCTATAGGTCGAGTCTGTCACACCTGTACTCGGAAGGTGTGGTTTACCTGCCTTGTATGGTTTACCTGCCTTATGTGGTTTACAGGCTACTGCACAAGGACGGAGGTGTACCCGCACCAAAGATAGCGGCTGCGGATTCCCACGAATTAAAAAAAAAATTATGCATTTAAAGTTTTCTTCTCATACCTTTCAAGAAAAAAAAAGTCTGCTTATATCTCATCATCTTCCTTGTCATTATTTTATTTTATTTTTATGTCATTGATATGTTGATTTGTGTCGACTATCATTTGAGTAATTATAAACACAGCCCCTGTTCTCTTCTCTATAGTCCCTTTATTTTTATTTAAATAGTATCTATTTTGGTTAAAACTGATGTTATTGCTCAATATTCATTACTAATAGTTGTTTTTATCATCCAACATATCTATCTTAATATTAAAAGAGAGATTGGGTATTAAATGTACACTTCCAATTATTTTTTGGGTAATGGAGCTAATCTGCTCTACTTTTCGAGTTGTTTGCTAAAAATCAATATATTATTAATATCTCTTTAATTCTACTAATATCTTTTCACCTTCAATAACAACCTCTATTATTGTCATTTTATCTCTCGTCTTTCTTATTTCCCTTTCGTTTCGTGTTTCTTTACTGTTATTCATTATCTCTCTCTATAACTTGCTACATTTTCTTTTCTTTTTTGCCCAATTGCTATAACATTTTTAAATCTCTCCTATTGAACTATTACATTTGCTCTCAATTGATTACATATTCTCCCATATATGTATTTATCCATTAGTTTCTTTTGCTTTATATGCAGGTGTTTGTTGAGAGATTCATCCACCAATGGGAGCATCTACAAACAAGGTCAACAAATTTCATCATCCCAACATTCCAAAAACAAGCAACAGGGACAATATAAAAATGATGTCGTCATAGTTGATTCGGTAAGAGTACATTAATTTGGCTCGAAAAATAGCAGTCCAATATATAATTTAATTTCATAAATAGTTTGGCCTTCGGTTCTTTTGGAGGAAACAGTAAGCAGATGGTGATTTCAAGACACCAAATGCCTCAAATGTTAATGGGACCTAAATATGCGGGATAGTATATGGATCTTCCAAGAGGTGTTCTTGTGATACCTTTAAAGGTTTAAGTGGATCGAAGAAACTCAAAGACTTATTTAGATAGAGTGTTATTGTGGGAAATTAATGAGAGCGAACTACATCTCTTCCAAAAACTTGATTGAAGTGGAAGAATAAAATCAAAAATCGATGTATAAGTTTAATTTTATTTGTTCAAATATTTTTTGAATTTTGGAGGGGATGATGAACTGAAAATAATTAAAGAAAATAAAAAATAAAACTAAGCAACACCTTTGTGTAAGGGTATTTTAGTCTTTTTAATGATTTTTTGGTATGAAAAACTTCTACTCTTATGAATGGGTGCCAATAACTTATGTTTTATAAAATGGATTTACCCTAAAAAATATATGAACCATGTATTGAGAAATATCTCTTTCTCATTATTAAATTTAGGGGAAAATTTTAAAACACACAAAAGCAAAGTGGCAAAATGAAAAATACGCACCCTTCTAAAAGACAATGAATTATACTCACTCACAAATGATGGCCCACTAACTGTCAACTCGGCTGACTCCCCTATCAACTCGGCTGACTTGTGTTTTGTTTTGTTTTACTTTGTCTATTTACCACCCTTATTCGGCCCAAACTTCCATAATTCACTTTTTGACCTACACTGTACCCTATCACCCGCCCCCACCTCAACATAAATTATCCACCTTCTCAAATATCGCTCCATCTCCCTCATCTCCTTCATTTCGCCCAAACCTTTCACTTTCACTTTCACTCTTCCCTCACAAATCCCGCTCCACACCAACTCATCCATGACAAAATATTTTTCGGCGGCAGTTTTATGGTAGACTATGGAGAGGTTAGTATTTTATTCCATACTACCTTAACATTTTTTTTTACTTCAGATTTTTACGAATTTCATAGGATAAAATAGATATTCGATTTATATTATGAAATTTTATCTATGGGTTTGAAAAAAAATAGGTTGTATGTAGATAATTTCTCGCTCGAGAAACCCTTATGCCACCAATATTCCGCTCGAGCGGGATATTGCTTTGTCAAGCGGGAAATTAGATATTATACTGATTAATTAGTGCTAATACTGAATTACTTGGTGAAGATCGAAAAATTTGTACATTGTAGATTTTCTATTGTTTGTTGATTAATTAAGTGTAATAACTTGAATTTTCATAATGGTGAATATTTTGAATGTCGAATTTGTTCATAAGTTTCCTATTAATTTGTACTTGTTAATTGCATGAAATCCCGTTCGACAACCTTACATGACGACCCTAAATCCCGCTCGAGCGGGATATAGCTAAGACGAGCGGAAAATGTGAGATTACCTATAATAATTAGTTGGAACCTAATATTCATTAAATCCCGCTCTAACCTTAAGGTTTAGTAGATGTTTCGAATGTTTGGTGATAGATTTATACTGATATGTTAGAAAAATATGTCCATGTATATTTTGAATGTATAATTTGCAAATAATTGTTCCCTGAATTTTTTCATGCCAAGTATTTAATATCCCGCTCGAGCGGGATATAGGTTGACCGAGAGGGATATTGTTATTTAACTGCCGAAATTATTGTGTATGCTTTGTGCGTCATTTCCCACTCGATGTGGGGATATTTGGCTTGATATCCCGCTCGAGCGGGATTTGTTAATAGCGAGCGGGAAATCATATATTGAACTGTTTAATACTGTGTATAGTTTGATTTTAATATTTGTTTTTTAATTTATTTTTTTATTCGTGTAGATTATGTTCAAGAGGCCCGAGACTATCAACCGGAAGTCCACGGTTAGCACGTCCTACATGCACAGCGTTATAGAAGACGTTGAGTCTACATTGATGCAGGTTGGGGAACAGGATCTCCTGGAGAGGTGGCTTGAAGGTTGTTTTGGCCACTTTACTTACTGGCAGCCGGGGTAGAAGTGCGGTATGGGCGTGCATCACGTATTGTCCAGTCAGATTTTGGTTGCATGGGGCGAGCCACACGACATGTGGTTTCACATCAATGGGGCGATACTTCATTTTTCTTCTGCAGAGTATGATCTTGTTACCAGATTGTCATTCGGCACGTCTGATTTTCGACCTTCAGACAACCACGACCTACGGGATGTGCAAGTGTATCGGCAGTTTGCCAACGGCGTGCCCGATTAGTGTGGGGGACCTCCTGGATCGATTTTGCCTGAGGCATGTGACAGATCAGAGTGGACAGTTGTACCTGAAGGTCGCACACGTATTAGTTTTGTATATGTTGTTGTTTGGTCTTGAGCAGAAGAAGTATGTTGCGGATTGGGTGTGGAAGTTGGTGGACGATTTGGGAGCGTTTTCTCAGTTTTCTTGGGGCGCCTACACGTATTTGAATCTGAAGCACTACGTGGACAATATGCAGGGCACGGCCAAGTACCACTTCTACAGTGCAGCCTGAGCTTTCCACGTTTGGTCGTTGGAGGTGCTGCCAGACTTAGCCGTTGTAGTTGCGGTCATTGATAACCCGGATGCACGGCCCAGATGCATTAGATGGAAGTTCAAGAAGATAAGTGGAACAGACCTTCAGCCATTATTTTTCTTCCAGGTATATATTTTAATTTTTTCATTGTATGTATTTTTCTGTATTTGTTTTTATAATTGTATTTGTGTTTGATTATATTTTTAGCACTGCAGGTTGGTTGATTCAACCCTTTTGTACCAGATAATGCTGAAATGGAGACTTTCTATTTCCGATCCACTCAGTTTCCAAATACACTTGGAGTGGAATATGTAGTGTTGCGCAATCCGTTACATGCAGGGGAACAGTTCCCCCGTCAGGCACGCCAGGCCATAGTAATTGATGATAAAGATGAGTATGAGAGACCTCCTCGAAGTAGAGCACAGAGACAGCAAGGTGGACAGAGGTAGCCTGTTACCAATAAGCAGTGAGAGGTCAAGGCAGAGGCAGAGGCAGAGGCAGATGATCGCGATTCTGAGTACCGAGAGCTACCTCGTCGTCGAGACCACAGAAAGCGTGTTCGTCAGGCAAGATCTTCATCCTCCAGTGGTAGGGCCGACCACGTCCTACGATCCAGTGATCGACGCTGGATTCGATCAGAGATTGCCCTTGCAGAGGATCGCATTTGTAGAGAAAGTGGAGCGGAGACTGTTCCCCAAACTCAAATCTT
Organism: Schizonepeta tenuifolia; assembly: GCA_029490685.1. NCBI lineage: Eukaryota > Viridiplantae > Streptophyta > Magnoliopsida > Lamiales > Lamiaceae > Schizonepeta > Schizonepeta tenuifolia. The sequence continues at coordinate 70,817,285 of CM055958.1, forward strand.
CAATTGAGGGCTTGTTTAACAAAGCCCGATGTGAATCTACACGTCGATCCCCTGGACGTCAGCCCACCCCGTGGTCCATGCCTATATAGACACCACGCCGCCCCTCAGTGTGAGACCCACAGGTCTAGGGCCAGGAAGACAAATGTCGCCCCTCAGTGCGAAACCTACAGGTCCAGGGCCAGGAAGTCTAACGCCGTCCCTCCGTGCATCAGCATGCACATGACACGGAGAAAGTTCCTCCCTGACAGAGTTTACCAGTGCAAGCAGAACGGTTTTTGTCGCCGCACACTATAGCTCGTTATTTCATGTACGAGTCTCAATCGTCGAGTGCGATGTTCGATCAGTACGGTAGTTTTTTGAAAGGTCCATCTCGGCATTCAATGCACGAGGCAAATAGCAATTTCAATAAATTATGGTCCGCTCTTACCACGGTAGGTAATTATTTTACAGATATTAGATAATTTTTATTACTTTTCTTATGTTTTACGTAAGATATTTATATTTATTTTGTTTGTGTAGGGCCATGGACAGAGTTTTGAGGCTCGTCTATACAAAGTGGCGTTGCCGATCCGAGCAGTCCCACTTAATCACAGACCAGCGAGGAAAGAGGAAGCAGTCCATCTTATGATTTACAAGAGAGGCGTTCATCGAATGCTGGGTGATCTATAATTTTATGTCGTGTGAATATTGAATATTTATTTGTAATAATTTTAAAAAATTTGAGTATGACTTTTTATTAATTGAATAATATCTGTTTATTTCTTATATTACTTGTTCTTACATAAAAAAACATACATTCATTAGATCGAGCCCAATAGATGATAACAATCATGTTTTCATCCTAGATGTCGGTTGTGCATTGCACGATTATGTTCATATTCATGATACACACTACATCTCCTACGTGTTTGGATTTCTGTGAGAGCTCGACATCGGCTCAGTCTCGGGCGACCCAGTAGAGGCATGATCTTTGGAGGCAAGACCAATATGTTATCCACTTTAATTGGAATAGTCCAATCTTCAATGTGCGGAACATGATTTATAGGATGTTGATAAACTTCGCTCCAAGCTTCTCGTGTGTAGTAATACTGAACGTACTCGTATATTTGGTCACCATTTTTCCTGCAATTTAACATTCAAAAAATAAATATAAAAACATCAGTATTTTCATATAAAGGACAGATGAATAAAATATCAAGTGTACTTACATTATTGCAGCAATGACATGAGAACAAGGGAGTCCATCAGCTTGAAATTCACAGCAAGTGTATGTCTTGGTATTAAGGTCCGCTTGGAACGATCTTTTAGCATCACGGACATTGAAGATCGACCCCATGGCCTTTCGTGCACTATACCTCAAACCTTTATTCATTTCTGCAGTTAGTTTGGCTGCCGCCTCACCAGTGAGTACAGCGTCATCGCCGTGAGCATCCTCTCGTCTCTCTTCAAACCACTCCTCGATGACATGTCTGCAACAAGCATTGAGCATATTGGCAGACGTCGTGCCCAATCCAACTGTCCATTCCAATTCTCAGCTGCATTTGATGTCAGCTGACTGTAACGCGGCAAAGGACAGTGAACTCGAGACCATTTCTCGACTCCCACATCTATCAACTTTTGGTAAACAGCTTCGCTCTCTCGGCGGATGATGTTCATTGCTTTATCAAAAATTGTTCGGCGATATGCAAATGCAGTTTTCTAAAATATTCCGTAACTGTTTTTTCGTAACGGTTAATTTTTTGCAGCAAGTGATAGTATCATAAATCATGAACTGCATTCGGAAAAACCTCCTTCACAACGTTATCTATCGAGGGATGGGCATCAGATACAATTAATGTATCATTTAATTCTCCATACGCTGTTCTAAATCGGCTGAGGAACCACTTCTAAGAGACATCATTCTCAATAGGGCCAATGCTAATCGCTAGAGGAAAGGTATGCTCGTTGGCATCCTTAGTGACAACGACAAACAAGATACCTCCATTCTTGCCCTTCAGATGAGTGCCATCAATTGCAATCACATGCCTCATATTCAATGGATAAGCAAGCCTACAAGCGCCGAAAGCTACAAACAAGTGTTCGAACTTCCCACCAATACCAACTTGCAAATCAGTAATTGTACCTGGATTCATTGCATTAGCATATGAAGATAGCCTAGCAACATCCGGAACGAATTAACATATCCCCCGTATATGTTTTCTATCGCTGTATGTCATGCTCGCAAGGCCAAATCATAACGAATGGTGAACCCAAATTCGCTTTGAACCTCTTCCATAATGGCCTTTGGCTCTATTATTTTACATTCCCTCCGTATTTTCCGAGCAACGTAGGTTGCAGCCACATTCATGTGAACTTTTCTACGACCAACACGTCCTAGCTGGCGTGTGCATGCGTGATCGCCCGTAAACTTGATAATTCTCCAAGCTTGTAATCTTTTACTTGATGATGCTTTTGAGCTCGAACAGACAAGATTCCATACGCCTGCATATCCATCTGAGACGTTTTTTATCAGAGCCATCAACTTTGTATTCTGCTCCAATCTCCATGTGCCATAAGCCTGCTGCTACATTTAGAGCTGCTTACTTTCAAAAACAGAACCAACAGATAAATCACCATCTTCTAGCAGGCCTTTTTCACGTACAACGATTGAATTCGTTGCATTCACGGGAATCACTGGAACTAACCAATTGCCTAGATCAGAGGCTTCGTCATCTTCTTCACCGCGAATCCATGTTTTACGCTCCAACATAGCTGATTCTATCATGGTGTCCTCTGTCATCTCTTCCGACACATCACTGTCGGTTTCCAGCTCATATTCTTCATCCTGAGGACCAACTGTCTCTTGATCTTCGTCATCACCATCTGCCTCTTCATTATCGTCATCACCATCTGCATCTTCATCATCGTCATCACCATCTGCATCTTCATCATCACCAAAACCATCTGTTGTCTCTGGAACTTGAGTCGACGTGGATCCGAAATAATGTGTGGATGTGAATGCATAATTACCCCCAGCGGGGTATGCATCATCAGTAAAAGTGGAGGAAAGCATCTGTCTTTGGATACAATCCATTTCTTCATAATAATCACCACCGAACTCAGGCACGTATACGTTCGTGTATTGGTGAGTCATGTACACAGTTGCTTCTGGCTGCATCGCGCACAAATGATAAAATTAAGCATCGGTGCTTAATGGGCACTTTACAGTATGTCATCTCTGATTCTTCGATAGATAATGCAACTCGAACTGTGTGCTGAAAGAATTTGCACTCAATTGACAATCGATGTTGTACCTCAGGCCGGCGAGATTTCTTTCGACATCTACGAATTTATATCCGCCTAAGTACGTACAACCAGACCATGTTCCTCCGTATTTGATAATAAAATAGTGATCCATCTACACAGAAGTACAAACACATAACAATTAATAACAATAACACAAAAATAATAAATCCCGCTCGTCAACCACATCAATTTCCCGCTCGAGCGAGATTAAATATCCCAAGCGGGAAATTGCAATTTCGAGCGGGATATAATAAATCCAAATTCAAGAATTATTTTGAGTCTTAATATACAAAATCCCTCTCGGCGGACCTAAATCCCGCTCGAGCGGGATTAAAATTCACGAGCAGAAAATTTTAATTTCGAGCGGGAAATGATAAAATTCACTTGCTATGTAATCTATATGGCATTCATATAAATTTCAATGTTTTGAATATTAAAGAGTCTCATTTTCTAATTCATCACATACAATAAAAATTATGTGGACACTAGAGGAAAATTACAAGGTCGGAAAAATACCTCAACTGATGTTGTTGTCAAAGATTGCTGTCCACTTTCGAATGTGATGAATTTGAAAGGATGTTATTGGGGGTGTGTAAAAGAGGCGTGTGAATGGTGAAATATATAAAGTTGTGAATGCTATAAAGATTTTTTTCCGCATTTCACGTGAAAATTGTACATTTTCCCTGTCTCATGTCTGTACAAGCAAGTAATTCATGTCAGGCACCAATCAGCCAATATCCCGCTCGAGCGGGATTTGACACGTGTCGAGCGGGATTTTCTTCTATCCGAGCGAGATCTACATTTAAGTTGGTTTAATGCCGATTCAAAATTTTTCGACTGAATTTAGTATGCTACTTAATCTGTATATCTTTGATATAAAATAAATTAAATTACATAAGTATTGTCTAATGATTGTCAAATAATCACATAATCACACCTAAATCATTTGATTGCACGCACAACCAAACTTGTCATCCCCTTTATATCACATCTCTTACACATGTGTAAGAGATGTGATATAATGGGGATGACATAGTGACATATTATATTTGAAATAATCAAAAGTGTGTAAAATTCATTATTTTCAAGAGTAGTGTGTATTTTTTATTTTTACAATTCAAAAGTGTGCATTTTTATGGATTGTCACTTAAATTTATTCCCCAAAAACTTATGTAGTCATGAATAACTTTATGTGGTCGTCTCAAAAGTTACGTTGCAAAAAGGCTTGACGTTATTGATGTGTGGTTAAAGAAGCAAACTTCAACGAATAGTGACAATGTTATAAACAAATCTGTTTTTTGTAATGTTTGAGATTAATATGTGGCTATTTATTTGTTACTTTTATTCATACTGGTGTAATTATTTTTATATTGATGTACTTATGTATAAACATTGTTAATCTTTTTTTATGCGCATAATTTTTTTAATTAATACAATTCGCTCAGGATACTAACTTAAGGGTAGTGGGGATTCAAAACACATTAATTGTTGACTTTAAATTGAAGACAATATTGAATTAATTTTGTACTCGTAGGACTATTTTTGGCTCGAATGGGCCCAAAGAACCCGGACGCCCATGTGGCCTCAAACTAATGAGGTGGCATCCACATGGGTGTCCGAGCTCTTTGGCCCCATTCGGGCCAATAAAAGTCCTACGGACGCATAACTAATTCAATATCGAGCTCAAATTAAAGTCCGCAATTTATGTATCATGAATCCCCACTACCCCTAAATTAGTGTTGATTTTATATACTACAAAGATTTATAGTATATTCTACCGTGCAACGCACATGCACGGGTGTGATACTAGTAATATAAAAGGCCATGTTCTTCGTCATAAGATAATTCCTCTTATTCCATTCATATTTTAGTTGGAATTTGAAAATTTGATATCAGGTAACATTTACAGCATATGAATTTTCACCAAGAAAGCAGTTAGCAAGATGAGCTTTGCTATAGCAGAATCTGCAAAAATTGACGGAGCAATCAAAATGCTAGACAGCTACTGGATGACGAAGCTTCGACTCGAGATTTTGTGCAACAGCATCAATAAATTCTTCAGTGCTCAAGTAAAACTCCCTCGAAACCCTGCACATGCACCACATTCATTAGATTCTGCAAGCAATAGCAACTGCACTGAGAACAATGAGAATCAATCAACGAGACCGAGGCGCAGAAACTAGTTACTTTCAACTGAAGAAGATCAGTCACCAAATCGTTTGATTGTAGAAAGTTTAAATAATGCAGGGCACAATGAAAATTGGTCATGTATTTGCATATCAATCCAATATCGCCAACAAGATGTGCAACAACATTGAATGTTAGTCCTCTACAATAGGCCATAATACGAGCTGCTTCACTCGAGTATATACAGTTTTTAAAGTGCTTCAAAATTTTATTGAGGTGCTGTTTGTAATAGAAGTATAGAACACAATGAAATTATAAACATAAATCTGGTGCCAAATCATAGGTTGCATAGTTAGAACAGAAAATGCACGACTTACTTTGGCCCGTGAACCAGAAGAGCGAGATCTTTAGTCATCTTTCCAGATTCAACAGTCTCAATGCACGCCTTTTCTAGCTTGTGGGTGAATACTAGCAGTTTTTCATTTCCATCAAGCTTGGCTCTGATAAAGATGACAACATGCATTATGATTAACCATAATTATGATTTAAGCAAATCAAATCCATTCAGATCAACAAGGAAAAAGCTGGTGTGAAGAAGAATCAGGATTTCAAGTTCAAATTATTCAGAAAGAGGGATCTCTTCCCACAATATTACACAAAAAATAGAAAAAAATTACCTATGTTCTAATCCTCGCGTCCATGCAAATATAGAGGCAATACTATTGGTGCTGGTTTCTTGTCCCTTCTGATGCAGTCTAAAATGACGAGTTACAGTCCCATGAGCAGCCTCTGCTTCTAATGTTTTTCCATCACCAGACAACTGCAACACTATGTAATTGTTAGCAAAACAAAAAGGTACTATGAGCCAGGCAAAAATAAGGCCGCGAATAACTAACCAGAACGGAAGTCATGAGTCCAAGAGAACCAAATCCTGCATTAAAAGGAATGTTAGCCAACCTTCCAATAATGGACTAGCAGGCATGACTATGTATAGCATGGGCAATCTTGAAGAACAGCACTACACATTGCTCGTACTTGTTATACACTATAAGGAAATCAAATTGCTTTAGGTTACATAAATCTCATGATGGGACTCCTGAAAAACTACATTAGTTGCAACATTTAAACGAAGGTCTTAAGAACCGAACCACATATTTGATAGGAAAATTTTGGGAGTTGAGGATAGAACAAAATGAATAAAGATTAAGAAACAAATTGCGCAGAGCAACTAAATAAATTATTTGAGTTTGACATGCATGACGAATGGGATATTAGGGATAATTGGATTTTTTATTGATACAATTAGAAGATTATACAGGGTCAGACTATCGGGCTATTAATGAAACTTTTCAAAATAAAATCACCTTGAGCGAGTAAATCACTCTGTACATCTCCATCATAGTTTTTACAAGCCCAAACATATCCACCTTCACTCTTCATTGCATAAGCCACCATGTCATCAATTAATCGATGCTCATACCTACATGACAGCAAGTAACCATCTGTAAGCATTAACCAGAATAACACGGATTAGCCTATGAAGCTACTAATATCAGGGTATTAACATTACCATATTGAATGTTCTTCAAATTTTCCCTTCCAGTTCTTTTCATATACCTCCTCAAATATATCCTTAAACCTGAAACGGAAAAAAATGATGATAATGTTGTGAGACATTCTACCCTCGCTACAAATGTGATCAGAATATGAGATAATTTAGAAAGAATAAAGGATTCTATTACCTGCCATCATACTTCTTTAGGATGGTATTCTTTGTACTCAAGTAGAGAGGCCATCTTTTCCCAAATGCCATTGCCATGGATGATTCCGCAAATGATCTAATAGACTGATAAATTATCACAATGGTTTAGGACAGGGGCAAAAATAAGAAAGAGTGGAAGAAAAGATAGCAATTTCATAGAAAGTAGGAACATCAGCAAATTGACAAACCTCATCAACATTATACATGGCAAGGGCAACTCCTGGACCTTTAAAAGTGTGCACATCAAGCTCTACAGATTCATCCCCATTTTCTGGCTCTAAGACGCACAAACAAGATAAATCTTCATAAGAACCTATGCTCTGAAAATATAGTAGGCGAAAAAAAAAATAGCTCACCGAAAACCATTTTAAGTTTCCCAGGTCCTTTTATAATTGTGTCAGTAGCGCGATATTGATCACCAAAGGCATGCCTGCCAATACAAATGGGTTTCTTCCAGCCTGTAAGATAGGATTGCAACAGCTGAAATATGTTTGGATGTATCACTTTCATAACCAAATTAAGAAGCAAAATGTTACCAGGAACAATTCTGGGAATATTTCGGCACAAAATAGGCTCACGGAAAACAGTTCCTAGAAAGAATAAATAGAGAAACACAACCAGTGAGCAAGTATATTACCTGCAGGCAAGCAACATGAAAAACAGCAGAAAACCAGTAGTAATTTTAGATACGAAGACAACATAAAATGTCACAAACAGACCGTTTAATATGTTTCTGATGGTGCCATTGGGGCTTCTCCACATTGATTTTAGCCCATATTCTTTGACTCTGCCCTCATCTGAAAGCAAGAATTAGCCATTTTCTTATGTTCCAATGACAGAGCATCTTATATCAGCAAAAGGTTAGGGAAAGCTAACCTGGAGTAATTGTAGCACATTTTATAGCAACATTGTACCTGGAGAGGATGCAGATGAGGGAATATAAGAACATTTTTCACATTATAGCAACATTAGTTCATCTTATGAGGATCTCACTAGCGCACCAATAACTGTAAACAAATTGTTTTAGGTTCTAGACTTGAATCATTTAAACTATAATGTATCTTTCAAGGTTAGACACTACTTCATATATATATTTCTACTGAGTCAGCTGAAGCTAAAAGTTTCCAGAAGCAAACCATTAATACATCATCAATGCAAAGCCTATGGTGCAAAGCAGCTTATGGACATCGAGTACTCAAAACCCTGGAAAAATCAATAACTCAAATTTTTGCATGCACCATCTATCGTATCGTCTAGAAAATTAGCTGGAATAAGAGGGAAACCCTCTTGGGAGATCCAAGATATCTACCATATCAAAGGTTTTACTAATAGGATTTCCTCTAGATTTCATAACATCCCCATTGTTAACTATTAGATGCAACTTGCAAGAAGCTCCAATAATAATTACTAGTTGGAAGCCACACTCAGACAACTCAACTGAACCAACGACAACAATAAATTAAATGACAATGACAAATTGATAATATTAAGGTATTGCATACCTCCACACAAACTCAAGACATCCTAAAACATACATAATCATGTAAGAAAACATCAGAATAAAGAAAAAATCCTTCGCAGACTTACTCAAGTGCAGCTTCTGCACTCTCAACTGTAACCTTATCATCAGTAGCATCACGATTCAGTATGCCCAAGTCGAAGTACTTTATATCCAATTCCAAATGCGGAAATATCAACTACATTCACGCCTCAAACCAGTATAATCAACAAACACGTAATTCTAAAACGAACACAAATTAATCTCACTGTTCAAACCTTGTCTTTAATCATGTCCCATATCACTCGCGTCATCTCATCACCTAAACTCGTCAAATCATACCAAAAATATCAATAACGCAAATGATCAAGTATACAGTAAAAGTTATTCGAAAAAATAACTTTACCATCCATTTCGACGATAGGATTCTGCACTCGAACTTTATCGTCAGCGGCGGCGGCGAAGCAGCGAACGGAAGCATTGGGGAAGCTGGAAGAGAGAGGACTGATTGAGAGAAAGGATCGATTAACAACTACTGGACTGCGGTGGATTGATAATCTGGAATTCCTGATGGAGAGAGAAGGCGATGAAGCTAGGGTAGCGGCGGCAATAGACATGGCGGTCGGCCGGAGACGGTGGAGGAGCGGGAGCATTTAGTTGGCTTTTTATATCAGGGGTTCTGGGTTTAGCAATTTAGATTTGGAGTTAACTACAAACCCTCTACCGTCGAATATACACGGCGTTTTGATTTGTTTAATTGCCAAAATAGTAGTACTAGTATATTCCATTTTTCTATTTTCTACTATTTTCTGTTTTTATTTTAACTAACTGTAATGCAAATCGAATTCAATAAATGAAAAGTTGTATGACGAATCTATATAAATATACTAAAATAGAGAAGCTAAGAGTTTTTTTCCCGCCTAAAATTTCATAATCAATGCTTTGTTTAATTTATCAGTTTACATTATTTTATTCATTAGATTAGATAAAACAAAAGTCACTCAATAACCACAACGAAAATCATGATGGCAGATTATTTTATTATATTTGAGATGTATTTATTATTATAAAAATCAACTTTCAAAATTTACATTCCCAAGCCATTCAACACATAAAATACATTAATGTATTTATTAATATTTAAATCCAACTTTCAAACTTTACATGCCTTATTCAATGCACCGTAAGACCAAAACTATCAACAAGAATAGGAAATGAAACATTAAAATCAGAAAATGCGTGAAATAAAATCAGAAAATGTGTGAAATAAACTTAGTGGCTGTCCAAGTGCCCATGAACTCTTCATCAAATTCCATGTATTAGTTAATAGTTGTCAATTTGAACTTAATAAATATTCATAAATTTTTATTTATTCAACTGTTGCACATCTTAGTATATATATGCGTAAACGTGAATACAAGTTCAAAATATCAAATTTCTCACCACACTAAAATTGCTCTTAACACAATCTACCATATCAATCTCTAATTATGGTTGGAATGTGGTCATCTTTCAACGATCTCAAGCCTTTAGCACCAACGCCTGCGGTTAAAGCTCGGTTAATACGATGTTATTTTAATGATCAAAGCTCACTAGAATGTATATTTCATGATGAAGAGGTATGTTAATCACACCGATCAATTATCATAAAATGAAATTAATTAAAATCACTATGCACTAACATAGGTAATAACTTTCAAATTGTTGCAGGGAACTAGATTTCACTTCACGGCGCCGAAAGATATTGCATCTAAGTTTGTAGATTTGCTTAAAGAAGGAGAATTATATAGGATAAGAAATTTTGGTGTTGCACACAATGCATCGAAGTTTAGAGTCACTTCACATACTTATAAGGCTACTTTTTATGGGAATACTACTGTTCTTAAGGAGATAAATCCAACTTTTCCCAATCTTATTTACACATTCAAGAGTTTTGAAGAAATTCTTTCCATAGACAACATAGCAGAATCTATACCCTTTGGTAATATACGAAGTACTATATATAGCATGTTGGTGCTTATACTAAAATCTCTTTTTAAATTCATATATATTCCTTAATATCTATTCATGCAGATGTTATCGGTTCACTCTTTCATATGGGCCAACCAACCGAGAAAACCAATCGAAATGGAATTAAAAAAAGACTCTTGGATTTGATTTTACAGAATATTAAGTAAGTGGCTCTTAATTTTTTCTACTATTGATTTATGGTTACTAATTGGAAATGAGAATCGATCTCGAAAATTTCGCAATTTCACTGTCACCTTCAGACCTTAATACATATTTCAGAATATTTTTTCTCTATTTACACATATATACACATATACACATAAATCATTATAATATAGTTGGTTTGAAAGTTACCTTGATTTGGTTGAATTTTTCGGTTCTGCTTTCCAAGGGTAGTAGACTTTGTTATTTACACATATATACACATATACACATAAATCTGGCTCTTAATTTTTTCTACTATTGACTTATGGTTATTAATTGACTTGAAACTTTAATTTTTGTATTTAGGGGTAAGAAACTTTGTTGCACGTTATGGGAGGAATATGTTGATGAGTTCATGAAAATATATGAAAAACTCAAATTGGATGTCAACATTGTTATATTGCAATTTTGCAGGCCGACAATATTTGGAGGTAACCTAACATCTTAATGTTGTTTAAATCTGTAAATATACATCAAAATGCATTAACGGTTATATTCATGTAGGTATTAAAGTCTGTAATGATAAACATGCTACTAAAATCTTGCTAAATGCTGATATTGCGGAAGTACGCGAATATAGGCAGAGGTACTTGCATTTATTTATTTTCTATTATATATAGATTATACAGTTAAGTATTGTGCAGGAATTCGTTATGCTAATGATTTTATTTAATTTTTATTTTATTTTATTGTGAGTGTAAAGACTTATTAAGGACTCGAGCTTAATAAATAATGAGATTGGTGGTACTTCACAAGGACCCAACTCAACAATCAGTGATAGCTTGGAGCTGGAGTCACTATTTTAACAATCAAAGAGCTTTGCGATGGTTCTGAGGTTAAAATTTTTATTCTTAATTCATATACATATGATTTCTTAAAGTTCTTGACAAGTTATATATTGCCATTTCATATATGTTAGCGGGATGTGAGCTTTTGGATTTGTGGTACAGTTGTCAACATTGATGTGAGTGGTGGTTGGTTTTACATATCTTGCAAGAAGTGTAACAAGATGTTGAAAAAAGAAGACCATCGATTCTACTGCAAGAACTGTAACAACTATTTTGACTCGGGGAATATGAAGTATAAGATGATAATAAATGTTGCTGATGAGTCGAGCAGTTCGCCATTTTTCCTATGGGATAGTGAAAGTATGAAAGTGATAGGAAAACCAGCTCAAAAAATCAATATCGATGCAACAGAGGTATATTTCATTCTTTTATTTTCCTTACAAGCAATCTTCTTAAATATAGCAGTTGTAAATGATCTACTTGTGTAATGATCTACTCCGAATGTTATATACAAATAAGTGTTGCAAAATATATAATATTTTTCTTATCATTTCATCAATTTATTTGATTTCATTTAGTTCCAAAAATTAATGCAAATTCATTTCTTTTTTCATCTTAGTTTGATTTCAATTTTAATTTTTTATTTTTAAAATTTTATAATATAATCTTCAGGTATATGCAAAAGTGTTTATGATATGCCGTGCATCGTACGGGTACAACACTAGTATAATCTTATAAAACAATGAAAAAGATAATTTTCGAATATATTATAGATATAATCTTTTATCATATTTCCTTTTGTTCTATGTTGACATCAACATTCAAATCAACCATTTGGTACCAGAAAATTTGTTATGTATACTAGATTTAAATTGTTTATTGTTCAATTGTTGATCAAAGTAGATTGAGGTGTAAATTATTGGGAAACATTGCATTTAATTAATTTTATATTGTCAATTGTGTCATCTCGTTACCTAAACTCATTAAAGCATACGAAAAAAATAGTTAGTAAAGCAACCAAATATCGTGCAATTGCCAAATCAATGTGGCGCAGCTCGTTTTTTATACATCCGTATAAGATTGAATAGATGGAAAAAATAAACATATTCTTTTAGTGGAAGAATTATTATGCTAAAGTCGATGTTGTCTAACTTATCTACTCATCCCTCCGTTCGGATTTTAAAGTCTTATTTCACCAATTTCAAATGTTCGAGTTTAAAAATCCTACTTTCATTTTTAGATCATTATGTTCTTCTTACTTTTGAGAATTACTATCCTTTGTCATTTAGGACTCCATCTCACATCAAAAATTGTAAAAATTGAAACCATGGTTTGGCTAATAATTAAAACCGTTTCGCTCACTTTTTCATTTCTTTTTTTTGTTTTTCTTTTTGTTTTTCTTTTTTTTTTTTGTTTGTTTGTTTTTCTCTTTTTTAAACAGCTTAAATATATCTATTCTTTTTGTTCCCTTTTTCTGTTGTGCCTCAATACGGCACCGTTTTGTTTCCTTTTTTTTTAAAATGTTTAGCTCAAAAATGTTATGTTCTTTTTATTATTCTCCTTATTATTCTAACATTGCATTTCTCCTTCTTCTTTTTCCTAGATTTTGGAACTTTGAATTTTATTTTATTTTAAAAATTTAACAAAATAAATCACGAACTTTATATATTATAACCATTTTGACCTTGCTTTAAAACACAAAATTAAAACATGAACCTTATAGTTCTTTTTATACTTTTTTTTTGGTATCTTTTTCTTTCATAGATAATAGTATGTGGATAGTCTATATACAAGATTATCATGTTATTGAGGCGCATGTTAACATAGGTAGTACTGCATGTGCATGATATGTGATCATTAGCTTCTCTTATTTTGTTGTTTATAAATGTATGGATTTGTAGACGATATCCCTATTTATTTACATATATAATTCTTCTTTTTTAATTAGTTATACGTTAACGAGATTATATAGTCTAGTTTGCCCCACTACGTTATCCTATCCTCCACCACAGGTCCAAAATCATGAATTAACAAATGTAATTTATGTTGTAGACTTGCAGTAGGAGAATATGCATGGGCGCTTTAAGGTGCACTTTGCACTTCGCTCAGTCGCGATCGGAGCAATTGAGGAGCCAAAGTTATTTTGGCTAAGGGACTCACACGTGAACCGCAAGGAGAGGCGGTTAGTACGGATAAGGGAACGTATGGTGCGGCTGATCACACGGTGCGGTTATCGGCGGTTGAATTCGGTTGAAACCGAATTTCCTCATCTGCCACGTGGCGGCACCAGGACAGCCACCCTTTCGCGAGTGACACGTGTCAGCGTCTGGTTGAATGGCACCGATAACCACTTCGTAGGCAACCGTTCGGAACAGGCACCTTCCGCCTATAAATACCCACCGAATTCGACGATTTAAACATACAATTCGAACTCACAACAACGAGTTTGCATACATACATCTCATATATATAGTCGAGTCTAGGAAGTACTCGTCCCGAGTATCAAGTTGTTCGCTGGAACTACGACACGTCGTGCAACGTCTCAAAGTTCACCCGAACTGTTGTATCTTGGAGGCACTTGCACAGACCGCGTGCACGAGAGCGGGGCAATCTTGTCTTACGGAGATAGAGTCTAACTCTAGCCTCGGTTCCTTTTTTCCTGTCTTTCTTTTCCGTACACACATCACACACGCTCCTATATATTTTCAACAATCGTAAGACAAGATTCTGTGTGTGCTGTTCGGAAAAATGCTAACTCGTAGGTCGACGTTTGGTATTCCAGTTTTTATGTTTGATGGAAATTTCTTCAAAGAATGGAAGAAGGAGATGATGGCGTTTTTAGTTGCCAACAATTTGGTGATCTTCCTGTTCCAATCCACTCCAACGGTGGACGAAGATATGTCGGAGGAAATAAGGAGGAAGCAAATTCACGCATGGATCGACAATGACTACACTTGTCGGTACATTATTCTTGACTGTCTTACTCCTTCGATTTATGCTTTGGTCTCTCAATTTCAAAATGCTCGAGATATTTGGAATGCTTTGGAAGATATGTATACTTCCAAGCATTTCAGTCCGAAAAGGAGAAGGGTCATCATAGGCCAAAGTGACGAAGGGTTCGATATGAGCGAAGAGCCTAAAACGCTCACGATAGCTCTGTCGAGGCCCGATGCTCCATTTTGGAGAGAAGCAGTCTATGAAGAAATGAGGCACATCATTCATTACATGGATGCAATTGTGAAAAATTGCACATGGGAGTCCTCATTTGACTCGGATCAATCATTTCCTTTGAGGTATGTGTGGTGCTTCACAAGGAAGTACAATGCAGATGACTCGATTCGCAAGTACAAAGCACGTTTACTTACAAACGGCTTCAGGCTTAAGGATGATCTCTCTGATTAGTCCGTGTAGACGAAGAAGGCCTATATGAGGCTACTTTGGTGTGTACATATTATAGATATGTAATGGAAGGCTTATTGTATAGATAAAGCCTTCAAATGAATGCTAAGCATATATATAGATTGTATATATATGATGTATTATGATGTGTACTTGTGAATAAATAAAGTGTACATGTTTTTATAGCTTTGCTTGTTCATTTTTGGTAAATGCAACAACTTGATTCAAGTCTACTTCTTAGTAGGGAAAATCGAGATAAAGATATAAGAAAATGTCAAAATTTCTACAAGTATACAAACTAATGTTTGTTAAAATATTAAAGTAAAAGACAAGTAGAATGTGTAGAATTTCGGAGAAATTTTATAAAGTTAACATGGTCTTTATAAAAGAGGAAATTCTATCTCGTATAAAACATTATAAGATGTTTTATAATTCTTGTATTTATGTAATCACTCTTTGATGATATAAATCAAAGTATGTCTTCAAATGTGGGGGAGATGATTACTTATGAAGAAAGATGTATCACTAATGTAAGTTCATGAAGATGAACTGAAACATTAGAAAGATAACTACGTTGAGTATAAAAAATGATACTAAGTATACTTTTCACAATGATACGTGTGAAATGTGGGGGTATCAAATGATACAAAATCATGAAGTAAATAGTACTTCGCATGAGGAATTTTGACTAGAAAGTCAAAATTTAAGGAAATAAAGTTTGGTTACTAGAATAAAATATCTTGAGTAAAATCTTCGTTGGAAAATATTACTATGATATATTGTCTTGTTAAAACTTCCAAGTTGAAAGTGTTACTAAGATGATTGAGTCGTCTAAGTAAACTTGGTCAATTGGAAATGTTGTTAAAAGACAAATAAGATATCAAAATAGTAATTTCCTTCAAGGAAAGCTAAGATGAATTCTAGTAGACAAGGAAAAACTTTATTAGATGAAAATCTTGACTAGATGGTCGAACTGGAACGATAAGTAAGATATCGTCTAGCAATGTCTAATAAACTTGTTCGGTGAAGAATGTTACTAAGATGAGACATGTCATCTAGTAATGTAATCATCGAAAAGTGTTATTATGACAAGTAAACGTCGTCTAGTACCACTATTATCCAAAGAAGATAAAATGTCGTAAAACACTAAAATGAAAAGTCATAAAAGCATTATACGAATTGACACAGTATTTGTGATATTCTTTCTTGAATAAACAATTGATCACTAGTAGTGATGTACATTGACTTTGCCAAAGTCAAAACTCATTAAGAACGACCGTTCATGTGAAGTGATCAATTGTGCAGTAAGGGGAATGTGATGAAATCCACAATTAAAGAATATTCATAGTGGTAACTCAACCATGATGACTGGAGATCCCAAGAACTTGGTTCAATGAGACAACTAAGCTATGAATGTTCAGTTGTGCACTTGGAATTACAACTTAATATCCATTCTCGAAACTGCCCAAGTGCAAAAACATGTTGAATGTGGTACAGGGTAAGCTATATAAGCTTTTAATGATTCCTAAGGTCTTGAAAGAAAGACAAAGTATGGCATGATACTTAAAGGAGATCACCTATATAAGTGAGAAGTGTGGCCGCTTCAAATTATAACACTTATGAATCCGAGATATGGTCCAAGGCCGAAATGGACACAACATGAGAACAATAGATATTAGATCTATTATTGTGTGTGTGCTATTGTCTTGGTTTATACAAAAGCTGACTGGTTCAAGACATCGCGTTCACCGAGCAGCGAGTAAATCCGATAGCATTACACTAAGGAAGATTCAAAGCCAAAAACTATTTATCTCGATGCAATAATAGATCGTCGAGACAAGTATTCATACATTTGCAAGCACTTGCATTAATTGTCATTCATGTGGGGGATTGTTGGAATTTTGGTTCTTTATAGCATTAAATCCGTGAGAAGTATGTGGAAACTAATGGTAGAAACGAAATCTACGTTTCGAGCACTATGATTTAATGTATTTATTTGTTCAATTCCATTAAGGAATGAATGAGCAATTAATACATAAATATGGCTACTTGGAACTATAAATTGTGTGTATTCTACCTTATTTGTCCCACATCAAAAATTCAAGGATATTTTGTGTTATATATAAGGAGCAACACCATAAGAGAGTATATCCAAGTGTGCTACCAATGGTGCACCTTAGTGGCTCAAGTGTTGGCACCTTTTATGTTTAACCATGATTCCTACGAGGACGGTGCGAAGCACCGTTCGAGTCCGAGTCCGACGGCGACGGCGACGAGCACGTGCACGTCGCACTTGTCGCAATGGGCGCTTTGAGGCGCACGGTGCGGTTATCGGCGGTTGAATTCGGTTGAAACCAAATTTCCTCATCTGCCACGTGGCGGCACCAGGACAGCCACCCTTTCGCGAGTGACACGTGTCGGCGTTTGGTTGAATGGCGCCGATAACCACCTCGTAGGCAACCGTTCGGAACGGGCACCTTCCGCCTATAAATACCCACCGAATTCGACGATTTAAACATACAATTCGAACTCACAACAACGAGTTTGCATACATACATCTCATATATATAGTCGAGTCTAGGAAGTACTCGTCCCGAGTATCAAGTTGTTCGCCGGAACTACGACACGTCGTGCAACGTCTCAAAGTTCACCCGAACCGTTGTATCTTGGAGGCAATTGCCGCTGACCGCGTGCACGAGAGCGGGCATCTTGTCTTACGGAGATAGAGTCTAACTCTAGCCTCGGTTCCTTTCTTTCCTGTCTTTCTTTTCCGTACACACATCACACACGCTCCTATATATTTTCAACAGTGTTTGAGGGGGAAGTGAGTTTAATATGTATGCTCCGTTGGTTGTGGCGGTCAAGGGAAAGGAAAGTGTGTGATGAGTCTCCTAGAAGAAGAGTGTAGGAGGGAGAGAAATAGACCAGTACAACTTGAGGGGCAAGAGCACAGAGAGAGAAAACTTGAGAGGGAGGGGGGATGAGAGGTACAGAGAGAAAGTGATGATGTGGAAATTAAAATTTAAAAAAAATTACAAAATGAAAAATTGTTAACAGACGTTAGTCATCCATTACACGTTAGGGGCTTTTTGCACTTTTTTTTTATGTCGTGGGAACCTGCAGCCGCTACCTTCACTGTGCACTGGATAAACTCTCGTCCCTTACTTTTTGCACTATTGACACTATGTTAGGATGATGGCAGCTCCAAATTAAAAGATAGGGAGGTAAATGTGCTTGGGGATAATATGTTAGGGAGTATTTGCTACTTCTCCCTTTAAGAAAACAACCATAATTGTATGAGGTTGTCGCTAAACCTAACCTTTGTTCTTAAAATTTAGGTTGCATATATATTGCAATAAATATCCCTCATTCAATTCCAGATATAGGATTTATACCCATTACAAAATCAAAGATGTAAAGAAAATTTCACAGGAATGAATTAAGAGTAACTTGCTATTTTCATCAAAGGGCGTCGATTATAGAGATGAGAAATGAATTCATGCTGAGAGATATTTATTTAGAGAAGCACATTCTTCAATAGAAAGAAGAAAGAAAAGTTGGAGAGAAGTTCTTATTCTTTTAAAAGGAGACATTTCAATAACTAGAAACAGAAAACGATGTCGTATGATAGCACAACAACAATTGTTGTGTTTTAGTCCACAGGATCCAAATCCAAGAGGGAGGAGTGGGAGAAATGTGGGGGAGATGATAAATTAGGAGTTAGAAAAATATTCGTTAGGTGGAGATATTTGTGCAAACATATTCCTTCTATTAATTAGTTTAGGAGGGAAAAAATGGAATGAAGGTAATGTAAGTTTTTGGCATGATATATGGATAGGTGACAACAATCTTCTAAATAACTTTAACAGACTATTTAGAATAGCAGTAGATGAGTAACTATGTTAGTGAACTTACTTGATAGCTAGTTGCAAAAAAAACTTTGATTCGCTTTATTCCCTCTCATTGAATTGCTTAATTCCTTGCTTGCTATTTTAAATTTTTAAATATAAAATAATAGATTTTAAATATTTGTTAAAATTTTGTGTCTCACATATGTTTTGTCAAATACACATTGATAGTGCAATAGATAAAATGTGTATTTTATCATCTTTTGCACCATCAATTTTATTTGGGCAATTTATTTATTAGTCAGTCATATAAATAACTATATTTTTACAATTTAATTTAATTTAATCTGATCAATTAATTAATTGGCTGAATAAATAATTATATTTTGTAGGGAACCAATTTATTAATTGACTAAATAAATGGCAGTATTTCCTAAATAATTTAGAAATTATTTAATTTGACCAAATAATAATTTATTTATGTCAAATAAATAGTTTGAACATTTAAAAATCAAAACATTCATTGAGACAGCAATATTTAAAAAAACAAACAAACTTCAATAAAAAAAAAAAGACTTTGCAAATTAACACATAAAAAGTATTCTGCAACAATGAAGTAAGCAACATAAATGCAATCCAATTCGTTAAAGAAAATTTGCAAATTTATTGGTTTGGTCGAATTAAAATTTGAATAGTTTAATAATTTTTTATTTAATTTGATAAAATTAAATTAATTTTAATTTGACCAATTAATTAGGTAGACGGGTCATTTCCAACCGACGGGTACCTCAACTCGGGATCCCACGTGACACATCCTCATTCTTTATTCTTATTTATTTAAATTTTTTCAATTTATGAATTTATTTGTAGTTAGATTTTTAACTTTGCATAATTAATAATTGTAATTAGGTTATATTATTATACGATTAAGGACGAGAACGAATAGTATAATTATTTTTTAATTAAATTTTGGGTCTATAGAAATTCTAAACGAGTTTGATAAATTACGCAGTTATAAATCAGAATTGTGGTCAACGAGCCGATTCTGACCCGGAACTGTGGCAGTAGACGGGCTAATTCTCAACCGACGGGTACCTCGACTCTAAATTTTTTTCATTTCATGTATTTTCTAAAATTTAGAATCGTCGTCCATGAAATAAGTTTTACATTATTTGTAGTTGGGTTTCCAACTTTGCATAATCTATAATTGTATAACACCCCCTCAAAGACCGATCTAAGAAAAACCCGAATAAATTAAAACTTTTTAGGATAGATCCTTATTCCCGGAGATTTTCAAAAGTAAATAATTTATTTTATTAAGAGAAGATGAAGACTTTATTTATAAAGTCAAAAAGAAATTTTAATTAAATTAAAATCTAAATTCGTTTTCGAATAACTTCATTTGTCGTATTTTCAAAACGAGCACGAGCATAAATTTCTGCATTCATAGTATGGTATCCTACGTGTTGCATTCTAGATGATAATAAATTATTGATGTGAAGGATCTGCAAATTTACTGTCGCGTAATTATGGAGCCGGCCAGTTAAGCTCGACTGTATGAAATAAATTAGACGGCGTCGCATTAAGTATTTAGGCGAGCTTAAAAAAAATTATAATTATTTATATGATTCTTAATTAAAGCAAACTATTAGAATTTATTCAATAAATTATGTCGGGCCAAACTATGCGTACTGGACTAGACTCGTATCGTGATAATTAATAAAAGTAATCCTATTTGGGAAGATTAAAAGAAATAAAAAGAAGAGAGAGAGAGAGAGAGAGAGAGAGAGAGAGAGAGAGAGAGAGAGAGAGTAAAACCGCTCTCATCCCAAACCAAAACCAGCGGCCACCATCCCTCTCCCCCAATGAAATCACGCAGAGACTCATCATTCTCCTGCAATCCTTCTTCCATTCTGCACTCAAGCCTCATCTCTCTCCCTATTTCACGCCACATCTGAAATCTTCATCATTATCCTCCATTCATCCAAGGAAAACAAGGGTTCTCTCTACTCAAACCTTAGCCACCCCAAAAACCGCCGCCCTTCACTTTCCACCGCCTGCCGCCGCCGCCTTGGCCACCACCGCCACCACAGTCGACCTCCCAATAAAGAAAAAAGGCGGACGAGAGAGAGAGAGAGGCAGCCGAGAGAGAGAGGGGAAACGAAGGTTTTTCCCAACCCTAGCCAACTACCGCCCTCCTCTCGCCGTTCGTCGCCTTACCACCGCCAGCCACCCCCTCCTGAGCCTCCACCATCGTCACCGGCCCTTCAAGAGAAGAAGGAAGGGAAGAGAACCGAAGGAGAGGGAGAGGGCAGTTGAGAGAGGAGAGAAAGAGGGAGGAAAGCAAGGATTTTTCCCAACCCTAGCCATCCGCCGCCTGTTGCCGCCCTTCCCTCCGCCGCCCGCCGTTCCCGCCGTCGTCGAAGCCATCACGGTGGAGCAGTCACCACGCAGAAAGAGGACATGAGCTGTTTGAGAGAGAGAGAGCAGTCACAAGGGAAGGAGGAATCGAGGGAGAAACGAAGAAGAAAGCTAGGTATACGATTTCACCGCTTATGTTTATGTCTTCTCCTTTCTTTCCTTCAAAAGTTTAGCATGATTTAGGGATGAGGACGATGGAAACCTCTGCATTTTTGAGAGGAGACAATGTTTAGATGAATTTCGTAATATACGTGTTAGCTTCGTCCGTATTTGTGTGCTTTTGTTGCTAGTCTTAACTGTATGCTCATTTTTGACGTTCTTGGATAGATTTATGATCAATAATGTGGATGTATATGATTTTATGAGTGATATAGTTGATGTATGATTATGTTTAGGCATGGATATGAGTGGATATATCGATTGAGTCAAGTTTAGTTAAAATAATCGAACCTTGTGTGAATTTCGTGCAAAAACGTAAATCTGCCCATGAACTGATTTGCTCTGTTTTTAGAGCTAGAGATCGAATTTGAATCTCATCTTTTAACATGTTGTTTCTGAGTATATTAGTGTGGTCATATCCAAAAATTAAGTTAATCCGTCGAGTGTATCTCCCTCGATGAATTTATTTCAAATCTGCTCTGTCTTGGAACCAAAAATCTGCGCAGTAAAATGTTAGGGGTTGTTTCCCCCTTGATTCGTAACTTTTAGGAGCTTTTCCTTTACAAACTAAAACTAGACTCCTTAAGGTTTTCAAATTGTTATTAAACTCGATTTTTGGATAAACGAGTGATTTTAAAATGAATTTACGAGCGGACTGATTTATAGCAAAACCTCATTTTTGGCAAATTCATTGTTCTGTAAACGGAGCCCCGTTTGGGCTAGTAAAATATAATATTTTTGGATTATAAGTACTTCTAGAATAAGATGAACATGTTAGGAGTCTCCAATAGAAATCTCAAGACGATTAGATAATGTTTGCTATTTACTTCGGATTTTACGGTGCTAGATGTCTCACTGAAAATTTCAGAAAAAATGTCTTACTATCTTTTCATGCCTAAAATCGTTTTTATGCTTAAATAAATACGTATGTGAGCCCCAATAACGTGCTAAGGAATTTCCTAAGATGACATGTTGAAGTATGAGTTAATTAGAAATTTTATAGATTTATTTTATGTGCTAAGTTGTTTAGTTATTAAGTTGGACTAAATTACTAAGTTTTGGACTAGAATAAATTTTATGAATTAGACTTGAGGTATTGGGCCAAATTTCCAAATTTTATGATTATATCTTTTGTTGGGCCAAATTAATTATTTGTGTGTGGACTAGGTGATTTGGGCTTTGACCAAATTTAATTGATTTAATATGAACTTGGGCCATGTTTTTCCTATTAAATTATTTCTTCTTTAACAAACCCCAACCTATGTAATTATTTATTATTGGACCAAGACTAAATTAAGTTAATGTGGATAATGGGCTCATGTTATTTTTATTATTTTCTATAAAGCCAAATATGATTTATGTGTCAGCCCAATCTACATGTTATTAATGTGTCGTATATGTTTATGATTGTTGAACCCAATAAGATTAATATTGTTTCTTGAACCTGTGTGTTTGGGCTTTGGACCACTTTTGTCAAAATAATTTAATTAATAGTCCAAGTTATTTTATTTCTCAATGGTTAATTAAATTATTTGATTAACTTATGTCTTAATGACTAGCATGTACTTATGTTGTGACTTAAATAACCTTGAGTAATAATTAATTGTTAATTAATTATTTCTATGTTATTAATTAATTAATTAATTTTTCTTTAATTAATTATTTATGTGTTAATTAATTATGAGTGGATTAATTACCTAAGAATGTGTTAATTAATTATAATTAATTAACTAAGTATATGATGAAATATGTGTGCTAAATGGCTAAGTATACTTGTTGAAGCACGCTAATTTAATGTGACATGATTAAATGATATGACACGTATACATGAGTTTAATTGTATAAGTAAGATATGATATTATACATGGTTAATTATGTGAAATGCATACTTATAAGAATCGTGACAAAACATGACATCACATTTCATAGCATGACATGATTTCAAAATCAAATTTTGATTTACTTCTAAGATGCATGTCTTGACAAATGATCTATGATTCGATTTCTATAAAACCCTAAGGCAATGCCTTAATAGATTTTCAATTGCAAATGTTAAAGACCGGGAATAGGTTGACCTTTAGGATTATCGATAGACTAATTGACCCTTAAAGTCAAATGTTTAAGAATCTAGATTGTCTTGTAGGAGACACCAAGAGCTAGGGACGCAAGAGAAAATCCACACGTCAAAGACAAGAGGTGGGTTCTATTTTCAAACTGTGGGTTATAAGCCCCACAGAGGTAACTTTTCGGGTTATTAAGCCTTAACTGCTTTCATAAAAAAGTGATAATGCATGTTAAATGTTTTTGCTCACTACTCGTGTTTACCATATATGATGTTATTGGCTTCGATCGGCCTTGGGATCAGTTGTCACACCCCGACTCTCGAGGTGCGACTTACGAATAACAACAAAACCTAAACAACTAACAATCAACTCAAATAAGGGGAAACATGCTCGGGGAAAACGATAACGAAAGATAAGGCAATCGAATTGGGCTTCCAAAAACGCAACGAAGTAATATCCGAGCATCTCAAAACTACATATAACAAGAATATGAATAAGTATTTCATGCTGACAAGGATAGGATTCCAACCAATACGAGAATGCAACATATACCAAGTGAAGATAATCAGATTCAACTAAAGGTTTTAAAGTCAACGAGCCCATCGCTCGGAAGTATAAGTCAGGAAGTTAAGAATTTAACAAGTTTTCAAAATCATCGAGTACAACACTCGGAAACAAAAACATAAGTATCAAAGTATTAGCATCAACATACATCAATTCAAAAGGGTTGCAGCGGAAACTTGCATCAAAACCCAACATCTGCACGTATGAAGACGTACAAATGCCAGTCTGATATTCAACTTGACTCAACCAAAAGAATCACACCACACCACCAAGTATCCATGCCATCGCCATCTAGTCAACCTGCATGTTTAGAAACACACGCAGGGCTGAGTACTTCGTACTCAGTGAACACAAGCCAAAACATTTGATATAAAGATGCTTTTTAAAGTTATAACAACTGAACTTGCCTTGCCGAACATCACAAGTACTTAAGCAGTTAAAAACAGTTTTACTTGTGCATGTTAAAAACATTTTCTTAAAACAGACTGCGCAGTCAAATATAACATATAATATAACAGTATGCATCATCTGTCACAAACAATCTTATTGTGCCGAGAAGTAGGCCTCCTTCTCGAACACTGTGACCGGCCTAACGGAAGCAAGGCTCACAATCACCTCAACATATACCACACGTGGGTTTCCTGTCTTTCACAGGATAATAACATCTTCACATAAACAGATGATAACATATACCAACTTTAATAAAAACGGCAAGTCAATCGTATTTAAAATCATATAATAATACTGTATAGCATAACTGATTCTTATCGCTAGTTTTGGTTCAGAAAAGCCCACCTGACTTCCGAAGATTCTAGCTAGGCGGTTTAAGTGCTGTTTGTCCTTGCTTAGCGATCTGTCCGGCTCGATCCTTCACAGTTCGACATCGATAAAGAAAAAATAAGATACGCAAAATACGGACACAAAGGCGTTGGACTCAACTGAAGGACTTCTACTTGAGTCGTTTCTCTCTTCGCTTAAACTTTTCTAAAGGATCTCGCGTTTTCGTCTTTAAATCATTAACTCTACTCGAATTGGTTAATACTACTAATCAACGTCTTAACACTTTCTCACTTTAATAAACGTCGTTTATCTACATTTTATTACTCGAGTTTTCTTTTAGAGACTTTAATTGATTCTCGATTTAACAATCAATAACTCAATCATTTTGCATACAATAATTTAATAATTTTTCACGTCACAATCAACATCATGCATTTAAACACTTATTCAATCATATAATGAATTCAAATAAATCAAACAAACTTCAAGACACATTAACATTTATTCAATTTACACATTAGAACTTAACTCGATTATGCATTTCTTTTCATAAAGACTCAAACAATTTATTCTATCTTTTCTTAATTTATAGACAACGCTTTGTTCCAAATTCGTTATCTTATAAGGTATTTTACAACTTTTACTCAATTAATATAAATTCTCTTTAATTATTATTAAACTCTTATGAAATTGAAATTTCTTATCCATTTCTAATTCGATTATCATTTCTTAACTCGACTATTATTTTTCTAATTACTAACTCGGTAATTTTTCTCGGTTTAATTTTAATTCGCATGGTTTGAAAACAACGTACTCAATTAATTATTTTTAATTAGCTTCTTTCAAACCCATTACTCGACATCTTATTCTATTATTATTTTCTTGATTAACTTATACGAGTTTTTAACTTAACTCGTATAGCATCTTTTCTTCATTCGATTAAAACTTCTTTTCACTTCTTATCGATTAATTCTTTTAAACTCGGTTTTCTCAATTTTTGCTTATTTATTTAATAAAGTCTTCTTCTTTGTTCTTTAGTTTTTAAACCACTTTCTTATTTAATAATTTTCTTTATCATTCAATAAACATTTTTATAAAAACTAGTTCATTTTATTAGTTAAATTACAAAATATCTTTTTGACTTAGTTTATTAAAATTTAAAGTCTTTAAGTTTTAATACAAGAACACTTATTTGCTATATCTTTTTATGCATTTTTCAATTCTTAACATTTTAAAAGCTTTTGAACTTCATTCCTTTTATTACAAAAATTTCTATCCTTTATTCACAATTCATATTAGTATTTATACACACATTATAACATCTAAATATCACATCTTCTATATTATCACAATTTAATTTCTTTAAAATCTTAACATGCAATTTCATTTTCTTAAACTTAACAATATGTATGATTATATCAACATATCAAACAATCATTTCATGATTAAAACATCACTCAATTCATCAACACAATCATCAAAATAAATTCTCCAATTTTCCTCAAAACACACGGCATACATGCATATCCTTGTGCATTTTATTTCTCAATTTTTCATGCATATAATCTCATTCTCAACATGATAAAGATAATAAATCAAGCATCAAAATATCAATAACTCAAAAATTCACATTTTCCTATTTTTCTTATAATTTTCGGTTTTCGTCATATTTTTAGGGTTTTAATTCCTTTTTCTTCTCTTAATTCATCGATTAAAACCTAAGGTTCGATTCTCCTAACGATTTCTTCTCACTCGATTATCACAAGCACAACCTAAGTTTGCCTAAACATAAATAAATATCATGCATGCATGGTTTCTTTCTTTTAGGACTTAGAGATATACATATATACAATTAATCAAATGAATATCATACTTTAAATTAAATGGATTTCTTCTCCTTGGCTTCTTGGAATTGAAATGGAAGGGAATTGGAGCTTCAAAACTTGAACTTGAATGAAAGAAAGAACTCTTCTTGAATCCTCAAAGAAAAGAATAATACAAAAATTAATCATCCATCTCTTTTAGGGCTTAAGAGCCAAAATGAAGAAAATAGGGATGATGATTTGAATTTCAACTCAAGAGCTTGAAGGATTATTACCTTTTTCTTGAAGATATGAATGGAATGGATGGAGGATGATGCTTTCTACTTCATTTCCATGGATGATAAGCTTGAATTCATGGTTGTATGGAAGAAAAATCAAGGTATGTGTGTAGTGTGTGTGTTGCTGTGAGGTTGAGAGAGTAGAGAGTGAGAGAGTTTTGTTTTTCTTTGTTGCTTGAGAGAGAGATTTCGAAAGAGAGAGAGATGGAGTATGGATGAATAAGTTCTTCTCTCTTTGTATAAGGTTGCATGCATTTTGAATTCCAACATAAAGAATAAAGTGTGATGACAATTAGCATTGGAAGTTGGAGATGTTTAAAGTGATTGATGGATAGATGATGTGATGTGGTTTGCATGCAAACTTTTGGTAATGTCATGGAGAAGACATAATCATGATAATTAACATTGGAAATTGGAGAGAGATGGGAGAGGGGTGTGAGGTGGCGTGAGAGGGAGAGAGGTGTGTCGACACTTGTCCTCGTCGTGTCGTTACGGGTATTAATTACCCGGTCGTAAAGGTTTTCCGGAAAAAATGATTCGTATTAATTCCTTTTTATACTATAAACGGTCTAATCTCTCCTCGTCTCATTTCCGACACTAAACATCTCAATCCTATTTCACGTCTCAATTAAAAGATTAACGAATTCGATCATTTAGTCTTTTAAATCTCAAAGGAATTTAGTCGGCTTAATAATCCATTTATTAATCCTTTAAAGATTAAATCCTCGTTGCTCTTCTCAATTCTCGGATAAGCTCTTACCCTATCTCAGTGACCTTAGAAGCAATTCTAGGTTCAAAGATTCTAATTCAACTCTATTCTAAGTTCATCGTGTAAATAATTTCTCAGCGATTCACATTATTCTATCTCAATTAAACAAACTCCTCGGGATTTTTCTGACTTATACTCATTTTCACATAAACAACTCAACAAGTATATCACATCATCATCATCTCAGATAAATAGAACAGATAAATTCACACAAAACTCACAAAGCATTCTAAACGTTTTACTCATTTCTCTTCGTTTAGAAAAGAAAATTTTTATTCCTAAATTGTCATCTTTTAACTCACTCGGTTAATTATACGCTCTCTAAAGGCATAAAAGCTCGGGGTATTACATCCTCACCCTCTTAAAAAAAAATTCGTCCCGAAATTTACTGACCTTAAGAAAATAACTCGGGATACTTTGCTTTCATCTTTTCTTCGAGTTCTCAAGTGGCTTCTTCGAGATCATGATGACACCATTTGTCCTTCACTAAGGGCATCGATTTCGTTCTAAGCTGCTGAACCTTATGATCTAAAATCTCTTCGGGTTTCTCTTCGTAGCTTAGGTCGGGTTTCATCTCGACATCTTCTTGGCGTATTACGTGCTTCGGATCGAAGACGTACTTTCTCAATTGTGATACGTGAAAAACGTTATGCGAACTTCCGAAACTAGGCGGTAACGCTAAACGATACGATACAGATCCAATCCTCTCGAGGATCTCGTATGGTCCTATAAAACGAGGCTTAAGTTTTCCCTTAACTCCAAAACGGTATACTCCTCTCGAGGGAGATACTTTTAAAAATACTTTATCTCCTTCCTCAAATTCCAACTTGGATCTTCGATTATCAGCATACGACTTCTGTCGACTCTGAGCTTCTTTAATCTTCTCGCGGATTTGACGTACAGATTCTATCATTTCCTCAATCGCTTTTGGCCCTAACACTTTCCTTTCGCCCACTTCATTCCAATAAAGCGGCGATCTACACTTTCTTCTGTAAAGAGCTTCATAAGGGGCCATTCCTATCGTGTTCTGATAGTTGTTGTTGTATGCGAATTTAACAAGAGGTAAAACTTTTTCCCATTCAACTCCTTTATCTAACAGGACGGCTCTCAACATATCTTCGAGAATTTGAATCGTTCGCTCGGATTGACCATCGGTTTGGGGATAGTAAGCAGTGCTGAATTGTAGTTGAGTTCCCAATTCTTTGTGGAAACTCTCCCAAAAACGGGCTGTGAACTTCGAGTCTCTATCAGATGTAATCGTCTTCGGCACTCCGTGCAACTTCACAATTTCCTTGTTGTAGATCTCGGCTAACTTGGCTGATCCATAGGTATGTGGAATAGGTATAAAATGAGCAGACTTATGACGGTTCAAAGAGTGAGAATGGCTCCCCGCTTGAAGAACCTAACACAGTAGGCGAGCTATGATGCGCGTAAAGTTAAGTTAAAATGTTTTTTGCATATGCATGGGTTAAATGTTTTCTTTTTAAAGTTATTACCCTTGTATATGAAATGAGCATGCCTTATCTTTCAAATGACTTTGCAAAATGTTTTCAAAAAGAGGCACGAACCTCACTGAGTACGAAAAGTACTCAGCCGAAAATATTTTCTTTTTCAAAACAGGTTGAGTGACATCGAGATGGAGATGTGCTGACATCAAAGAATATTCCGGATGACGATCACTTGGATCGTCATCTCCCTTTTCATTGAATGCATGTTAATATACAAACTCAAGCTCAACGATTCTTTGAACTCGACTAAACCGATCACGGTTAGTCTTGATCAACGCTTCCGCAGTGCGGGGCCAAAGTCCTCATACTTTGACCCTACGGCGACCAAGCTAGAGTAATGTCAAGTTGACGAAATCTCCTCATTTCCCTTCGAAGCCAAGCTTGTTTGAAAATCTCCATTTCTTGTAAAGTCAAGTTATGTAAGTCAATGATTTATTCTATGGTTTCAAGTGACAGTCCGGTTATCCGCATAGGCCGGGTTGCGGGCTGTTACAAATTATAATTAGCGAATATTACTATATGGTTAAGGACGAGAACGAATAGTACAATTATTTTTTTTATTTTTAAATTTTGAGTCTATGTAATCGTGGCGGTAGACGAGTGAATTCTCACCTGAATGATATGGCTATACAAATATTTTTAGAAAGGAATATAGGTAAATAATTTTTAATTTGAGTTTGAAACAAGTACAAGTATATAAATTTCAAACAAGTTTGAATAATCTTGAACACACTGTCTCCAATTGTTTAATTAATTGTATTCGTTGGACAACGTCGAATGTGTAGGAAAAATAACAAAAAAATTATTAACGATTTGTCAACGAGCCAACTTTGAGACAAAATTGTGCGCGTAGAAAGGGCGATTCAGTATCGGCAGGACAACTTTTCTTTTTTCATAATTTTATATTGAACTCAATAAATATAAAGATATTTACAATCTCTTTGAGAAGTAAATAATTTTTGTCATACATCAGTTTTGAGAAGGATGAGGGCTTTGAAATTATCTATTAAAATGGGTGTGAATTAGATTTACATTTTTAATGGACTTAAAAAGAAATAATTAACAAGCAATATCTTTCCTATAATATCACTCGCAAACAGACGGACATTCCGAGAGGACTATCCAAATGCTAGAAGATATGTTAAGAACGTTAGTATTGGATAAAGGTGGAAGCTAGGAGAATATTATGTCGTTAATCGAATTTGCTTATAACAACAATTACCAAGCAACAATAGGCATGGTGCCTTATGATGCATTATATGGAAGGAAATGCAGATCACAACTTTATTGGGATGAAGTAGGTGAAAGGAAGAATTTAGGACCAGATTCAGTCGGTGAAATGATTGAGATTATTCGACAGATTCGAGTCCGAATGAAAGAAGTCCAGAGCACACAGAAGTCTTATGACGATGTGCACCGAATGGATTTAAGTTTTGGAAGTGGAGATAAGTTTTTTCTCAAGATTTCTCCGTCTATGGGACTAATTAGATTTGGTGTAAAGGGTAAGCTTAGACCAAGATTTATAGGTCCTTATGAGATTTTGGAGAGAATAGGACCCGTTGCTTATAGATTGCCTTGCCGCCAAATCTAGGGAGTGTCCATAATGTTTTCCATGTGTCTCAATTAAGGAAGTATGTGTTCGATCCTAAACACGTGATTCACTAGAAAGACGTTGTTCTTAGTTATGGTTTAAGTTATGAAGAAAGACCGAAATCGATTTGAGATCAAAAGGTACAAGAGCTGAGAAACAAATCAATACCGCTAGTAAAAGTGTTGTGGAATCACCATGGGCAAGAAGAAGTTACGTGGGAATTTGAAGAAAAGATGAGAGAGAAATATCCTGATCTTTTCAAGGAAGGTATGTAAATTTTGGGACGAAATTTCTTGTTAGAGGGGTAAGATCTAATGCCCCGGGTTTTCTAATCTCGTCTAAATTATAAAGTTGCTAATAAATTAAGGCTTTGCACTTCTAAGTTAATAAAATTTAGTTATAAGAATAACGATGAAGTTCGTTTCAGAAAATAATTTGCATAAGTCATTCAATTGACTATTGTGTTGGGAGTTCATCACCCGACTAAATTTTTCATTCAAGACCTCAGATTAAAATGACGTCTGCTTTTCCATTCACTTATTTCTTGATGCGAAACTTTTCCGAAAAGTCAATTTTTATTTATTTCCGAATAAAATTTAGTACAGTCGCGTCTCGACTTTTTCACGCATTTCGAAAAATGAGCCGTCATTCCCGATTAATTAAAATATTTTGGAACTAATGATCGTATCCATTTTCGTCAAAAGTGTGACCGAATAAAGTTATCGTGCATTTTTATTGACGGTTTAAAATAATATCTAGATTTTTACTTGTACTTGTTTTTACTTTATTAAAGTAAGTAGACAACTCTCTCACTTCTCTTCTTTCCTCACTTAAACCGCCAATACCAACATCATTCATTTCCATTTTCTCTCTTCTTCCTTCCTAAAATCAGCCGCCACACCATTGAAGGAGCTTCCAACCTCAAGTACTTGTTTATCATCCATCGGAATTCGATTCCGAGTCCATAATTGTCAAGGTTGGAGCTTGTGCTTCATTTCAATCCAAAGTGAGATTATTTCCTTTCAAGTTTAGAAAGTGTCAAAATTTCCTAGATGAAAGAATTTGATGTTTTAAGTTTAATTTCTTGATCCTAAATACTTAAAAATGAGAATCTGCGGTTTAATTCAAATTTGAAGCATGCTAGATGATTATTTTATAAATTTTCGAAATATATATTAAATTGGAGATTTTTGATTGAGCTTGAATTTTGATTAATGGTTCGTGGATTATGCATTTATGTATTGATATATGGCTATATGAATTAATTGAGATTTTTCCAAAAATATTTATCTTTTCGTTAGAAACAAAGAAGATCAATTTTTAGCAAGTTAATTGAATGTTTTGGAAGAAGTGTTTATGTAATTGAGTAGCAGGAAGCATGTAGTTGATCATATATTTAATTTAGATTTTTCTAAAAATAAAATGAAAATCGTTGGAGATAAACAATAGATCGAATTTGAAAGGATAAAATTTATATGCATGTAATTGTATATGGAAATATGATTATGAATTTAAGTATTGGTATATATTGATTAAATGTTTAGTTGGTAATTATCTCGTTTGATGAATGATTTAAGAGTTAAGGAAACAAAGTATGTGTTGTTTTGTGATTTCAACTTTTTAAGAAAATGCTAAGTATGAAGGCCGAGCATGAGTAACATGAATGCTTGTCGTTTTAATCATGGAGATCATTAGGACTTGTATGCTAGAAGTTGTATGGATTGCTTGAATGGAGTTTACATGGTTTATATGGTTGTTTCGAGTCTAGGAAAGAGTGAGTCGAGTTTTAGAATTCGCCGTTTTTCTGGCAGTTGTGCTACCTTCTACGGAAAAGGCCATAACTTTCTTCTCGTTCAACGGATTTGAGATCCGTAAATTGGACAATAAACTAGACTTCTGTGTCTTTCTTTTGGCATCTTGAACATGCTCTGTTGTGCGTGAGCTACTGAATCTGCAGCAGTTGTGCATATTTTTCTGCAACTCGTTTTTTTCAAGTCAGTTTCCCAACTAAATTAAGTCAGTTCCGAACTGAATCAGGTCAGTTCCGAACTGAATCAAGTTAGTCTCCAACTTTATCAAGTTAGTTTCCAACTGAGTTAATTTCCGACTTGATCAAGTTAGTTTTCAACCTTGACCAAGTTAGTTTTCCAGCTGAGTTAGTATCCAACTTGACCAAGGTAGTTTGCAACCGAGTTTTCACCGAATTTATTTCCGTTTATTAAAAGATTAATGAAGTGCAAATGCCTAAAGTTTAATTATTATCGAGTCCGTTTCTCTTTCCTTTAATCGTCTTGACTGGTTTTATTATAACATGTTTGTTACGATAGAAGGAGAAGTCGCGATTAGAAGAAAGGACGAAAGACGGAAGCTAGTTACTAGTTCTGTAATTCCGTTAAGGTGAGCTTTCTATCTATCCAAATAACGTGGATTTTTCTATATATCAAATAAAGTGAACTTTGCTCTGTTTTCTTTCTCGCTTTGAAAGTATGTTTTAAAGTGAATCTTGGCATAAAAGAATTTGTTTTGTGAGTTCTATTATGCCTATATGAGTTAGTTCACCAACTAGTTAATCGATCG
Source organism: Schizonepeta tenuifolia (assembly GCA_029490685.1). Lineage (NCBI taxonomy): Eukaryota > Viridiplantae > Streptophyta > Magnoliopsida > Lamiales > Lamiaceae > Schizonepeta > Schizonepeta tenuifolia. The sequence goes on from CM055958.1 coordinate 70,850,739, forward strand.
GATTCTGAGTTAGCCCACAGAGTGCTATCTAGAGTTAGTGTACACGGTAACCGATGAGTGTGGTGCTCTGTTGAGGAGTAGCCAACCACGGTGAGGAGCGTGTGCAGAAGAGTGCATTCTTTCCCGGCATTATTCAAATTTGGTCATATTGAATTAAAATCAGAAAATGCTTGTGCAAGCAATTCATAAAAATAAGTTTAGTAAGCACGGGCCTTTTATGTAAAATCCCGATGCGTTACTTTTAAGATGCCTGATAAATCTATAAAGCTATGATATGTTTTCGACATTTGTCCACTAAGTACGTTGTACTACTTGTATATATTTACTAAATGTGCAGGTTGAGTGACGAAGACCAGTGGCGTATTCAGAATTTTAAATTTGGGGGTGCGAAATATTAAGAGTACGAGGGGTTGCAAGGAGGTGATCGCCATGCTTGGGGGTTCGGGAGCGAAGCCTCTGAACCAATTTTTTTAAGGTGTCGTACTGCCCGTTTTTTATGCCTAGACATAATGTGATTAAGACCATAGCTTAATTAATTGCTATATTCCTCCATTGTAAATACACATCAAAATAAATATAGATTATTATTACATAATTAAAACCGGAAGAATCAACACCAATTTGATGAGCAAAAATACTAGATGATAAGTCACATGTCTCTTTATTTCAACAAGTTTCATCGAAAGGGAACCATATCGTGCAAATTTTGAAACTCATCATCTATTTTCATATCTTTCATGAATATATCAATTTTGAGTTTTGGAGCAGAGAAACTGCTTCTCTCTGTAATTTTTCTCACTATTCATCTCTATTTCATTTTTTGTTTTATTTCTTGTTGTGAGCTGTGTTGGGCTTTTAATTTTTTTCATTCACTAAAAAGGCTTTGAGAATAAATTATTTGGACCATAATTGTGATTTTTGAGAATGGACCAATAAAGTAAAAAAAATAATATAAACATATTATTATTAATATATATATATTAATATATATATATATATATATTAATAATATATCACCGCTTATCACACCCTGGTTTAGCCGTCCCTTAGGATTTGAGACTGTGACATGTATGTAGTTATTTTTTATTTATTTATTTATTTTTATGTCGTGGGAGCCACAGCCGCTACTTTCGGTGCGCACTGGGTAAACTCCCGTCCCTTGTGCAGTAGCCTGCAAATCACACAAGACAGGTAAATTATACTTTCTAAGTATAAGTGTGACAAGCTCGACCTATAGAGGTATTTTATGAGATTTGAACCTGAGACCTCTCAATCTCAGGCGCTCACTTTTTACCACACGTATGTAGTTATTAATTAATAAAAGTATGGTTTTCCGTTAAAGAAAAAAGGCGAAAATTTTATGAAAATAGGAAATCCAAAGTTTGGAATATTTTTTAAAGGTTTTATACTTTTCAATACCCGTTAACACCGTAGAACGAGCGCCGTAATCCAGACTTGGCAGCGCGATGCAGCCGATCTCAGCATCATTCCTTAAACCCCGCGTCCAAGACACTGACTTATAATTTCATTTCATTTCATTAATTTGTGAAACCCCAGTTAAACCCTAAACCTCTCCCTCCCTCACTCTTTCTCTTCTCTCTCCGCCAGTACACAAATGGCGCCGGTGGCGAGTAAAGCAAACCCCCTACTCTCAACTATTCCATGGCGGCGGATCAAATACCGCACCATCTGCGGCGGCCGCATTGCCCACGCGCCTCCATCATCAGCTGCACAATCACCCACCGCGGATTCGGCAGATGCTGCGGTTTCCGGAAATAAAATTCTCGAGACGTTCACCGAAGAATTCGAGATCGGAACGCGGAAGCTCACGATGGAAACCGGTAGAATAGCGCGATTCGCTAACGGCTCCGTCGTTTTGTCCATGGAAGAAACGAGAGTGCTGTCAACAGTTGCTTCAGCTAAGAGCGATGGCAGCCGAGACTTTTTGCCCCTCACTGTACGCTTTTTTCTTTCTTTTAGTTTATGCTGCATTTCCTGAGCTAATTTTCATTTTTAAGTAAAGGATTTGACTGAATTTCGTGTTTTGATCAGGTCGATTATCAGGAGAAGCATTTTGCTCAGGGTACGATTCCTAACACATTTATGCGGAGAGAAGGAGCTCCAAAAGAGCGCGAGCTCTTAGTCGGCCGTCTCATTGATCGGCCTATACGTCCCCTATTTCCTCGTGGATTTTACCATGAGGTTCAGGTATAGAGTTAGCATTATAGATTATTTGTTCGAATTGTTATGTTTCTGCTGCTGTTTCTGAGGTCACATTCTTATTTTCAAGGTTATGGCGAGTGTCCTCTCATCTGATGGGAAGCAGGATCCGGATGTAATGGCAGCTAATGCTGCATCTGCTGCTCTGATGTTATCGGATATTCCTTGGGGTGGTCCTATCGGAGTTATTCGTATAGGGAGGATTGGTGGTCAATTGATTGTCAATCCCACCATGGATGAGGTGTTTGAAGTGCTTTCTTGTGTTGACATATGTTTCATTTACTTATATGTGTATTTTTCGGAGTATATATAATGTGTTTCTTTGTCAATTACTTCGAGTGTTGGGTACAGTAGTTAGGATATTAAGGTGTTCCGTTTCCTTTCTTTGTTTGCTTTGTTGCCTACTCAACCTGCCTAAATTGCATTACTCTATCTATATCTCATATAAGAAAAGAAATGTTTTATAGGTTTAAGCAATGTGTATTTACGAGTTATAATAAGTTGTTTTGGCTTTTGATGGCGCTCATACATTTTAAAAAATAACTTGGTTGCTGGTTTCTGTTGGTTGGTTCTAGTTATAGCCTCATAGGCTAGAAAAGGACAGATAACAGGAAAGCAAATTAAGTTGGCCAATTAACATAAGGCTGATCTTCACCATTGTTATCTTTTTTGTCTCAACCTTGCTGATTCCATTTCCAAATGCTTGTAGTGCTATAAGCTAGATGCTTGTCACAAGTCGTATTATATGGAATACAATGTTTGCTATGGGTAACTCTTGTGCTTACAGCTTTCAATCTAACCTGTTTCTCATGGATGGTTTGGCAGCTTTGTCTGAGCGATCTTAACTTGGTTTATGCATGCACGAAAGACAAAACATTGATGATTGATTTCCAATCACGTGAGATATCTGAAAGAGACTTGGAAGCTGCTTTAAGATTTGCTCATCCTGAGGTGAGTTTTTACTTCTTGTATTGATTGATTGATAATGCTTCTTATTGTAGGATTCTCACTTTTGATTGTTCAGGCTGTCAAATATATCGAGCCTCAACTAAGACTGGCTGACAAAGCTGGTAAAAAGAAAAAGGATTATAAATTATACATGGTATCGGATGATACTTTTGAAAAAATCAGGAGTTTGTCAGAAAGCCCCATTGAAGCTGTGTTTACAGACCCTACATATGGCAAGGTCTATTCCTTGAAACTTGTGTATAGGATCGTATTATCACACTGCACTATTTTGCACTCCTGTGGTTCTTTATTTATTTCTGTAATGCATTGTGCTTTACATGTGCGCAGTTTGAAAGAGGTGAAGCGTTGGATAATATTGGTCTAAATGTGAAGAAAACACTGGAGGAAGAAGGTGATGAAGAAGGTCTCAAATATCTATCAAAAACAGTAGATAATGTGCGGAAAAAGGTTTGTGTACCCTTCTCGATCTTTAGCACAAATTATATTTAATGACCCTGTGATGTATCTCACCTCCTCTCTTTGTGGAGGGGAGGGGAGAGTGAAGAATCAAGGAAATTCCCTTGAATAGGCATATATTAGTAGAATTGCTACCGAGATTATAACTCAACCTCTGATAAAAATGGTTTAAATTGGTTGTTACAAACTTCAGTTGCTTGAAAGAAAGAGATTTATGCTGTTAAAGATGGGAGCTATGCTCCTTTGGTGAACATTACATTTAGCCATCAGTTTTTCTAATAATATAAGATCACTTCAATGTGGTTTGACATTGTTTCGTGGCCATATCAGGTTGTTCGCAGAAGGATAATTGGTGAAGGAATTAGAGTTGATGGAAGACGTCTTGATGAAGTCAGGCCTGTGTATTGTGAAGCTGGTCATTTGCCTGTCCTACATGGTTCATCCATATTTTCTCGAGGAGATACTCAGGTAAACTGCTGAATTGCCTAGGGATTGCCAGAAGATTTGATTGCGAAAACAGAAAACGTGATGACATCTAATGCTCTGAATACCTTACCTTCTTTAAGAAGTACTTACTTTTGCTGCACATTTCATATGTTGGTTATAGGTTCTTTGTACTGTGACCCTTGGAGCACCTGGAGAAGCTCAAGTTTTGGATTCTTTGGTTGGTCCTTCATCCAAGAGATTTATGCTTCACTACAGTTTCCCACCATATTGCACCAATGAAGTTGGTAAACGGACTGGCTTGAACAGACGTGAAGTTGGACATGGTGAGCTACTGGCATATCCAGTTTTCTTATGAGTATCTTCTACGCTGCAGATTCCTTTCTTAAATTATCACATCAATTCTACTGGCTTACTCTTTCCGCCACATTAGATTGTAATGAATTTTATTTTGCAGGTACTCTTGCGGAGAAAGCACTACTTGCTGTAATGCCTCCTGAAGACAATTGTCCATACACTGTTCGTATCAATTCAGAAGTCATGGCCTCGGATGGATCAACATCAATGGCTTCTGTTTGTGCAGGTCATTTTATATCTTGTTTCATGAAATTTTACACACTCATTGCATGTAAATCTATTTACATCACTTGTGATGATTATTTCCATTATTAAGTCCCTTGAATAGCGTTATACTTTCCATTACGTAGGTAGCATGGCCTTGATGGATGCTGGCATTCCATTGAGGGAACATGTAGCTGGTTTGTCAGTGGGCCTTGTAAGTGAAACTGATCCTGCAACTGCTGAAATCACGGATTACAGAATATTAACTGATATCCTGGTAAGGCTTACCACTATCAAATTATATGTGTGTTTCTTCCTGAAGCTTGAAGGAGTCTGAGTCTCCAACGCTTTTTTTTACATTGTAATTAAAATTGATTCATTGAGAATTCCTGTAAGCTAAAGTTGAGAGTAACTCAATGACACCTCTGGATTAATATTAGATGATATGGCAACTCTTAAACCTATGTAATCTTGTGTTTTTAAGTTCTTTGTTATTTTCCTTGGATGTAGAATCAATGCTGTGAAACTCGTTTGATTTTTGCTCGTGTTGGAGGGCAAGTAAAGGTCATATTGCTTTTTCATGATATTATTTTTATTGACAGAGACAAAATTTCAATGAAAAATTCATTTATGAGGGCTGAAACTGGTATAAGATTAAGAGAGTTACAAGACTAGTTTAGTGTAGGTCCTGTAGGAGACTGTAGGAGGGATCATAAGCCAGAGTGGAAGTTTCCACATGTGCAAGAAAGTTTCCTTGGAAATCACTTATGTTGAATGTCTACATAGCATATGTTGAAACTGAAAATTCAGAGTGATGTGCATTACTTTAAATTCCAAATTTTTGGTATTCAACCAATTACGATCCTTCATGCTTTCTTCTATTTGAGATACAGTGTTAATGTAAACCTGAGTGCTTTATGCCAGTTTTGCATTCCTGAATGATCCTTTAAATGTTAATATGAGATTGTTTATTTGTTTTCATTTCTTTATTATGATTAAAGGGTTTGGAGGATCATCTGGGAGATATGGACTTCAAAATTGCTGGAACTCGAAATGGAGTTACAGCAATTCAGTTGGATATAAAACCTGCAGGAATCCCTTTGGATATAATATGTGAGTCTTTAGAGCCTGCACGTCAAGGTCGCATTCAAATCCTTGACCATATGGAGCAAGAGATAAATGTACCACGCACTCAGGATGGCAGAAACTCTCCACGGATATGTAAGTATCAATTGTACATCTCTTCTTTTTTATGAGATGAGCTACTGCCAAGCTTACTTTAAGTTTCAACAATCTCCTTATTTGGTTTTATCATTGAATGAGGGTGTTTCTCTTCTTTCCTTCCTTTTCCCTTTCCTTTTTCAATTGTTTGGAAGTCATTTGTTCCATTTGCCCTCCTTTTCAAAACTTAATCTATCTCTCCTGTATTAGTGAACTTGAAGTACAACAATGATGCAATCCGTCGCTTGATTGGTCCTCTCGGTGCTCTAAAGAGAAAGATCGAAGAAGAAACAGGTATTTATTTGTTCTTCTAGTTCCATGTGAAGACATTTATGAGCATGTGAGTATGTGTTGCTTTTTGCTACCAATTAGGCTTATTGCAATGATGTAGGATTTAATAGTGTCTATTACATTCAATTTTTTCATTGATAATTGAAACGAGCAATCACATGACATGCATTGCTGAATACGTTTCTATTTTTGTACTTATTTTAAGAAATTGGTGTTCTTTTATGCAATTGTGATATACTTTCTGTGAACGGTGTTAATATTTCATCCTCGCATCTACTTCTTGGCATTTATGGCGGACGCACAGTTTATCTTAGTGTGTAAAGCATATCTTACTATGAAATTAATAAACTACTTGTACAGCCCTTCAACCCTGAAATAAAATCTTTTGAGGAATTCCTTTAATAATTTTCTGCATTTAGCCCTTGACCCTGGTTAGTAATTTATTTCTTCTACAATTTCCTGCATCTACAGGTGGAAGGATTTCTGTGAATGACGGTTCCGTTACTGTAGTGGCTAAAAACCAATCCGTGATGGATAAAGTGATGGAAAAGGTAATTACTTTGCACTACTTGCACATTGTTAGTTATGTGCCATTGTTCCTTTCGTATTACGTTACATCTGACAAATTGTTGCCTCATTCTCACCTGAATTTGTAATTCCATTGCCATTTGATTTCTAAGGCTTGGTATCAGCAAGATATTTTCATACATTTACTTAGTGGGCCTCATAGATTGATCTTCAAACTTTTTATTTCAGATTGAGTTCATAGTGGGTCGTGAGATTGAGAAGGGAGGTGTTTATAAAGGTATTGTATCTTCAATTAAGGAATATGGCGCCTTTGTGGAGTTCAATGGAGGCCAACAAGGTCTCCTTCACGTTTCCGAATTATCACATGAACCGGTTTGTGAATCTTTATTACTTATTATGGTTTTGCTCCTCTCTTATGAGTAGGTTTCTATGGTTGTTTTTTGTTATGCGTATAAGATGTATTTATTTCTGTCAGGTAACCCGAATTTCCGATGTGCTATCAGTAGGCCAAGTAGTAAATGTGATGTGCATTGGCCTAGACGTGCGTGGTAATATCAATTTATCACTGAAGGCCACTTTACCTAAATTAAAATCAAAATCAAATTCAAAAGCATTTGCTGCACCTGTGCAACAAACACCTGAAGTCCAGAAGCCTGTTAACAATGTGAAACCGGAGCAAGAAAATGAAGATTATGAGTCTGCGGGAGCTGGGGAAAGCTTATCGGCGATTGTGATTCGAAGTGCTGCTGAGTGTGATGAGGCAGACAACTCTTCTGGTCCGAAAAAGTCTTCTAAAGGTAGCAGTTATACTCTAAAAAATCTTTTCCCATGTTAACATTAATATCCTTAATCCATAACATGATATAAAATGTTTAAATCTACAGCTAAGGCTCCTTTAAATGCAAAGAAATTGAAAATTGGAATGGAAGTGAACGCCAAGGTTCACCAAATTCGTGCTCGTGGACTAGTCCTTGATTGTGGAGGTGATCTCCGTGGGATGTACCGGTTTGAGGTAAATGGCAATCTTATCTCATGTGGTCCTTCAGTTGGGAATTTTAGGCTTCTGTAGTATTATATATTTCTGTTTTTCAAGTCTCTTAGGAATTATCCCATTTACCTTAAAAGTAAAATTAACTCGAGCGAGACGACTTTGGTCCAAATTTGTTATGCCGATTGCTTTTTCCCAGCCTGGAGCTGATGGTCTGAAAATTATAGGAAGTAATAAGAATTTTCTGCTGTAATTTATCATTAATCTATTGAACTTTATCTCTCTATCTTGCAGGCTGGTTCCAAAAGAAAGTTTGTGATTGGTCAGAAGCTGCGAGTAAAGTGCGTCAGTTTCTCCAGCAAAGGAATACCAGTGATGTCATTGGTGTAGGAGTAGGAATCGTCACTCAGAATACGAGGTTTGGCAACTCACTTAGATTTTTTTACATAAAATACGACTCTCCCAAAGCTTCGCAACATCTATATACCATCAGAACGGGGATTTTTTTATGAACTTGCATGCACGAAAGATGGTAACACAAGGTGGGTTACAATGTTTTCTTAGAAGAAATGGTCTGATAGGAAATATGATGGGCAACTTGATCAAGTAAGATGACTAACGGATAGAGCAACGATTTTGAGTAGGTAGGTAAGTGATGGGTGTAAAAGCAGTGTAAATTTAGGTTTCCCTTAGTCGCGGTAATACGGTGTTCTTGAAATGTTTCTTCATCATCATGTACATTTTAGTAGCTCATTTTTTATTACATTATGAGACTGGATTTTATCTGCAAAGGTATCACTAGACGTAAAAACAATAAACTTTGTAGTTTGCTTGTCATTTTCTGTGGGCAATTGCGATAATATTTAAAATATACCGAGCACTTGTTCTTACAGATGGAATACGAGATGAAATATAATTATGAAATAGAGAAGTTTGGTGGATTAATAACTATGTAGTGGAGTTTGGTCAATTAAGTTGGGTGTTTGATTTGTGTGTTTTTTGAATTATGAATTAAAGATGTCAATAGAATTGAGTTTGGAGTCGGGAATTTTGACATGAGACGGTTTCACGCTGAATGCTAATGCTGGCCTTGTTTGGGTATTTTTTTGAGTGAGTATTTTCTCTCTTATTGAATGGAAAATGCGGATGGGTTTAATTATTGGGGGCAAATTACAAAAGACGATCACTTTTATTATAATTTCTTCGCGCAATTCTTATATGTACGTGGGACCTGATGAATTGTACGTGGTAAATTTTCAAAATACTTATTATCAGAACTCTTGAATTTAGAAATAATATATTTTTCGACTCAAAACTAATGCCTTATACAAATATTCCCCCAAAAAAGTCTTACTAATAATATGTAGGGGTGAAAGTTATGGAAAGCGGGTTTTCAGGTTACTCATACTCTCCGTATTCGGTCGGGTATTGGGTATCCAATATACATAATTTGCAGGTATTGGATAGGTATGGATATGAGATTTTTAGAAAATATCCTAACGGATATACCCGCTAGGGTATCGAGTTACCGGTCAAACACCTGATCAATAATATACAATTATTTATTATATATAATTACTAATTTTATACTATAAATTATAAATATATTCACAATATATAACTCTAAACATAACTTATGAATAATATATATTCATAATAACTTATTTGTTGAACTTAAATGTTTAAATTACGTTTAGTATTGATTTGTTGTTGTCGTCTAGTTGTTGCTATATAGTTGGTTATTACTTTGTCGTTGAAAATTATCGAAAAATTGAGCGGGTGAAAAATTACCATATTTTTGTCTTTTTTTTTTATTTGCTAAATGGGTACACTGAGTACCCTATATCCGGCCGGGTATAGGGTACCCGTTCGGCTAAAATGGAAAGGGTATGAATATTTATTTTTTGCTTATTTGAGTACGAGTACCAGCAAATACGGGTATGGATATCTACGGGTACCCGTTTATCCAGCCTACAAATATGGGTCTTTAAATCTAGTATGTAAACATATTTGCCACATGCCACTCTTTAAAACATATTCCTTCCGCCCCTATTTAGGGGTATCATGTTGTCAAATTTATCATATTATCTTTAATTATTGTATTGAAAGTTGAACAAATAATTATTTATTTATTTATTTTTGCATAGAGAACAATGACCAAACTTATTCTCAAAAAAAAAAAAAAAAAAAAAAGAGAGAAATAGAAAATATTGGCGAAACAGAAAATTCAATATCATTATTTATAGAATTATAAAATATGACACTTAGGAAAAAAGTTTGAGATTGAAAAGTTTTATCCAAAGCATGTGTATATTTCTAATATTTTTAAGGGTAATGATGGTCGGCCACACGGTGGCCAGCCACACGCGTCAGAAAAGGAAAGTTGACTCTAAAAATGGAAATAATCATATTTTTCCCCTAGGATTTATGCTTCCTAATTGGGGTGTATTTCCATTTTCAAAACTTATATTACTATTTTTAGCTTGTGTGGTCGGCCACAGTGTGGCCAAATATCACTACCCTTTACATCAGTTCAAGAAAATTGACATCATTAATGTAGTTCCTGTCTATTACAAGCTTCAAACAAGTTCGATCTTATTATTATTGTATGTTAAAGAACTAAATGTCCCCCACATGCATCAATCATGAACCCTTTACATCAGTTCTTTTCCGAAACAAAAACATTAATTCTAGATTTACTACTTTGTAGATTTAAATTATATTCTTCTTATTCTTATCGTCTCCCAAATTTTTAATCTTGAGACTTCAGTGGTAATCAAATTCCGCGACAACTATGGATTAAGTCGTCCACTCTAATTTTGACTTTTTTTTTTTTCGATGAAAAACCCCAGTGTTGACTTGAGAAGTACATATGTTGACATTGTTTCTCTCACTCTCTCAAATATATACTCTCCGTCACACTGCGCATGTCTACTTTTTTTTTTAACACCGAGATTAAGATTAGAATAAAAATATGGAAAATAGATGGGTCTCAATCTCACCACTTTTAAAGAGTTAAAACATGTTTGATACTCCCTTCATTCCATGTTAGTGTGGCGTGTGTTTAATTTGTTGTGAGTATAAAATATTAGAAACACCACACTAACTAGAGACGGTAAAGTAGTTTTTTAGCACGAATGTTAGGAATAGAAATTTAAAAAAATAAAAAATGAATAGATCCCCGCAACTTTTAGAAAGTTAAATATTTCATCTTTAAGTATAAGACATTTTTAATAAGACACCTTAAAAAAAATGGGACATGTTTAAGGGGTCGGAGGAAAGTATTTGAAAGAGTTGGAAAATGTTGAAATTATTTCCATGTGTATAGCCGTTTATATTGATTACTATATTTTTTTGCCCAACTGCGCTGTCGTAAGAGTTGTTGATTGAGTGTTGTCTTCTTTACCAACCCACCGAAAGCAAAAAATTAATCCTTTTCTTTTTTATTCATACCTTGAAGGTTTCTTTTCTCTCTCTCTCTCGCTCCAAAATCAGCCTTCAATAGTTTATAAATGGGCTAAATTCTCTAGTGTCAGCTTTCTACAAGCTGGCAATGTTATGCAACACGTATGAATAATAAAAGGTACTATGATAAATTAACTTACTTCGACATTGATCTACTGATGAAATAAATTCTTTTATTCTCAAATGTCACAAATTTAATCTTACCTTACTCATAATTTGTAAGTCATGATTTCTTAGTACAATTGACAAAGAGCACCCAATATGTATTTCAAATGGCAACTGAATCGTTAAAAAGAGACTAGATGGCTTAAGTTTCATTTGTAGTTGCTTAGTTTTTTCTTTCTCCTCAAAATTCATACGTATATTTTCATTAATTTATATATTTGTCAATAATATTACAATAATCAATAATAAATGTATATATTGAATAACACGCAGTTACCGATTTATTTTATATTCATTTAAAATTATGGCGATCCTCGCACAAGCTTCGCGTGGATTACGTGAAAAGGACAGCAGTAGACAGCACCTTATATTATTTGGAACTTCTTCCATCTATAATTTTGTCAACAAATTTTGGTACACTGATTATTATTTTCGTCATTAGACTGCTGTAATTCACATATATAAACAAGACAAACTAAACTTATTTATTTATTTTTTTATTTTTCCTACTTGGAGACAAGACAACCGAAAAGTCCTATTTCTGTTGTAATTAAAAAAGAAAGGAAGAGAAGAAAAACGGGTCACCCAATTTCTAATTGTTCAATTTACCCCGTCTCTAGAGTTTCTTGAAGTTTTAGTTTTAATTAAAGAGCATGTACAGTGATAAATAAATTAAACTAATTAATACTCCGAATAAAAATTCCTATCATCAATCTTCCCGTAGATAATCTAACTGGTTATTAATTAATCAATTTATTATGCTAATTGATCAACTATAGAAGTTGTTAATCAGTCATTGTACATTAATTAGCTTCTACTTTCTAGTATGATCTTGATCTATTATTAATAAAGCATCCAGCCCAATTTCAATAACATATTGATAATGGTCTAAATTTGAAACTTTGATTCGATTTCGACTTATAGGGAAACTGTCGCACAATACTCTCTCAACAACGTGAGCAGTAGAACTTGTTCATTCCTTCTCAAGTTTCGTGAAAGGATATTATTCCGAAATTTTCATCAAAGGGACGTCATGACAAATTATATTATACTAATATAAACATAATTTAAAAAGATAAATCTTAGACTAATCCACATGAAACGATGAATAAAAATTTTGACCAAGTCTTTTGGCGACATTCAAATGGTACTAGATCTTCTCTATGAACAGAGAGGCCTCGGGTTCAAGTTCTACGGCTTCTCTTTTTCATGTGAAAAAATAAATAAAAAAAAATCAAAGGAAACATGCAACCTTGCCAATTAGGCCTAATTCAATTAGTTGGCTGAGATACCACAAGTCTCTTCTTAATGAGAAGTCTTGGGTTAAATCCTGCTTGCAAGCGGTGTAATTTATTTCCACCTTATGGTAGAGTAATTGTCCCACCCTACGTGGTGGTGTAATGGTCCTACATTGTGGCGTAGAGGTTCCACCTATATGAAAGTGTAGTTGTTTATTTGATTATATTAGTATATACCTCATTGTAATTCACTAAAAAAAAAAAAAAAACATGCAACCTTAAATTTGGTAGTTATTTCTACCTTATACGATTTCTACCACACGTTCCTAAATTTTATTGTCACGTATTTGGTGATTTGAAAGTTCGGAAATTACAATTTTTAATAATAAGATATTGTAATTATCATATGTAATGTTTTTATAAATACATATTTGTTGGGAAAATTATTAAGATTTTGATTTATACTAAAATCCAATTGATCACAACTGAGTAGATATGCCTTAATGTCTTTTTAGTTAGAGCTCACTGTTTGAGCGTAAGAATTTAATCTTTATAGGATCGAACTGAAGAGCTGACTGAAGACCAAGTCAGACTGATCAAGTCAGAAGACGACACAATTGACTGCGGAACTTGACCTATACAGTTAATTGCTTTACTGTGCTCGGAACCGTAGAAGTCGCAAGAAAGAAGAAGTCTAAAGAGAAGAATTGAACTTGAATTTGAATTCAAGTCGTACAAAATCATGTGCATGAAGACAAGCTGGAACTTTCCTTGCTTGGACCGACAGTGAAGATATGCTAAAAAGCAAGCACACAGTTACCATTTTAGGAAAGTTTGCAGAGTAGGTGAAGAGCTCATCCCTTTCATGGCAGAGATCAAACGACTTTTTCCAACGGCTAGTTCGACATCTCCGCCTATAAATATAGGCCCTCATTCAAAGTGAAGATTACTAAAACCATTGCGAGAAAACTCCCTACAAGATCGAAGCATTCAAGCAAGAAGAAACACTCTCAAGCTTTCCACTAGCTCTTTTAGAAGAATCTCTCTTTGTTCGAGTCTTTTCATTTCAGTCTTATTTTTTAAGCTTCCTCACTCTTCAAGAGTTAGAGTTTGCAGCCTTAGAATAGCAAAACCTCCACATCTTGTGTTGTAGGTTTATTAGTTGGAAAAACAACCCCCAGCCTCTTTTCTAGGACCATTTGAACCTGTAATCATAGCATAGGTCTTGTCCAAACTCGTAATTGGACTCTAGGTCTTGTTCGAAACCATAATCGAACTGTATAGGCTGTTTGGTGCCCGTAAACCAAATTCAACGTTTGGTTAGTACGCGTAAACTATCCCGGTGGATTACCAACACCTTAAGTTGGTTGTGGACGTAGGAATTCATCTCTGAACCACGTAAAAACAACTGGATTTTTACTTTATGAATTAAAGTTATTGTTTGATTTTCTAACCGAACTAACTGCATATATAAACAATTCTTCAAACTACATTAAGTGTTGTGATCTGACCTTCGCCCCAAAAGGTTTTCAGTCAAACGAGTTAAATGTAATTTCCACAACATTCCGCACAACACTCAAAACCTCAGTTCACTTAGTACAATTGACCCTCAATCCAAGAAGTCAACTGTATCGTGAACTGTGCGATTGCTCCGACTAAGTTTCACAGTTGTCGAGCTAACTGAATAATTAAGTAGTTTTAAAGTGTAAAAAGCTATACTGATATATTTCCACCCATACACCAGAAAATTCGTTACCGAGAACATCAAAATTTGTTAATCGAGATGTCTTTAATGAATAATGAGGCAGTCCTAGAATCTAACTACTATCGGATCAATGCAAACATGGATGCAATATAAATTGTGATTATATTAAAATTTCTCTTGAAATTAATTATGTTCCATTATTCTTATGGCATGAGAAAACGAGTTGCTCCGCACCTAGAGGTTTACCGTTTACATGGTTAAGTTTTTAGTGTGAGTTCTATGTAGTTAGCATTAGCGATATAACAATTGCAAATTTTTCTTGACTATAAAAAAAGGACTGGTGCGAGAGATTGATGATTTGCTTCTATCAACCAAATATTCTTAACTTTGACTGGAGTGATGACCGACCCCATTTTAGAATGTTCTATCGGTTTTTACATACTTCTTTTTTTTTTTTTGTTAGGTTGACTATAAAAATGACAACCATCACAATGTGTTATCTCCGAAATAATTTGTTAAGAAGTCGAAGGATTTAATATATAAATAAAGAAGGCATTGCCTCAATTTTAATACGGCATCTATAAATATTTCGCACAACTTACGAAATATTATGAGGAAAAGCACTTAAAAGTTAATTAAAATTGCTAGAGATGTGGATATGAAGAATATGAAAAGAGTTTAATCATGACCCCAACTTTAATGTTTTCTCAAGGCAATATTCATAGTGTTTTAAATTTGCTTATATATCAGTACTTGTTTTCATCATATTCGAAAAATAAGAAAAATAAAGTACAACTTTTTGGTTTTGGGGTTCATATTCAAAAGTCAAACCATTCAATTAGTTCGAAAAAAAAAATAAGGAAGAGAAATATATTTTCTTCTCTTTATTCTTTTTATATATCTGAATCGCTGATTGGTAGGTTCCAAACTCGATCTAAGTTATCTAACTTTGACTAATATGCAACCTCCAAATAAAGAAAAAAATCGTGCGGACAAAATATTGGTACAAAAGCAGTATTTAGTTTATATTTTTGGGATATTAATTAATTGTTAGTGGACTGAATTAATGATTCAATAAAAGACGAGAGTCAAACTTAAAATATTTTTTAGTGGATCGATGCTGAAGTTGAGAGATTAAACAATTTAACTTTGTCTTTAAACGAACGTAGTTGATTATGACTCAACAAGAAAAATGTCCATTTTTGACTGTGAAAATGAATTTTCAAATTACAGAAATATACTATTTTCCACCAAAACTCCTGTCCAAACTTTCACAGAAACTGAATTAAGTTCATTATTTGCATCTTCTAAAAAAAATGACATTATTGATGTCTGATGATGCACATTTAATAGCACAAGTCTAGTGTGACTAAGAGCACTTTAGTTAAACCTAGATTGAAGCACTGGGAAGCGTGATTTTAATGATTGGTGGTATTTAGTTAGACATAGGTTGATTTTTCCACTACAATGAGGTTGAGTAAGACCTAGGTCTAAGCACTGTGAAGCGTAATTTTAATGATTGAATAGATTTTATTTTGTTGTTTTTTTATTTGTAATAAATATTATAAAAATTATATTAATTAAATTTAGAAATTAATAAATGACATTTTTATTGAATTTAAAAAAACTAAAACATACACTAATTTAAAAAAAAATACAATAATTAAAAACTGCAACATTACAATAATTATTTAAAAAAAATTAGTACAACTACTCCTCCCAACCGAATTCTTTTGCAAGTTTGCGGCGAACATTTGCGTACCTCGCCTTTCGATCGGGACTCATATTCGACGTGTCCATGAGATAGACGCCCAACGCCCACTCCTCCCTCGATTGCTGGTTGAGGGATGACAACTCTTGTGCCGCCTGCTCCCGTAGCGCATTTTTGCCCTTCCTCCCCTTCTTCGCCGCTTTCACTCCTTGGGGTCGAACCTGCAGAGTGTTTGCATCGCTCGCGGATGTGGTGGATGCGGTGCCGCTAGGAGACGAAGTATACTCGCCGGATTCATTTATCTTCGTCCGCTTTGGAGCAGTTGTCTTCGTAGGGTTGGTGAAACTCGGGACATGCCTCAAGAGCTCCCACGCAGCCCTATACTGAAACGGTTTCCCGTACTTGGCGAGGAACAGATCGTGGGCCCTTTTGTACAGGTCGAGGTCGTTCTCCCCGCTTCCGAGCTCCCTTTCTTCTTGGATATAGATGCCGGCGAAGTGCTGGATCTCTTTCTTGGGCCGGCCCCATGCGCTCTTCGTCGCACTCTTTTCTCTTGGGTAGGCGGGATACATGAACGCGTTGAACTGGGTCATTATTTTGTCCCAGAACGCGTTTGATGTTTGATAGTTGCTGGTGATCGCGTCCATCCCGTAGTCAATGTATAACTTTGCGAGGTATTCAATCTCACCGGCCGAGTAGTTAGGACCTCGAAGTGGCTTATTTGGCTCGTCGGATGAGGCCGCGGCAGCTTTCCCCTTGCGGCGTGGCCTTCACCTTCCCTTGGCTGGAGAAGTGGCCGTGCTTGAGGTCGCGATAGCTTTCCCCTTGAGGCGGGGTGAGGGCGGTGGTGTTTGCTCACGTTCGTCCGATTCCTCTTCGTGGGAGTCGCCGTACGCCTCTTCCTCTTCCTCTTCCTCCACCTCAACATGGTCGTCGTCGTCGTTGAGGTTGAATCGTCTGAGTCGAGCCGTACCCGCTGGCGGCTGCGAGAATTAGGAGTACTCGGATGTCGCCCGTACTTGAGAGAACCCCGACGATTGCGAGAACCCCGGCGTAGGCGAGAAGCTTAACGACTGCGAGAAGCCTGGTGCAGGCGAGAAGCCCGGCGACTGCGAGAAGCCGTAAGACGGAGGAACTTGAGAGAAACCAGGCATCTGTGAGAATCCAGGCGACGGGGGGAATTGGCCGTACCCCTGCGGCTGTGAGAACGGTGAGTACCCAGTCGCCGGAGGGAATTGGGAGAAACCCGACGACGGGGGAAATTGGGAGAAGCCCGACGTGTGCGAAAAAGTTGCAAACCCTGCAGGGGCCGAGTATTGCCCGAAACCGGAAGAAGAGGAAAATTGGGAGGTTGGATTCGCCGGATTGGAGATTGGTTCGGTGGGATTGAACCAAAAGTTTGCGAGTACCACGAATTGAATCCCTCTTCAGCCATTTTTTTGCACAAAAAAAATTGAAAGAATGAATTTTTTTTGGGAGAAGAATGGATGGAGAAATTAGGTTGTGTGAAGAATGAATGGGATGAAGGGGTATATATAGGGAAAAAATGGGATATAGACGTTGGAGATGGAAATGTATACGTTGGAGAGAAAGAAAATTTTTTGTTGTTTTTTAATTTTTTAACGAAAAAATGCAAAAAAAAAAAAAAGGGATCAATGGGGACACGACAAGTGTCCCCATATTGCATCATCGTGGAGTCGAGCGGTGTGTCGAAATTCCAACACCGCCATCGACATAGCGCTCGACATAGGGGGGTGTCGAGTGCCCACTATGGGATCGACACGGGGTGTGTCGAGTGGGGGGGGGGGGGGGGTGTGTCGATCCACTCGACACCACCCTTCGACACCCCCTTCGACATGCCGTAGTAAGTGCTCTAAGTATATTTCATGATTGCAAAATTAAATACACGAGAATTAGCCAACATATTACTGTATTGGGTTAAAATTATTGGAGTACTATTGAAGTACAATCTACAATTCCATAATCTAATGTTCTCCATATTAATTTTTGGTCGAATCTTGAAAAATTATTACAGTATTTGAGATCTGATTGACTTTCCCCACAAAAATTTTAGATAATTTGAGTGACAAATCATTTTCACTTTTTATGTATCGACCAATTTTTCTTTGTTGAAACCATCTACCAATTTTCTAAAAACGTCTAAAAAAATACGAACATTATCTTTAACCAATATAAGGAATTTTGATGCTTTCCTATTTAAAGTCTAACATGAGGATTTACGTGTATATATATCAACGTATTATGCTATTCAATACTCCATTTAAGACGTTTGATCTTAATTCAATAAATATAATAAATTAATTCGAAATTTTAGTAAAGTGAATTTATATGGCAAATTGGTAAAGACAAATAAATAAAACTCACAAAAATTCACTTGCATAATAATGCACTCAATTCATTTAAGCCTACGTTTGCTTTCTCTAGTTGACTTTTTATAACGATATTAGAATGTACTCCTACACATAATAAAAACGACATCATAATAATAATAAAAAAAATCAATAAAATACAAAATATATTAATAAAGACGAAACTCCACAAAATCGTGTGTTATATTTTCACAATCAATTTCTGAGCAACAACACTCGTAATACCATAAATTATTTTAATTCAAAACTTGCTATATAGAATAACAATATCTAACTTTTTTTAATTTAGGTTAGTCCTCAATACAAATACTTATGTTATTATTATTATTCATATAATAAATGGTCTAATATTTATATAATTCATTTCTTTAATTATTATTTTTAACAGTTAACACTAGTTCGAATACGATGGAGAGAGCAGCATATATGCTGTTGGGAATAATAAATTATCGGCCATGACACGTATATATAATTACAAATGTACAACTTTATTGAATAAATGCGTTCATTTTATGACAGTGAGAAGGAGAACTCAAACTATTCAACTACCGATCACTCTTTTAACTCTTCATCAACTCCACAATCATCAATGAAAATATTAAACCACAACACCAGCTAGCTGCTTTCTCTCTCTACAACTTCTAAAAATCCCAACACAATTCTCCTAAATTCTAACCTCACAGATTTCCTTACATGCATTTACCATGGATTCTCATCTTCCTCACCATCCATCTCCTCCCTCTCTCCCTCTCCGACCCGCGAATTTCCGAGGCCGGCCTCTTCTGCAGCCTCGAGCGGCCGCCGGCGAACGCCAGCGCCACCTACATCCCGCTCTTCGTCAGCGGGATGGAGGTCCTATCGCAGCGCGTCACCGCCGACGACTGGGGCAACTACGCCGTCAACTCCACCAACATCTCGATATATAGCTTGGCGCAGTGCCACGGCGATCTGTCGCACGACGACTGTCTCCAGTGCTACGCCGCCAGCCGCACGCGCCTCCCGCGCTGCCTCCCCGCCTCCGGCGGCCGGATTTTCCTCGACGGCTGCTTCCTCCGCTACGACAGTTACGCGTTCTTCAACGAGAGCGTCGATCCTGTTTGGGACACGGTGAACTGCAACAGCACGGCGCCGAATTCGACGCTGTCGCAGGCGGAGTTCAGGAGGAACGTGGCGGAGCTGATCGACAATGTTACGGCCGGCGCCGCGGGGGGCGGGAGATTCACGGTGGAGGGGAGTGGAAGCGTGTTTGGATTGGGGGAATGTTGGAACACCGTGGGCCCCGAGGGGTGTAGGGCGTGTTTGGCGAAGGCTAATAGAGAAATTAGGAAATGTTTGCCGAGCAGCGAAGGTAGAGCGTTGAATGCTGGCTGTTATTTGCGATATTCTACGCAGAAATTCTTCTCGAATCAGTCGAATGGATCGCATCATGATTCTGGTGAGTTGTTCTTAGCTTATATAACTCGAATAATTCAGATGGTGAAGTGTTTGTGTGTGTTTTTACCGTTTTTTATGTTTGGAATCTTGCTCAATATCGGTTGGCATTTTGTTTAAGATGATTATGGAATTGAATTGAATGTTATTTACTTCTATTATGTCTGAATATTTGTTTTGATTTTGTTCCAGATGATGATTCTGGAGTTTTATGTGTGTTTTAGCGTTGTTTATTTTGTCTCACTGTGTTTATGTCAAAATTCGTTTTCTTTGATTCTCTGATCTGGAGTTGACTAGTATTTTTATTCAAATTCTGTCAACTTTTGATCAATTGTTTTAATTTATTACTAACATGAGGATCTGAGAATGAATCTTGTCCATGTTTGGCGGCTTCGATGATTTCTTGAATGCTGGTGTTGCAAAGTGATTTTCATTTTTCTTCAATTATATGATGACAAATGTTGATTCCATTGAATATAAACGGTTAATTCATAGTTTGATTCTGAGAATTTCAGGTGTTTCTAGAAGAGGTGTGATTGTTGCTATTGCTTTGTCTGTGGTTGCCTTCTGTATGCTCTGCATCTTCGCTGGCCATGCTGCCTATCGAAGATGGGAGACACGAAAACAAGGTATTTCACGTGATATAGTTAGAACACGACGTGTTTTGATTTTTTGAAGTGAAATAGTTTTTTGATATCTTTCAATTTGATTCAATGCAGAGCGTTATAACCTTGGCAAGATTTCGATTTCCTACAACAGGTCGAGTTTGAACTACAAATACGAAACTCTAGAGAAGGCGACAAACTATTTTGATCCTTCGAGGAAATTAGGCCAAGGAGGCGCAGGCTCTGTATTCAGAGGCACCCTCCCAAACGGGAAGACCGTGGCTGTGAAGAGACTGTTCTTCAGCACGAGGCAGTGGGTGGACGAGTTCTTCAACGAGGTGAATCTTATCAGTGGAATCGAGCACAAGAATCTTGTGAAGCTTCTCGGCTGCAGCATTGAAGGCCCGGAAAGCCTTCTCGTTTATGAATTCGTGCCTAACCAGAGTCTTGAAGTTTGCCTCTTCGGTGCGTATAGTTGATCTTGATCGGGTTCAGATCTTGATGATGAGTTTGATTGGGTTAATAAGTTTGAGATCTGAGTGCAGATAAAAATAAGGCGAAAATCCTCAACTGGAAGGAGAGATACAACATTATAATTGGAACGGCTGAAGGGATCGCGTATCTTCATGGAGGTTCCGAGTTGAGGATCATCCACAGAGACATCAAGAGCAGCAATGTGCTTCTTGATGAGAATCTTGATGCCAAGATAGCCGATTTCGGACTAGCTCGAAATTTTGCAGCTGATAAAACTCATCTTAGCACAGGAATTGCAGGCACATTGTGAGAAAAATTATTTAAATTTCCCAAATAGATACAATTTAGATCAGTTCGAAAGTAACCCTAATCTGAAGTTGTTGATTTGCAGAGGGTACATGGCGCCCGAGTACATAGTGAAAGGGCAGCTCACTGAGAAGGCCGATGTTTACAGTTATGGCGTTCTGGTTCTTGAAATCGTGTGTGGAAGGAAGAACAACGCCTTTATTGAGGACTCAGGATCGCTGCTACAAACAGTAATATATCCCTTATACTACTAGTACTAGTACATTTCAGGGTCGTTCACTATGATGATAGATCACTTTGACAATATAAATGGTCGAGTATGTGAGGGAGGGATTAGACTATCCAACATTCTGAAAGTATGTGATGGAATGGCCTACATATATCTATCAGTCTAAGCTATCATCACATGTTGATGGTATGATCATTTTCATTTTGTCGTCCTACTCTAGGTGTGGAAGCTGTACAAGACGGATAGACTGACAGAATCAGTGGATCCTGCATTGAAAGGTGACTTCCCACCGACGCAAGTTTCCAAAGTCTTGAAAATGGGGCTCCTGTGCGCTCAGGCATCCGTTGCTCAACGCCCCTCGATGGCAGCTGTTGTCCGAATGCTGACAGAGGAAAACTGTGAAATCCCAGAACCAAAGCAACCACCATTCTTGAACGCTACTGCCCTTTCAGCCTCCACTACTAGATCATCCTACAGTAACAACAGTTTTACCTCCAACACGGTTACACGCCCGGAGACGTCGTATCCCTCTACAGAATCATTCAGCATTCACAGCTCTGATGGCCAACAATCCAGAAGTGGGGAGATCAGGTTAAATTGAATTTCTCAAACAAACAAAAAATGAATTAATTACGTTTGCCTAAAGGCAATTCAAGAAGAGCCTATGAGTGGTTGTACCATGGTTGAATGTACAACTCTAAAAGAGTCGAAGCTTGTATGTATGCAGATTTTGATGGATTAGAAAGAAAAAAAAAATTATAGCTGCGTAGCAATTGAAATGTCATTTTCTTTGGTAGTTGGCATTTTAGGTCTAGATTAGAAAAATTGTTTTTCAAATTTTAATACTAATTAATAATAGAGTAGGAAATTTGGGCGGTTTGCCGGACCCCAATTTCGTTTCACAAGTTTTTGTGGTTATCACATTAAACTCAAGGATGTAGTATAAACTAGTAGTATAAATGAGTTGAGCCGAGCCAACCCGAATTTAATGGTTCGAATTTATTTAATTCTATTACATGAATTCGTATGTATAGTGTTTAGTTGTACTTGTTCAAGGTTGTGTAAATGTATGGAAATTGGATATCAATATATTAGAGCATCCACAACGGTCGTTGAGTAAGACCTAAGTTGAAGCGCTGGGAAGCGTGATTTTAATGATTGGTGGTGTTGAGTAAGATCTAAATTGATTTTTCCACTATGGTGATGTTGAGTAAGACCTAGGTTGAAGCGTCGGGAAGCGTGTTTTAATGATTGAATAGATTTTATTTTGTTGTTATTTTTTTTATTTGTAATAAATATTATAAAAAATTACTTAATTAAATTCAAAAATTAATAAATGACAATTTTATTGAATTTAAAAAAAAATACAATAACTAAATAAAATACAATAATTAAGAAAAAAAAAACACAACAACTACTCGCGGAGTGGACCGAAACGTGATCAAATCTCTTCAATCATATCGTCCATAAGGCAGTCATGGGCACGTGCATTCTGAATCCGAGCTTGTCTCTCAATATATTGCTGGAGTGGCACTGACATACCTTGATGGACCGGTGCCCTATTCACTTTTCTTTCACCCATTGCGCTCGATTCTGCATTGAATTCAGTTACTCTAGGTCCTTCATCTTCAATAATCATGTTATGCAGAATGATGCAGGCATACATGACGTCACATAAATGTTCTCGAAATCACATGCGAGCAAGGCCCTTTATGATTGCCCAACGAGCTTAGAGGACACCGGAAGTCCTTTCAACGTCTTTACGCGCAGTTTCTTGCATCCAAGCGAATCGCTGTCTCTTCGGATCTGTTGGCGCATTGAGTGTCTTCACGAAAGAGGCCCACTTCGAATAGATGCCATCGGCGAGATAATATTCCATGTGGTGCGGGCGGCCGTTTGCAGTGAATTCAGTTGACAGCGCTCTACCATTGAGGACGTCGCTGAAGAGGGGGGGGCTGATTGAGCACATTGATGTCGTTCAGAGAGCCGGCGACACCGAAAAAGCATGCCAAATCCACAAATCTTGGGAGGCGATTGCTTCAAGGATGAGTGTTGGATAACCCTTTCGTCCAGTGTACATTCCTCTCCAACCCGATGGACAATTCTTCCATTGCCAGTGCATACAGTCGATGCTTCCAAGCATCCCGGGAAAGCCGTGCGTCCTCTCGTGCAATGCAGTGATCCTGGTGATGTCAGCCTCGTTTGGCCGCCTCAAATAGTAATCGCCGAAAGCAGATTTGATGGCCCGACAGAAATTCTTGAGGATCTGTTTGCCCGTTGTATCTCCACAGTGCAGAAATTTGTCGTACTGATCGGCTGCTCCACTATTGGCGAGTTGCCTCAGAGCAACGGTGCACTTCACCCACACGTGAAACCGCAATCTTCCAGTGGCATCCGGGTGTTGCTGAAAAAAATGCTCCCGAGCCTCAAGAGTTTGAGCAATTCTCAAGAAGAAGCCCTTGTTCATTCGAAACCGCCGGCGGAAGACAACATCACCCCATATAGGGTGGTCGTCAAAATAATCTCGTCGTTGTTCGGTCTCCTCACGATTCCGGTGTAGGTACGTCCTCGTACCTGGTTCGTCGTCTGACGAATCAGACCCGACCGCTTGTTGGTAAAGCTCCATGGCTCGCTGAGCCAACTGGATACGTAGGCGGCGGCGCTCCTCCGCCTCTTCATGATTGTAACTCGCATCCGGCCAATTCATTATTTTTTTTTTCTTCCGAAAAAAAGAGTAAATTTGTATGAATGAATTGGTGTGGTGTGTGGTATGGATAAAGGAGTATATATAGTGAATTTGTGTGATGTAACCGTTGAAATCGCCGTTGGTTCACAAATAGCCGTTGCTGCCACATCGGAGTCGATATCAACCTACCCTTCGACCTACCCCAGGGCGATGAGGCCATAGCGGCGTCGATGCAGCCTGGGTCGAGCGAGGCTGTGTCGAGCGGCGCTTGACGCCGGCTTCGACCCAGGCGCTCGACGCCTGCTGTAAATGCTCTTAGTTAGTTTTGCGATAGTTTGTGTATTTAATTGTAATTGAAAATTCCAGAAATGTCAGTAAAATTGGAGTAATGATTCAATCTCGAACATATGATGGTCGATCCACCATCTAAACTTAGCCAAAAGGACATTATTATTGACAGCTCATTCTTTATTAATATTTCCAACTCTCAACTGTTGAGTTTTATTATACTCATCATTTATGAAAAGACATCTAATTAATGGCGCACGCAATATTCTTCTACTATCTGAGTCTGAGAGAACCAACAACGAAGACAGTTTTCGTTTCCTTTTATGATTATTAGATAGAATAGAATTGCAATTCAGTTACGAAATTAATTGACCCCAGAAAATATATATTAGTAGTTAGTACTAGTAGTAGCAGTATTTTCAAATTTCAGATGCCCAAATACGTTGCATGTGGGACAAGCAGGAGAAAGTTATTAGGGAAGCCAGATGGGATGGGACTTATATTTGGTCCCTGTGTCGATAACTTAGGTAGGTCACTAAAGGAAGCGTATATACGGTGAATCTAACAATAGCATCACTCTTTAACTAAACAAGACTAAAATCTACTTGCCAATATTATGGTTGCCGATTTATATACACATGTGACATGCCACACATCCAATTTCCAAAGTGTACAGAGTGGATAAACATATTTCTAATATGAGATGGACTTGGGAGCAACCGGTTGCACTCTATGCAACCGGTTTTGATCCGAAAACCCGACCCGACCCGAGGCCATACCCCCGACCCAACTTAGCAATTAAAAAACAAAAAAAATCTGCATTCATTTCTTCATCGCAATTTCTCGCAGCTCGACGGCGAAGAATTTTTCATCTCAAAGCTCGAGCTCCACGAGAGTAATCAAACAAGAAATTTCCATCATTACAGCTCAAATTTCGACACCTGGAGGTCGAAATCATCCAAAATATCTTCAGTTTTGTTCTTGAAATCGAAGCTGCAATAAGTCGTCGACAGTGGGCCTCCGAGAAAACAAAAATCTGCGAACAAATTCTGACCATTCAAGCTCAAATTCAAGCTGCCGGAGGTCGAAATCATTGAAGAAGTTTCATCCTTTCAGCAAATTCAACCAAAGAACATACAAATTGTACGAAATTTCAACCTAATTTGCTGATTTCAAATAATATACGTATGATTTTTTTGTTCAATAATTCATCCGAAATGGAATTGGGGGTTTTAATTTCAACCTAAAATTTACTAGATCCTAAAGCTATATTCATAGAAATATCGAAGCTGAGGTGAAATTAAATTATCACACTGTATCACTGTAAATGATACTTTTGTGCATTAGAATGATTACATTTCAAAATGGATGATTATTTGTAGCTTTCTTTGTTTCTGCAGTAGAAATTGAGATTTGTGAAAGAATGAAAATTGATAATGTGGATGAAAGAAATAACAATACAAACATTGTGGAAGCTCATTCATATATTGGAGATGGAGATGATGAAAGAATTGACAATACAAACATTGTGGAAGCTCATTCAAATGCTGGAGATGATGAATCAGGGAGTCTAAACAGTAAAGAAAGGGCTGAAAATGAATGTGGTAACATTCTAAAACACTTATCAATGCAAGCATGAGAAACTAACATGTTTATTTTTGATTGTGATGGTCCCGAAACGAGTTACTGGTGTATGAGGGGGGGGGGGGGAATACACTAGTTAGGATTTAAAAACTTAAACCTGAAAAATCACTTCAACTGAGTAAAAGATGACTCAGTTGGAATTTCACAGCTGAGTAAGCGACCTCAGCTGGAAGAGTGAGGCTGTGCGGAATGTGGTGGAAAAATAAACTCGTTAAAAGCAACTCACGCAAAACAGCTCGGTTGGTCAAGAACCAAAACAACTCGGTTGAAAATGTGCAAATGCGGTTTGTATGTCGGTTAGATTGATCAGATAAATATGCAAAAGCAACTGAATAAAAACAAACACAGACACACAGGATTTAACGTGGTTCGGGGATAATCCTCCTACGTCCACGGGGAGATGTGAATCCACACACCTCAGTCCAAGTTTTTCTGGACAGAACCACTCAGCTTACGCGGGCTGAGCAACCGTTAAGGATAAGTTTGCGGGTACTTATCGACCTTACAGCTTAGTTTCCGGGCACTAAACAGCCTATGTCAAGTTTGCGGGTACTTGACGACCTGACTACTCAATTGCAGGAAGAGTAAGATCCTAGCACACTTTTTAGGGTGTGAGAGTGGGTGGGATTTCCAACTATAGCTCGATCACGAATGAGAGCTGGATCTAAGGCTTGAATGAATAAATACTCAAACTAAGATCAAAGACAGATTTTCACTCTATGAACTCTCAGCTACTAATGTTCTATCACACTTGAACTCTCAGCTGCTGATGTTCTTAAAATAGGATTTTAGCAGATTTTTCTTTCGCTTGATTCTCTTGTGATTGCACTTTTCTCTCTTGCTTCAGTCTGTCTCGTATATCTCTCGAATGAGAGAATGCCTCTATTTATAGGCGGAGAGAATCAACTAGCCGTTGGAGGAGCAATTGATCTCTGATCGTTTGATAGCGATGGCTTGTCTCTCATCTCTGCAGACTTTCCCGATATGGCATCTGTGCTCTTCTGCATTCCATCTGAGACAACCTTGTGTTGGGCCAGATGGGGTAGTGACTGAACGGTCAAACCCTCATGTGACTTCCATTTGAAATTCAAATCTTAACCTTTCTGACAGTCAACCTCGGTTCGTCGGTTGAAAGTCTTGATCTTCATCTGAGTGGTCTTCAGCTGATGTTCTGAACTGTTGGACTCTCAGCTGACTTTGAACTTCAAGCAGTTAATCTTCTTGTTCAAGTTCTACAACTGAGGTTCTGAAACTGAACACTTAGTTGTCTTCCTTGTATTTACACAGTTGGGTTTGAACCCTCAGATGACTTTCCTTTTCATCTGATGTTCTCTTCCTTTCTACTGTTGCTCATCTGATGAACGCTCAGTTGGTTTCCTTCACAACCGATGTTCTGAAGACTTCCCCCTCATTCCATCTGAACATATGAACTCTCAGTTGTCCTTCATCATAACTGATGTTCTGTCTGAGTGATGCCTTGTTGCCATCTTTAGCTGGAGACCTGTAAAGATAAAATCTCAACTTTGCTCAAACAACGAGCCTAAATTCTAACATTAGGTTCTGGCAACATCTACTCGGTTGGGGTCAGTCGGTTTTGGAATTCATCAAAACTCATACTAATAAATTTCCCAACAGATTGGTTGATATTCATGATGGAGTTGGTTATTGTAGTGTTTTTATGTATATTTCTGTTTCCATTTTATACAGTTTTTGATCTTGAAAAGTAATAACTGCAGTGAATGAAAGTAAATGCTGGTCTTAACGAAAGTATAAATTGTGAGAATGTTATATGTTGTGCTATAAATTGAACTTAGTATAAAGTGGGATTTAGTGTTAGAAAATCAAACACAATATGCAATGTTGTTGGGTTGCAGGGTTGTTGGTTGATATTCATGATGGAGTTGGTTATTGTAGTGTTTTTATGTAAATTTCTGCTTCCATTTTATACAGTTTTTGATCTTGAAAAGTAATAATTGTAGTGAATGAAAGTAAATGTTGGTATTAACAAAAGTATAAATTGTGAGAATGTTATATGATGTGGTCTAAACTGAACTTAATATATGTAGTTGACCTTGATTGCATTTCTGGTTCTTTGATTGGTATAAAAAGAGAGAAAATTGAAGATATCTATGATTTGTACAGAAGACACTCTCTAAAAGTGGGATTTAGTGTTAGAAAATCAAACACAAGATGCAATGTTGTTGGGTTGTTGGTTTATAGAATGTTGGTTTGTGCATGTCAAGGACTTCGAAGTGCGAATGAATCTGCAAAGATAAAAACACATAAAACTAGGACAAATTGTAAAGTATGTTTGAAGATGGTATATATAGCTCGATTAGGTTACAGCCGCGCGCGGGGAGGAGGGGGGTCATTCCAACTCATACACATTCAACTTTTATTACTATCATCTCTCTATATTCCACTACATACGGCTACGGGCGCCACTCGGCTACGACTGTCATCCAGCTACGACCGCCACTCAGCTACAACTATCATCCGGCTATGCCTTATCCGCTACGGCTGATCCGGCTATGACGCTTACCCGGCTACGACATATCCAACCATAGTTGCTATTTGGATACAACCTTAATCCGACTACATCGACTTATATCCGCTAACACTTATAATACATCTTTCATCAATCATCCGGTCTCCATCTAACTACGCCAACTTATATCCGGCTACGTTTACTTATACATCAACATCGGCCTAGCTGGCTACGGCCACCTTCATCGACCTACGTTGATCCGACTTTCACACATTTCATCTTTTCTGCTTGTAGCCGGCTGCCATTCGGCTTGCATTCACCTTCCGCCTACGATCTACTATCCGTCCATGTACCACACAGGCTGTCATACGGCCTACGATCAATCCGACTCGCAAATTTCTCATACTCTCTCAAGAATTCTCTCAACTTCCACCGCCTTTGCAACTCGCTCTCACACACCGGATCTAGCCAACTTGGGTTACTCCTCCACCAGCTTGCCATTATTACTTACTCATTGTCACTGTTTTCACCCTCTGAACGCAGCCGGCAACTTGGTTTAGACATTTCTTCTAACCTACCTTTCTCTCTCAATCGTCATATTCATCATTTCTACTCGTTATTCGTTTACTAACTTGAGCGTCGGAGGCTCTACGGTTGACACCTGTAATACCCCAGATATTTCTTCCGTCGCTAAAATCAAAATTTAATTATTAATTAAGGCTTTGCACGCCTAAGTTAAGGATTTTCGATTCTAAGACTAATGGTGAAATCCGTTTCTGAAAATAAATTCCAGAAGTCGGTTGAACGACTACTGTATTAGGGTTTTCGCGTCCGATAAAATTTTTCGTTCGAAAACTCAGATCGAAAAATCGTCTGATTTTACATTCACTTTTTCTGTGATACGAGTCTGCTGGAGAAAGTCAGTTTTTATTATTTTTTCGGGCGAAATTTGGACTGTCTTATCCCGACTTTTCATCGGATTTCGGAAAACGAATTGTGCTTTCCGAGTAAGAGAATTATTTCTAATCTAGTAGTCGAATTAGATTTCGTCAAAAACGTAACCGTCTAAGAAAATAATTTCTCGATTTATATACGTCGTATTAGACCCGTAAAACGCGATATTTTGATAAAAAATATTAAGTCCAAACCGCCATTTACCCTATGACTCACCACCTTGTTAGATTTTTCTTACTTTATGTTATAATTATCAAACACCTCATCACATTTTCTCTCTTCTATCTCCCCTTCACTACCGCCACTCTTCTCTCTTCTCTCTCATCTCTCCCTCTTCCACCATTGTTGAAGTTCTTCAAGCTTTCAAAGCTCCACAAGTTATTCATCTTCCGATCGATCTTAGTTCCGAGTCCATAATCATTAAGGTAATGATCTAAGCTTCCATTCCAACCGAACAAAATTCATTTCCCTCAATATTGTTATTTTTGAAATTTTCATGAGGATGTAGGATGATGTTCTAAGATCAATACATGTTATTTCATGCCTAAGATTGGATTTCTATGGTTAGAATTCAATGAAAATCATCCTCCCTAATTCTATGAAATAACCGAAATTTATGTAAAAATTGTAGTGAAGATTTAGTTTGATTTTAGATGATTGATTTGTGGATTTGTGTTCTATATATTAGTAGATTGATGTGGGAATTAATTGGTAATTTTCTAAAAATAAAAGCAAAAATGTAAGAGAGGAAGAAGCAGGGATTCGATGTAGTAATTATTATGATTTGGATGATGTAATATGATTTATGAGATGTAGTAAGTGTGTAGATGAACATATAATTCAATTGGATTTTTCTAAAAATAAAATAGAAATCGTAAGAGACGAAGAACCGATGATAAGTTAAGATTCGATAATAATTTGAGTATATGGTTTTCGTATTGGTAAATCTTGGTAGTTGTTGAACGTAATTGGAAAGTTTGAGCGAATTCGGAGAATGTTAAAATTCTAGTAAGAGACGAAGAATCGTCGATAAGTTTAGTATGGATAATGATATAGGTTTATGGTTTGAATATTTGCTAATCTTAGTAGTTAATGAACGTAATTGGAAAATTTGAACGAATTCTAAGAAAGTTGAGTTTTTGTTAAGAGACGAGTAATCGAGCTTAATCGTTGCTAAGAAAGTCAAACGAGGAAACTAATTTGATATTAGTGTTTAATGTCGATAAATGAACAAGATTGTAGTTGACGATATTTCAATTCGAGAAATGAATATAGAAGTTAGAATATTGAAATCGAATTTGAATTGGAATTTGGTTTAGTAATTGGTTAGTTAAAAAGACGAGTAAATGCTCGTCGTTTGTTTAATCAAGAGACGTGAAGGTGTTCCCGATAAAGGAACACGTGTCTTAACTGTAATTTGTTAATATTTTCGTGAGTATAAAGGTGGTATAGCATTAGTCGAACCTAGGGCGTCGTGCGTCGAGATTACGAGCACCTAGGGTTTCACTTGGACTGTTTTGCGACCTTTTACGGAAACTGTCATAACTTTCTACCCGCTTAACAAAATTGAGATCCGTAAATTGGACAATAAACTAGACATCCGTAGCTTTCTTTTAGTACCAAATTCATCCCGTGTTTCACAGAAATCTGTTATGTATAAACTCCAGAGTTACTGCCTTGTGCAGAAATTTTCCGAAACCTATTTTTCTCAAGTTGAATTCTTTTTAACTTCGTTCCTTGTGAACTTCTAAGTCGTTATAAGTTATCGAATTCCGTTATTAACTGACCTATGTGTCGAGTAAGGAACCGAGTCAGTTTCTAAACGAGAATTGTTCGAGATAATCAAAAGAATGTAATTAAAGTGCAAAGGCCTAAAAGTATAAACCGAATTCGATTTTCTGTTTATTTTATCGTTGCGACGTTTACTAAAGTGTGATTATTTGCGATAAAAGGAGAAAGTCGAGGTCAAGGATAGGACGGAAGACCAAAGCCGGAAGCTCGTGTTTTAGTTCTGTAATCACCTAAGGTGGGCTTTTCTATATATCAAATCAAATGAGCGATGCTCGAAAATGTTTACTTATCGCTTTATAACTGTGTTTTAAAGTGATTATCAAGGCATGAAAATACTTTGTTTTATGTGAGTTCTCTTGTGCCTTTCTGAGTTAGCCAAAAGGGGTTAACTAATCGATCGGACCGCTGAGTTAACCAGAAAGGGTTTTCCAGGGTTTAAGTGTACACGGTAGCCGGTGTGTGTGGTACCCTGTTGAGGGGTAGCCAGCCACGCTGAATAGAACGTGCGCGGAAGAAGTATACTCTTCCTTGGCGTTGAAACAGAAGTTGGGCAAGTTTGAACGTAACATCTGTAAAGGCTTGGCCAAGATATATTGTGAAAAGTGAAAGAAAATGTTTAGTAGGCACGGGTATTTGATGAAAAACTCCGATGCGCTATTTATCGAGATGTTTGATTTAATCTATACTTATGATATGTTTTCGGCAATGTGCCCACTAAGTATGTTTATACTTAGCCCTGCATATGTTTTATAAATGTGCAGGTTGAGTGACGGGAGCGGAGGAGGTTGAGTAAAGAGTTGTAAATAGGATGAAGAACTGTGTGTCAAGCTTTACGCTTTCCACTGCCAATCTATTTCGTGTCTTTGTATAAACTTTTAATCTAAATCCTGTACTCTGAACTTAGTTAACTTTTGAGAACAACTTGTCGAGCGATCCTTCAAGGTCGACTCTCTTTCTTTTAATAAAGTCTGTTCATAGATATCAGTTGTTGTTTAATTATTGTGTTTATTTATCCTATTCCCCCTTCTTCCTCGCTTCTTTAATCCAATCCCTAGTCGCACCCCGGCTTTGCCGTCCCTCGGGATTTGGGGCTGTGACAGACACCCCCACTGGTGCTCAACCTATGGCTCTTACGTGTTTTTGTGTTGACAGGTTGCTAGTGTCTGACTGATCCAGATGTGCCTGACGTCATCATCAATTGTAGATCTAGCCTCTACAAAAAGTGGCAACCATTTCGTGGATGGAGGGAGTAATATTTTTGGGACTGTAAAATTTTACTCCCTCCAACCCCAAAAATTATGCATAGTTTTGGGGGCCACGAGTTTAAGAAAAATTCTGAAAAGTGAAGAAAAAATAAGTGTAAGTGGAGATGGATCTCACATTATAAGGGTAATAAGTGAAGAGTTATTTCCTAAAATAGACTATGCATAAATTTTAATTGTTGTTCGAGAATGCCACACCAGAGCTTTTGAATGTCATGAGAAAAGTTAGAAATGAAATTTGTTCTGATATAACTTGTAAATCTTAATCTATAAAAAGCAATGTAGGGGATAAATCCCACTACTCGGAAGTCGTGGATGGTGTGAATGACAGAACACAAGCAACCTGTCACAAATAACATACGTAAGAGCCCGACGGAATACCGGTGAGGGTGTCGGCCGAAGGACCTCTGACGCTCAAGTAAGTTAATCGGAATATCCATAGTAAATTGATATAAATGTAAAGTAAATGATAATAAGAGGGATAGTAGATCCTGGATATCCGAAGTGTCCTGGGAGTGATGAAATGGATGAGCAAATGAAAGAGCAATGAGATCTTGAATGTCCTGGACGTCCGGGATGTTAAGTAGGTGGCGATAGAGAGTTTTAACGTCAGGCCGGCAGATGATGCCGGAGTGGAGGGTATGTCGGATGAGTCTGACGATGTGGTGATAAAAATTATCAGAGTGATGGATGCGGATATGACAGAGAAAGAAGTAGAGAATTCGAGAGAGGGAGTGGAGTGCGAGTGATTGGATGTCCCCATATGACCTCCTATGTCTTGTATTTATAGGACGACTTTACCTGCTTAGGGTTTTCTCCACTCCAGACTCGTCTGCCTTATCCGCTAGCTCCACATCATAATTAGTTCCGATTCTCATGGAGGAGATAATCCCTTGACCAAGTCGGGTATTCACATGATAAACCCTAATGGTTAGTCGCGCTGACGTATCTGAGTAGTCTTGGATACCCCCGTATCCGGGTATGGGCTCCGTAAGCCTAATAACTATATTTATTTCGTATTGGGCTGACGTGTCTGGTATGTCCGGCTAAGCAGACTAAATAATAAATCCATCGGGCTTGTAAGTAGACGAAATTTGCCCCTTACAAGCAAACAATAACTAATTCTATTTTGCTAAGTTATCCTAGCTATCTTTCTAATTTTATGATATTGTTGGGACCTTATATTTATATAAGGAACTTCCGAAAATTATTATCTTATTAATTTATCGAAATTATTGATTACGCCCAAGGCCTAACTCGGGACCAGAGATAATTATTATTTTAGAGAAATTATTAATTAATCGAGTATTAATTTAAGGAGGTTCTAGTGTATTTTGTGAATGAAAACAAGGGAGTAATGTACCGTGCTAATTAATTTTCAATTTATAGTTTGTGTAATAACTGCATTAGTTTTAAAGTTTCTATCAAATTCATAAGTTTGCCCAATGATTGTGATAAGAAAGCAATTAATCTATGCATATAATAGGAAGACTTCACGTATACATATATATTCATAGATATTTTAATTAAAATCCTAGAATATATTAACTTCAATAATGTAGAATATTATAGATCATTTAAAAAGAAAAACATATATATAAATAGGCTGTAAACGAGCCAAACTTTTCGTGAGCTATTCGGAACTCGACTCGATAAAAGTTCGTTCGAGTTCGTTTAGAGAAGCTCGTTTACTAAACGAGCCGAGCTTGAGCATAATGGTATTCGACTCGTAAGCTCGTGAACAAGCTCGTTTAGTGATTAAGATTGAAAATATAAATTACTATCTAGTCGTGTCTTATATTTTTATACTCTAATAAGTACTAATTGTATTAATATTTAACTAACATTATTTGTTATGAGATAAAAAAAAATATACTCCCCCCGTCTCATTCAACTTGTCCCATTTTACCATTTTGGGTGTCCCGTTCAACTTGTCTCATTTCCTTTTAAGGAAATAATTAAGAAATCACTTTATTCACTTTATATCACTTCAACATCACTTTATGTCACTTCAGCACCACTTTATATCACTTTATCAATTAAAAAATACTTTATATTACTTTATTCACTACACTAAACACACTATTTATTATTTAATACTCTTATTCTTAATCTCCGTGCCGATCCCAAATGGGACAAGTTGAACGGGACGGAGGAAGTAGTTAATATATTATGTTATTGTGAATAAAATGATTAATTTTAAATTAAATTAATAGATAATTAAAATATAAAGCTAAATTTAGAAAGTTTGTTTAGGCTCGATTAAGTTCGCGAGCTTCGAAATATTCGATAAACTAAGCTCGAGACTCGACTCGATTATAAACGAGCCGAGCTTGAGCACGATAGTATTTGGCTCGACTCGATTTGAGTACATCCCTATATAAATGAGATTCATAATAAAATATACATTTCTACCATTAATATGGATCAATTAGAAGGGAAAAAAAAAGTAACATAAGGAAAACTACCTTTTAAAGATGATCGAGTAAGTTTTTGAATGGATCATTAAACTTCATTTGTCATGTTCGAATCGATATTAGAAAAGTAAGTCAAGTGTAATCAAATGAATATTTTTTTTCCTTTCAAAAAAAATTAATACTCCTCCATCCACAAAAATTACTTTTCAATATAAAAAATGAAGGGTATAATAATCCACCTTACACATCTACCTAATTTTTTTTAAATTTGTTCTTTTAACATGCGAATGCACGTAATCTCTATATGTTGATTTGCAGCTGAACATGGCGCCCGAGTATAACAGCTTAAAGTTTATTGTCTTCCAGAAAAGAACCCAACCCAAGAAATGATCTTACATATCGCAGATTGAGCAAAATTGCATTCACATAACTGCAAGAACATAACAACTAAGCATTTGGATTTCCTCGTGTCACTGCATAATTTAATTCAACACTTTTGAAGCTACTGAGATCAAAACCAAAATTATAAAATTCATGTTTAAATCTCCCAACTAAAAGATGCATATAGCCATAGGCATGAGAGATGCATAATATAAAGCTTTTATTCAACAAAATTTAAAGCTACTGAGATAAAGAAACGAAATTTAATGCTTAAATCTCCTAACCGAAAGATGCATATAGCCCATAGGCATCAAAGATTATTCCCAAAATTATTATACGAGCCAAGATTATGTGAATTAGTCTACTGGAGATCTTCTCTGACGACGGTGATCTCGCCCTTGTCGAGAAGATCATAGAACTCCTTAGTATTTCGTTGTTCCTTCCAATGGTGCATTTTCCAAAATCCTCCGGCCACCATGCCGAGGACGGCTCCGATCACTATCTCCTTTATAACACTTGGGCCCTTGTAAACTACATGACCAGCCATTTTCTTCTACGAAACCTAACCTAACATAATAGAAATTCATGTTGTTTTTGGATAAATAAAGAATACGCATGAGGAATGCAACCCATCCACGACTTGCATAATTCAGAAATTACAACTCAAGCGGCAAAATGAAAATTCAAGACAAAAAAATGTATCACATAGGAATTCACGTGTAAGCTTAGTTAATTACAAGCTATATAATTAAAGTCTTAGATATGTTCAATATAACCGAACGAGAAGAAACCGGAAACTCCCATCTTTTGAGTGTTCTAGGTAATCTCCGTTTATATACAATAGCCTACAAATTACACATAGAGCACCTAATGTTCATTATGTTGCTTCTATGCAAATGCAACATGGCTTGATCAAATCTTTTAGCTTGTTTGCTTAAAATCCTTTAATGGGCCATTTGGAGCTAATTAAAACTGAATCCATCGTGTGTGTGTGTGTTAGCCTAGTGGTAGTGAGGTTAATGTCCGGGCCTAAGGTCACGGGTTCGAATCCTACGTCACGCGGTATTTAAATTTCCTTGCAATGTTGTTTAAAAAAAAAAAAAAAAACTGAATCCATCAATACAAATTTTCAAAATTAAACCATCCTAGATCAAATTTGATTAGCTAAAATATACCATTTTTTTTACAACATTTATGAAAATGCAAAACTCTAAATCAAAATTCTGATATCAAATCCCTAATACAACAAGAATTACACGCAAAAAAAAATCATGAAATGCCTACAGCGGAAACAGATGATGAAAGGTGAGAAATTAAATATATGGAAATCAAACTTCACACACTATTTTTTTTTTTTTAACTATAACAATAACACAGAAAAAAAATAAACCAAAATTCGATTCACGAAAAACAAAATAAAACATGAAAAATGGAAAACGCTGAAGAAATTATCGATGAGAGGACTCACTTTTCGATGCAAAATTTTGAGGCGATGAGATCCCAAAATGTCGAAACTCGAAAGGGAAACTGAAGAGGATCCTTTGTTCGTCTTATGTGAGTTTTCAGTTTTTGTTTTATATTTTAATAAATCGTTTTTATCAGTAGTGTTGTTATATTAGGATTTATTTCATTTTGACTAGGAGATTGGTTTTTCATAATTCAGATCTGTTATGTCCTCAAAGGGTATACCCAAATAATGCGGCTTCAGTTTGTACGCAGTGAGGTTTCGAATTCGAACCTCACCGCTTCCCCATCTCCATGTCAAAAAAAAAAAAAAAAATCAGATTCGTTATCTTTAACCTTTTTATTATACCTACAAGTATAATAATACTAGCCCATCCATTCATTTTTCGTTCACTTTGGATGTGATAGCTCTACTCTTACATACTCTCGCTAGATAATTGTCTCATGCTTTCCTTTTTAGTTTGTCCATAAATATTGTTTCATTTGTTATAAACTAGATAGACTAGAGAGATAAGAGAAGAGAGTATAGAGAAGATTATGAGAATTGTCTGTCTTTCATTTGAGGACTAAGCCTCTATTTATAGGGATACAAGGAGCATGTTTAGGGTGTGTTGCTTGCACAATAAGCAACTCGAGTCTTGGCCATCAAGTAACTAAAGACTTGGTCACCAAGTAACTATTGCTTGGGTGTCACTCATATATTTATAACACTCCCCCTTGAGTGACATATCCCTAAACAGATGTTGCCTCATTAAAACCTTGCTAGTAAAATCCAGTGGGACAAAACCTAGTCGAAGGAAAAAGAGTCCAACTGCTCCTCCTGATCTTGATATCACTGTAGATCTTTGAGTCGACGCATACCGATCTTATATATCAATTTTCTGAATGTTGATGTTGGTAATGCCTTTGTGAATAAGTCCGCCAAATTGTCGCTTAAGCGAATTTGTTGAACGTTGATATCACCACTCTTTTGGAGATCGTGAATGTAGAAAAATTTAGGAGAAATGTGCTTCGTCCTATCGTCTTTGATGTAACCTTCCTTGAGTTGTGCGATGCAAACAGCATTGTCTTCATACAAAATAGTTGGGTTGGCCTTTCAGGAAGCTAGCCCGCACGACTCTTGGATATGACTTGTCATATTTCTCAACCATACACACTCTCGACTTGCTTCATGGATTGCAATAATCTCAGAATGATTTGAGGATGTTGCTGTCAAGGTTTGCTTCACAGACTTCCATGATATAGCAGTTCCACCAATGGTGAAAACGTAGCCAGTTTGAGACTTAGCTTGATGTGGATCAGATATATAACCTGCATCTGAATACCCTACAAGAGATTGATCTGAACTTTCCAAATAAAATAATCCAAAGTCAATCGTACCTTTTAAATACTGTAGAATGTGCTTAACACCATTCCAATGTCTCAAAGAGAGTGCAGAGCTATATCTTGCGAGAAGATTTACAGAAAAAGATATATCAGGTCTAGTGTTATTAGCCAGATAAGTTAATGCTCCAATCGCGCTTAGATACGGTACTTCAGGACCAAGTATCTTTTCATCATTTTCAACAGGTCGAAATGGATCTTTCTTTATATCAAGAGATCTAACGACCATTGGTGATGCTAATGGATGAGCATTATCCATGTAAAAGCGCTTTAACACTTTTTCTGTATATGTGGATTGACGAATAAACGTTCCTCCTCGGACACGTTCGATTTGCAATCCAAGACAAAATTTTGTCTTTCCCAAATCTTTCATCTCAAATTCTTTCTTTAAATATTCAGCAGTTTTATTGAGCTCTTCAGGAGTTCCAATTAAATTTAAATCATCAACATAAACTGCTATGATTGCAAATTCATTTTCGGTTTTCTTTATGAAAACACAAGGGCATATATCATCATTCTTGTATCCTTCTTTCAAAAGATACTCATTAGTCTATTATACCACATACGCCCAGACTGTTTCAACCCATATAATGATTTTTGCAGTTTAATCGAAAACATGCTTTTGGGTTGTGATTTTAATGCTTCAGACATTTTAAATCCTTCAAGAATTTTCATGTATATGTCATTATCCAGTGACCCATATAAATATGCAGTTACTACATCCATAAGGCGCATATCAAGCCTTTGTGACACAACCAGACTAATCAAAAATCTGAAAGTAATTGCATCCATTACTGAAGAGTATGTTTCCTCACAATCAATTCCTAGTCTTTGAGAGAAACCTTGTGCTACGAGTCTGTTTTATATCTCGTAACTTCATTTTTCTCGTTTCTCTTTCTAACAAAGACCCATCTGTATCTAACAGGAATTTCAGATGTCGGAGTTAGGACTATAGGTCCAAATACTTTCCGGTTATCACAGGAATTCAATTCCCTTTCTATAGCTCCTTTCCACATTGGCCAATCATTTCTCTGTTTACATCCAGTAACAGATTGTGGTTCAGGATCCGGATCCTCATTTAAAATCTGATGAGCTATATGAAAGGCGAATATATCATCCACGATGATATTTTCTCTCTCAAGTATCTGATTAGAGGATGCATAATTTATTGAGATCTCATGATTTTCAGATACTTGTAATTCTTCAGGAATCACATCACTTTCATGTGATTGATTAGTCACTTGTAATTCTTCAGGAATTACATTGCTTTGATGAGTCACTTGTAATTCTTCAGGAATCACATTGTTCATTTTCGTCATTGCTTGGTTTTCATCTTGCCCCTTTCTTTTTCTGGACACAGAATCTTTGGAACCAAGTGGTCGACCACGTTTTTGACGAATTTTAGATTCATTTGCTGCCAAAGCTATTTGTCCTTCAGGGACATCAATTTTAGCTGGAGTATTTGCAGCATGTATGTAAGATTGTGTCACTTTTCTTATATCTACAAAGGCATCAGGGATTTGATTTGCAATTCTTTGCAAATGAATGATCTTTTCAACTTCTTGTTCACATTGATTACTTCTGGAATCAAAATGTGACAAGCTTTTCTCATTCCATGATATTTCCCTGTACTTTTCAGGATGTAGATTTGTTCCCCCTAATGTTGGAAATGTCATTTTATCAAAATGACAATCTGCAAACCGTGCAGTAAATAAATCAACCGTCAAAGGTTCGATATACCTTATAATCGAGGGTGAATCAAATCCAACATATATCCCAAGCCTTCGTTGGGGACCCATTTTTGTTCTTTGTGGGGGTGCAATTGGGACATAAACCGCACAACCAAAAGTTCATAAGTGAGAAACATCAGGTTCTCGATCAAGAATAATTTGCATCGGGGAGTAATCATGATTATCCGATGGTCTTATTCGAACTAATATTGCGGCATGTAATATGGCATGACCCCAAGCAGTAGTTGGGAGTTTCGACTTCATAAGCAATGGTCTAGCAATTAATTGAAGTCGTTTAATAAATGACTCTGCCAAGCCATTTTGAGTATGGACATGAGCTACTGAATGTTCAATCTCAATTTCAATTGCCATACAATAATTTTCAAATGCTTGAGACCTGAACTCACTAGCATTATCAAGACGAATTCTCTTAATAGAATTGTCTAGGAATTGAGCTCTTAACTTTATAATTTGGGCAAGTAGTCTAGCAAATGCTGCATTTCTCGTAGAAAGCAAGCATACATGTGACCATCTAGAAGAAGCATCAATCAATACCATAAAGTATCGAAATGGTCCACATAGTGGATGTATAGGTCCACAAATATCTCCTTGAATTCTTTCCAAGAAAGATGGAGATTCCACATTAACCTTCGTATATGAAGGTCTAATGACTAACTTGCCTTGCGCACAAGCATCACATGGCAATTCATTTGTCATAAGAATCCTTTGATTCTTCATATTGTGCCATGTGAATTATTAATTATCCAGTGCATCATAGTAGCTCCAGGATGTCCAAATCTATCATGCCAAAGCATAAAGCTTTTTGTGTCAATGAACTTCAGGTTCATGACATGATTTGTCTCAATTGCCTTTATGAATGTATAATACATTCCAGAAGGTAGCGTTGGCAATTTTTCTTTTGTCTGTTTACTGCCAGACGCAAAAAAAATTATACAAAGATATTCATTGTCACCTTCTGCTATAGTTTCAATGTGGTATCCATTACCGCGGATATCCTTGAAACTTAGTAAGTTCCTCTTAGACTTACTAGAATACAGGGCATTTTCAATATCTAATTTAGTATCATTTGGAAAAATGATACAAGCTCTTCCGGAGCCTTCAATGATGTTTGATGCACCTGTTATCGTGTTAACATTATCCTCAGCTAATGTTAACTTAATGAAATACTTCTTCTTTTGAAGAATGGTGTGTGTGGTGGCACTATCAGTAAGACAAATATCACAAGATTCCATTTGAATTTCTGAAAATATTTTAAAGGAAGATCAATTATTTTGAAATAAGCAATTGATTTAACGAAAAATAATGACTGAAATAAACAAAATATTTTTATTTACTTGAAATTCATGATAAAGGACTAAACAATGTCCATATTATTGTCTTCTAATACACCACCAGACACATCCAAATTATCTATTATTGGATCAACAAAGAAGTCGGAGACATCTAAATGAGTAGTATCAATTGAACTGTCAAAGTCAACGACATTGGTTTCCTTGTCTTTTCCCTTAATTGAATCTTGATATAGATTCACAATGTGTTTTGCCGTACGACAGGTACGTGCCCAATGTCCGGTCATGCTACATCTATGACATGCACCTTCCTTTTTAGATAAATTAAGCTCGTAGGATGTTCTCTGTCTTTTGTTGCTAGAGGTTCCACGACCGC
The DNA here is from genome assembly GCA_029490685.1 of Schizonepeta tenuifolia. NCBI lineage: Eukaryota > Viridiplantae > Streptophyta > Magnoliopsida > Lamiales > Lamiaceae > Schizonepeta > Schizonepeta tenuifolia. The sequence goes on from CM055958.1 coordinate 70,892,310, forward strand.
GACCATATCCACGTCCTCTCCCACGCCCTCTTCCACGTTGGTTCCCACGATCATTTTCATGGTGAAAAGTTGCATTGGCTTCAGGCAATGCAGCGGAACCAGTGGGGCGGAGCTCGTGGTTTTTCATGAGCAATTCATTATTTTGCTCGGCAACCAACAAGCAAGATATTAATTCAGTGTACTTTTTGAAACCTCGCTCTCTATATTGTTGTTGTAACAACACATTAGAGGCGTGAAAAGTGGAGAATGTTTTCTCAAGCATATCAGCATCAGTGATATTTTCTCCACATAATTTCAACTTTGAAACAATTCTGAACAATTCAGAATTATAAGTGCTCACAAACTTAAAGTCTTGCAGTCTAAGATGCATCCACTCATAACGAGCTTTAGGAAGGACAACTGTCCTTTGATGATCAAACCTTTCTTTCAAGTTTGTCCACAATTCTTTTGGATCTTTGATAGTCAGATACTCAATCTTTAGTCATCATGAAGATGATGACGAAGGAAATTAATGCCTTAGCGCGATCCTATTCGGATGCGTTATTTCCTTCTTTTATTGTCTCCCCAGACCCTTTGAGATCAGGTGAACATCAGCATCAATAGCCCATGACATATAATTCTTGCCCGAGATATCAAGAGCAATGAACTCAAGTTTGGCTATATTTGCCATCCGTGCAACTCTGCACAAAAGAATCAAGGATAAATACATTATCCAAATATTTGCTCTTCGGGGCTTGTAATATTCTTCAAGAATATTACTTGGGCTATTTTGAGTGTAATATTCTTCAGGAATATTACTTGTGCTATTTCCATAGCATCAATAAGATTGAGTGTAATATTCTTCAAGAATATTACTTGTGCTACTCAAATAGCATCAATAAATTTTCAAGATTATTCGTGTTTCCTCATGGAATCATGATTCAAGATTAAAAACTAATCATATATGAAAAGTAATTGAGATTTTCAAACTAATTAAAAATAAATTTGTACCTCGTTGGAAAGACACGATTCTTTCCTATAACATACCTTCAATTTTATGTGGTTGGAGACTCGTGGCTAGAGAGCCGTACTTCAACGATCGAAGGGGATGATCGAGAGAGGTAGAGCTTCGGGCTTCTAGGATTTGAAGAACTTCTATCGGTGAAGGAGAGGTTCGAGAGCTTCGTGCTGATAACGTGTTATAGACTAGATAGACTAGAGAGATAAGAGAAGAGAGTAGAGAGAAGATTGTGAGAATTGTCTGTCTTTCATTTGAGGACTAAGCCTCTATTTATAGGGATACAAGGAGCATGTTTAGGGTATGTTGCTTGCACGACAAGCAACTCGAGTCTTGGCCATCAAGTAACTAAAGACTTGGTCACCAAGCAACTATTACTTGGGTGTCACTCATATATTTATAATATCATTTATATTTTTGTACACTATCACACTACAAAATATTCATTTTTCTCGTATTACAATCCATTACACCTAATTTTTATTAATCTATGTGCCCACAAAAGAAATAATTATTTTGGACAGAGGAAGTATATAATATAGGTGTAGACTTGTAGGGTAACTAAAGTGCTTAAATAATCCTAAGTTGAAATTAGTGGTCATCTTTTATCACAAATCGTTTTGTTCACAATGACTAGAGTAAATAAAGCGACCCATTTTATGGCCATAAATTGTTACGAAATTCCTAGTGATATTGCGATTGCCAAGTAAGTATAATAATAGTTTGATGAATAGATGCATCAAAGTTAATTCTTATCAAATACTAGAAAATAAAATATCGTTTGTATGTTTCTTCAAAATATGATTTGGTTGGATGCAGAAGACATTTTTATAGTCAGTTTCTGCTCCTGGAGTGGGACCCGCAAACAAACAGCGACACTACTGAAATATCTTCAGGACTAGAAACATATACGAGAGAGATCAAAAACTAGTTATTGGAAAATAAAACGAAAGAAGGAAAAAAAAAATGAGGGCAGCCTCTCTCACCATTCATCAACAATTGTTCAATCCAAACCAATTCATAACCGATCAATACTTCAATTTCAAGAATCCCATCTCCTCGAGGTAGCATTATTACCTAACTCTTCTTCTTGTTCATAATTTATTTTTTCCGATTTCGAACAGTGTTTCATCTCGTGCCCACACCGAATGTATATTTGTAAATTTACTTTATTTATATTCGAAAAAAATCAAATATGGAATTGGAAACACAATTCAATCACAGGAGGCGGAGTTCGATACGATGTTGTCTGAAGAAACCAAAAGAAAGCAAGAATCACTACGAACTGCTTGGAGTCTCAGTTGATGCGACTGGTCAAGAAATCAAGGATGCATACAGAAAACTGCAGAAGAAATATCACCCAGATATTGCAGGGGAAAAGGTTTTTTTTGCTTTTTTTTTTTTTTTTTCCTTTTTTCATAATGAATTCAATCGTTAATATATATATATAAATTAATTGGAATAAGTTATGTTGCAGGGGCATGAGAGTGCAGTGATGTTGAACAAAGCGTATAAAGTGTTGGTGAGAGACGAACTCAGAAAAGAGTACAATAAATCAATCGGTGGAGTTTGTGTCGGGATGGAGAGGAGTACGCTCGGTAGTGTGTGGAAAGAGCCCTTGAGACCTCAAGCTCTATTCGTAGATGAAAATTCATGTGTAGGTAAGTCAGAATTAGCTCTAGTTTGTGGCCTTGTACTTGCAACTCTCGAGTAAATCTGTTAGTAAATTGACAAGGCCGGAGCAGAAACTCTCCGGTAATCAAGGCCCTCAGCTCCTCCACTTTTTCAATAGATTTACTCGCTCGCGTTTGCAACTAGGACCGGGTCGGACATACTCAAAAGGGTCGTGTCCAAACCGTTTCAGGTTGCTGGAAATGCGTGCACCACGCGGGCGACACATTTGTCATGGACGAAGCATGTGGCACCGCACGAGTCAAGGTTCAATATGGCGACCACGAAACGAATATAGAGGTAATGGATGCTTCTTTTAGCCGAATTTTAAATTTCAAGATACTCACTCAAAACCAAAAGAAAAACATCAGAGTCATCGATTATAGATATATCAAGAAACTGATCTCAATTCTCGACTAACCTTACACTTACAGATGTCGGTCGAATCGTGCCCCGTGAACTGCATCCACTGGGTTGATACCGAAGAGCTAGCTGTTCTCGAGTACCTAATCCAGCCTCAACCGAAGGAAGGGTATGGAATATATGGACAAGGATGGGAAAGACCTAAAAATGTATTCATGGCTGCCAAATCCTTCAAGAAAAACTTAAAACAGCAAGAAGAAAGCCAGCAAAGACATGGTACTAACATTCTTACATCAATCAATGTCTACAGCAAAAATATGTTGATTTTAAATGTTAGGACTTAGGAGCATGACAAATGTTACCTGGGATCTCAGGAAAATCAACAGACGGGGACGAAACTCCAGCTCAAGCAGAAGCACGCGAACATGCATGCAAAGAACTAAAAACCAGAAGCTTCGCAAGAATTTGGAGCTGGATGAAGAGAAGGACTACCCAATGAGCAAACAAGTAGAGATTAATGCAGTAATTATACAATTTTTTTTAAAAAAATCTGTAAGATGGCATTAAGGAAAAGTGTTATCAGTTCTCCAGATGTAATTTCTGAAAGAGACACTGAAAAATCTCTACGTATATATGAAGCTTGTTTAACATCATTACAATCGTTTCAAAGAAAAAACTTCATTACAATCAAAATGGATTCTTTAACGTGTTGGAATGAACAGCAAACAGAGAATTCACAGGACAAAATAGGTTCATCAAATCTTTGAGCTCGAAAAATCTACTTTTGCAGGAGAGAACCATAAAGTTGAAAGCTATCGGGCTAATTATAGAGCCGGCATTTTCCTGTTCCAGCACATACTGAGCATTCCTCCTCCTCGCCCTCAACATGGCTCAAGCAATAAGTGATTCTGTCATTCACCACATCCTGTGAAGCCTAGTTGTTAGCAAGCCGTGTCTTGCACTCATTAGCATATGAGTGACCTCAAGTCATAAAAATATCGTGACATCCTCCTATTCATTATAAGTATGTGTATTTGACTAATTTGCAGAGAGGGATAAACAAAAACATCGTACCACAAGCTGTTCGTGAAGACCAAGAGGTGCTGTAACGACATAGGAAACACCCGGATGCTCCTTTGCAGCTTCAGCCGTTAAAGAAGGGATATCCTATAAAATTGCAGCATAAAAATTTGGCTTATGTTGTCAGTTTCCAATATCTGTCGATTCTGGTGTCAAAAAATACGGAAGAAACTAACTTCATTAGCCCTTTCTTTTTATCAAGTTCAAGTAACCATCACCTGGTTCCAATGTCTTCCAGGAAACAAGAAAAACGGGCTGACTATAACACGCCTAGCCCCTTGTCGAACACATGAGTCGAAAGCATCCTTGATAGATGGCTCAGCCAATTCCTATTAAAACAGAAGAAACTGGGGGGAATCAACACACAATTGTAGGTTGACGGAGGGGAGCCAAGATTCAAGATGTGATCAATACCATATGAGCAGGCTCCACGATCGGATATTTCAATTTATCCTTGAACATAACCACAAATTCATCTGAACAAACAACATAAGCCAAACGGTATCAACAATCAATATAACAATGTTGCACGCTACATAAAGCTAGTCAGTAGAAACAGCAATGAACAAATTTGGTAAATATCATTGATTTATATACGGTAACATCACCTTCTACATCGAGCTATCTAGGGATGTACTAAAGTGTCCTAAATCCGTTGAAAAATATGGTAAGAACACATCCTCTTAAGCTGTCCTATATTCCTAGAATAGCCAGCCATTTTTTCTTGTAGAAAAATGTACTGAACCACAAACTGCAAACTACTTTAACCAAAATATAATTCAGTATCTGTATATTACAATAATTTCCCCAAAGGCGCAAAATAAACCACGTAAATATCATTGATTTGAATACGGCCACAACGCCTTCTACGCTTGTCCAATTTCTTTAGCTCATTCATGCTCAAACCGTATTGAGAGACGGATCAACAAACAATTGTAGGTTGAGAGAGGGGACCAGCTGTAGATAGCCATTATCCTCTTATTCAGTTCAAAACAAAACGAATAGCCATACTCCCTTGAAGAAAAATTTACTGATCCACAGATTTTGAATCAACTCAACAAAAAAATTTCATCACCAGTGTATTTCAATAACTTACCAATGGCATATTCTACCTAAAATAAACAAAGCATTATCCTCTTATACAGTTCGAACTTAAAAGAAAAACAATTTTTTCTTGTAGAAATTTTTTACTGATCCAAAAAATGTGAACTATCTCAACCAAAAAAATATACTAATTCATTGTCAGTCCTAAACAAATGGCTCAAAATTCACTGAAACACAAAAACAACAACACAAGAGGGAAAAGTTGTCTTACTTAGCATAAGATTGGACTCCTTTCGACGCGAACCATGGTCGACGATGATGACGCCGTCACCTTCAACGACAGCCGCTTTCCTGGAGCCGCCGCCATTTGCGGCGGAGGCCACACACAACCTTGAGGGTAAATATTTGATTTTCGAGGTGTCCCGACGCAATTTCAAAAAATTAGGAACTGACAAATCAGGTCTTCTCCCCAATTCTACCCTAGTTTTTGGGCTTAATTCATAAAAACAAAAACAAAATGAAAAAGGCGGAAGAATAAGTGCAACATTTAAGGTAGAGTTATTCGGTTGGAGGGGGTGAAAATATATAATATGAAATTATAATAAAAATCATGCACTGTAGAGCGGAATTACCTGCCAAAATGGAGTGAGGAAGATGATGCCGCCATTTTTGTTAGCTCCAGCTCTCTTCTCATCGCAGTAAATTGAATTTTTTAATTTATTTCCTTAACTAATTTTAAAAAATCGACTAATTATCTGTACAGTTCCAAAGAGGCCCATTGATAAAATAAAAGTTCATTTGGAATTGGATAATTTAATAAACGAGGATGGGCTTCTTTTACTAATCTAAAAAAAATCGACTGATTGGGCTGTACGGTTCCAGAGAGGCCCATTGATAAAAAATTCATTAGGGACTAATTAGATAATGAAATTTTTTGCAAAATAGTAACACTTTTGAGAAAGGAAAAAAATTTACTCCTTTTGAGCACTTTGGGATGTTTATACTCCGAATTCTTTTGGCGGCCCGCAACACCGGTCTCGAGCCGATAGAGGCCACAACGAGACGCAAGATGGCGGCTCGAGCCCGGCTCGAGTCGTGCGTGCACGTCACGCGCCTATACAGAAAAAAAAGATTAGTGGCGCGTGCATTGCACACGTCTAATGAGTGGAAAATTTAAGTCGACAACAGCTAAAAATGGCTCTTTTCTATTTATTTTTTTATTTAATCCTAATTTTTACCTATAAATACTATACTACTATTTTCCACTCCATTCTTCACACCTCATTTCTTCATTTTTTTTCATTCTACAACTCATTCATCTCTTAAAAATGGATCTCAACAATCCCTTCTCGTCAGCGTGGTTTCTAGACATGTACGACGACACGTATGCTTACACGCCGACGGGGCTTGATTCAATCAACCTCAACACCCGGCCTCCGTCGAGTCGTGCCCAACATTCCCTCAAGATACCGACAGCACGGATACAGAGAATCGGCTAATGACTCCCTTTTGGATAATTACAACTCCCGACTCGACCTGTTCGTCGAGACCAAGCAAACGATGGCGGAGGCAATGCACGAATCTGTTCGGGCGAAGCTCGACACTGCTCGAGCGAAACAATATGTCATCGACATGAAAATTATCCAAAATGATACGAGATACATGACGAGGGTGCAGCTCGAGCTTCACATGTTGATGGTGCAGAAGGTGAAGGAACGTCAAGGATGGGCGTAATTTTTTGTTTATGTGATTTTGTAATTTTTATTAATTAGTTTTTTTTATGTAATTTTCTAATTTTTATTGATTAGTATATATTTATTTTTAATGAATGTAATTTTCCAATTTTCATTTATTTAATGGAAAATTCTACTTTTATAATATTAAAGTTAGAGACAGCTTAGAGACAGTTGGAATGCAGAGAAAATGTCTCTAAGCAGTATCTCTAAACTGTCTCTAGTTTTGAAAGTAGGGGTGAGCAAACCCGACCCTAACCCGTTAACTCGGCCTGAACCGGCGGGTTTGGTCCGGGTTAGAACCGACCCAAATAGTGAAATGGTTCGGGTCGGGCTGCTTTTTTTAGGACCGGTGAAGTACCGGGTCGGTCCGAGTCAAAACCCGCTAGAACCCGCTGGACCCGGACTCGACCCGTTGTAATAATATTATATTAAATTTTATTTTTATAATAAAAAATATATATATTGTTTTCTCTCATTTCCATTTTTCCAACAGAAACCCTACCCTCTCACCCACTCTCAACCGCGCCACTCTTCTCTCTCAGTCTCTCTCACTCGCTACCCCTCTCTTCTCACCGGATACGGGCCACCGGCGACGACGCCTAAGCATCCACCGTGCTTCTCGATTACTCTCTCAATGATCCTGCGTCGCCGAAGATCTCCCTCTTCATTCGCGAAGTCGTTGGAGGTAATTACAGATTCAACTACTAGAGAATTTTTATTTTCACTATTGCCGCACCGCTGTGTGCGAGTGTGTTTCTGTTATTCTTTTTTATGCGCTGAAATGGATTGTTGATTGAATTTTGTTGTTTTGCTTTGTTTGTTGCGGATTATTTTATTATAGGGATTTCGCATTTCCGTTTTTCTATAGTTTGTTTTGCTACTGTTTTGATTTGCTTTATTTCTACGGTTTGCTTTGTTTGTGCTGCCGTTTATCATAGCCATAGGGATTGTTGATTGGATTTTGTTGCTTTGCTTTGATTTATTAATAATTGTATGTGCAATACATATACTGAATAGTTACTTTACCGTGCTTCCATTTGAATCTAAGATAAAGAAAGCTAAACAACTAGAAAGTGACTATCTTTGGCTATTTTTTTCCTGCTTGGTTGGCATTTATTGTGCATTTTTTGTGTGTGCAGATTTTAAATGAATCTGATTTCAACATTTCATCATTGAATGAATCAGATTTTTGTGCAGATTTTGTGAAAGTTTAGTGCAGATTTTCTTACAGATTTTTAGTCCACTTTTCTTGAGTTCTTAATTTGTTATTTGTAATTTCGTAGGTGATAAAATATCGGCGACAACAACGAACGAACCAGTAAGAGATTGAGAAGATTATGTGCAGATTATATTATTGCAGATTATGATTTTGATGTGGGATTGAAAATATGTGAGACTAAGAGATTTTTATTGCTGAAAATTGATGTTGAATATTTGAATAGGGAAGAAAAACAAACTGTGTTAGTGTGTTATTTAATTCTGAATTTTCCAGCGGGTTGGACCGAACCCGGACCCCGGGTCTGGGCCGGGTCAGGATCGGTCCTAACCTCTTCTTCGGTCCGGGTCGGTCCAGATTTTTGAAAAGGATCGGGTCATCGGTCCGAGCGGGTCGGTCCGGATCCGACCCGATGCTCACCCCTATCTGAAGATGGAGACACCTTGAAGATACTTAGGTGTCTCCAAGAGTTGCAGACCCTCTCTCTTTAATTTAATAAACGAGAATTTAGAATACAGAATTTCAAGCCAACATAAACCATTTACATTTTTTTACACTTATATAATGAATAAATTCCAATCTGGTTTTGTGTAGAAACAATAATTGAACATGAGATTAATCAAACGAGCTGAATTTGATTTTGTTTCTGTTCGGGCTTGTTTAATTTTCATTTAAATATATTTTCAACGGATTGAATAAAAGTCGATAAAATAATTTCGTGCCAATTTGAGACATAAAGATAAAGTGCTTCTATTTTTTCACCTTATGTTGAATTGTTATAAGCTCGAATTGTTTGAATTATAATAAAGATCAAACTTAATTGTAACATCTTGAATTGAGTTTGACCTATAAAGTGAAATGAGGCGAATTCGCGTTTGTTACTATTCAACTTGTTTAATTTTTATTAAATTTTAAATTTGACAAAATATGTAGAGTTACTAAAATAGACATGTGTGTGGCTGCCGCTGATTTATTAGTCAATGGTTGTCTACCAAAGTTTATTGGGTAGAAATAAAGATCAAAATCCCAACCTGTGGAGTTAGGTAGTATCATTACTGCATATAATTTTCTATAATTAACCGATTAAGTATATAATTAATACAACTAACCAAAATCAGACTAAAAAGTCGTTGCAATATTTATCATCAAAGTTTAGTAGGTGCTGTGCAAGCACATTAAATACATTCATTAATTTATTTCTCAAAGCAAATAAAGATGTTTGGTATAAGTCTCAATTAAATATGATTATATTACATGAATAAAAAGTTATGTGTTTAGTTAAAACTGAAAACAATTGATTTGGTAGCATCACCAAACCATGTGTTTGATGTAACTCCTCACCTCTCCTTTTGTCTCGCAAGATTTTCTATGTAAAATTTCTAAGCAAATTTGGATAAAAATACTCAACTTTATACCAAAATTTAGTTTTTTGATAAATTTTTTAATTATAGCAAAAAAATATATCAACCTTTCAATTTGTTGCAATGTCTGTCCGGTGACGATTTCCTGCTAAATCGATGCTGATGTGGATCCCCGAAAAGCTGAGATGGCAGGGAAAATTAAATAAAAATACCCGACCTTATACCGAAATCTGATTTTTTGACAAACCTTTTAATTGTAGCAAAAAATACAGTGACTTTTTAATTTGTTGCAATATCCGTCCGAATTCAATTTGGGAAAAAAAAATTAATGACGACGTGTGCAATTCATAATGACGTGAAATTCAAAACAATGTCGTTTTAACTAAAACGACGTCGTTTTGATTAAGAATTAAAAAAAAAATGGGGATGGAGGTGGGATTTAAGGCGGCGTAGTTGAACTCGTGGCCGGTGACGCCGTTGATTGAGGCCATGGTGGAGAAGAATGGATGAATGGATGACTGTGGGAATGGTGTATGCGGCGGAGAAGAGGCAAGGGATTGGGTGAGAGAGATAAAGGGTAATATTTTTAGGGAGAAAACTTTAAATGCACCATTTGAATGGTGCAAAATGAAAAATATACCACCACATGAAAAACAATGAAAAATACCCCTTTCAAACTTGGGCCCAGTAAACGTACATATTGTCATAGCTTTTAGTCACATCTTGTTGACTCACATGTGAAGAGTTTGTCGGCTATAACAACAAAGATTCGGCCCATATTACCATGTGACACCTATTAATAAATTAACCTTTTGACCTATTTTTTTAGCCTTGTCGTCTCCCACTTTCAACCCCCACCTCATATTTTATAAACCCACATCCCCATCCCGCTCCACACCTTTCATCCCGCCCCACTCTCTCTACTCTCTTAAGACATATCCCGCCCCACTCTCTCTACTCTGTGAATCAAAAAATTCCGGTAGCAACAGCGTGAAGTCGAAGGTCCATTTTGACCTCTTTTTTTCCACATTATGGCTAATTATGGAGAGTTTTTAATTTTTTCATGCATTCGAATTTGAATCTGAGATTTCATATACTAGTTGTTAAAATTATTTAGGATCCATTTATGTGAAATCCCGCTCGATATAGCACTATAAAACATTACATCCGTTCGAGCGGGATATGTCATAACCTAGCGGGAAATTCTTTATTATTGTATTTAATAGTGTGTAACCTGCTTTAAATCCCTAATTTGCTATATTGATATTTATTTCGATTGTTTGATGTTGAATCTATACTAATAATTTTGATTTGCAAGACTGCTGATTTTTTTGAATGTGTAATTTATGCGTAATTTTTTCCTTAATTTTACATGTTAATGACATTAAATCCCGCTCGACTAATTGGAATAAATTCCGCTCGAGTGGGATATAGGTTTTCCGAGCGGGATATAGTTTAACCGAGCGGGATATTATTTTTTAACTGCCGAAATTATTGTGTATGCTTTGTATGCCATTTCCCGCTCGCTGTTGTCATATTTGGCATGATATCCCGCTCGACCGGGATTTGTTAATCTCGAGCTGGAAATGTTTAGTGAATTGTTTAATATTGTGTATATTTTAATTTTATTATTTGTATTTTAATATAAATTTTTAATCGTGCTGATTATTTTCAAGAGGCCCGAGACTATTGATCGGAAGTCCACGGTTAGCACGTCCTACAGGCACAGCGTTTTAGAAGACGTTCAGTCTACATTGATGGCAGTTGGGGGACAGGATCTCCTGAAGAGGCGGCTTGAAGGTTGTTTTGGCCACTTTACTTATTGGCAGCCGGGGCAGAAGTGCGGTATGGGCGTGCATCACGTATTGTCTCGGCAAATTTCGGTTCAATGGGACGAGCCACACGACATGTGATTTCATATCAACGGGGCGAACCTTCGTTTTTCTTCTGCGGAGTATGCCCTGGTTACCGGATTGTCATTCGGCTAGTCTGATTTCCGACCTTCAGAAGACCACGACTTACGGGGTGTGCAAGTGTATCGGCGGTTTGCCAACTGCGTGCCGATTAGTGTGGGGGACCTCCTCGATCGGTTTTGTCTGAGGCACGTAACAGATCATAGTGGACAGCTGTACCTGCAGGTCGCGCACGTGTTAGTTCTGTATATGTTGTTGTTTGGTCTTGAGCAGAAGAAGTTTGTTGCGGATTGAGGGTGTGGAAGCTGGTGGACGATCTGGACGCATTTTCTCGGTTTCCTTGAGGCGCATACACGTATTTGCATCTGAAGCACTACGTGGAAAATATGCAGCAGACGAAAAAGTACCACTTCTACGGTGCAGCCTGGGCTTTCCACGTTTGGTAAACGTCGCGCCAAGCTTCGCGTGTGTAGTAATACTGAACGTAATCGTATATTTCATCACCATTTTTCCTGCAATTTTACATTAAAAAAAATAATTGTATGAAAACATCAGTATTTTCAAATAAATAAAAGACACATGAATAAATGTGAAGTGTACTTACAGTATTACAGCAATGGCATGAGAACAAGGGAGTCCATCAGCTTGAAATTCCATGCAAGTGCATGTCCTTGTGTCAAGGTCCACTTGATGCGGTCTTTTAGCATCACGGACATTGAAGATCGACCTCATGGCCCTTCGTGCAGTATACGTCAAACCCTTATTCATTCCTGCAGTTAGCTTGGCCGCCGCGTTACCAGTCTGTACAACGTCATCGCCGTGAGCATCATTTCATCTCTCTTCGAACCACTCCTCGATGACATATCTGATTGCATCAAGAATTAAGCATATTGGCAGCCTTCGTGCCCACTCCAACCGCCCATTCCAATTCTCGGCTGCATTAGATGTCATCTGACTGTAACGCGGCAAAGGACAGTGAACTCGAGACCACTTCTCGGGTCTGACACTTATCAATTTTTGGTAAGCAGCTTCGCTCTCTCGGCGGATCATGTCCATTGCTTTATCAAAAATTGCTCGGCAATATGCAAATGCAGCCTTTTCAAACAATTCCACCACTGTTTTTCCGTAACGATTAATCTTTTGCAGCAAGTGATAGTAGCATAAACCATGAACTGCATTCGGAAAAACCTCATTCACAACATTATCTATCGAGGGATGGGCATCAAACACAATTAATGTATCATTCAATTCTCCATACACAATTCTAAATCGGCTGAGGAACCACTTCCAAGATATATCATTCTCAATAGGCCCAACGCCAATCGCTAGAGGAAAGGTATGCTCGTTGGCATCTTTAGTGACAACGACAAATAAGATACCTCTATTCTTGGCCTTCAGATGAGTGCCATCAATTGCAATCACATGCTTCATATTCAGCGGGTAAGCAAGCCTACATGCGCCGAAAGCTACAAACAAGTGTTCGAACTTTCCATCAATACCAACTTGCAAATCAGTAATTGTACCTGGATTCCAATGCTGCAACATGTGAAGATAGCCTGGCAACATCCGGAAGGAATTAACATATTCACCGTATATGCTTTCTATCGTTGCATGTCGTGCTCGCAGGGCCAAATCATAACGAATGGTGAACCCAAATTCACTTTGCACCTCTGCCATAATGGCATTTGGCCCTATTATTTTACACTCCCTTCGTATTTTCCGAGCAACGTAGGCTGCAATCACATTCATGCGAACTTTTCTACGACCAACACGTCCTAGCTGGCGTGTACATACATGATCGCCTGTAAACTTGGTAATTCTCCAAGCTTGTGATCTTTTACTTGATCTTGCCTTCAGCTCGAACGGACAAGATTCCATACGCCTGCATATCCATCTGAGACGTAGGCTATCAGAGCCATCAACTTTGTATTCTGCTCCAATCTCCATGTGCCACAAGCCTGCTGCTACATTTATAGCTGCTTTACTTTCAAAAACAGAACCAACAGATAAATCACCATTTTCTAGCGGGCCATTTTCACATACAACGATAGAATTCGTTGCATTCACGGAAATCACTGGAACTAACCAACTGCCTACATTAGCGGCTTCGTCAACTTCTTCACCGCGAATCCATGCTTCACGCTCCAACATAGCTGATTCTATCACGGTGTCTTTTGCCATATCTTTCGATGCATCACTGTCGGTTTCCAGCTCATAATCTTCATCCTGAGGACCAACTGCCTCTTGATCTTCGTCATCACCATCTGCCTCTTCAGCATCGTCAGCACTATCTGCATCTTCATCATCGCCATAACCCTCTGCTGTCTCTGAAACTTGAGTCGACGTGGATCCGAAATAATGTGTGGATGTCGATGCATAATTACCCCCAGCGGGGTATGCATCAACACTAAAAGTGGAGGAAAGCAGCTGTGTTTGGATACGATCCATTTCTTCATAATAATCAGCATCAAACTCAGGCACGTATACATTCGTGTATTGGTGAGTCACGTACACAGTTGCTTCTGGCTGCGTCGCGCACAAATGATAAAATTCAACGTCGGTGCTTAATGGGCACTTTACAGTACGTCCCCTCTCATTCTTCGACAGATAATGCAACTCGTACTGTGTGCTGAAGAAGTTTGCACTCAATTGACAATCGATGTTGTACCTCAGGCCGGAGAGACAGTGATCGACATCTACGAATTGATATCGCCCGAGTACGTACAATCAGACCATGTTCCTCCATATTTGATAATAAAATAGTGATCCATCTACACAGAAGTACAAACACATAACAATTAATAAAAATAACACAAAAATATGAAATCGCGCTCGCCAACCACATAAATTTCCCGCTAGAGCGGGATCTAAATTCACGAGCGGGAAGTTCTGTTTTCGAGCGGGAAATGATATATGTAGATTCTAAAATTTTTTTGAGTCCTAATATACAAAATTCCTTTCGGTAGGCCTAAATCCCGCTCGAGCGGGATTTAAATTCACGAGCGGAAAATTTCAATTTCGAGCGGGAAATGATAAAATCCACTTGCTATGTAATCTATACGGCATTCATATAAATTTAAATGTTTTGATTATTAAAGAGTCTAATTTTCGAATTTATAACGTACAATAAAAATTAAGTGGACACTAGAGGAAAATTTCAAGAGAGGAAAAATACCTCAAATGATAAATTTGAAAGGATGTTACTTGAAAGATTGCTGCCCACTATAGAATGTAATGAATTTCAAAGGATGTTATTTGAAAGATTATTTTACACTTTCGAATGTGATGAATTTGAAAGGATGTTATTGTGGGTGTGTAAAAGAGGCGTGTGAATGGTAAAATATATAGAGTTGTCAATGTTATACAATTTTTTTTTCCGCATTTCACGTGAAAATGTACTGTCTCATGTCTGCACAAGCAAATAAATTCATGTCAGGCACCAATCAGCCATCATTCTGTACATTGACCAGCTTTCTGCCAATTCCCGCTCGGATAGAACAATTTTCCGCTCGATACGTGTAGGGATGGCAATGGGTCGGGTACTCACCCATTAAATATTTCTCAAACCCAAACCCATGAAAATTTCCAACACCCAAACCCGTCCCACCTGATTAAAAATTAATTTTAAAACCCATACCCGACTCGAACCCGTTGGATAATACCCGTTTATTACCCGCTAAAAACCCGAATACTAAAAAGTAAACATCAAATACCAAAATATTATAAATATGATTAAAACATAAACATCAGCATAAAATTTCACTAAAATTAAACTCAAAGTAAAGTACACGAACTTACAAAATCTTAAAACATAACTAGAAGTATAAATTATTGATGTTGTCATTGTGTCGTCATATTTCGGAAGTAGATTTATAAAAGTAGTGGAGAAACATTAAAGGCTTGACGGGTTAAGAAAATGAGATATAATCCTAAATCTACTAATATTTATACTAATATTTATAATTATATAATAAATTATACATATAATAATATCTTTTATCTTATATATATAAATGGGTTTGGGTAGCGGGTACCCGGAGGTAATTGCCCAAACCCGACCCAAACCTCTAACAGGTTTGCTTGTTTCAATCCAAACCCGTCCCAAAACCATTTAATATTTCTCAAACCCGTCCCATCAGGGTTTGGGAAGTGCGGGTACCCACGAAAACCCGACCTGTTGTCATTCCTAGACACGTGTCAAATCCCGTTCGAGCGGGAAATATGATCCCGCTCGAGCGGGATTTGACACGTGTCGAGCGGGAAATTGTTCTATCCGAGCGAGAACTTCATTTAGGTTCGTTTAGTGACTATTCAAAAATTTTCGACTGAATTTAGTACCTAATTAATCCCGAGTAGTGATATATAAAATAATTAAATTACATAATTATTGGCTAATGATTGTCAAATAATTACATAATTATCAGTAAATCATTGCAAGGTCATATACTTTATATCACATCTCTTACACATGTGTAAGAGATGTGATATAAAGAGCTTGAGAAGATGGCATATTATATTTGAAATATTCAAAATGGTGTAAAATTCATTATTTTTGGGAGGGTGGTGTATTTTTCATTTTTACATTGGCAAAATGTGCATTTTTATGGATTGTCACATATTTTTAAATGATGTGGAATTTTTAAATGATGTGTAATATATATTTTTTTGTTTTTAATTCTTAATCAAAATGACGTCGTTTTGAACGCCATGTCATTATGAATTGCACACGTCACCATTATTTTTTTTTCCCAAATTGAATTCGAACAGACATTGCAACAAATTGAAAGGTCACTATATTTTTTGCTACAACTAAAAGGTTTGTCAAAAAACCAGATTTCAGTATAAGGTCGGGTATTTTTATCTAATTTTTCCTGCCATCTCAGCTTTCCGGGGATCCACATCAGTAACGATTTAGCCGGAAATCGTGATCGGACAGACATTGCAACAAATTGAAAGATTGATATATTTTTTGCTACAATTAAAAAGGTTTATCAAAAAACCAAATATTGGTATAAAGTCGAGTATTTTTATCCAATTTTGCCTAATTCTACTCCCTCCGTTCACCATAAGTTGTCCACTTTGTTCTGGACACGGAGTTTAAGAAAGTTGATAAAGTGAAAGTTAGTGGGGTAAAAATTAGGATGTAGGGATAGCGAGATAATGACAAAAAAAAATAGTGGTAATGACAAAAAAGAGGTGGTATTGACCAAAAAGTAAGAATAAAGTTGTTGGGATGATAAAAAGGTAGAAATAAAGTTGATGTGAAGTGGAGTCCTAAATGGCAAAGGGTAGTAATATTTGAAAAAGATAGAAAGTAGTGTAGTATGAAAAGGTAAAGTGGATATGTTTTGGTGAACATGATTACTATTTAAAAGTGGACAACTTATAATGAATAGAGGGAGTATATGATTTTGTTTGTATCTTTGTGAAAAATTGTGTCATTCAAAAATTTCATAGATATTTCTTTTTGTACCGATATCTTACAAGTCTGAATGATCAATGAATTCCACCAGTATATTATAGGTGAGGTATTTACACAATTTTATTTATCTTTTACATGTGGTTAATTTGCATGTTATTGCTCATGAGAGAAGATCTCAAATAGTAGATACGAGTTACGCTCTTCATAAATACTGTAATAAATAAAATGCATTGCTCGGATATTGGGTTGTTCTCTTGTTAAACCATCCAATCAGTTAACAACACAAACTCATCTATTTAAGTCTGAATGAAATAATATACGACAATTACCTAAAAACATGTCCAACCATAGTTGACAAAAAGCCCATGAGATCTGCATCGGATACATGCTTAAATGAGTTTTTAAATAATTGTCGATTTTCATATTACATGTGTGAAATTATTATAAACCTTATGAGTTAAATTATCCTATTTAGATCTAGTATTGTTAGCTTTTCTTTGACTCAACGCATATTAATAATATTACATTCTCTTCCCTATTGATGACATTTCAACTTCACATAATCATAATGTGGTCAAGTTCATTTTTCTTATTTCAATCAAGTCAAATTGTCAATCTTAAATTTAAGCTATAACCGTTTCAATTAAACTATTTAAAACACCTCTCACCTGATTTATTTGATAGAGATATACCACCCTTTTATTCATCGATTTTGCAAAACTAATTACTATTTGAAATATAATTGAGATACCATGAAATAAGTTAATTAATTAGGAGGAAAAAGAGCAGCTACTTCCTTTGTAAAAGTTTGGAAATAAAATCACACGAGATAAATTGCATCAGTTAAATTATGTGCATTGTAATTGTAAGCTATTAAAGTTTACTCCACATTATGGAAACATGTAACCTGTTCAACGATAAGGCATCTTCAATGAGACAATTCGTATTTTGATGCTATGGAAACACAACACATAATCATCCTTGGTGAAAATGGAGTAAAGACTAAGGTGAATATTAGTTCAAACATGCCACATTAAAAGAGGTTCGAAATAAATAATAATATGCAATAATATAAATTTTGATCCGAACATGTCATACTTTGGGAGCATGACCACATATACCAGTTGGGGTCGATTTCCCCATTCAACTATTTATACGGATTTACTTTGCTGGAAAAGAAAAAGGGTGGAAAAAAAATATTTTCACCATTTTAAATTCTTTTCACACGTTTATTATATTTGTTAATTTTTCTTGGACAGAATGGATAACTTTTTCGAATAACATATTTTCCATCATTTTCTTTTCAATTGTAAAAAATATTAATATGAGGAGGAAAGTGATAATATTTTTCAATCAATAAAACACATGAAAATAAAGAAAAAGTGAAAACCATGTAATAATTTTCTTTTATATATAAAAAAATATGATATAAAATAATGAAAATGTTAATATTTTCTTTTTCTTAGTGAATGGAAATATTTTGATCAAGCTAAACACAAACACAGCAGGCGGAAAAGAGAAAGGATTAAGCGATCTCTGGCAGAACAAACACGCAAAGGAAGCATAAAAAGTGGAAAACACTCACTCACTTCTCCTACTTCCAATCATATAATCTCACTTTCCAAGCCATCTCTCTCTCTCTAGCTTAATTTCTACTACTGAATCGAATCAGGTTGATCTTGCATATTTCCAAGGGATTCTGGAATAAATAAATTCGAGCTTCCGATTTTGTTTCCATCATATTTTCTCGTAGCTCGTGAAGCTGATCACTTCTCTGTTACTCCGTGACTGTTTCACGGAATTCTAGACTTCTTACCGTTTTTTTTTAAGTCTTCATCTGTTTACCGATCTATTTGTCTCGTGTCAGTAATTTAAAAATTCGAAGCAAATCTATGCGGATGTGGTGAGTGAGTGGAGGAGATGCGACGAACAGCTGAAATGCAGTTAGAAATGCGGAGAGATTGATTCGTGTAGTGAATGATGTGAAGATTGAAAAAAGTCGGAATTCGAAATGCTGAGCCCTAAGTTAGGGGCTCAGTTAGACCGGATGAAGCGTAGGTCGAATTCCGGGAAATTTCATCACAGATGGAAGAGGAAATTCTTAGCGTTTCTTCTGATTGTGATTTGTTTGGCCACGTTTATGTTGATGGAATCGGAGTACAGTAAGATCAAAATGCCGTCGTTAATATCTCCGCCGCTGCAAAAGCCGAAGATTGCTTTTCTTTTTATTGCTCGCAATCGGATTCCTCTCGACATTGTTTGGGATGTATTTTTTCAGGTAATTATTTGCCTCCTTTTACTATTTTTGGGTTATTTATTTATGGAAGCGATCTCATTCATTGCTCTTTCAATTTTCTTTCTTTTCTTAAACTACTTTGTTTTATTAATTTACAGTAGGTTGTTTGCTTACCGACACATAAATCACTTTCCTAATATGTTGCTTTGCAGATTGGGGAAATAATTAAATAAGTTTTGGAAAGGAGACTTATTCCTTATTTTGAACCACATCGTCAATGTTTCGCTTGAGACGATCCATTACTTATTGATTGTGCTGTGATTGTTTGCAAGACCAATAATAGAAAGTGCTGTATCAGTAACAAAATTCTTTGACGTTCGAAAATACTTTAATGAAGTATGATATTGGAAACATGTTTTGGTCTTTTTTCCTTCATCTGAATCTTAGTTAGTTTCATTGATATATTCCTGAATTAAAGTGGACGAAAGATGAATGTTTATTACTATGGAAGTTGTTGAATTCTTCCAAAATCATATCGAATAAGGCCTGTGATATAAGATTTTTTACCACCAAAATTCGAATTTGTCTCATCATGTGAAGCAGCTCATTAATCAGTGGTCATGTTCTCAGATTTGCCTTATTATTGTACCTTTGTTTCTGGGAGACATTAGGAAATGACAATTTTGTCGGGAGAACTTTCAAGTGAGTGTTGATGGGTTTTGACTGATGAACATCTTACATCATAATGTGATATAATTTGAAGTCAGCTATGTCGTTCGCTATTCCGCATTCAGGGACTGTAGTTATATGAAGTGTATGTCGCCACACTTACTTGTTTGAGTGGGTTCATAACCACTGGATACTATAGTCAGATGATCGAATAATTATGTAGATACGGTGATGATATTGCTTTTCTCCATGATTGATTCCTATAACAGTAAATATCGTAGGGATCCTTCACTTTAATCTATGGAACTTTATGTTATTTTGCAGGGTGATGCAGAGAATAGATTTTCCATTTATGTTCATTCAAGACCTGGGTTTTTGTTGAACACAGCAACGACGAGATCAATATTATTCTTAAACCGTCAAGTGAACGATAGCGTACAGGTCTGGTTTTGTATTATTTCACCAAAAAAGATTTGAATTTCCTGATGTACTACTGTTTTGTTTTCTGACATTATGGTTGTCGTCGTCTTTTCAAAAGGAAATAAAGTGTATAAGTCTGTGATAGTCTTTCAGTATGGCTTCGATCTGTATGTTGGTTGACTTTATATAAGAACCGTGCGGTCTATATCTTATTTGCATTTCAAGCGAAATTTAACTAACGATGCTTTATTAGGTAGATTGGGGAGAAGCAAGCATGATCCAGGCAGAGCGTATACTGCTTCAAAATGCACTGATGGATCCTTTCAATGAGCGGTTCCTTTTCCTCTCAGACAGGTAAAATCTCATTTTTATAGTGAGATAATAAGCCCTGCTATACTTTTCTGTATCCCTTTTGCTTGGAATGAGTAACTCATTTGCTTTTTTATTTCTTCTGTTGCAGCTGCCTACCTCTCTATAATTTCAGCTACACATATGACTATATAATGTCAACCCCAACTAGCTTCGTGGACAGGTAATGCTGATGCATATTCCGTGTTTATCTTTTTATGTTAATAATTTTGAAATTACTTTTATTGTATATTTTTATTTTTGTAGTGTGTTTATGCTTCTTTCTCTCGAATTTTTCTTCAATATTTTATGTATCGAGAAAACTATTTGTTGTGCTTGTAAGTTTATTCCGAATTTTGATCAGCTCATGCAACCTCGTTTATTATTGATCATGGTTGCAGTTTTGCTGATAAAAAGGAAAGTCGTTACAATCCGAAAATGCATCCAGTAATTTCTGTTGGCAACTGGAGGAAAGGATCTCAGGTGGTGACTCATGATTCTTTTCTTCTCAGAGTTAAACTAATCCGCCAGATGCATTCACTGAGAAGGAAATATGAAAATAAAAATAAACAAAATAAAACCTATATAGTTTCTACCTATATTTTCTAGTTTTTATCTCTGTCTTTTATTCTTTGCAGTGGGTTGTTCTGACCAGAAAGCATGCTGGGATTGTAGTTGAAGATAAAACCGTATTCTCTATGTTTCAGTTACATTGCAAGGTTGGTAAATTTAGCATTTCCTTGTTAACAGTTGAATATATATGTGACGGCTGATGTTTTTACCTTCCAACAAGTTGTATTAGTTTTTTGCTGCTTGCTTTCAATGATACTTGCCTAAATTAGACTCATTACTTCCTAAGGGAAATTATCTGATCAAAAGATATAAATGTGGCATCTGGACATGTTTTTCTCCAGTTAACATAATTTTATTTCAATTTTTCTGTTGACTCGTTCTTTTTCCTTTTCTTTCAAAAACAGAGGAAGTCTTTACCTGAATTTTGGCGAGACCATCCCCTTGTAAGTCTGATCTGTTATTTATTTCATTTCACCACATGATTAACCGCACTAGCAATAAACAGTTGAAGCTATGGAGTTCTTTTCACGATTGTCGGTTTCTTTTTGTGACCGCAATCATTATTTATGATGGTGAAACGTTCTAACTCTGTTGTCGATTTTGTTATGCAGCCTGCCGATGGGTCAGCTGAACATAATTGTATACCTGATGAACATTATGTTCAGACCTTGCTGACTGTAAGCTAATCTCATTCAATGTTAGCTTTTAATATCATCAAACATCAATATCTATTCATTATCTTTTGTCTGTTCAGCTAAAAGGCCTGGAAGGAGAAATCACTAGAAGGTCACTGACTCATAGTTCTTGGGATCTCACATCTTCAAGAGATCCTCACAGGCGAGGATGGCATCCACTCACTTACAAGTTGGGTGATGCTACTTCCAGCCTTATCCAATCCATCAAGGTAATTTTCCTGCTGTTGTAGATATAGTTCTCGTTCTTCTTCCTACATGTTTCAAGTCCCCGAGCACCTAAACATATTCTAAGCCTGCGTGAGGCATCTCTTAAATATACTTTCATTTAAAGGTCATAACAAGCTGAAGCCCCTTTACAGCTTAACCTCATGGGAAGAGATTCATATCAATTTAGGGGTGTTTACTAAGTGGGATAGGGATTGACTATTTTTATCATCATCCATTCCTTGAATCCCACCCCTTTGGGTGGGATACATATCAATGCAATAGTCCCAAATGAGAGCAATAATCACGGGCTATGGGATATCCTTTGAATCTAATCCTTAAAAGGAAACACTGGATTAGCCTATCGTATTTTTATCTATTCATGCTTATCATGCTTAGTAAACGCCCCCTTAGGGGTTTTCTGGATCTAACATTGACTTAACTAGTATTTTCAAGATTGAAGGTTCTGATCTTCATAGGAACTTGTTTCTTGAAGGGCACATTAGTAAGATTTGAAATGATATTTTAGCCTACAAGACTTAATCTCAGTTAGGCCGTGTGTAGTCGCATATGATATATCACTATCTTTTGCATAGTTGAAGACTTGAACTTAACTCCTCTAAAAATGTCACTCGGATTGTGGATAAACTGTATTGTATCATCCGTTTCATTGGGACATTTCGGAAGGTATCCTTCCATTTCTCCAATCGATATTCCGATTGAGAAAATAGTAGCTTTGGGCTGCTAATATGAAGGAGTACCACGAACCTATAAGAAAATTACAATTCTAAAATGTGAATGAGATCGTTCAGAAAGTAGGCAAAGAAATTTTTGAGGCCTCACTTACACATGCGTTTTCTTCTCCAGGCCATAGATAACATCTATTTCGAGACCGAGTACAGAAGAGAATGGTGCACTAGCAAGGGGAAACCCTCTCAATGCTTCCTTTTTGCCAGGAAATTCACGCGGCCTGCTGCCCTACGTCTTCTTAATATGGTGAGTTTCATTCTACTTTCGATTTGTTCATATAAGAACGAGATTAATTCTGTGTGACATGACATGCATAACAATATACATAGTAATGAATGAAAACTTATGACTAGTGCTATAAAATGCATCCTTTGTGGCTGCAGTCTGCTTTCGGATTTTCTAGAGAAGCTACAACTCGAAGCTGATAGAGTGATGTAGACGACGGATTAGTTACCGAAATTCGTATATGTGAATAACCTAGTGAGCCATCCTCGTCCATACTGATTAATATCAATATCGAAATGAGTTTTCTTGTATTTTATGATATAATTGATGTAATAAAGACTGTCATTCTCTCTTACATATTTCCTCTTGTGACTTGTGAGATGTCAATATTAGGTTATAATTAGGTGTATCATTTTTCCTGTTTCCTTACCTTATGTGGAGTAGCCTGAAATATTCCATAATTCTGCAGCTTTTAGTTTTGGTACTAGTAATCACGTACATTTATTCCCTATCTTCATTTGTCATATCCTGAAAAGTTAATTCTTCCTCAATTTGTTATTTGTTACATGTTGCTTCTAACACTTTGAACGGACGATCACGATCATAAGTGTAGACCGTGGAACCATCGTAATCGCGTTTTACACGTTTTTTTATACCTTCTTCACTTTGCATTTCTATTTTCATTGCTTGAGAGAGAGAGAGAGAGAGAGAGAGAGAGAGAGAGAGAGAGAGACCTATATGCGTTTGTGGGATTTTCTTAGGCGTAAAATTCTTTAGGTTGTTGTAATTGTTGTTGGAATCAACTTAATTTGTTCAATTTTGAGCGTTTATATTCTTACGATACATGAACTAATTTTTTTTAAGAATAATTAAACACAAAATAGTTGATTTTATTTTAAAATCCCATAAAAAAGATTATTAGTATTAAAGTCTAAAAAATTAAAATTCTAATAATGGATTTATCAACTCCAATAATCAATTACTAAGTAATAAAAATGAAACCTATACTACAAAATAATTATATAGTCTAATTTAGTATATTAATTGCATGATTAACAAGCACAGTATTAAATCATAAAATCATGGAAAATAAAATTTGAAGAAAATAAAAGGGAGTCTTATTTAAATCGAAAAGGTACGCGAAGGACATGAAAACGCTCGAGACACTAGATCTCAACTGAGAAAAAAGATAATAGTAGGAGTAGTAATTAATTTACTTGGTTAATTACTTGTCACCAAATTCAGTCAGAGAAAATTAACGAGGCCTTCTCAACCACATGGAACCAAAAAACAACATTTTATTAATCCTCATCCAAGTATCATTTCTTGATCTTTAATTACTAGTGTATATCGATCTAAATATTCAAGAGCCATGAAACACCTAACATTCACTCACAATTTTTCTATAAATATTCAGAAAACACACCAATTATAAACCCTCACCCTTCTTCACTCCTCTAAAAAGAAAAAAAGAAAAATGGCCTTCAAATTAGTAATAGCTACGATTCTCATCCTCTCCCTTTACCCCAATACGCCGCTCAGCCAGTGGCTCCCCCGCCGCCCGCCGCGGCTTCCGGTGAATCCCAAGCCACTCTGCGCACTCCAGCTGGCACTCGCAAACCGGGCATGCGCAATTTTACCATACGCGCAAGTCCCTCCACCAACTCCTCCCGAAGCAGGCGGACACCACCACCACCGCCACCGCCAGCACTACCGTTCTCGGGGCGACAGGTACGTGGAGACGGCGGTGAAGGAGGAATGCTGTCGGTGGCTGAAGCAAGTCGACACCATGTGCGCGTGTGATATGCTCGTGCATCTGCCGCCGTTCATGAAGTGGCCCCTCCACCAGTACAAGGTCATCGTCGGCGACAGCTGCGACGTCAGCTTCGAGTGCGCCTCCAGATTAGGGAAATTCTGACCGTCGGATTCGCCGGAATATCTGATTCATCGTCGGAAATCGTTTCCCTCTTGCATGCATATTTGTTTGTTTATTTCAATTTAAATACTAATTTATTTGAGGTTGCATGTACTATATATTGAGTGTAAGGAGAAAAATAAGATGAAGTTAACACCTTAGCTTTTTCATTAAGAAAGAACCAAAGAAAAGCATACAAAAAGCTTTACAATCTTAAGAACAAAACACAAAAAATAGCATTCACCAACTCCTCAACCTCCCAATTCAAAGCATATATCATGAAATTATCATGGTCTTTATTAACTTAATTATACCGGCCCCAACCCAACTCTTCAACCTCTGTATTCGAAAATTCGATTGGATTTTCATGCCTGTTAATTTTACACCCGTCTCAAAATAATCAACCTAATATAAAAAATTTATACCTGATTTCTATGATTAAAAGCATCACAATCATCATGCATATACCTTATAAGCATGAAGTGATCAATGTGTAAAAAGCATGATCATAATGTATAAATAGCATTACACATGCACCATCACTCTTTTAATGTTTAATTATACTAGTATATGTGTGTACATGTATTCGAAAGTTTATAGTTATTTCTAAAGAAACTAAATATAAGGATATGACTTTGTTACTTATTACTATGACAATCAATCCCACACTTTTATCAGTTTTAGTTAAAGCATAAATATTCTTTTTACATAAAAGAAATTGGAAAATGAATTCATACTACAAAAAAATATATGAACCTTTAATAGAATTGTAATTTTTGTAGAAGCATTTCACTAATTGTTTTATATAGTTTATACTAATAATTAATTAATAAACTCAAAACAAAACAATAAATTCGAATAATATATATAGTACTATTATTTGTACTACTTAAAATAATTTTATCTTCAGCGTGAACATATGTAGTACGTACTATATATATAATATCAAAAACATTTATGAGTGTATTTCAAATTTTATTTTGGAAAAGTTTTTATTAGTTTAAGTTGAACTGGTCAACAATAACCGGCAAAAGACCCATGAAACACCTAACATTATTCAAGTTAAGTACAAGTTTTCTATAAATATTCAGAAAACACACCAATAATATTTCATCAAACTAAACCCTCAACCTTCTTCACTCCTCCAAAAAGAAAAGAAACAAAAGATAAATAAAAATGGCCTTCAAATTAGTAGCTACTATTCTCATCGTCCTCTCTCTCTACCCCCATACGCCGCTCAGCCAGTGGCTGCCCCGCCGCCCGCCGGGGAATCCGAAGCCCCTCTGCGCCCTCCAGCTGGCGCTGGTGAACCGTGCATGCGCACTTCTGCCGTATGCGCAAGTGCCTCCGCCCACTCCTCCCTCGCCGCCGCCTCCCTTGCCGGCTCCTCCCCCGCCGGCTCACCACCACCACCACCACCACCACCACCAACACCACCGTTCTCGGTACGTGACGGCGGAGGAGCAGGAATGCTGTCGGTGGCTGAAGGAAGTGGACACTGTGTGTGTGTGTGAAATGCTCGTGCATCTGCCGCCGTTCATGACGAGGCCCCTCCACCAGTACAAGGTCATCGTCAACGACACCTGCGACGTCAGCTTCGAGTGCCCCTCCAAATAGGGGAAATTCTAACCGTTGGATTCGCCGGCGTTTGGGAAGATTGATCGTCGGAATATGATACATATATTTATAATTGTCTGCTTTAATTTAATGTTTTTTTTAGTGTTCAAAATCAAACCTAGCTAAGGAAATATTTGAGAACGGAAGCCTCTTTATAGATTTCTCAATTTGTTTTAGTAATATCAAAGTACTAGTATATTATTAGAACGACTGAAAATATTATTATTATTATTATTATTATTATTATTATTATTAATGCTAAATTATCGTAAATATCTCAAACTACCGGACTTACCATCTAAAGGAAGTAAAAGCATATACATCTATCTCTCTATTGAACAACTTACCACCCAAAAGAACTTTTATGATAGTATATGCAACTTTTCCCACCATCTAAAATATCCCAATAATGCACATACAATTTTTTTGTCATGACCTTAACTTTTGTCTGTTTTTACTAACGAAACTGTTATTTCTTGCTGAGACGTTAACAAAATTAATGATGCGGATTACACGTGGAAATTTGAAATTTTTTAAAAATTTAAATAGATATGTGTAATATTTGTAAGGGGCAGAAATTAATCCTATATCTCAGATTGGATGAGGGAGTTTTTAGCAAAATGGCACCTGAATTTCAAAAAAAAAAAAAGGGCTGGGTCTTGTTAAAAAAAGAAAAAAGACTGGGTTCATCGGCAGCCCACGTAATGTGTAGTGAAATGGGCCGGCCCAACAAAATTTAACCTATAGACGACCAAAAACGGAGCGCAATCTTATTGTTTCACCCAAAAAAAAAACGTGTAAATTGGGAATTTATACCAAATTGCATTGGGAAAATTCAATTGGATTGATAGGGTTTGATTATGAAAATTTATCCCAAATTGCAAATTAAATATAGTTGCTTACTTCAAAAACTTTTTTTCGTTTCCCAAATAATACTTTGAATAGTTTAGCTCTTTTTGTATGTATGTATATCTTAGGCTAAAAACAGTAATCTCTCTCTCTCTCTATCGTGAAAAAGACCATTTATTGCTCGTGAAGAAGTATATCATGAAACAGTTAATTGACTGCAGCTCTGGAATCTTAACTATCCTCCTCCCCACACCCACAAAATCTACATCTACTTATTTCTCGAATATTACTGCTAAACATAACTTTTTAAATATAAATAAATCATGAGGATTTAAGAGGAATTTGGACAGTTATGGACAATTAAAATTTACTACTATTAGTTATAAAAAAAATTAAAGGGATGGACTGCACCAATCGTATAGTGTGGTCCACTTTACAGGAAAGTTCCATATTGTATTTTGCATGTTTTTTATTTTGTGCCCCATTAAATTATCGTTATGATACCATCGCATTGTTCCTATACATAATACTTGTTGTAAAATAAAACTATTCTTAGCTTTTTCCTAAATCGATTTTTAATTACTAGCAAATTATATATGTATAGGAGAGATCAATTCCACTAGGTTATTTTCATTAAATGACATATTGGTGTAATTGTATGAGCTATTTAAGTGGAGAAAAATTATGATTAAGAACGAGCCCAAACCTATTAGTCTATAATAGGCCAGGGTGTAACTAAATTTCTTAATAATCATGCATAACTGGATGCATCTAAAGTTTTGACCGGCTGATTAATAAATATAAACATACACGTCTAGATTAGAAAATAAATCTTCATTTAATTCGTACAAGTTTATACTACTAGCCGAGGCCACGTGTAATTTGCACTGCTCCTCTCGATTACTCAGGAATTAAAGCAGATTAAATAATGGGAAAATCACAAGATGTGTATAAGTTTAGCCTTGTAATGTGGTAGCACGTGCTGCGTGTATGTCCAATTTTATTGAAATATATTGATATAGTAGTTTGTATATGGAGTATTACACTTACATAACACCATAGAATAATAATATTATAGTTCGACAAGCAATTGATATGGCATGTATTTGTCATGTCGTGCAAAAATGTGAATAGTCTCTAAAATATAGTCCCTCCGTCCATGATATCCTTATCACTTTTGTCATTTCAGTCCGTGTATTATATGTTTGTCACTTTTATTTTTAGTATTAGGATCCACATTATTCATCATCCTTTTAGCCTTATATTCTCTACTATTACGGCATGACCTTTACTACATTTACAATATTAATTACTACTACTACGTGTTATCTACAATGTGGTAAGAATATCATTGACGAAAGGATTATAAAAATAATCTAACTTTTTGAGAATTTTGTAAACGCTACACTAGTCAAATTTTGGATTTTAAAGCATGACGGGAAGGTTGGACTCACCTCGAAGGCAAGTACATTTGCGAATAAGAGTTACTATTATTTTCGAATCCCAAAAATTTATCATTACTACAATACTTTTAGAGAAAGTCCCCCATTATAGCACCTTTTCGAAGTCATTTTTAAATTATAGTACCTTTTATAATTGCTTATGATTATAACATTTTTGAACATTTTTACCCCTCACTCTTTTTCACACTATTTTTGTTCTATTTTTGCTATCTTTGTTTTTGTTATTCTTCTATTTCGTGTCAAACATCATTTTTTTCCTTTCAGATGAATTTCGCATGACCCTCACTCTTTCTCTCTCTGTCTTCTCTATCTATCTTCTCTCTCTCAAAACAAGTCGCCGCCCCAACCACGACAATCCGCCGCGCAGCGCCGCCGTCACTCCTTCATCTTCACACTGGCATCTCCATTTTCACCGTCAACTTCTTCGACTACACAGCGTCGTTGTCACCTTCTCACCGTCTCCTTCTTCTACACCTCGTCTTTTTTTCCAGATCTGCCGCTACATCGCTGCCACCACATTCTCGCCGCCACCACCACTTCCGACGCCATCTTCGTCAACAACAACCTCTTCGATGGTAAAATCCAGGTGAATCCCAGCACAGACGAGCTCTCCGGCGAGCTATTGTTTTCTAGATCTGCGGCCGGAAAGGTGGTGGTTACCCAAAACCAGACAGCGGCGGCGGCGGCGCCACCACCACTCCTGACGACGACATGGCTCTCACCACCACCTCCAACAGAAGTGTGACGAGGAGACGAAGCCAACCGTGTAATTTCCGGCCCTTGATCATAGTGTCGACGCCGGAATCTTCAAAAAACCACATGGCGCGCCACCACCACCACTTCCAGATCTAGAATTCGATTCTTTTTTGTGATTTCACTACTATTTTTTTGTGATTTCACAGTGTAATAAATGTTTCTTCCCTTTTTTTTTGTTCACATCGAATATGTTCTGATTCACAATGAATTTTTTTGTGGTTAACAACTATTTGTTTGTGATTTACGTTGTAATAAAAATGTTGTTTTCCAAAATAAATTTGTTCATGTAAAAAATGTTGTGATTCACAACGAATTTTTTTTTGGTTATTCACAACTCTTTGTTTGTGATTTCACTCCAAATTTATTAAAACATGATTCGCACTTTTTTTTGTGAGTAACATATTGAAAAGTGTGAAATAGTAGATATGGTGACAACGGGATATTGGCGGCATCAAGAAGATGGTGGCGGTGGTGAAAGATGGCAGCGGCGGTGAACTTGTCAGTGGAGGCGGCGGAACGGCGGCGGAGCAGGGGGCAGCGGTGGCGGCAGCGGAGGCGGAAAGGTGGTGGTTATTGTCGGTGATGAAGAAGTCGCGAAATAATTGATGTGATTTTAGTACTTTGGTAGTTTTGATATGGTAAGAGGAGTAAGAATGTCCAAAAGTGATATAATTATAATTTATAATGAACTAAAAAATATGACATAATTTAAATTTCACTATAAGGAAGTGACATTCTTACTATCCTCTCATATTTTTAATTCATTCAAGACATTATAAATTTTAAATTTCATGCTATTTTTATAACTCTGTGTAACACTGCAAGTAGTATCTGCTAAAAAAAGGATTATGGTGCAAATGCCCCCTCAACTTAAAATCTAAAGTGCATATATACCGTCAACGAAAGGTTAGGGGTTGCTAGCACCCTAACATATCCATAAATGGTGCGGATCACCCCTTCGTTTAACGGCAATCTTAACACTGTTACAAAATTTGATTTTGTTTTCCTCTTTGGTGTGGGATCTACTTGTTTCTTCCTGAATGCGCTTGATTGTATGTGCTTGATTGTGTGGGATCACCCCCTAATGGAATATATTTCATTGAATGTGCTTGATCGTATGCCTTTTGTTGAACAACCATTGTTGAGGAGAGAGAAGCTGAATGTGGAGAATTTTGATCAGGAAGATAGAAGTAGAGCCCACACTAAAGAGAAATGGAAAAAAAACAATTATATTTTGTAACAGGGTCAAAATTGTAGTTAAATAAGAGAGTGATCCGCACTATTTGTGGATACGTTAAGGTGCTAGCAAATCCTAACCTTTCATTAAGGGTATATCTACACATTAGATTCTACCTTGAGGGGGCATTTGCACTGTAACCTAAAAAAAAGAAAACAGTGCAAGTAGTAGGATCATACAAAATATAGTAACTTACTTCAAGAAAGAAAAAAAAAAAAGAAGAAGAAGAAGTCTATAATTAACCCTTTTGACAAAAAATAACATAAAAATAAGAAGAGAAATAGTCATAACTGTCGTGTCAATTTCTTTTTTTACGCCAACTGCACACCCCTATACCGACACCTACCGACGTCCAAACGGTTGAATTAACCACCGTTTAACGGTATTTTGCCGCGTATTTGTATTTGTTGTATCCCCTATAGAAATAAACGTCAACATTTGCACCAAACGTTTCTTATTAGAAAAACAGTTTTCCTGATTAATTAATGCGTGTGGATATTAGTCGTCCTTAATTCAGTCGGCTACTCTATCCCTTTAATATAAAAAATTATTTTGTATTAGTAACTTTTGATTGAGGATGTTACACTTTTATTGATATTATTGGTTTATACTTTTCTGCAAATATTGGAGGCGGATGATGGTGTGGGCCTTCCAACTTTTAATTTCGAGCATATATATTGTATGTGAATTGAAAACATTAAATATTGCGGCTCTAGTTTATAAACGGTGAAGTTAATCATATCTCTCTGTATATCAAAAAAGGAAATACATATGTATAATATTGTACATATGCACATGTAAATTTCAATTGCTCGTTCATCTTAATTTATAACCAAAATTTGCCCAATCACATGAGGTTCTTTTAATGTATGAGAATCTACCATGATCCAGCGGTGGAGCCAGAAAATTTTAGCTTGGGCCGGGTCCAATTCGAAACAATGAAATAGATCAAAAAAAATCATGTGGTATAAAGAAAACTTTTTAGAAGCAAATCCTTCCATTGAATTAAATAGTCAAATCAACCAAAACAACGTCCATGAACCAAGATGAAAAATCCGACATCTAAATCATTACACCGTGATGATCAATTACATTTAAGTTAGCAACACACACTTATCTTCAAATTTCAACAACTTAACATTTATCTCCTAAAAGAAGGACTTAATACCATATATATTCATAATAAAATATAAAAGTTAAAGTTCATAATACAATAAATTATATATATATATAATATAATATAATATAATATTATATATATATATATTGATTTAATTCACTTATAAACAATAAACAAACAATTCATAATAGCTACGAAAATCAGGATACTCAACATAAGAAGTAAGTTATGAGTTTCAACATCAAGAATATTAATTTAGAAAGCTCAAATATTGATCCCACTAAAACTCTATTTTGAACTCTAAATTTAAATTTAACTATAGGATAAATATTAATAATATATTAATTGAAATTAGAGTAATTACATGAGCTAAATTTTAATAAAAAGTAGAAGGAAAAATGAAGTACCATATTTCTATTTAAGATATGTGTCTTATTGTAATTATGAAAAATTAAAAATAATAATAGTAATATATATATATATAATATTTTTTTTTTCTAAAATTTGTGGGAGGTCCATGGGCCCCCGGATCCCCTCTCCTTCCGCCACTGCTACCATCACTATTTTTAATGTACAAAAGATACATATCTATTCCTGAACGATGGATATAGTGATAGACACTCGTGTCCTAACATAAAATAATTTTATTCATTCATTTTTAACATTATAATTAACTTAGAGTCACTTTATATTTCTCTCCATAATTCAGTTTGAATCGCATAAGTATAAAGAATAAGATCATAGATACACATATTGACATGGTGAAATACAAATTTCATTATTACTTTATAAAATGATATTTTTTTCGAAGTATAGAAGGAAAAATTTGTCACAATGTTTGACATTATATTATTAATTAGTGTTTCATTTAATATTTAGTGAATTGGTAAAACAATAGTATTTCAATATTCCTTTAATAATATTATAAAATCTCAAATTTTATGAACAGAAATTCACAGGACGACACGTGGAATTTGATGCAGGAATAGCCTAGTTTCCTCTTGACTTGGATAGTTAGATAAAAAAATCTTTTAACCTCATCGTTACGTACCCCCGCCCCGACCACCAAACTTGGTCAAATCAAATCATCCAATCCAATATTCAAGAAAACTAATTAATTACACATTTCATCCAAATAATCTAAAACACGTGCCCATCATCACGTGTGACGAGCTCATTGGCACAAGTGTTTTACATATAAAAATGGGAAACATGGTACTAAGATATGGGTAGTTGAGGATCGACGGTTAGAAATAGATCTGAGAGGCGGCAGTTATTAAGTAGTTAATCCTATGTTTGAATAATACCCAACAATTCTTCATTACTTGTCTCCAAAGCACTCTGCATCGCAGATTTTGCGTCGTCCACGTGGCAGAAATCCTCCGCCGTGGTCTGTGGTTGGCTGGGGCCCAGCTTTGGAGTCACCGCCCTAACCTCGCCATGGATCGGGGCCGCGTTGAATAAAAATCCACACGCTTTCCTTTTTATATATTATTACTACAAAATACTGAAAACACTGCTACGGGATTTTGAAACTGTACACTTTATTAAATCTTAAAGTACGTACTAGTATAATAATTCATTCAGCTATATGAATATTGTGGTAACAGATATCGTGCTTATATATTTTAGAATTTAAATAGAAAAATTATGTGAATTATAAAAGAGCAATTGGATTTATTTATTCTCGTGATTCTCTTTGCATTAATAATTCTATTTGATCATTTATATGTATACATAATGGATCGAACTTTTGATCACAAAAAAAGTTACATCATTTAAAATTTCTTTGAGATATTTGTATATAGTAATAAGGTCATTAAGCGATAGTATATTGATAGTATTTAGAATATGTACTAGATTTATGGGCTTTCAACGTAGTAAATAATGTCGGCATAATGTAACGATAGATGATAAAGTTTCTTATTCAACAGTAGCTCTTTATAATAAAACAATTATCCAAAACCCAATCTTAATTATGGAGTATTAACATGATTGATCATATATAAAGAAGATTGTAGTGTGATTCGCAGTCTCTTTTTAAAATTTATAAATATGTACTCTCTAAATTGAGTGTGTTTGTATAAATAAGACATGATGAAATAACTTGATGTATATTACGACGTTATTAGATGACACAACGAATCATTTTCGAAATAGTAATAAAACATGTTAATCCAATTCTTCGTGTGGAAGGTAGCTCAAATCAAATAATCTTATGGCATATACCATTTGTAAAGATCGAGCACCTTATTCCTATTTTATTTGGATTTTGTGGAAATGATAAGTGAGGTAAAAGTGGGTGGGCAGACAGATGCTCTTGCTTTTTGCGCAACCTGACGATCGTATCTATGGAAAATAAGTGGGTGAAAGTGAAAATTTTAGAGATATTAATTATGAATTTCCTTTTAGAAGGTAAGTATTTATATATCTTGTGTGTATACATTTTATTTTTATTAAACATGATTTTTTTTAAACGTAAATTTTACTAACGCCATTTATTATAACCTACAATTCGATAAATTTATAGTGTGCTGCATGTATACAGGCGATTAACAAGAGCCCGATATATACGCAATTGTTTTTATTCGAGAAATTAAATCCTAATCAAATTGGCCAAAGAGCTGCAAGAATTCGCCTAACGAGGTGGAGATGGAAATTGCAGGCACTAAAAAGTTAATATTCGAGATTAAGTATTCTTAGGAAAAAAAAAAAAAAAAAGGAGTTGTACTTACGGTCATTTAAAATGAAAAAAAAAAAAATTAAAAAAAAACTGGCCATTAAATTTCCGGAAAATTAAATGGGATTTTTGTTCTTTTCTTTCATTACTAACCGTTTTAGATGCGTAGTTAAATTAGAACTTAAAAATCGTATGTTTCAAATAGCATAAATTTAGAAACAAGTGGCACCAACATAAAAGATGGAATCTAGTAAGCCATCATCATCGCATAAAAAAGAAAGCATAAATGTACGTGTGTGTGTGTTGGTCTAAGGGTAGAGTTGATCTTCTAATTTATTTGTAACTTAATACTCCCTCTACCCCTAATTACTATTTGTTCCATTTGAGTTCGATACGGAGACTAAGAATAAGAGTACTAAATGGTAAAAAATGTGTTTAGTGTATTTTGTGAAGAGTATTTAATTGTTAATGACAAAGTGGGTTGAGTGATAAATTATTGTTCGATAAAGCATAAAGTGGGTTGAGTGGGAAATCATTATTCAATAAATTGTGTTGAATGGGCCTAATTATTGGGTTAGTGAGATTAATTATTTCCAAAATATGAAATGGGACAAATAGAGTGAGACATCCAAAATGACAAAATGGAAGAACTAACGAGACGGAGGGAGTAAGTTTAAAAAAAAAGCAAGCATATTTGATCAAACGAACCTTCTCATCCACATATACCTAAATCATTTATTAAATTATTGATGGAAGAATTTGAGGTCCATCCATTGGAATGAAATAGTTATAGTAGTTTTCCGTGTGCGTAAAAAATTCAAGACGTTTTATGAATTAGTAGTTAGGTATAAGTTTAATTACATTTATATACATTTAAAAATTGTGATTTTGGTGTTTATTGATACTCTTTTGCTTACGAGTTAGACAAAATTAGAGTGACATAGGAAGGGAAACTAAAACAATATACTATAATTATTTTTAAGGTTAACATTCAAAAGATTATGTGTACATCCTCAGTCTCCGCACGCGTGTGTGTATATATATATATATATATATATATATTAGAAATTCATTTAGTAACTAAGATTTTTATTAGCGCAGCTGATTAAGTGTCATTTGATCAATAAAAATGTCATGGGTTCGATTCCCCTCACTCAATTTTTACATCCTTTTCGAATTTTCTTCGTTAATGGGCCTAAGAAATTTAGTTCATTTTTACTAAAAAGTTGAAAACCCTAAAAATATGAAACGCCTCTCTAACGTCTCAATTTCTTATTTTGCTAATAAAACGTCTCTCTTAATCAATTAAATGAACTCATTTGCAATTTTTCCCAACCTTCCTCTAAGTCTAAGCTCTCTCATTGCCCCTCTCACCGTCTTCTTCTCTCTGACTCTCTTGATCTCATGATATGTTACAATATTTTATTTGCAAAAAAGTTTTAGTATATTTTACTTTTATTAATTTCTCTCAATAGTTCAAGAAGAGCAACACGTTTTTAAATGAATTATCTTAGTTTTTATATGTTTATTATTACGTAAATTGACGGACAATTTCTCTTTAATTAATAAAGTACTTTTGATTTAGTTCTTATTTATGGATAAAGGGATCCAAATTTGTGAATCGCACCGGACCTCCCATTTATTAGCCCCGCCCTAGGATATATATATATATATATAATATACTTTTAGATGGATCGATATAGTTAATTTGCTTATTGTCGGATAGACTTTTTCTTTTCGTTATGGCATATTTTAATTCATTAAATAGACAGGTTGGATTTAACTATTGAATTTTTTTTATTCATTTTCTTTTCACGGGATGGGGGAGAGCGTGACATGAAAACCTCAAAAGAATGAAAGATATACACAGTGAGATTCTTGAAATTTATGATGAAGAGAGGTGCATATATGCACGGGAAGAATATGTGCAAAAAAGTTAGCTTTATTAATAAACTTTTCTACTATTTGCAACTCGATCAAAAGATCCCCCTATCATCGATAAATTTATATTTTTATTTACTTTTCATATAATGACCACATATATATTCCTTCCCTTGTGAATTATGGTGTTTATGTTTTGCCTGTCGCCTAACTTTTTAAAAAATCGCGTCACATTTTTCCAATAATTACTAGAAAAATAAATGGTAATAGCCAATAACTCATGTTTTAGTTGCAATTATAGTATTAATTAGTGGGAAAAGAAACAAAAGATCAGTAATTGGAGAAGTACTAAAATGGACCGTGGGTAATTGCACTAAAACAACATTTACCTAGAACGTACACTTATATAATTTATATCCTACTTTTAATTAGATGATAATATTGGCAAATGCTTGAGCTTTTAATCCTCGAAATGAGCTTTTGATAATATTTATAAGAAATATTAAATACAACATACAAAATTATTTTATAAGCTTGTAGATTACGTTTAAGAATCAGTATAAGATGTTTTAAAACGGTTATAGAATCTGCACTTATTTTAGATACAATCTTTCATAATTTCAAGATAATTCCAATTGGAAAATTTTCCTGATTCACTTTTAATAAAATCTTCTTGATACTTCTAAACATTCTCTAATATCCTTTTCTTTTTATCCCAAAGAAACAGAAATTATGAGAGAAATGGATTTGAGTGAATTGACCAATACCATATTTCTTAAATTTAATACACATTCTTGTAGTAAATAAAATCCGAAGTCTAAAACCTCCTATATCTGTCAAGTCATTTACTGCAAGAGATTACGAGAACTTTTCTAGAAAAAGTGACATTTTTTATTATTTAAAATGGATAATGTTAATTAAGTATATAGTAGTCCACTTACTGCCCCCACTCCTCAAAAAAGTCCAATTTTTTAATATTAAAATCCAACCGTCCATTTTTTCTTCTTTGAACGTTCTCCACCTTATTACTGTACTAATTTTTTCTATAAATTCGTCATTTTTCCCACACCAAAATCCATTCAAACAAAGTCTCAACAAAAAGTATCATTTTTAACACCAAAATTAAGTGTAGATTGTTAACAATATTCCCCTTTATTTCAGATTCTACAAGCTCTGTTTTTTGCTGCTTGTTAATCTATATAAACCTTCATTCTTTCCTTTCCTTCTTCATCCAACTCTCAACATTTGTCTCTCTCTCTGATCATCGCTCTCTCTAAAAATGGCTCCGAGTTTGAGCAAAGGCAGTTCCACCGGTGCCGCCGTCGTCGTCGACGGATACACCGACTCCTTAATCACACTTGATGAATCCAACTTCATCGTCAACGACAACGTCATCCTCTCCGAAGTCCCGCTCAACATCACGGCTGCTCCATCGCCGTACGCCGTTGGCGAGAAGGCGGCGGCCTCCGCCGTCTCCCCCGGATGCTTCGTGGGGTTCGACGCCGTGGAGGCGAAGAGCCACCACGTAGTCCCCATTGGTAAGCTCAAGAACATCAAATTCATGTCCATTTTCAGGTTCAAAGTTTGGTGGACCACCCACTGGATCGGGTCAAACGGGTCGGATCTCGAACACGAGACCCAGATAGTCATCCTCGACAAGTCCGACGGGTCGGGGCGGCCCTACATCGTGCTACTCCCGCTCATCGACGGCCACTTTCGGGCCTCGCTCCAGCCCGGTGTCGACGATTTCATCGACATTTGCGTGGAGAGCGGGTCGACCAAAGTGACCGAGTCCTCGTTTCGGGCCGCGCTCTACATGCATGCGGGGGATGACCCTTTTACCCTCGTCAAGGACGCCATCAAGGTGGCGCGCCACCACCTCGGCACTTTCCGGCTACTGGAGGAGAAGACGCCGCCGGGGATCGTCGACAAGTTCGGGTGGTGCACGTGGGATGCGTTCTACCTTACCGTGCAGCCGCAAGGCGTGATGGAAGGGGTGAAGGGGCTGGTCGACGGCGGCTGCCCGCCGGGGCTTGTCCTGATCGACGACGGCTGGCAGTCCATCTGCCACGACGACGACGAGCTCAACACGGAGGGTATGAACCGGACCTCCGCCGGCGAGCAGATGCCGTGTAGGTTGATCAAGTTCGAGGAGAACTACAAGTTCAGGGATTACAAGAGCCCGAACAAGACGGGGCCCGGCCCGAAGACGGGGATGGCGGCCTTCATTCGGGATATGAAGGACGCTTACAAGAGTGTGGACTATGTTTACGTTTGGCATGCTTTGTGTGGGTACTGGGGCGGGCTTCGGCCCGGTGTTCCGGGCCTGCCCCCGGCCGAGGTGATTGCGCCCAAACTTACTCCCGGGCTTAAGAAAACTATGGAAGATCTTGCCGTTGACAAGATTGTCAACAATGGGGTCGGGCTGGTCCCACCTCATCTGGCTGAGCAAATGTATGAAGGGATGCACTCTCATCTTGAATCTGTGGGGATTGATGGAATCAAAGTTGACGTCATCCATGTAATTTTTGTAATTTTTATTTTATTTTATTTTAGTTAGTTTTGTTTAATTTTGATGACTTATGGTCGGAATATGTATGTATGGATGTATGTATGCAGCTGCTGGAGATGTTGTGCGAGGACCATGGTGGTCGAGTGGACTTAGCAAAAGATTACTACAAGGCACTGACAAAATCAGTTAGGAAACACTTCAAAGGAAATGGAGTGATTGCAAGCATGGAACACTGCAATGACTTCATGTTTCTTGGGACTGAGGCCATCACACTCGGTCGTGTTGGTATGTATGCATCTATTCTATTTCTAGTATCGTTTTTCATCTTTTTTTTATTTCATAAATAAACATAAATATATAGTTATAGACAGTGTAGTTGACATTACTTAATTATTATAGGTGACGACTTTTGGTGTACCGATCCATCGGGTGATCCCAACGGCACCTTCTGGCTGCAAGGCTGTCACATGGTGCACTGCGCCTACAACAGTTTGTGGATGGGCAATTTCATCCACCCGGACTGGGACATGTTCCAATCCACTCACCCTTGCGCCCTCTTCCACGCCGCCTCGCGTGCCATCTCCGGTGGCCCCATCTATGTTAGCGACTCCGTCGGCAAGCACAACTTCGACCTCCTTAGGAGTCTCGTCCTCCCCGACGGCTCCATCCTCCGTTGCGACTACTATGCTTTACCTTCACGCGATCGCCTCTTTCAAGATCCTCTCCACGATGGCAGCACTATGTTGAAGATTTGGAACCTCAACAAGGTTACAAATTAACTCGCCCTTCACTAATTTTTTATTCACTTT
The DNA here is from genome assembly GCA_029490685.1 of Schizonepeta tenuifolia. Lineage (NCBI taxonomy): Eukaryota > Viridiplantae > Streptophyta > Magnoliopsida > Lamiales > Lamiaceae > Schizonepeta > Schizonepeta tenuifolia. The sequence goes on from CM055958.1 coordinate 70,932,072, forward strand.
TACTAACAAAATTCATAATTAAAAAAAAAAAAAAATTGGAATTGAAAATTTCTTAATTAATCCTCTAATTTGCTTCATAAAATTTGTGTTGCAACAGTTCACCGGAGTGATCGGAGCTTTCAACTGCCAGGGCGGCGGGTGGAGCCGCGAGGAGCGGCGCAACCAGTGCTTCTCCGAGTGCTCGCGCGTCGTCTCTTCCACCACCGGCCCGAGCGACATCGAGTGGCAGCAAGGCGCAAATCCGATCGCCGTCGACGGCGTCGAGACATTCGCGATGTACCTATTCAGCGAGAAGAAGCTCGTCCTCGCCAAGCCCTCCGCCACCATCGACGTCGAGCTCGAGCCGTTCAACTTCGAGCTGATCACCGTCTCCCCAGTCAGGGATATCGCCGGCACCGCCGCGCAGTTCGCGCCGATCGGGCTGGTCAACATGCTCAACACCGGCGGCGCGATCCAGTCGGTGGCGTACAACGATCGAGCTAGAGCGGTGAAGATCGGAGTGAGGGGAACCGGAGAGATGAGGGCGTTCGCGTCGCAGAGGCCCGCGGCGGTCAAGGTGAACGGCGCGAACGTGAGATTCGTGTACGAGGATTCCATGGTGGCGGTGGAGGTGCCATGGGCGAAGCCTACTGGAGTTTCTGTGGTTGACTACGTCTTTTGATTTGTTTGCTGATTTGGAAAATGGTGCCCTAAATTGAGATGAAATTGGGGCTTTTATATTTTGATTTTTCTGAGTTTTTCATGGTTAAAAATTACCAGCGATGTATTTGGTTTCAAACAAGGAAATGTATTTCCTGGAATATAAAATAAAATTTTCTCTAAAAGCTTTTTGGCTTTTCGATCGACTGCTTTGTGGAATGACATTATATTCTTGGACTTTGGTTTCTAAAAATTTAAACCTTTTTGTGTTAAGATACAAGTTCAAACACCAAATAAATTATTACACTACAATTTTGAGATTATGGTTTCATTTCATCATAGAAAGTTTTGCATACAAAGACAATGATCTCTATCTAGCAAGATACTAACATAACAGATACAAAAAAGGATATTACCTGAACACTAATTATTGTGGAACAAAGATGATGAAATCCAATGCCATAACAAAATTTCAAGGATTAATTGATTTGAAATACACGAACTTTAACCTTATTTTGGCACTACTTTTCAATCTTGTTTTAAGATAAACGAATATAATTTTTTTGCAATTACAACATAATTTTGTATTTGGACGAAATGAAACGTAACTTTAACTAAATGATGCATACAGCCAAATAGACAAGCAAAGTGGCTGCCAGATCAGTTTGAATGTCGCCCAAATGCAAAATTGTGTGAAAATAGCAACAACAAAAAAAGTTAAATTCGTGTATTTTAAACAAAGTAGCCCCAAACTGTTTGACAAAAATCCTAACTTGGTCTCTCAGTTGAATTATTTGATCAGAAAAGGAGATACAACAGGCAAGATCAGATCAGCCATTGTTCCTGCTGGTTAGGCTTCAGCCTTCTTTCCATCACTTCTTCTCCAGCAATATCTTGGGTGGAATCCAGTCGTAGCTAATAACCCTTGTTTCCACGAATTCGAGCTCTCATATCAACCTGAAGCAAAACATTAAAAACGTTTTTAGAATAAGATTTTACTTAACTATATACAAGCACTTAGGAGGAGACTCTCACGCAATTCAAGGTTATTCAAGTATAAGAGGTTATTATTTCAAAACTGTACTACAATATGTTCATCTGACTAGAGCGATACATGAATTGGAGCATATATTCAGCTGTAGGGGACAGTAACTATCTATAGAACATATATCATGCATTCTGATGACAAGCACACGAATTGATACAACTTAATGTACTTAATATTTGAATCTGTCATACACCAGTATCATTCTTCACAAACAGCAGCCAAAGACCTACGCTACAAACGAGCCTAGTTCGCTATCTGTTTCTCCAAATTCATACGAAGATCAAACCACTAGAAGGTTGATAAATCAACAACACCTCCAGCCACAAACTTTCACAACAAGGATCATCTCAAATTTACCAAACACATAACTGCCATTACAGCCAAGGGAAAAACATAGGTAATTAACAAGAATTAATTAATTCTCAACAGCAAATGCCTCTTGTACCTAAATCCATTGTCATTTCAAATGAAAAATCCCCATGATATGGAAACGAACTAGCTCAGATCATGGAGAGTACATGCCTGTCCTCTCTTGCAGTTGAAATAGGTCTCTCTCAGTCCCCCACACTCGCTCGAGATTTTAGGGCATTTCTCTTTAGAACAATCTCTGTACGATCGATTCTCCACCTACAAATGATTCATCGCAAATTCGACAATCTAAATTAGGTCGTATTCATTCAAACGCACCTGCCAATCCAAAACTAAAAGAATTCCCACAAATAATTCAACAAAATAGGATTTAAATTCGAGCTTTCCACAGGCCAATCTTAGTTTTAATGATCTCCAAAGCTAAATCAACAGCTGACGAAAGTTGAAAAGTAGACCTTAACGCAATCCGATTCGTCGAGGCATTTTACGAGCTCCGTAGCCAGACCTTTGCAGGATTTCGCCATTTCTGAAGTTTCTTAATTCTTTCTTTTCTCAATCTTGTGATTATTATTAACTCAATAGGAATTTGTGAGCCACACTATTGTTATGTATGCAAAAACTTCCCAACAACTGAAGTATGCGGCCGATTTTGATCAGCGCCCAAACTCGATCTGACCCAAACCTACGAATTTAAAAAAAAAACAAAAATTTCCGCTACAATACATATTATTAATTATAATATTATACAAGCCAGCATGTTGGTTTTAGTGGTTGGGAACTTGGGCGGAGGGCTTTAGAGCCTCAAGGTACATGTTCAATTTCTAATGCCACACAATCATTTTGACTAAATTGACTACAATAGTTGTCAACAAACTTACTATAGTTAAATTTTAATCAAAGATGTATTTTTTAGATCAAAATACTCTTACTTTTCACTTTTTCTCCTTTTCTCCCCCATCTCTTTTTTCTCTTTCCCTTTCTTCTCTTTTTTCTTCTCTCTCTGAACCACGTTTCTTCTTCTGCTACTTTCCTTCTTTATTTTTTTTCTTCTCTTCTTCCTCCCGTCGTCGCCGCTCTCTCTCTCTCTCTCTCTTTTTCCCATCGCCGTCGCTCGCTTTCTCTAGATCTGTTATCGCCGCCTCCGTCGCCGCTCTCTCTCTTCTTCCCGTCGTCGTCGCTCTCTCTCTATAGATCTGTTATCGCCGCCTCCGTCGCCCCTCCCATCGCCGCCGCCCTCGAACTTCATCATCAGCATATACCTTCTTGAGCACATACCTATACAAGTCACATTTCCAAAATCAGAATAAGGGTATACAGATACAAGAACCATATTTCTCCATAAACTAAAAACCATTATTTGGACTTCCTACTTTTTCTTTTCCAATTTGTGATTGACCAAATTGACAGCACCAAAAGCTCCAAGACCAATCTGCTCCATGATCTCATACTGGTCCATTTTTTATTCCATCTTCTCCAATCTTGAACCCCAAACCTCTCTCTCTCTTTCTCTAAATTCTTGATTTTCGAGAGTGATAGCCCAGAAAGCGCATATGCAGTACCTCATTGAATCATCAAATCAGTAAAATTTCATATCATGACAAGGCAAAGTGATACGAAATCATAAATTCGTAACAGAGAAACAAGGCATATTGATACGAAATGTAAAATTCGTAACAGAGAAACAAGATACGAAATGTAAAATTCATAACATGAAACTGATACGAAATGATAAAATCTTAACAGAAAGTCAATGCATAGTGATACGAAATGACAAAATCGTAACATGGAATTAAGGCATAGTAATACGAAATAACAAAATCTTTACACGGAATCAAGGTATAGTAATACGAATGTTGAATTTTTGAAGTATACATGTTACGAATTTCACAATTCGCAACATATTATACGAATTTCGTATATAGTGTTGCGAATTATGAATTTCGTAACTAACTTTGCATTTTGGTTCATTTATTTGACGTTACGAAATTACAATTTCGCAACATGTTTGAGGTTTTTTGAAGGTTTCGTATCTGAATTTTTTAGATATACAATGTTGCGAATTTCGCAATTCGTAACACTATATACGAATTTGTATATAGTGTTACGAATTGCGAAATTCGTAACTAACTGTGCATATTGGCTACGATTTACTAATTTCGTAACAGAGTTGGTTTTGTACAATTTTGGTTTTATGTTACGATTTGTTCATTTCGTAACACTGTAACAAATTTAAATTTTACTCCTTTTATGCAGATGAGTCCATCGTGCTTAATTGTTGTGCATGGAGGGCATTGGGATGAGGATATATATGTAGGTGGGAGAAAGGAGTATATTCTCATTCCTCCAACATGGAATTATGACAAACTGATACGAAATCATAAATTCATAACAGAGAAACAAGGCATATTGATACGAAATGTAAAATTCGTAATAGAGAAACAAGATACGAAATATAAAATTCGTAACAGAGAACTGATACGAAATGATAAAATCTTACAGAAAGTCAAGACATAGAGATACGAAATGACAAAATCGTAACATGGAATCAAGGCATACAGAAACGAAATGCCAAAATCTTAACAAGAAGTCAAGGCATAGTGATACGAAATGCTAAAATCGTAATCTGTTATGTTACGAATTTATTAATTTCGTAATACGAAATCAACAATTGATGATATTGTTGTTACGAATGTATGAAATTCGTAACACAAATTAAAGATTGTTTTTGTGTTACGATTTGTTATTTTCGTAACTGATTTATTACTATTTGTTGATTTCGTAACGATACGATTTGTTACGATTTTATTTTGGTGTTACGACTTGTTTGTTTTCGTAATTGCTTTATCATGTAGCGTGGTGTTACAAAATCATAAATTGGTAATAGAGAAACAAGACACATTTGATTCAAAATATTGAATTCGTAACATGGAATCATGACAAACTGATACGAATTCATAAGATCGTAATATGGAATTATGACAAAGTGATACGAAATCATAAATTCGTAACAGAGAAACAAGGCATATTGATACGAAATGTAAAATTCGTAACAGAGAAACAAGATTCGAAATATAAAATTCGTAACATGGAACTGATACGAAATGATAAAATCTTAACAGAAAGTCAAGGCATAGTGATACGAAATGACAAAATCGTAACAGAATATTCAATACGAATGCTAATTTCGTAACATAACATGATCTGGTGGTGCTTGGCGGCAAGATTCTTCCGCTTGAATATCCATTCTATCTGTAATAAACAAACAATTAAACCAATTCAGTATTTCAGAACATGTAACACATGTTACGAAATTATAATTTCGTAACTTCAAATAAACATATGAAAATGCAAACTTAGTTACGAATTTCAAAATTCGCAACATCATATACTTAACAATTTCAGTTTCGAAACCTTCAAATAGCTACAAATATGTTGCAAAATCATAATTTCGCAACATGTTATAACTCAAATTCCAAAAACGTGATACGAAAATATAAATTAGCAACAGATTATTCAATACGAAAATGCACAGGTAGTTACGAATTTCACAGTTCGCTACACTATATACGAATTGTGTTACGAATTGTGAAATTCGCAACATTATATACTTAAAAATTTCAAATTCGAAACTTCAAAAATGTTCAAACATGTTGCGAAATTGTAATTTCGCAACAGCTTATGACCGAAATTCCAAAAACGTGTTAAGAAAATATGAATTAGCAACAGATTATTCAATACGAAATTCGTATATTTTATTGCGAATTGTTAAATTCGCAACATTATATTCTTAAAAATTTTATTTTCGGAACCTTCAAATAGTCCAAACTCAAATAGTCTCAAACGTGTTGCGAAATTGTAATTTCGTAACGTCAAATAAACGAACGAAAATGCACAGGTAGTTACAAATTTCACAGTTCGCTACATTATATACGAATTGTGAAATTCGCAACATTATATACCTAAAAATTTCAGATTCAAAACTTTCAAAAATGCTCAAACAAATTTCGCAATAGCTTATGACCGAAATTCCAAAAACGTGTTACGAAAATATGAATTAGCAACATACTATTCAATACGAAATTCGTATATTTTGTTATATTCTTAAAATTTTTAGTTTCGGAACCTTCAAATAGTCCCAAACGTGTTGCGAAATTGTAATTTTGTAACGTCAAATAAATTAATGAAAATGCACTGGTAGTTACGAATTTCATAATTCGCTACACTATATACGAATTGTGTTACGAATTGTGAAATTCGCAACATTATACACCTAAAAATCTCATTCGAAACATTCAAAAAGCCTCAAACATGTTGTGAAATTGTAATTTCGTAACATGCTATTACCAAAATTCCAACAAATATGTTACGAATTTCAGATCTGGGAAAAATCGTAAAACACCCCAATACATCCAAATCGACCGAAAATCACCCCAAATATACCACAAATCACCAGGAATCATATGAACACTTGTAAATCATCAAAAACAAATACAAAAACAACATTATTTCCGGCTAGATCTAGAATTTTTCTCAAGAGAGAAAGATGGAGAAAGAGAAATAAAATCAAGAAAGAGAGTAGGAAAGATCTCGAACCTTAGTTCTCTCGAGAATATTACGAGCTCCATGGTGGTTTGGGAGGGCAGCTGCGGTGATGATGGCGGATGAGGTGGTGGCGGGGTTCTAGGGAGAGAAAGATGGAGAGAAAGATGGAGAGTAGGAAAGATGGCCGCTTCTTCTTCTTCTCCTATGGGTTGTTCCTCGAACGTGCTGTCGGAAGCCATGGGCGGAGTAGGTGGGTGGAGGTGGTGCGACGGCGGGAATGGAGGTGGCGGAGATGGAGGAAAATGGAGTGGAAAATGGGGTTAGGTTTTGGAGAGAATTTTTTAGAGAGAGAGAATGGAGATGGGAAATGAAATGGTGGGGGATGGAAATGGGTTATGATACATTTTTTTTTTAGTGAAAATAACTTCTACCCTATAGTAAGGGTATAATTGTCCCAAAAACACATTTTGGCTATAATTTTACCATATTATGTTCCTTGACAACTATTGTAATCTAAGGGGGGATTTTGCTATATGGCTCCTTCACTCAACTTTGAATATTCTTTTGTTTCTTTTTTTTTCTTTCTTTTTTTTCGTTTTCTTCCTTTAATTTCTTTCTTTATTTTTTCTTCTTTCTTCATTTTCGTTTCTTTTCTTCAACTTTTTTTTTCTTTCTTTGTTTTTTTTTCTTTTCATTTTTGAATCTTTATTTAAAATATATATAATTCAAAGTAATTATTGCATAAATAAAAAATAATTATTAAAATAAAATTAATGAAGAATAATTTTTATCAATAATGTTTCACAATTAAAAGTTTTCTTAATAACAATGTTTACTTTTATTTACGATAATTTGTACTTTTAATTATGTAGTCAAGTAATTATTATTATGATAAAAAAATAATTATTAATATAAAAGAGGGTAACGTTTCACAACTATTACTTTTCTTAACGATAATATTTATTTTAATTTACGACAACTTGTACTTTTAGTAATTCGGTCAAGTAATTATTGTTGTGATGACAAGTAATTATTGATAAAAAGAAAAGTAATGTTTTACAATATTAACTTTTCTTAACGATAATGTTTACTTTTATTTACGGTGACTTATACTTTAGTTATTTGATCAAGTAATTAGTGTCGTGAGGATAAGTGATTATTGACATGAAGAAAGGTAATGTTTGTCAACTAATACTTTTCTTAATAACAGTGTTTACTTTTGTTCATAACAAGTGTACGTTTACTTATTTGGTCAAGTAATTATTGTCGTAAGAAAAAAGTAATTATTAATATGAAGAAATGTAACATTTCACAACTATTACTTTTTTTAACAATGATTGTTATTTTTATTCATGGCAATTCATACTTGTAATTATTTAGATAAGTAATTTTTATCGTAAGTAAATGTAATTATTGATATTACGAAAAGTAATATTTCAAAAATATTAATTTTCTTCACGACGATCACGAGAACTTGTGTTTTTAGTAATTTTTTAAAGTAAGTAATTATTGTCGTAATGAAAAATAATTTTTGATATGAACAAATGTAATGTTTTAAAAATATTACATTTCAAAACTAAATAATTTTAAAAAATCGAAAAAACTGAAAAGAATAAATTAAATGAATAATATGACACAACATAATAAAAAAGAAAGATAAAAAACAAAAATGAAAAAAGAAAATAGGGATAATAAATAGTTTTTAAAAATATTTAAAAAATTGAAAAATTAAATATAATGAATAATATATATGACAACATAATAAAAAAGACAATTAAAAAGAAGAAACGAAAAAACAAAAAAAAAGACTGAAAATGAATAATACTTTAAAAGCTGTGTGTATAAGGTATAAATATAGGTATCTACATAGTATAACATAAAGGGGTTTGTAGCCTAATGGTAGCTCTCTTAGGCTTAAAGCCATTTTCCAAGTTGAGCATCCGTCTTCGATTCCTCTTGGTTGCGCTTCTGCTTTAGTATAACATAAAAGGGGTTTGTAGCCTAATGGTAGCTCTCTTAGGCTTAAAAGTCATTTTCCAAGCTGAGTGTCGTGTTCGATTCCTCTTGGTTGCACTTCTGCTTTAGTTTTTTTTTTTTTTATTGATGAGGCTACACGGCTGGGCTTGGCCCGGCAACGGGTATGGATTGTGTTGTGGGCTGAACGCGGGTATGGGCATGGGTTGAACCAGTTGCGTAGTACGCAATCAGTTGCGTGGAAGTGTAGCCCTGTATGTTAATAATGGGTGCTCCATCTCTATCTTTTCATTACGTTTATTTTGCCTACATATCATTTCATACATTATCATATACTATTTCACTAAAAAGTTACTAACATTATTCTCTCTCCCACTTCATGTGATAAAAAAACCCCTAAAAGTTATAATATCAACTTTATTATAAACAATTTAATTTTTTAAGATACATACTCGACCAAATAGACTTAATAAAAAGATACGCAAGGAGTACCAAATAAACAATTTATTTTTAATTATTCAAGTATTTCCATGCAACGCACTTATTGTTTGATCACTTTTTAATTTAATTCGCTTATAGGAGTATAGGTTTATAGTATTTGTTTGCTACGTATGATATAAGACTTGATAGGTTTATATTTGATTAGGTAGTTTGAAGGGAATGACACAGGTTGTAAAAGACGGAGAGTGGATAGTAGAATTTGTGAGTGAGGAATGAGTTAGTATTCTTTTACACATAAAAATAGAATTGCAAATAAAGAAAATAAAAAGTAAAAGAGTTACATTTTAAGTGGTTCTAGTTTCATTTATAGAAGAACCACACTTATCGACACTTATCATGGATGGAAGAAGTACATAACAATAAAAGTCACTATTATTCATATGGGTCCGAATTTTATAAAGAGTCGTATAGTTTGTATCAACCAAAATATTAGGATGTCATAGACACAGGGGCGTAGCTAGGGGGTGGGCAGGGGGATCACTGGACCTCCCCGGCATTTGGGAAAAAAATAGTGATATATACGTAGTTTATTCTTTAATTTGTACATTATGTCCACCATGTGTTCGATAAAATTCCCAATGAGTTATCATTTTTTGAAACTTTAGATTTTGGATTTTATTCGTTTCAGATAGTTTAGTTGAGCAGTGAAAGATTGAATCTCATGGCTTTAATGTTGCTAAATCTTATTCTTCTTCTATTTCTATTGATATATTCCAAATGCATAGAATTCTTCCAAAGTAGATATCATTAACCCTTCAACTTTTCATTTGCCAAAACCATGAAACCTAAATGTTGTTTGTTCATTCTTGATGGCTTCAATAATTCTAGTTCATACTCGAGTTTTCATATTTATTATGGAGAAGAAATTGACTCACAAATACAAAGTCGATTTTTTCACGAAGATTTAAAAAATGGCATATATTGTTGGACATCCAAAAATTGGACCCCCGTGAATCGAAATCCTGGCTACGCCACTGCATAGACATATTATATACTATAATCACTTCTACCGAACAAGTAATAATTAAAGTTTTTAATTAATTTAATTAGGGTTTAGTGATCTATAACTATTAGAGTAAGATTTATTAATTCATTATTCAAGTAACTAACTGTATATAATTATTAATACTACTAGATATGAATCACTTTTAAATTCTTTATTTGGGACATCTACGTATATCAAAAAGAATTTGTGATAATATATTTAATATAATTATTTTTAAAATTTATTCATATAAACTAGTACTCCGTTTTCATGAATTAACGCAATGATTTAACGATTTTCTACTAGCTATTTAGTAGTTAATTAAAAAAAACTAAATAATCACATTGTGTGACCATTTTACGAGTGCGGCCCTTTAAAGTATGACAATTATTAGGGTAGCAGGAACCAATTGTAGGGATTGAGAGTAATTAAGAAAATCTATTATCTATTATATATTAAAAAGCCAATTTTCAATCTCAAATCAATTGCAAAATTGATTGCAAATTGCGGTGGCAAATTTTGTAATTATAAATTGTTAATTGAAGTATAATTACAAGCTATTGTATGTACATACTTTCATCACACGTTCTACAAGAGAGTGAGGAATTCCGGGAATATCTTTTTTTTAATGTTTTTGCTAAATTTAAGAAATGCAAATTTCAAGTGAAACTTAAATTCTTGTGCTAGGCATATTTTTATGTAATTACAATTTACAAATTGATTTGCTAAATTAAAAAAAAAAGAATTGCAAATTCCGATTAAGGTAGCTTGATTAATTGAGATTATATAAATTTCATGATGAATGTCGGATAGTGCCTATTTTTTAGGATAGTGATAAGTATAGTTATTTTAATATGTATTAATGAAGAAAGCAACTGAATAAAAAATATCAGTAAATTCTACTTTGAGCATAGGATGGAAAAACCTAATTGAATAGTATTTTTTTTAAATAATTAAATAAAAATATAATAATACATAAACTAGCAAATTATTTATGATAATTCACTAATATAATGTATTTTTACAAGTACAAAAAAAATATATTGTTTTCTTTAGAAAATATTTTTGACAAAAGGTACTTAATGGGAAAAAATGGGACAGTCTTTTTAAAACGGTTTTTTAAAAAAAATCAATTGATTTTTATGTAATACAATATAATTCATAAATATAAAAATCCATGTATGCCTAGAAAATTTATCGTTGTAATCTAATCCAAAAATTAATTCACTCAAAAGGAATATTAAAAATATACATTATAGTACTACATAACTATATTATTAATTGATTTATTTCTTTAAAAAGTGAACAACGACTAATTTATACATGTGTATTTTAAATTTAACAAAACATATATTCTATGAGGAATAATGAATTATAAATTGTGTTAAAATTTGGTATGATTTGGATAAATGAGCTCTTTTATCCTAATTGTACCAAGTCGCTAGCATGCTACACTCTCTAAGATTGGGACAAATGGGCGTAATCCTTCCAACTGTACCAAATATTCGGCCAAAATTAGAAATATTTTTTCATTAAAGGTATCTTAAATCAAATATGTCCAAATTTTTTAAAAGTTATTTAGTGGCCAAAATTTAATATTCACCTCTCCTAAATGGATATTTTACATAATATTAACACTAAAAAGAATTATCAATTCAAATCTCAACAAATTAATAGATATGTTGCCCAAACTTTTTACAGTATTTATATATTTATCATTTGTCTCTTATTTTGCATGAAAAAACGTAATTTCAAGATCTTTATGTAAAATATTTTATTACGTAAGCTGCACTTCATTATGCCGATAAATGTTAGAGACAACAACATATATATGTTTTCTCATGATGATTGATAATTCTCAATGCAGGGGGAAAATATTATATAGTCATTTAGTCTCTAAGTTATATAGGTGTAATATGATAGAAGTTATATAGTCATACAAGTCAAACACGATCGTCCAACCATCGTGCACACTTTCAATCATTGTGCACACGATCGTCCAACCATGTACATGAATCTTTTTGTCTCTTAAGTCTAAAATGGTGATATAACTCCTCTTAATAACTTAATAATTTGTAAAAGATGACTATTCTTGATAATTATCACTACATTTTATGATATGAGTTAAAAAAAAATTGTATGCTTATATCAACTTTCTAATAGGCGTGATTAAACAAAACTCTCTTTAGCTTTTCTTTCTTTTTTTAACAAAAGAGATCGAGAGTCAACTATAAGAATTTTTTACCCGTTTTCTTTTCTTTCATTTTTAGCAAAATAAAACTGCATCTAAATTTGTAAATTTTGCTCCTAAATATGATTTTAAAGTATCTCCTATCCTATTTTTATCTTTTATTTTACCAATGTATACAATAGATGTCTTATTTTCTGTTGATTCTTTTCCAAAAATTATGGACCCAACTTAATTTGTGAGTTAAGTGAAGATTTAGGAAGGTGTATATTAGAGGAGAAATATATATAGAAAAGTATAAATATTTTTATGGGACCTGCCCAATTTATCTATTGAATGAACATTTTATCACACTTTTTTATTATTTTAACATAACTAAAGTTAAAAAATTAATTTTAAAGATAACTATTGTGAGTGCTTTAACATTCACTATCAAAATAGTATTAATTAGATTTATAAACATGTTCGGCAAAGTAATGATGTTTTCACTATTTACATAGTAAGGAGAAATATTACCAGTGAATACTAATTAAAATAAATGTTTGTGTGTTTATAAGCGAACCGTACATAATTAATTAGTTATTAGTATCGGTAAGTTTGTTTTATAAATTAGGTTTAATTGTCTTTTACTTATTTTGGTTAATTACATAGCTCTATAAGTTGAGATTATAATATTATCTACACTGGATCTTTTAAAACATCAATTTGGATTATATTTATTCCGTTTAAAAAATGTGTGTTTTGAGGAACTATATGTAGAATAATTGGACAAAAATTGGTACCAACTCCTCGGAGTTTAGTAACTTCAAGTCTACAATATTAAATACAATATATTTATGACGGGAGCGGATACTAGTTATGGGTAATTAAGGTGTTTATGAATCATAATTACTCTTAGTTTTCCATGCATTCCATCTGGAGCATTGAGGAAGGCAGTAATGGAGAAAGACGAATTATCTGGTGGGAGAATCAAACCTTATCGAACTTTCAAATCTCGTGGTGGTATGACTTTTTTAGAAGGTCGTTGTGGTGATGTCACTGCAATTACGCCATACAACAGAGTCTTGTTCAATAAACCTGGATTAATCATCGGTCATGGAGGTAAGTTTTAGTTATTAATTTGTCCATCATTAATTTATCTATTCATTACAATCATGGATATATATGGATCTCTCTTGGTGGTTGGATGGGGAATATAATAATGCTAATTTGAATCGTATAGCTACGGAATTCAATTCAATCCCCTAATCCTTGTGGTGGTGGTGATTGGATTTTCTGATTGAAATTATCAAGAGTAATACCTAACTAATTAATTTTGTATTTTATTAATTACTTTCAAATTGCGTTAATTTCAATTGTTTTTGTTAGATATCCCAGATGAGCTGAAAATTAAAGATGGGAAACCATTTACGATTGTCCGGGCCAGTCTCAATGATGTGCATACACAACATCATCCCGTAATTCTTATAATTACTACCATTCCATTCATTTTGCACTATATCTAATAAGAATATTTGATTTGATTATTATGAAAATCAACCTTAACTTGCAGCGTCTGTTTATACAAAATTTCAATAATGCCAAGGAGGTGATAAGGTAATTGATAAACTAATTGTATAGATTATGAGGTGGATATTAATTATGAAGCTAGCTAGGTCGTCACATGTTTGTGTCCCACTACCAGGTCGATGGAGGAAGACAAGTATGGATTGGATGACGAGGAGCAGCAGCAGCAACAACAACAACAACAAGAGCATAAGGGGGATGGACAATTCAAGGATGATCCTACTATTACAATGATTGTTACAGGTTTTTATCATATCATATCATATCATATCATATGATGATAATGATATTATATATGTATAAGTAAATAGTATTTGTAATTCATAAGATATGCTGTATTTCTATTTCTAGAAAAAGAGGGATCGTCATCGTCATCGTCTAATCCTCGTCCTTTGCTGTCCATCGAAAATGAGGATATGATATCTTCAGAAGACGTTTGGGTTACTTTTATATCCCGTGGTGGTCACCGTTTTTTAGGACGCTATGTTGGTGGGTTCCTTTTAGTTTCACAATACGAAGGAATCATCATCAACAAACCTGGACTTGTCGTCGCTGCTGTTGGAGGTAATTATTTAGGAGTATTATATTTCTCAATTTCAGTCATCATCTTCTCTTATAAATAAATTGAGAAATAAGATCACCACTAGTCCACCACAACAACAAGGTTAGGGCCGGGGATAATTCAGCACTGTTTTTTATTTAAATGAATTAATTCCCTAGCTAGCCGGCTGTTTGAACCTTAGCAAAACAAGATTCACTTTTCTATATATTAATTCATCTTCATCTTAGCATAGAAAGAGAGAATGAGTGTCATGCATACAAACAAGCTCGAGAGAGAGAGAGAGAGAATATTTTATCGACCAGTTTCAGTTTCAAATCCAAAGTTTAACGATCTGATATAAAGTAGATGGTTATTATTTGTTTTAGGGATCCCAGATGAGCTGAAAATTGAAGGTGAGATATCATTCTGGTTTCCTGCTCCCATTTATAAGTTTCCCAGGTTACCCAAAAGGTTTAATGTGCATCACAAGGTATTGCTACTCCACACCATATCCATATGTATGTATACATTCAGTATATCCCATACCTAAATAACATTGAATTTCTCTGAAAATCATCCTTAATCAGATTGATTATGAAGTTTCCGAGGAAGGCATGGGAAAAGAATTATGTAGTAAAGCCTTAATGCGAGCCTATTCTAAAGCCATGGGGGTCAGGAGGTAATTCGACGAATCAAGTGTTGGCTGTTGATTAATCTGACTTCTTCTTAATTTAACAAATAATAATGTTCTTGTGTGCCAGTTCAATTTGTAAGGATGAAGAGTCTGAGGATGAGGAGGCTTACACAGACGAGCTGTTCCCAACGATGATACTAGTAAATTTGGCTACCCCTCAAGATATACGCCACTTGGATCCCTCTATTTCACCCATCATATCCCCATCCATCCCGATTAAGAAAGAAATGGAGGAAGATGTTGGTGCTAAACGTATTTCTGAAGATGGCAAGGAAGCCAGTATCCATAAAAGAGCCCGCATTGGGTAATTTATAAATTGATTGTTGGATGTGGATTCTAATTTCTTTCTACTCTAATTCTCAACCTCTTCATATTTCTTTATCTAATTAGCTATGAAGATCATCTACATACAATACATATCATGTTAATGTAGTGTTTTTGTTTGGTTTGGGCATGTACTAGCTCGACTTCGATTTGCAAGGAGGAGGAGGATTAGGAGGAGGCAGGAAACATAGACCAATAACCTCCTAATGAGGTAAAAGTGAATTTAGCTGCATCTCTAGGTATATATGGATTCATAAGTATATATATTTATGTTTATTAAGCTATAATTATATTTGTATATCTATATTATATAAATGCAGTTTTTCTTACAATATTGCAGGATGGATCTTCTTCTGATGAGCTCAATAAAGACAATAAATAACATGGAAGCATGAGGCATAATCAATGAACAATCCAGATTATGTATCAGCTATCAACCCGTTTAACTATGGATAGTCTTGAGTTATTACACAAAGCATAGTACCTTTCTGGTATTGTCCTGTTTTTTCTTTACAAAATCAGTGTTGATGCAAATCTGGGGTATCAGGAAAATTATACGTGTTCGGCTATTGTATGTAAGGATTTAAATCCACACCCCCTAATAATAGTATCACTTCTTTTGGCCTTTAACTATTACAGATCTCATACATTTTGCCTATAAAACTAGTGTATTACAAAATCTGAATTATCTGCAATCTCACCACCTAATACTAATATATTGATTGATAATTTGGTTGTGCAGCAAATCACTCTGCACCTTAGATCTACCATGGCTCCATGTGTCAGCAAATTACTGTGCAGCTAGGATCAACTTTGTTTTGCACATGTATTTTCACTGATACTATTGATGCTTAATATAGTAGTAAGTATTAGTCAAGCAAGTAAGGGATTTGCCTACTGTCATGAAATATTAATGTACTTTCCTACATTATTATGCTGATAATGTTTCTTTTAAGTTCTGTCTTCTACCATTTTGTATTTTATTTCTTTCCCAAGTCCAATCAAGCCGAGTTTACTTTCCTTTTTGGACTTTAAACATTATGCACATCAGTCTAGCAGATATAATTTATCTTTTTTCCCCCCTATTATGTCCTGTAGCCTCCAACTTAAATATCAATCACCTAGTTGAGATTAATAAATTTTAATTGAAAATAGCAGTAGATCATAATTTAGGATTAATAAATTCACATCGGATTAGTAAATTTCACCATTAATTATTACTTGTATACAGATTTTTTATCTTTGGTTTTTATACGAGGTTCTTCCCGGATACACTAATGCTAGAGATGGCAATGGACCGGATTTGGACCGGATCTTGC
Source organism: Schizonepeta tenuifolia (assembly GCA_029490685.1). NCBI lineage: Eukaryota > Viridiplantae > Streptophyta > Magnoliopsida > Lamiales > Lamiaceae > Schizonepeta > Schizonepeta tenuifolia. The sequence continues at coordinate 70,948,762 of CM055958.1, forward strand.
TTAGTCCAGATCCAAATCCATTTTTTGGATCGTTCGTCCAGATCCGTTCCAGATCCATTGGACCCAGAAAATAAATTTCAGATCCAAATCCATAAGATCTACGGATCCCGGGTCCAGATTCAAATCCATAGTATTATTACTTTACTATGCAATCGAGAATAACACGCATAAATAATATATATATACTTCAAGTTCTACAATCATTAAAGTTCAAAACTAAGTCATTAAACCATAAACAACACTACAATAATCACTTGTTAAAATATGTATAATATATAATTTATATATTATGTATAAATAAAAAATTATATTTAAACTTATAATATATACCGAGTCTAAAAACGGATATAGACCGGATCTGAATCTAAAAATTTAATTCCAAATCCATATCCATTTTTTGGACACTTCGTCCAGATCTGGTCCAGATCCATCGGGTCCAAATTTTCGATGTCCAAAGCCTAAAAAATGGATCTGGAGCATCGGATCTGGACCGGATTTGAGATCCATTGCCATCTCTAACTAATACTACTAATGAAAGTCCAGTACTCATTGGGCTGACTCAAGCTACCATGCCCGACCCATTAGAGCACTTACTACGGGTATTTAGTTAGACGTAGGTTGAAGCACTGTGAAGCGTGATTTTAATGATTGGTGGTATTTAGTTAGACATAGGTTGATTTTCCCTCTACAATGGGGTTGAGTATGACCTAGGTCTAAGCACTGGGAAGCGTGATTTTAATGATTGAATAGATTTTATTTTGTTGTTTTTTTTATTTGTAATAAATATTATTAAAAATAACTTAATTAAATTCAGAAATTAATAAATGACAATTTTATTGAATTTTAAAAAAAGACAATAACTAAAAAAAATACAATAATTAGGAAATAAATAAAAACACAACAACTACTCGCGGAGTGGACCAAAACGTGCCCAAATCTCTTCAATCATATCCTCCATAAGGCGGTCGTGGGCACGTGCATCCTGAATTTGAGCTTGTCTCTCAATAACTTGACAGAGTGGCACTGGCGCCCCTTGTTGGACTGGTGCCCTGTTCACGTTTGCATCGCCTCTTGCGCTCGATTCAGCATGGAATTCAGTTGCCCTCGGCGTGCCTCCGCCTCTTCAAGATTGTAGCTGGCACCCGCCCAACTCATATTTTTTTTTTTTTTGAAAAAACGAGTGAATTGTATGATGAATGAATTGAATGAATTGATGTGGTGGTGTGGTATGGATGAATTGATGTAGTGGTGTGGTGGGATATATATAGGGAAAAAATTGGAATAGCCGTTGCTGGTAGCAAAATATACGTTGTAGACAAAAAAATATAACCGTTGATTTTTATTAATTTTTTATTAAAAAAAATGGACTGGACCAATGGGGACACTACAAGTGTCCCCATATTGCATCATGGAGGAGTCGAACGGAGGGTCGAAATTTCGACTCCACCATCGACACACCCCTCGACGTAGGGGTGTGTCGAGTGGCCACTATGGCCTCGACATAGGCTATGTCGAGTGGGGGGTGTGTCTAGGCGCTCGACATAGCCCACTCGACACCCCTCGACATAGCCGTAGTAAGTGCTCTTAGTCGGCCCAAAAATCAGTCTATACCCGCAAATTGTCTCCGGTTCCAGCCGCTTCTGTTCTCTGCAGTGATATCTAATGCCATCGACATGAACGACATTTTTCATTTAGGTCATCACTAGCGCGACTCTAGCCCAAAATATCACTTCACCTTCCGCAGCAAGTAATGTAGAAATGACTCCACACTCGTCTTCTTCTTCGCATCATTTTATTTTTCTTTTCTGATAATTTACTCCAAAACTAATATCCAAAATCGAGCATCTTTCCAAAACCCTAAGTCCCAAAATTTTCGATTTCTGTTTGGAGTTGTAGAATATTTGTAATATATATATATATACGAGCAGCAGTTTGTATTCGATCGTATTCGATTGAGTACTCAGATGAATAACAGTACGACGTCGCAGTACATGGACAAGCAGATCATGGATCTCTCCAATTCTCAGAGCAACATCCCCAGCAACAATGGCGGCGGCGGAGCTGATTTCATCGATTTCATGAATCGCCCAGCGGAGAAGAAGGAGGACATGGTTCCGAGCTACGATTTCATGCCGATTCGACCCGCCGCCGCGGCCTCATCGTCGTCTCCAAAGGCCGTCCGGTCGAATTTCGACTCGGACAACGAAGATCCTCCCCTCAGAACGTGGAATTCTATGGATTCGAAAGTGAATTCTTCGCCTATCAGAGTATTTTCTCTAACTTGTTGCTCTTTGTATATGATTTATTTTGGTTTTTGTGCGACCATTTCTTAATGTAGGTTGGATTATATGTGGTTTTGATTCGTGAGTTGATCCCTAGTCTAGCTGATTATTGTTTTTCCTGTGTTTGGATTTTATCAATGCTTTTGACTAATTTCTTGTGTAATTGCTCGCAATCTTTGTTGTGGCGTATTATTGTTCCTAATTTATATTTTCAGCATGTGATAGAATAATACTGTAGTTTATTAGCTTTTGATCTTGAGAGGGTAATTACTATTTTAGTACTCTTTTGGATAAGAGATGTTAAACTTGCTTAGATTTTTCTAGTTTATGTTATCACTACATCTTTTTACAAGAATATTCTTAATATTTCTAATCTTTCAGAATTACAATTCTCTTGATGTCGACGAACCTGCCAAATTTGTATTGGGGAAGAATCACAAAACTGGCAATGCACCTGTGGATGGGACTTTGGTTTCTGACATTGAGAGGATGATGAAGAAGCATATGGACAATCTGATGCATGCTATTGATAACATGAGTTCACGATTGTCACAGTTGGAAACAAGAACTCGCAACCTGGAACACTCCATTGATGATCTGAAGATCTCTGTTGGGAACAATCATGGTACCATTGATGGAAAAATGAGACTACTGGAGAATATTCTTACAGAGGTACCTTTCATACCTTTAGCTGCACTTGTATGCCTATTATTTAAAATTATAAAGAGACATTAGGAAGCAATGCATTAAATAAGTCGGATATTTGTATCATCTGTTGTTCTTTGTTTTCCCATCCTTTTGTAGTAGATAGGTTTGACAAAAAAGGAGATTTTTTGAGTTTCGCATTTCTTATTAAGTATTTTTTGGATCTATTGCTGTAGAGGATGAGATGAATAGCTGAAAATAAAGGGTTACAGCATAGTTAAATTGTTTGATTAACCTTGTGGCATGTTTATTATTGTATTTTTGTCTGCAGGTTCAATCTGGTGTTAAGGTAGTTAGAGATAAACAAGATATAGTTGAAGCTCAAATGCAGATTGCTAAGATGCAGTTACCAAAGGCAGAACAAATTGAAAGCAAGATTAATGCTCAACTGGATCCAATGCAGACGGGAGTGCCTGCCCAGAATCAGTTCTCTAACGTTCCTCTGCCGCAAGCACCTCCAGCTCTTCCTCCCCCAAATGCTCCTTTGCCACCTCAACAGCAGAACATACAACCCCAACTTCAGCTTCCTAACCAGTTCCCTCCAAACCAAATTCCTCCCATCCCTCAGCGAGATTCTTACTTCTCCCCACCCAACCAATCCCCAGAAAACCCAAACCAGCAGTATCAAACCCAAGAAAACCCAAATCAGCAGTACCAATTACCTCCACCGAAGCCACAGCAGCAGCAGCAGCAGCAGCAGCAGCTCTCAGCCCCGCCACCACCACAGCACCTTGCAGCCCCACCGCCACCACAGCTCCAGTATCAGCCACCACCTCAGTCACAATACTCTCAGCCACCTCCACCTTCTCAACCACCACACTCCTCGTTCTCACCTGTTAACCCCTCCATGCCTCAGCCACCAATAGGTCATCATTCTGAAGAAACATTGCATATGCCCCCCCAAAATTACTCCATGGCCACTCGCCCATCTCCCTCAGTTCCTCCCACCGGAGGTCCTCCACCTCCCTCTCAACAGTTCTATGGTCCAACTCCTAATGTATACGATCCCCCACCCACCAGCAGACCTGGTCCGGGGTACTCGAGCTCGTTCGGTCCACCAGCAGGTCATGGGGAACCATATCCTTATGGCAGCGCTCCACCACAGTACGGTACTAACTCTCCTATGAAGCCGCAACAACTATCCTCTCCTGGTATGGGCCAGAGTGGTGGTAGCGGTTATCCACAGCTACCTACAGCTCGAATATTGCCGCAATCACTGCCAACTGCCTCTGCAGTGAGTGGTGGTGGTTCGGGGTCTGGTGCTGCCGGTGCTGGTGGACCAGGGAACAGGGTTCCCATTGATGATGTAGTCGACAGAGTAACCAACATGGGATTCTCCAGAGAACAAGTGAGAGCAACAGTTCGGAAGTTGACAGAAAACGGACAGGCAGTAGATTTGAATGTTGTTCTAGACAAGCTGATGAACGATGGGGATGGCCAAGCTCCACGAGTTTGGTTTGGCCGGTAAATTAGACTCTGATGCTGTTTTGTAAAGTCTACATTCCTCATCTTTGTTCCAACTCTGCTGGACAGGAATAATTTCTCCAGTTTCCGTTATCTTGTGATTGGCTTTTTAATGGTTTTTGTTGATAGAAAGCTTCTTTGAAACCTATATTCTTGTGTGGCATTGTGAATATTTGCGAGCTTCTTGATCTTCTTTATGATTTATATTTAGACTTTGTCAATATTGCCCCTAAGCTTTACATTTATCGACGTACGATATCTTTGCGAATATCATCTGATTCTGACCCAACATTTGGCGATGGCGTTTGTGGGATTTTTTCGATTAGAACTTTTGTGAAATATGCATTTCCCTTTTTTTGTGATTAATAAATCATCAAAAACGATATCTGACTGGATTAAGTTTAGTTCATTGAAACATATGGAGTGCAAATTGGAAAATGGAAAGCATCAAAAACGATATCTGACTGGATTAAGGTAGCAAAATTAAGGACATTTTAATTTTTCAATGGTTGTAATATGTATCTTTTACCTTCCATCTATTATCATCATAGTATGTTTTAAAAATTGATTTAGAGAAAATTTGTCACTTAATCCTAAAACTCAAGTATTCTTTTTATTTTGAATGGTGTTTGTTGTGCACGCGCCTAACGGGCAAAATTTAAAAGCCATCAACAGCTTGAAACGGCTACTTCCAATTTTTTTTTTCTTTATTCCATTCTTTTTTTTGCTATAAATACATTTTTTCCCCCACTTTTCACACCTCATTTCTTCATCTCTTCATCTACAACTTCTACAACTCTTTCATCTCTAAAAAAAAAAGGATCCAACAACCCCTCCTCGTCAGCATGGTTTTCCGACATGTCCGACGATATATATGCTTACACGGGGGCGGGGTTTGATTCAATCAACCTCAACACTCCGGTCTTCGCCGAGTCCTACCCATCCTTCTCCCCCGACACCGACAGCCCGGCTACAAACACCGATGATCGCCTAATTATGTCGCCGCCGCCGCCACAGTCCTGTGCCAAAGGAAAAAAGGACAAGGGTAAGGGCAAAGCTATCGCCACCTCCGTCGCCGCTGTCGATGAAGATGATGACGAAGCCGGCAAGGGTCACATCAAAAAGAAGCAGATCAAGAGCTACTTCGGCTGCATCTAGAAAGCGGTTAAGGCTTAGATTGTCGCTTTCTGCAAAACGACTGCTCGCCGGCAAGCGGCGCCGATGACCGGATGGTGGTCGATGATGCCCAATAAATCTACAAGGTATCATTGGACAACCATGCTTTCCACTATTTCATGGCTTGGGAGATTATGAAAAACTATCCCAAATTCCTCCTGCATGCTTTCCCCGACAGGTGAGTCGTCCCAGCTCGACTCCCTTTTGGATCAATACACCTCCCGACTAGGCTAGTTCGCCGAGGCCAAGCATGATATCGCGGCGGCAATGTGCGAATCAGCTCAAGCGAAGCTCGAATCTGCTCGGGCGCAACAATATGCCACCGACTTGGAAATTATCTCCAAGGATACGACTTACGAGGTACATGATGCCGGTGCAGCTCCACGTTCACATGCAGATGGTGGAGGAGGTGAAGTAACGTCGGGGATGGGCATAATTTTTTCGTAATTTTTAGTTTTCTGTAATTTTTAATTAGCTAGTATTTTTTTTATTGTGAAGGCATGTAATTTTCCAATTTTCAAATATTAATGGAAAGTTCGAATTATTATTAATTAATGTATTTTAATTTTTAATGAATGTTATTTTCAATATGAATTAATTTAATGAAAATGGGAAATTATCTAATACTAAAGATAGAGAGAGCTTGGAGAGAGTTGAATTACAGGAGTAGGTATCTCTAAAGTGTCTATAGTAAAAAAGGGTGTTGGAGACACCTTGGAGATCACTTATAGTGTTCAAGGGTTGGAGATAGTCTGATGCACAAATAAAAGCAGAGCCGGTAAAAATTTCATATTTCCTGAACATTTGGGGTCCCAATTTAATTTCAACATTTTCCTAATCCAACTCCTCGTTTGTAAAACCCCCATATCAGCTTTTTATTTATCTCTCCTCCATTTTTAGAGAGAGAAAACTGGGAAATATTCATTGAACATAACACAGCTTGATACGCAGATAGGCGCACACCAGTTGTATGATAAAAAGAGACGGAATTTTAGAAGGGGGATTGTTACGTCTTCTATCAATTGAATCGTCAACCGATGGAATTATATGCGTAGGCGATGCGAGTCTTTGCGAATTGAAGAATTGAGGAATCAAACCCTAGACGAAGGCGAACCCATTTATCAGGTTAGCTCAAGCTGCCTTCTCCATTATTTTCTTTTTTAGTTTTGAATCAGCTTTCGTGTTTGAGTGATTGGTTTATATATGCTGCAGAATTTAGCTTTTTAATTGTGTTTTTGGTTTCTCGCAATATTTTTGGAGAAGATGTTTATTGCTTTGTTCCTTTTGTTCTGATTTTGTGCTGGTCGTGATTATGGTATATAGGGCCTGAAAATGTGGAACTTTTCAGTAATGACCCTCAGTTAAAATACTGTTCGCGACGTTCTGGGCCACCATTGAGTTTTAGGGCTTGACTGAAAAAGCTTATTTGATTTGGTTGGTCATTTCAATCTTCATTGTTTCCCTGATTATATATGAATAATGTAGACCAGATAGGCTGATACAGATAGGCATTTCCACATAATCTTGCTTGTACTAGTGTGCACGTGAATTTTGAGGTTTTAGGGTGTCTGTATCTAAAGCATTAAGCCTATGAGAAACATTCCTTTGCCAAATGTCAGAAAAATTAGTTTGTTGGTTGGTAGGTGATGGGCAACACATGGCAGCTTATTTGTTCTTGTGTAGTCAGACAATAAGATGATTTACTTAAATGTGTGGGTTTCGAGGAAGATGTTGAGATTCTGAAATTGATTGGTGACCCACAGATGGACTGCCTTGAAAAGAAATGATATTTGGCTGTTTCCAACTCCTTGTGACACATGTTACTAGTACCCCCATGAAACCCTTGTCTGCTACACAGGGCATTTGGTGATTTATTGATACCTATCCTTCTCTAGAAGCTAAACTCACACCCAAAATACCAGCTTATTTCCTCTTTAGTCGTTACAGTAGTTTAAAATTATGTAAGTTTTTATATTTTAGATAAATTTTATGTCGATTGTTGAAGAAATTAATTCCCAAAAGCTTGTTATTATAATTATATGATCTGTAACTTCTCCAGATGTGTATGAACATCCTATTTTGAGCGGCAGATTTTCCTGAGATTCCGAGAAGTTATGTCAGCTTTCAGATTTCTGTTTTTCTCCTTAAACTAGTTACTAGGGACCATATTGTCATTGTAAGCTAATGGATTTGCTATGTAGATTTATTCATGTAATAAAAGTTTAATGGGGTTTGATCATGTTACCGGAAATAATTTTTTACTGCTACTAGAGTGATACCTGGAATGATGGAATTCGAGGTACTTTATAACTGCAGCATTTTGGAAAGAAAATATCTGTTTTTGAAAGAGATTGATATTCAAAGAATTGAAAATGAAGTATATCACATCTTGTCTTAAGCAAATAACATAAATCTTCAAAGTTCTTTCTGTTGTGTCAAGTTCAAAATCCATTCTATCACTCGAAATAGCCATTCACGTCAAGTTTACTATTTTATTGTTGGTTCCTTCTATCTTTACGTAACTAGTGCTCAAAAGTTTTATCTGCTCGGTTTTTTTTTATTGGATTTATTTGTGTGATTGAATATACTATAAAAACATTTTGTATTGGACTAATTTAGTGATTGCATGGTTTCATATGTTTATGCTATGCTTTTTTGTGCCAGATGACTGACCGTTAACAACGTTTTGCTTCCTTGGTTAGCTTTCACCTTATATTTCCAGTTTGGAGCCATCGTGGTCTGATTATGCCAATGAATTTACTCCATTTTTCGGATATGCTATAAGGGTTGGAATCACACAAGAAACCTTATATATTCAGTTCCTTACAAGCAATCCATGGAGCTTAAGGTTTCTCCTGAAAAGCCAGGGTTTTCGTCTTCTGATGTGGCCAGTGATACCGAGGAGAAAGAAATCAGTGAAGGTGAAGATGAAGACGACGATCGTAACCACAAGCATCGTAGGCGAGAGGCTCGTTCTCAATCTCAGGAGGGGGATTCTCTTGATAACCGCTCAAGAAGACCTTACAGAAAAAGAAATCGGCCTTTTGAAAATGGGTTCTCTTACAGGGAAGGTGACCCTCAATCAGGTGAAACCTGGAGAAATTACAATAATGCTTCAGATAGAGACTTTCCTGCAAGGTTTGATAGGAGACGTCTTAACCAAGGCTCATTTTCCAAGGCCCAGTCGGAATTGAACCAAAGGATCAGGGGGAACCAAATTCTACCCGGTGATCTTGGCCTCATTAGGGGTAGGGGAAGGGAACCTGTTCCTTGGGGTATTCACGATTCAAGGTTTGGATTGATTGATGTTGCATCTCAAATGGTTCAACCTGGACCTGTCCCTTCTGCTATGTTTGCTGGAAGGGGCTTGCCAAATGTTTCTAGTGCACAGACATCTTGGAATGCATTTGGTCTCGTTCCAGGCTTACCTAATGGTGGACTGGACCCACTTCATCCTCTTGGTATGCAAGGACCGCTAAGACCAGCTATTAATCCACCAGTGAATGTTGGGCTTCCTCGGCAGAGGTGTAGAGACTTTGAGGAACGTGGTTTTTGCTTAAGAGGAGACATGTGCCCGATGGAACATGGTGTTAATCGTATTGTTGTTGAAGATGTTCAGGTGTGCTAACTTTTTAGCTGATAAGTCCTCTTAAGTTATTTTCAGTAGTTTTTTATGGAATTCTCTTGGTGGTGGTTTAGAAATGAATTATTTATGGTTTAGACAATTTACTCAGCCAAATTATGAAAAATTACATGCAAAGTGCAGTGACAATATCGTCATTTAGGTAGAAATACTTTCTTATTTAGGTGTCTCTATGTTGAAAGATGTAATTAGAATTATGCATGCTAATATGAGCAGCCTGTTCAATTCTCCATATTAGCACATTATTTGCTTCCATCCGAAAATTTAAGATTGGTGCAATATACAATATTTTGTATTCTTTATAGTAAACAATAATGTCAACAGTTCTATATTGCTATAAATTATGCATAAACAATATTTTCTCACGAATTTGTATATCTATACTGTGGAGCGTCATGGTTTTGTATTACCAGCAATTTGTTGATACTTTTCTTCTTTCTCGTCTCTGATAATTAATAGCTGTGCTCATATACGAACTTGATTTGCTATTATCCTATTTGCAGAGCCTTTCACAATTCAATCTCCCCGTTTCACTTCCTGGCTCACAGCTTCTTGGAGCATCTTCTGCACAAGGAGCTTTACCTGCAAACAACAAATTTTTTCATGCTAAAAGTAGCAAACCTGGAATGGCTGAAGATTGTTTTGGCCTGAATGGTGGTGTTGCTGGAAGTTCCACCGCAGGGGCATCAACATCTGATGTGTACGATCCAGATCAACCTTTGTGGGCAAATGATAACCCTGAGACATCGGCAGCACTAATAGCACTTAATCAAGCAAATGTTGATGAAACTGAGTCATTTTTGGACATGGATCCCACCAACCGAAATAATGTTGAATCAGTTGAAGGTTTTAACGATGGCCGTCCACTCAGAAATGCAAATACTGGTGGATCTCAAAGTTTATCTGTGTGGGGAAGAATAAATAATTCAAGACGTGGTTTAGAACAGGCAAACCGGACTGAGAAACCATTAAACACAGATCGTTCGAATGTTCCCAATCAAGGAAAGCGGATGAATGTTGATGCCGATGGTTCACTTGTTAAGGAATCATTTGCCAAGAGACAGAGTGATTCTGTTCCTGATATTCAAAAACCCGCACAAAAGGCTCTTCGTACTCTATTTGTCAATTTCATTCCCCAAAAAGACAATAAAAGGGAAGCTCTTCTCTCACATTTTCAGAAATTTGGTGACGTTATTGACATTTATATTCCTTTTCAAAGTGAACGGGCATTTGTTCAATTTTCTAAAAGGGAAGAAGCAGAAAAGGCACTACAGGCACCTGATGCTGTAATGGGCAATCGATTTATCAAGCTTTGGTGGGCAAATCGTGATAATATTCCTGATGATGGGATAAGTAGCAGTAGTACTGCCGCAGTTGCACCTCGTGGACTTTTACACTATCAATTTACACTCAACAAAGGAAAAGAAAACCCTAATCCTGAAACTGGCAAAGATAGCAATCCTCAAGCTTCTGTTTCTCAACAGCTGGCTCATGATCATTCCAAGTCCACAGTTACAAATGGTTCCAAAGCCCCTCCACAGCAAAAGAAATTGGACAATTTAGAGCTTTTGAAGGAGGAACTTCGCAAGAAGCGAGAGATGCTGGATCAGAAACGAAATGAGTTCAAGCGCCAGTTAGACAAACTCCAAAAACAAGTAAGTATTTCATCTTTTGATTTGAAATGTCACTGGCAAGGATATTGATAAGAGCTCTTTTTGCATATTATTGTCCTTTTTGAAAATCCTGATGTTTCATTCACTGAAGTTGGCATATTTTCTATATTTAGAGCATAGCTTGCCATTCCCTCTTCTGAGGATTATATATGAGCAGGTGTCTGGGTAGTAGATATAGGATTATTAGGTAGTTTGCTGGTGAAATTTTGAACTCCTTCTGACTCGATCTTTGGCATGGATTTGAATCAGTTTTTACCTGATTGGATTTTCTTGGCAAAGAAGTGATCATTTTCAGAAATGAATTGTTGTCTTTTTTTCCTGTCCAGTTTTCCTTTCCTCCTCACTTTCCTTTCCATATGTAATCACTGTTGTCTTAAGCGATTAACCACACAAACACAAAGCATTTATCTTCTTTATCTTGCTCCTGCTGAAGCCTATGGTTCCGGCCCTCAATTTTATTCTTTTGCAGGGTAGTGGCAGCAAGGATATGGCTGCATCGGAATTGACCCCAAAAAGGATTAAAGGTGAAATACCACCCAATCAGGCAAAAGATGAAATATCCAAGTCATCACCTAGAGGTAGCATGACTATTGAGAACGCTGGTTCTGCACCTGCTGCGACACATACTCCAAATCCAAACATGCCTGTGCACGAGCCTCTGAAACCTTTGTCTCGTCCGCTAGCTCCTGTAGGGTTACCATATGTAGCAAACAGACTAGCACCTGTAGGGTCACCATTTGTAGCAAACAGATACAAGCTGGACAATCGGCCAACAGTGTTCACAATTGTTCCGCCATTACCATCTGGTTTTGCTGATGTAAGTTATATTTCCCTTAGTTTTTATCATACATATTTTTCGGGTTGGACGAAATTCTCTTCTATTACCCTCATTAATTGGCTATTGACGCATCCACCTATTTTTGTCTCATACATCATGATTGATATTTCTTGTCGGAGAGAAGTAGAGTGTGGTACTGGAGCACTCCAGATTTATTTTGGATTTGTAACTCCAGCTATTTTCGTGAATGTCTGCCGTTTAGATCAGTGTCTTGCATGCATTTGTTTCATCATGAGAATTACTTGGTTTACCTGGTTGTGTCTAAATAATGAGTATGCTTGTTAGGTTGCTGTTCTGGAGGAGCATTTCTCATCGTATGGTGATCTTGCTTCGGTGGTGCTTGAAGGGTCGGAGCTCCAAGACTCGAATGTTGCTTCAACATCATCTGATGTTTCAGCTTGTGTTTCCTTTACAACCCGACGATCTGCTGAGAGGGCCTTCGCCCATGGAAAATCTTGGCAAGGTCACAAGTTGCAGTTTGTTTGGCGTACGTCTGCTAATACTGGCAAAGAGGTCGACAGCTCCGGACATCTCCCAGCTGCTTCTAATGCAGCAACAGATGTTAACGCTCAACCCAGTGGAGATGATGCATGGGCTGATAATCAGAAAATTCCTGCCTCCGGATCCAGTGATCCTGGAAACCAGGAAGCAGAAGCTGTCGGAGATGCTGCGGAACAGGAGAAAAATTCAAACCAGAAAACACAAACTGTTGCAGATGCTGCTGAACAGGAGAACAATTCAAAATCGACCTAGACAAGCAAAAAACAGCTTTAGCTATTTGTTCCTGATGCCGCTTCTAGTTGTACAGTGAGGTAAACATGATGTCCAATTATTATAATTCATATGGTTTAACTGAAACTGCAGCTAAAATCTAGCTTCAGTTTAATTTTCTCAAATTTTGAGGGTTTTCGTCTTCCTTTTTTTTTTCCGTGGAGAATGTCTATTTTTCAACTGGCAGTCCTCAGTAAGTGCGAATTGTTTGTGTTCTTTTTTTTATAGATAATTTTAGATCAAGGTTCACATTAAAATATATATTAGAAAGGATATTTCTTAGAACAGTTGGCCTTATCTTTGGGTCTCTTCACATTGTGCTATTATATAAGATGTTTGTTTTACACGTTAATACAGAAGTTCTTTTAAGTAGTGTTGCTTTTGCTTATCAGATAGTCTATTTTGGCTCGTAATTTTTTGTTTTTTGTATTATGATTTTGTTAGAATTTATTGTTTGCCATCTTGAGGCTTGTTATAAGCTCATCATTTTACTAAATCTTGCATGTAAAAAGTTGGTTATAACATTGCTTAAAATTTCATATCAAGAAAATTCCACCGTTTTATTAGATTTTTGCCAGGTTTTGAAGTTGATAAAGCCGTTGATGATTTTGCCATCAATCGAGGTATGAAGAACTTCTGATATCAACATCTTGTTTCCTAAATGTAAACTATCGAATTCTGGAATCCGAAATTCATTACATTTTTACAAAAATGTTTTTAAGTATTGTATAGTAGTATAAATTTGGTGAAGTTTATAATGTCACATCATTTGCAAATACTGCCAGATATGTTGTATATGCCCAAAAGGCAAAAAACGGAAACTCGAAAGATAAATTCCAATTCTATGGTTCAATATAATTATTTATTTGTCAAAACTGTCTTTACATTTATTTTTATTTTTATTTTTAACATTACAAGAAATTTTAGGTATAGCACGAAATTTGTTTGTCAAAGCTGTCACACACCAGTCTTTACTTTTGTTGTACAAGACCCAATAATAATAAAATTTCTTTCTGTTGTCAATTTGAGGTATATTTAAAATTTTGTAAGGACAAAAAGCTGAAGACAAAATCTAACCTCAATTCTCAAGCAAACGAACCATTTCAGCGAAATCTTTCCATTTCTATTTTACTATGTTCAAGTCAATGCAACATGTATACAACCCAGAGAAGCACAATCAAGCGGTAACCACCATGTTAGCAACTCTCAACTGCTTATCCACGGGCAAATAATCCTTCAGAGAAACACACGTCTGATGCATCACTTGCAGCAAGAGCATCCTCATATCTTCCTCAGTCGAGTTGATAGGTTGCGAGTTGGGAAAACAATGACTCTGCTCTATGCCTACTGCCCAATCATGAACTCGTTCTGTTGCTCTCACAAGACATGATGCTACAGATTCTGCAGCTGTTCCCCCACCAGTGGTCGCTAGGAAACATGGAAGCGTGAAGGGAAGATCAGTCAAGACGCTGGCTTTATCAGCAGACAAAACGGGCATGTACTTACAGCTGCTACCAGATAACAGGCCAAGAAACCGAAGAGCCTGATCAAGAGGAAAACTAAAGCATTAGTAAACTTGGAATACGAGTATGACCAGATCAGAATAAGCACCTAGTCAATTCAGTCGAGTTAGGACCAGTAAAAAACCGATAAGGAAACAATGGTAAATCTATATTAATGGTGCTTTCTATTTTAATATATTTACCTTTAACCAATAACATCTAACTACATTTTTAATGAAAGATGACAATGTTGGCTCTTACCGTTGAGGGGTAACTTGTCACACATAGAATTTCTGCCGTGTCACTGAGCCATAGTCTTCTAACACTTTCATCAGAATGTTGCAAAGTTACAGTGACTTCTACCAGAATGTTCCAGATAACTGCAAAATTTCACATTTAATAAAATTTTGTTAGTTTGAGTTAGTAAATTCCGATGCAGTGCACTTTCCGAGTTTACAGACTAACCTTCCGAATCAGAGTCCAGTATATATGCTTTCAGTTTTGCAAGTTCTGCCAAAGGGATGGAACCATTTCGAACTAGTGCAGCTTTAGCTTTAACTTTCTTTATAGTCTCAAAGATGTGGCCGTGTTCCTCTTCGAAGTTTGTCTCAGGATTCTGTGCAACCACAGAGAACGAATTAATTACCAAGTCAACGTCAAAAGCGAGTTTCAATATATGTACAGTGCAAACACATTGTACAACTTTAAGGCAAGGATGGTAGGATGACAGAAACAGCTGATACAGAAACATTAGTATTTCTATCCTGTCATGCAGTAATCCGGATCAAGCAGACATATTTTCCTTCAAATGCATATGATTGGTTTTGGTCCTTTCGGACATTCCACAAAGAAGAAATACAGATCGGCAATCTGGGAGAGATAAGGATTAAATGATGGATCCTAAAAGAACATCAGACAAAATCCTCAAGTATTTCTACGTGATGCCTTCACCGACACCTCCTAAAGTGCAAATTAATCTCTAATATGAGTGCTTGAACATGAAAAACCAGGTTTATATGATAAATTACCAGCAGGAATTTCGATAGCCAGCCTTGTCGAGCCTTCCCAAGACATCTAATTGCTTCAATCCACTCCGCATTGGACTTTTTCCGGTATAATTTTGTATCTAGACTTGAGAGGGACCACGGCAACATTGTGAACAAAACTTCCATGCACTGTTCTAAATTATTAGCATAATCTTGAGTTTCAATAGCTGCAGATTCGTTCAAACAAATCTGCAAACTCTTCCAGCATGAAACTCTCATTGACATCTTCTCTTCACCAGTGTGTTGGTTGGAAAAAACAAACCAACGCAAGAAGTCAGAAACGTCATCAAAAAGCTTAGCAACTCTAGAATTGGAGAATATCTTCAATAGATCTGCCAGGTGCAAGAGCATAAGTGATTGCAGATTTGACTCGAGTGCCTTAAACCTTGCCCCATCGAATAATTCATCAAGGAAACCAATAAGTGAATCAAACTGGTTTGCATGAGACGTAATGAAGAGAAAGCACTCCTCCCTCAGAGTGCCTTTTCTGATGTCTTTATCTTGGGAAGGCATTTCTGCAGTTCGATCACCATATTTCATGCATCGTCTCACGATTTCTCCCCAATCTAACAATGGCAATCGTGGAGCACGTGACAGGCATTGCAGAACAAAAGCAACCGTTCTAGTGTTTACACTAGTACCAAGCTGAAATTTACGAAAGCAGAGTCACAAACAAGTTCAGATTTCAGAAACATGGCAATGAGGTAGTATTCGAACAAAGTACAGCAATGTAAGGTCAAAAGAAAGCAACGAGACCTCAAATGAACTAACGATGCCACTGCCTTTTCATTAAGCAAGATTACCTCAGAAAAATTTATGTGCATAAGCCACAAAGATAGTTTCATGACAATAGTGTCTTCAGCAACTCCTTGAGAGGCAGACTTAGGGGGACCGGAGTCATCATGTTCAGCATCATTCGTGCTTTCTTTAGAGAACATAGAGTGCCTGAGAACTGAAACTGCCCATGCTGCATTCTGCTGTGATTGAAGATCACCAGAGTTCTGTGTGAAGAGAAATATCTCTTGAATTATTGATGTCAACTCAGCATCTAGAGAACCCGATACATGAGACAGTTCCTGCCAGGAAATATCTATATTAGCCCAGATAAACAAATAGAAGCAAAAATAATTATTGATTCCGTCTCAGGATGTCTTGCATTAGATAATAAATTTCTTTTACATTTCAGTTGTGCTCATCTCTCTTTTGAAACATGGGAAGTTAACAAAATTATTTTACTCCAGTCACAATATATACTCTCTAAGTGAGAATATTTCCTTCTGACATCATGTATCTAACTAAAGCAAATACCAGTGTCCTTTCTATTCTATAACTCTCATGTAATATACGTTGCAAGCTAGGATTTCACATTTTCATATATATACACCAAAACCGCCTTGAGGTACAACCTTTTGCTTGAATAAAGTGGGTGAGGAGGAAAAAGGGAACCGATGAATCAGCGTTCCAGCACCAGCTCCCATTGCATTTACGACCCCGAGCATTCCTCCTAAGTCAACAAATGGCGGGTGAGTACCGGAGTAGGTTCGCCTACATAATTCCAGAAATCCTTTTACATGCTCCTCCTTTAAAGAGGGCAACCTTGAATTTAAAACAAATGAAAGGAAGCTTCCAGCTCCAACACAAGATGCCGTTAACAAGTTCTGTAGGAAGTTATCAGATTCTTCAACGGACAACAGTCGAGAGATGAGCTCCATGAAGCTGCGCACAAGATGGTCCAATTCAACATCATCAATCATTTCTACCTTATGACAGAAAGACACTACAGTTGGTATCGAAAGGCATGCTCCTATAGCATGCTTCGGGAACAAATCATTTCCACTAGGAATCCATGAAATGATGAGGGACTTTAAGTAAAGAACTGCATCACAAGCCCCAGCCCTGTATATTGCGCCAAGAGAATTCGCTAATCCAATTATAGGTCCAGCAGAACCCCAGGCATCCTCCTCCAGATGATTAATAGTGTCGTCCACAATTTCAACTCCAGATTTGGACAGATCGTCTGTTTCTAGAGGAAAGTACGTTGCTAGCTTCTCTAGAATACCATCTGAAGACTGACTCAACTGATGTGTCATCTGGACTAAGGTCTTTACAATTTTCTTCAGTAATTCAATTTCCCGATTCTTGTTTGTTTCTTTTTGAAATCGAGTATTAGCTCCCGATTCAACTCTAGTGAGAAGAAGAGCTTGGCATGAAAAACCCAGTCCAATTCCACAAGCTCCTTTCACAAGGGTGCTCTTACTACTAGATGCTATCTGTTTTAAGAATGGATCAGACGTTATTGTAGCGCATACAATAAAATTTCTATTACAACAAATTTAGAAAGACATTCAGTTTATAAAACATACATTGATCATAAAGTCAATAATATGTAGCAACTGCACTACAACTCAAGAAAGTAGATAAGTAGTTCGGTTAACTACACAAATGAAATAAAAGAGACCATAAAAACCTTCTTCAGAGGACAATGAGCATCAAATTCAATAACATGCGGGATGAAGAGGCAAAAGGACGTTTTATGACAAAAGGAGCACTTTTAACTAAAAATAATTGTGTATATAATGTCCAGAACTCAATGCGTCTTCATATCAAGGAACAAAAATATTGCAGACGACCATAAATGATGACAACATACATTTTTGTGTTAAAGTCAGACCAGTGGCATGTACAGCAAAGCCTCTCCTTCATTATCTGGTATTTAGAATTACAGTCCCCTACCTTAAGAAGTGTAGTTATATTCTCAAACTTCTGCTCGTGATCAGTCACATGAAGGCAACTTGAGATCAATCCAATAGAAATTGCTGCTGACCACTGACGATGTTCGTGCTCATATTGAGACAACCACTTTAACAAGAACTTTGAAGCCATCGATTGGATAGCATGTGCTGACGCAGGTAACACCTACACAGAGGATAACAATGGTAATCAATAATAGAAAAACAATGAAAAGGAGTTGCTAAAAATATCCTAAATATACCCTTTCTGTTCTAACGAATGAAGCAGCAACAGAACAGCACAGAGAGTGCTTTAAAGTTTTGTATCATGTCTTTAAAAGTTTTGGGCAAAATTTAGGAAAATATAATTAGAAATGTCAGTGAAGTACTCCAATTAGATGGCAGAAAGCATTAAATTTTCACCAGACAAAAAGCTCCAAGTGCGAGAGCAACATTCTCAGCAGATCGAGGAATTGCCACTTCCGCTAATCTTGTAAGGATCTGCGAGATTATATGGAACAGAGAGCTACATATTTCAGATGAAAAAATTACTTGTGTGACAAAGAGACAAAAGAAGACAAGTACAACGCACCTTCAGAATATCAGTAGCAGCTTTTGATGTTTTGTCCAACATGGTCAGATGTGCCTTTGCCTCAAGTACCATGACGGAAGACCTTAACCATCTAGCCATGAAAGGTTTCCATGATTGCAAAGAGACAAGGGCTAGCAAAATATTTCTCGACAGCGGAAGAGATCCAGATATTTCCAGAGCCGTATCCTCATATTTACTGTGCAGAGCCTGTAATCCCTGCGGATCGATACTTTTAAATCTACAATTCCCAAAACAATTTGAAGAAGATAAAGAGACACGGTTATCTCACTTTTAGTGATCCCTGATTTCTCACGTCTTTACTAGTAGGACAACAAAGCAAAGCTGCACCAGGTAATTCTTTAATCCTGTGGTTACTACCTGCAAAGAAAATATTTTTAACGAAAGTTTCAGATTCAATATGGAACCAACGTAGAGGTTCAGAATAAAATTTGATTAATGAAAACATGAATCTATTCATTTTCAATAGACCTGAACTTAATCATCATGTTGCCAGCTTCATTGGAATCATCCCAATTTTACTGTGAATTAAAGTTATCACTTGGCTTAGTGCCCCTTTGTTCTATAAAATCATTAAACAAAAGCCACTATCTCTAACTTCAGATGAAAACAACCCAAATGGATAGAAGGAAAAGAGTTGCACACATTTTAGACACGTAATTTGCAATTTCTAGGTTACACAAAGTTGAGAAACTTATTCTTAGCATGTTAAGCAATTACCAAAGTTCACAGAATGGATGGCCTCGTACCTGAGCCAAAGATAACCTCAGGAACCACATCTAACAACTTGAAAATCTTGTTTTGAGGTCCAGAAATTGTTTTATGCTTTAGAGATCTTCGCCTGGTACTGTATACACATGGATGATCAACATGAGATCTTTAAATTGTTTCTTTCACAGTACAATGAAGATGATATAAATGTTTTCTTAACATGTGCTCATAATTTATAAGTCTGACTTCAAACTCCTCTAGTGCTGCAAGCAATTCAGAATTAGTCTGAGAATAGAGAAAGTCCATGTTCCTGGTACTGAAATCCGGTATGCTTCTCTGAATATGCATCACCTAAGAATAAAATATATAGTGAGATAGAATGGGAAAATTCATATGGTTAATCAAAGAATGCCAGAAAAAGTTACTTGATGCAATACGACAATCCAATGAAAGTTAAATTCAGCTTTTCAGTTCTAAACTCAAGTCAATCTCCTGATCCCACATTCCCACTTCACTATTACCAGAGTTTTATTGGAAACATTATACAGAATAAAATACCTAAATAAATAATAAAGGCTTTGAAAACACCTGCCTCATATTGCAATAAAGCTCTTATGGCAGCTTCTTGAGCTCTTGTCCACAAAGAACTCTGACTAACTTCTCTATGGGTTCCAATCTTCCACAATATGTTCAAAACATTTGTAGCAGCCTCAGGATATGCTTCAGCATCCATTGCCCCCCATCTCAGAAAAAGAGCCAACCTATTAAGTGAAAGTAAAGTGATGAAAGAGCTGAAGGGAAATGAATTATAGCTGATAAAATTAAAGGAACAATTTTGCGAGATAATAAAAACTAAAGATTACAAATATAATTTTCAAAACTCAAGGTATTGCAACAAGAATTCTAGGAAATCTTCATGTTTACGACTACAATAGCCTATTCACAAATAACTCTAGCCGTTTCTCTAACATCTTATGAACTTATCAAAACAAATTCAGTGCATTATAGAGAAAATGAATCAAGTTAGTTACCTATTGGAGAAAATGAATGCACCTGTCATCATCTAACAGTGTCCTAAACATATGCTTAATAGTTTGCTTAAACAATAATCCCTCCGTCCCATTAATCTTGTCTAGTATTCCTTTTTGGGTTGTCCTGCTATTCTTCTCCTTCTTTTTTTTTTGGGGATAAAATAAGGGTATTATGACCCTATTTAAAATGCCAATGAGGCCCTTATTTCTCCTAATTACCCCACCTTTCACTATTATTCCCCTCATTTCCTATGTTGTCCACTATTCACTTTCTCTCTACCCACTTTATTTCACTATTTCAACACTAAAAGAACTTAATTTCACTATTTGTACCCTATTAAGTATTCAAAAACTCCACTAACACACCTATCCCTAATTTCTTTCTCCTTAATACCCGTGCCCAAAAAAAATGAGAAGAATAATGGGACGGAGGGAATATTTATTTCCGATAAATTTAAATTTCAAACTCACGGACCATGTAAAGTTGACCAGAAGTAACAGGAGAAACAACAAGAAACATTTACCCGTAAGCAACAACAGCATTTGCATTGTAGTTCTGTATTTGTTGTCCAACCACATCCCAAGCAGTATAAAAATCTGGACCCAGAGTATGACATATTATTCACTTCTACATATCATTGTTGTACAGAGGCACATAAAGTGAATCTAAATTTTTCTTGAAAAGAGACTAAGAGTTTGAAGCAGTAAAAGCATAAAAGATCTGATTACCTATCACATCAGCTTCACAAAGATAAGCAAGGCTTTGTAATCCGATAGACTGAACCAAAGAATCATGATTTTCTATACAAGCCTGTTATCGGAATCAAATAGCAAGACAGTTACACTCTGCGGCTTATGAATTTTTAGAGAAAATAAGTGCAACATACCGCTACAGACAAAATAATGTCCACCCCCCTATCAGGGTTTCTTTTACAAACATCTTGAATAGAAACTGCAATGCTCATACATATTCCTCGATCAGTGCCATGCAGTACTAATTCATTTGGATGCAACACTCCCTGAAATCACCAAGGAAAAAGAGGGTTTCAAATCTAAAAGAGCTAACATTAATGATATCTAGAAAGATGACAGCTAGTTTTGGCTAAAAGAGCTATATATAATAATACTTCAAACACAATTTAAATTCACAATGACTAATTGTTATACCTTTTACAAATGTAGCTACTCGTTGACACCATAAAGAGAAGAAAAAATTAGCATTGATGTCTTAGAATACTGCTCAACTGCTGATGCTCCTAAACACACGATATTTGCCAAAAGTAGGAATTCCACCGCTAAAGATTTATAACTAAAGCCTATTACATTATTCTAAGGTTTAACAAATATGTCCCCAGTCCTCAAGTTCATAATGCACTTGAAGCTAGAACATGATAATAACATATATCATAGGAGGCCTCCCTAAATTGTTTCTTTCCAATATAAGATTTTAAAATACATTTTCCGAAGGTTAAGAAAATATTTCCCAAGTCCTCAAGCTCCATCATGCAATTAAAGCCGGAAAATAATAATAATAACACAAAATTTCCTATATAAATTTTAAAATACATTGCAGGAAAGCATAAGGGTCTCTATAGAAAACAATGCTTTTAAGACCATCTATGTAAGAAGAACTGAAGCACGAAGCATATGAATCTGGAGATAAATAACTATGGAGGGTGCCTCATAGTCTTTTTGAAAATTGACAAAATTGAAACTTATCCTAGTTTGCTTTTATGTTTCATCCTTTTTAAGCAGCTTGATTAAGAAATCTATGCGGAATGTATCTTATTGATTTATCATGAATAAAACTTCTAGCACAATGAGTAAGAATAAAAGCATAAACAATCAAGACACAAAAACCTTGCCTGCAAACTCCCAAATACACGGTCATTGTTCTCCCACGTCTTACATATCAAGCGTATTGCAGTAGCTTTTATGAAACTGTAACAAGCAGAGCCAGAGAATGACATCACCTAAAAATTAGCACTGGAACTCATAAAATATTAAAGACCCTTATTGCAGTATTAAATGTTTTCCAACTCTCTGATTGTATAAGGAAAAGAAAATCTTAGCACTCCATAAAGTAAAAAAGAAGAAATTGAATTCCGGGCAAGATACTATTTATTGCAGAACCCCAATAATCTAGGTATTTCAAAAGATGGTTTCCTTGTTAAACTGAATTCATACCTTATGGTTAAGGTAACTAAGCAAGTACCTTAACTGGATTATGACACGTAAAAAGTTAGGCCCTCGAACTATGTACATAACATAACTACTTCATAATAATCAAACAATTGAATATGATATTTCATTTGTGTAGGTACGGAATGTGCATAACTTCATAATAGACCAAAGAACTGAATATGATATCTTATTTGGTGTAGGTGTGGATATGAATCTCCTGTTGATTTTTATTCAATAAGTGTCTTTTTACTACGCCTTATGGATTTTGCTTTTATGACCATAATATTTTTAAGTCGGGTTGCATGATACAAGACACTGGACTCTTTCCTTACCCCATCATCATCATCATCATCATCATCATCATCATCATCATCATCATCATCATTGTCACAGTTCTAATAACCAACATCTCTCTCCTCCACTCCCAACCCCTTTCTACTCACACACAAATATAATTGTTGGTTCATACTCCACAAATCATGTGCAATATAAAGTGGAAACATATACATAAACAATTGCATATGACATACGGATTCCCATCCTTGTGAAGCATTGGCAGAAGAACTTGATGTACCAGAGGTATCATTGCAGAATGTGAAGCAACTGACGGAAGCAAAGCCAATAGTTTAAGCTGCATTGAGGAAGAACGGAACATTTTGTGATGGATGATCGCAACTTTGTCCAAATATAACTGCATACATTATACAACCCCTAAGAGTTGGAATTCGAATTTCTAACACTCACCAGCATATCATGAAAGTCGTTATATTTTTCTGCACTTGAGCATACATGATTGTAGAAAAGAACTGTTAGCAACAAAGGAGCACCAAGCTTTGGTTCAATATTACTGCCAACAGCAAACAGATCGATGGCAAAGCTTGTTGTCGGATGCATGAGGAAGACACTGGCAACCGAGCATAGGATCAGAGGCATTTCTACAAGGATAAAAAGGATAAGTAGTAGCAACTGAGATAGCTTCATGTTAAGAGCAACAAAATAAAAATGCACCCAATTTTACAGGTACACTTTATTGACCACATAGAGCATTTACCAGTAAGAAAGCTTTCTTCAGATTGAGAGATCCCTAAAGCAGATTTGCGTTTTGCTGTAATTCCTGAAGAACACTCTTTTATAGACACAATCCAAGCTTTTAGTTCAGAATCTACTTCATTAGAAGAAACATCTCCATCAGATAAATTATTGACATAGTAAAAACCGTCCGGTGGCAGGTAATCCTGCAAATAATAGGTATCCACCAAGATTAGGCTTATTTTGTAGCATGAAGGGTATGCTGCAGAAAAAGCAAATTTTAAGCTATTCCTAGATATATTTTATGTTGAAAATTGCATTAGAAACAATGATGGAACTAAAAAGAGAAGTAGATTTGTCAGGATCCTGACCAAATCAAGACAGATTAATGGAAATTCACGGATAATTCTATCTTATACCTTAAACCATATATTCCTTATAAACCTAAAAACAATGTGTCCAGGGGTGGTGATGGTCAGGTTTTGTCCTTCTACCGCTTGTTCTTTTGGTGGAGCAATCAGTAAATTAGTAGCAGTCTTTCCCAATATTGAAAGCAAATAAGTAGCTGTTCGTTTAATAGATCTGGATGGAGATGAAACAAGTCCAAGCACAGGAAAAATGAGCAGAAGCTCTTCAGTTAATTCACTTGGAGAAGCGCCATTCCTGTATTCTGCAAAAGCAGGGAATTCTATAATTAGAGAAAACATAATAACATAGGCAGTTACAGAAGCATGCAAGTATGAGAAACTGTTCCATATGCCAATTCGTGATAGACCATTTAGAATATATTTCAACTAGAATGTAATTCATTTCGGAAAAAATCACTGAGATAAAACTAAAATAACATTTTGAAGCAGTAGTAGTTTCTAGCGGTATAATTTGTAGCATCCAGCAAGCTGGTGCATTTAAGACAACGAATTACAATCATTGGTTCATCATATAGTTAGGATTTCAATTTACATTTTTTTTTTCCCACACGACAACCACTAAATGAAGAAATGAGCAGAGGAAGATACTGGAGAAAGAACCATACCATTTTCACCCTTCCATCTTAAGAGAAACAATGCCAGATTGAGAACAGAATATTGTTCATGTTCAAGCTCCAGTTGAGTGAGAATAGAGAACAAGGACAAAATCACTGATGAGTGGCCAGTACAGTAGTTGAGTCCAAGCTCTTTTTGGACAACCAATATGTGTGTAACTGCATCTAAAATTTTCTCAACCCCACCCGAGTAGTTGCGGAAGTCCTTATGTAGCGATAAAATTGAATTCAGAAGTTCAAATCCACATAACTGAGCTTCGTGAACGAGCTGAAAGCATTTACAAACAATAAATATGTTGTAGGTTCTGAAACAGATTTAAATGCATAAAATGGGGCACATGTGTTCAAAAAAAAAAAAAAAAGGAAAGTTGGGTATAGCTATCCAAAGATATGTGGCATTTGTGATTTAACGTACCGATCCCATTCGAACCAACTGCCTCAAGACCACCTGATAAGCGTCCACCAAACACTCAAAGATACCAGAAATATTTGCAACCGCCTGCAGAAAAAGGAGTATAGCAAGAAGGAGAAAGTTCAGATACCATAAATATATCATAAAATGATCTAACGATTCCTAATCAAGTTCCGTAAGAGATGTTTCATTGCAATACTGCACGTTCCAAATGAAAATCAAGAGAATGCAAATGGCAGTATTTCAAAACTACATTCAACTTACTTCGGCATTCTTACATGGAATGTATTTGAGACGGCCTGTCAACAGCTTAATGATGGGAATAGCCTCCTCAGGAGATGAGCAGCAGAATGCCACTATTGTGGATACTAAGTTCCTCAAATATGTAGAACAGGAACCCGAAATAGGGACCTGTATAACGGAATAATTGAGAAAAGGACCCAAGAATTTACAGACAGCCTCCATTCCGAGATATTTACACTTCATGATGAAAACAACTACTTCTTTGACAAGCCCTCCTTGAACTTCAGCCCCAAAGGAAAGTATCTGCAAAAGCCATTATCACGCATGACGCATCACATTAGCACGAACCATCCAGCAAACTAAAACAAGTGTATGTTAGCCGATTCAACCTCTTGATATTTTGGTTATACATTTATATATACATATCCAGTATTGTTGAATTCCAAACAGGCAGTGCTAAAATTGCTTATTCTATCAGAAAACGTCAAATAAAATTACATGCAAGTTAACCATAACCTATTTTCCCACTTCAATTCCACCCAATCCAGAAATTCATTACCGAAACAGAATTCCAATAACATAAAATACATATATATACATACATATATATATATATATATATAGCATCTCATGCTCAACATTATAGCTTGGAACACAAAAGTAACAGCCGTACCTTGATGAATGGATGATTCTCGGACGAGCAAAAATGAAACGACAACAGATTTCGCTCGAAACCAAGTCTAGTGAGCAAACCAATAGCTTTGACGAAGACAGCAGCGAATTGCGGATTAGAGGAATCCTCGAGCGCGGACTGCAGCTCCAATAATCCATCGGCGACATCGAATTTCTCATCCTTAACTAGGCGGCAGAGTTCTCGAGCCGACTGATCGACCACCGCCGCGGAGGTGGACCGGAGGCACCGGCTCACGGCGTCGATTCCGGCAGAGGACGGCGGCGTCGAGCGGAACTTTTGGAAGATTGAAGCGACGGCGAGTTTCTGCAGTGATGGTTGGGGTAATCGAGTTTTCTCTAACAGTGGAGTGTAGGAATCCATTTTCAGTTCAAAAGTAGGAACCGGAGCGGGTAACCAACCGGTTAAATAGTTTGTCTATGACCAGGGGTGAGCAAAAAAATTGAAATCCGAAAATTCAAATCAAATCCAAATATGAAATTTGGTTTGAATTTTTTTGGATTTTAGATCGGATAGGATCTAATTTTTGAGGAAATTCGGATTTCTGTTTTGAATCTGATCGGTGCTTTAAAAAATCGAACAAATCCGAAATCCGAATTATATATAATATATTATTATTTTCTTTTATTAATAATTATTAATTTAATATATCTATTCAATTTATTATAAATTTTTTATTATGAATTATTAATAATTTAATATGTTTTTTCAATTTTTTTATTAATTATTATAAATTTAATATATTTTGAATTTTTGAATTATTTAATATTTTTTCTTTAGAATTTCGGATTTTCGGATCGGATCGGATTTGGTGTTCGGATTTTGGATTTTTTAGGTTCGGATTTGTTCGAATTTCGGATTAGAACGGATCCATTTTTTTCTAAAATTCAAATTTCGGATTCGAATCGGATCGAGCAAAAATCCGATCCATAATTCGAATGCTCACCCCTCGGATCGGATGTAACGGGTGGCCTTTTGTCGGTTTGTTTGGTATCGATTTTAGGTGTAATTGTATCTAACTGGATGAATGGACCACACAGATATAAACTTTCAGATAGGCCCAATAGTCCAGCATAATGGGTTTCTTACGTGCTATCTAGACGGAGTATTTTATACTAGTACACTACGGGTGTATTTGGTTGAGCTTAAAAGCTCCTAAAAATAGCTTATAAGCTCTTAAATCCTTAATAGTGAACAACTTACGAGTTGTTTTAAGGAGCTTAAAATCATAACCAAACACTCTCTACATGTTGCAACTGAGACACTAATTCCGATCTCTCACCCATCATGGACACTGATAACATGTTTACCGATGATATGATTATGCCACATGGGCTGGGTAGTCGATCATTTATATAATTAACTCTTAATTATTCTATTAAATAATTCTACAATTTATAAAACTATATCTCCTAGCAAAATCATCAACCCATAAATTACTACTATATTAATTAATTTTAAAATACACATCCGTCGATTAATAACTTACCGCCATCACTTTTCTATTTCTTTTCTCATTTTGCACTTTCTCTTGCTTTTATGTGCTTAACAATATACTCAGTGCGCACCGAAGGTAGCGGCTGCAAGTTCCCACGATATAAAAAAAAAAAAACAATATACAGCTTCAAGCAAAAAACTCATAAAACCACAAACAACTCTTCAACCTCTCACAATCAATCTTCTTAAAAATCGTAACACAATCTTCTTCGAAGAAAAATATAATAACCTCATCATTTGAAGCAATTGAAATTCTTGATCTACATACGAAATAATATTATAACTTAAGGAATGAAATTTGCACCATCTTGCTCACCCTCATTTCCTAGAATTAATAAGGCCAAATTGCCTCAAAATTACTGAACTTTTTACAAATTCCGATATAGCAACTGTAAGACCAATTCTAGCGAATTAATTCTCAAACTCTCAATTTGTTTCAATATGCCACCCACTTAGGGCACCAGCGGCGACAAGGCTGACATGGCTCCCGGAAAATGCCACGCTAGATGGGCCGACTCGCAGTTTTAACGACGTCGTTTTCTATCAAGTTGCAGGTATTATGACCACCGGATTCTCCCTCGCGATAGCCTCCCAGCCAGCAGTCATGTAGTCGTAGCTACAGTCGTGACGATCGGAGTACCGATGATCGGCGCAGAACAGCTCGCACACCGACACCTGAAAACCGGTCAACCCGACCCTCCGGCGGCAACCAGAGCACCAGTTGACCTCTCTCTTCGCCGAAGGAGCTGCCGCCGCATGATCTTCTATCTCTGTGCTTTATCTCGGGGAGCTTCGGTATTCTTTGCGGAGGAGACCTCACAGACGAGATGGATCTGAAGGATTTCTCTCCAGATATGTGGATTTTCGGCTTCGCTACGCTCGACGTCGCCGTGGGAACCGCGGCAACGGAGGTTGAAGCCTCCGCCGGTGTGTTGAAGCATTTCTGGCACAAATTATTCGCGGCGGATTTCCCCGCCACGCCGCATTTGATGCAGAGTTTGATGTTCTCAGCTACGACCTGCTTGAACTTCGTCTCTTCTTGCTCTGTTTTCTATGCTATTAACGAGAAATTTGCAACTCGCTTCGCCTGTGCCTATTCTTAGAGAGAGAAAGATGAGGGTGAGTGTGGGGACGTGGGTTATTTGGTGATAGGGATGTCACATAGGTGCCAGTTGAGTTAAATCTAGCCACGTCTGCAAAATCCTCAATTTGGGATCGCCGGTAAAATTGATGGCACATTGAAACAAAATGAAAGTCTGAGAATTAATTCGCCAAAATTGGTCTTACGGTTGCTATACCGAAATTTGTAAAAAATTCAAGCAATTTGGCCAATTAATAAAATATAACATACTCTATCCATTTACGCTAAAAATGTTTGTTTTCCATTTTCGTTCGTCCACGAAAAAGGAATATGTATGTTCTATTTTTAGAAAGTTTTCTCACAACTTTATTACTTATTTCACTCATGTGTCCTTATTGGCCACACAATTTATGAAATACCTGCAACTTGATGAAGAGAAAAGTGGCGGCGCCAAGGGTTCTGAAGGTTGTCGAAAACAATTTTTAATAGGCGGTAGTGTATTTTCAAATTAACTAATATAGTACTATTAATTTATTGGTTGATGATTTTGTTAGGAGATAGGATTTTTATAAATGTAAAATTATTTAATAGATTAATTAATTATTAATTATATGACGTTGCTATAACGTGTCCACGATGAATAGGAAAATAGATTTGAATAGGAATAGATTCGATTGAGACACTACCTTCCGAAGTCTTTGTAGTTTTATATATATATATATATAGAGGTGGCCCTGAGGGTGTTCTCGAGGTGCGACGCACCGGGCATCACGAATTTAGGGGCATCAAGCCATTGGATCACTGCAAAAAAAAATTGATAGCATCACTTTATATGAAAAGAATTTTGGATTTTTATTTTCTTCTAAAAAATTAAATTTATTGGATGATGTTACTTTGAAAGAAAAATTGTAAAAATCTTGAAAATGTTCTGAAGCATGGAGAGCTTAGTGATTTTGATGGTGAAGAGTTATTTCAAGAGCTAAATACGTTGAGATATCTTTTACCAAAACAATGTACACTTCTAGATATTTTGGCTTATTTGAAAAGGTTGATCGGTTGTTCTAATGCATATATTGTTTACAGAATTTTATTAACCATACCTGTTACGGTTGCATCAGCGGAGAGAAGTTTTTCGAAGTTAAAGTTATTGAAGTCTTATTTGCTATCAACCATGTCACAATCTGACTTGCTTTGATATCCATTAAACAAAAATTATTGAAAAATATTAACTTTGATAAAGTTATTAGTGATTTTCCTTCAAAAAATGCTAGAAGAAACATCTTTACATGATATTTTGTATTTTAATATTGAACATTATATTTATATGCACTTTTAATTTTTTTTTCCTATTATATGGGGCATCATTTTTAGTATTCGCACCGAATTTGTATTTTAGTATTGAACATTATATTTATATGCACTTTTAATTTTTTTTTCCTATTATATGGGGCATCATTTTTAGTATTCGCACCGAATTTTGCATCATTTTTAGTATTCGCACCGAATTTTGCATGAACATTATATTTATATGCACTTTTAATTTTTTTTTCCTATTATATGGGGCATCATTTTTAGTATTCGCACCGAATTTTGCATCATTTTTAGTATTCGCACCGAATTTTCAAAATCTCAGGGCCGGCCCTATATATATATATATATATATAAATATTTTCAACAGCGGAACAATGAATTTGTAATTTGTAACTCCGAAATACTCAATCTTAACATTCAAGATCGCACCGTTACAAAATATGACTTGCAAATTGCAATCCTCAACTTGGTGTGATCATTTAAATTTTCTTATTGTATTCTCATTCAAATCTTAATTCTCAAGATGTCGTAGTCATCGAATCTATAACGCTTCATGTAAATAATTTAATTTTTTTAGATGTGGTTTCGTTCCCATCTTCATCTCACTTCCATCTCCGTTTCGCAACTTAAAAAAAAATTGCGCGACTACTAAAATGATCAAAAAACTAATCAAGAAAAAGAGAGCATAAACTTGTATCAATCCGCAATAATTCCCCAAGCGTTGGACAAAATGTTCAACAGATAAAACAGCAACTATCTACATCAAACAAATCAAATAGAACTGCAGACCTCGTACATAAGAAAAAAAGAACTCACGCACAAACACACATACAACACACACACACACACACACACACACACACATGCAATTTTAACTACGACTGCATTCCTGCATCATTATTATTCAATCTCTCTTCCAAATTCGCGCCTCGATCAAGTCCGTGCGGTAGCGCCACCGCCGGTGGCTGTAGCGCCGCCTTCATGCGCGCCGCCTTCTTGGGCTTTACTCTTGATCGTCTCGCCGACCTGCTTCGTCTTCTCGCCAACATACATCGTCCCTTCCTGCACGCGCCGCTTCGCATAGTCGAAGGGCTCCTGCCCCGTTGCCTGCCGGAACGAGTTGAACACCCACGACAGCGACGAGAGGCCGGTGAGCCCGAAGGCTCCGGAGGTGAGGAACGCCGCCACAGCCCCGGCGAGCAGGAGGGCGGCGGGGACGAGGACGGGGCTGAAGATGACGAGGAGCGGTGTAGCGACGGCGAGACCGATGAGGGTTGCGACGAGCGTGATGCCGGCGAGGCCGAGGAGGCTGCCGCCGATGGGGAGGAGGGTGATGATGGCGAGGACTTGCCCGGTGGAGGGGCCGTTACGGGGGAGGAGAGAGCTCTTGCCGCCGATGGTGGCGTCGTAGCGCTGGGGGTGGACTTGGATTTGGTGGGGGTGGAGACGGTCACCGCGGTCACGGTCGCGGTCGCGGTCGGCCATGGGAGCGGCGGCGGCGGTGCGTGAGGGTGAGATGGTGGTGGGGGTGGGAGGAGGGGGGGCCAGTTTGGTGGAGGAGGTGAAGGTGATGATATTGGAAATGGTAGAGAGGGGGGCGAGGGGTATATGAAGAAAGGGGCCAAGTGCTACGTGTAGGGGGTGAAACAGAGGGGGCTTGCATGAGATACAAGTTTCACTTTGCTTCTGCCACATTTTCTTCTTGTGGGAGCTGCTGCTGAGGAAGGAAATTTTAAACCACTTATTTTATAATAATTATAATAGAATCTTTTATATTAATAGAATCTTTTATTAATTCTCTAGCTGCCTAATTTAAACAAGTTGCTAGCTATTTGGGCAGATTTACGTAGTTACTATATGATCACTTACTTCATTGCGAGATTCGCCCAACCTTGTCCCCGCATTATCTTTGGGGCATACTATGTTTTAATTCTAAAAGAATACGTACATACAAATTATAATTAAAACATTCAAACCGCAAAATTCGTATGCGGTTGGTCGAATCCCAAACGACCGTGTGTGGGGCGAGTAAGATACACGCGCGCGGCTCCCACGCGCCAGTACTTTTTTTTTTTAGCTTTTTTTTTTGTTTTTTTTTCCTTTCATTTTAAGAGTCTATCGAGGGGAGCCGAAAGTCTCGAAGCGAACTAAATGACATGAATATTGCCGCTATCATTATCTATAGATTGAAATCGGAGTCGAAAAAAAAAACTGAAATTACAAAAATAAAATTGTAAGAATTAACCAGCATTGACCCGATCGGGTCAACCCAGATCCGTTCTCATGCAAAGAGACCAGTTGCAGGGGAGACCTCCTCCATTAAAACCAGGGACGGAACCACATCTATACAAGGGGGTGTTCCGGCACCCCCCAAAAAAAAATTATTAGTAAAATTTGTGATTCGTCATAAAATTTAGAGAAAATACATGAATCTAGTAGTTCTTAGATAGTTTTTTTAAATTTTAGCACCCCTTATAAAAATTTGGTGATTTAGCACTTTATCTCTTTTTTACCCTTCTACCCAATTTGTAATTCCCTACATATCCTCAAATCCACTATTTATTTTTGTATACATTTTATACTTTTTCGCTCTCTATTTCAAATATTTTCAAATCTTCTCCCTCTCTCTCTCTACATCTCCCCCCTATCTCTCTACTCTCTGCTCAAACTATCCCTCCGCCGCCCTTTCCCTGCCGCCGATGAGGGCGGCGTTCACCCGCCGCCTATCTCCCCACCGCCTTCTGTCCCTGCCGCCGACGAGGGCGGCGTTCACCTCCGCCGCCGCCTATCTCCCCACCAACTTCACCATCCACCGGCGCCTATCTCCCCACTAACTTCACCATCGGATTCGAGGTGATGCTCGACCAACCCCAACCGCCGCACCCCGCCGGATCCGTCGCGTTCTATGTCGGCAAGGAGCGCCGCAGATCTATTGTCAACGCGCGCGCGCGCACACACCAGACGTCGCCGGAATCTGAACTAGCAGCCACCGCCGCGATTCGCCGTCGAGGAGGAAGGAGAGAGCAGCCGCTGCTGCTCGTTGGACGGCGTTTTGCGCCTCCGTTCGCGAGCACCGTTTGCGAGCTACCGCTCGCTCACATCGCTGGAATCGCGAGGAAGAAACCCACCAAACCAGCGCCCCCCTTAGCTCCAGCTCCACCGCACGCCGCTCCCGGAATCTGCAGATCCGGCGATGAAACGCCTCTGCTCCGGGAGTTACTGCTGCTCATTCCCGTCGCGAGTCAAGAGATGCAGGTGTTGTCTTCTTCCTAGATGCTGGTGGAGGCGGCGGCGGCCGGAGTTTGTTCTGCTGCGAGTCGTCTGGTTTTGAGGTGAGCGTGGAGCGGGCCCACGGCATAAATGTTGGGGCAGATTTTGGTGAGCATCTGTGATAAAATTGGGGAGTCGAGGTGTTGAAATGTGTTGAAAATGAGGCCCTGCGCAAGATGAATGTGGGTGGCCTCCTCGATAACTAGTTGAATTATGGGATGGTTAATGTCGTTGATTCTGCAAAAGCTAGGTAGATCGCGACGCCGCATCACGCCTTCCATTCCGGCTGCGTTCGATTTGATTTGAGATCCCCAATTTTTTGTACATGGTTTGTTATATCAGAATCATTTGTATTTTTTTTGTGCATTCACAATTTTTGGCTATTTTTTTGTATGATGTCTCAAAAAAATTTCCTTTTTTTTGTGACTTCACAAAAAGTTCCAGTTTTTTTGTGACTACACAAAAAAATTCAATTTTTTTTGTGACTTCACAAAAATTTTCAGTTTTTTTTGCGATTTCACAAAATTTTCAATTTTATTTTGTGACTTCACAAAAATCGTATAAAATAATTTATAGCCGCCGGCGACAGTGGCGGCGGCGGAAAAGTGGTGGTTGAAGTTTTTTTTTTGTTCAGTCACAAATTTTTTTTTTTTTTTTTTTCTGACTGCACAAAAAATTGGTGGCGGCGGCGCCGGCGACTATGACGGCGACAGTGGGAAAGTGGTGCTGGTTTTTTTTTTGTTCAGTCACAAATCTTTTTCCGGCGGCGGCGGTGGCCGGAAAGTGGTGGCAGGGTGGCGGCGGTGGTGGGGTTGTGGTGGTGGAATATTTTGTTTTTGTTCAGTCACAAATTGAAGAAGATGAAAATGAAAAGATGGGGATATAAAGGGGAATACAAATTGTAAAGGAGGATAAAAAAGTAAGAAAGTGCTAAATTGCTAAGTTTTTATAAGGAGTGCTAGATTTTAAAAAAACTATCTAAGAAGTGCTACTTTGAAAATCCTCTCTAAAATTTATACTATCGATCTCATTGCGTTTAAAGTATGGAAAAGTATTTTAAGAGAAAACAAATTTATTTCTCAAGTAATATACAAAAAAATTGAGTTTAAGTTAATATGTCTATCACAAAAGTATACTTCGCATTACATACAAAGTAAGCCCCGAAAGAAAATTTCTAGTTCCACCCTTGAATTTAAGACAGTTTCAATTCAACAGCACTTTGCTATGAAATTTACGCGCGGACATGATGTGGAGAAAATTGGCGAGAGTTATATTTTTATTTTTTACATCTCGAATACAATATTTCGAAAAGATAATTTATTTGCTTTACGATTTGGTTCGACAAGCACTTCAATTAGCATAAAATCCGATAATTTACTAACTTTATAAGGGTAAAAAAAATTAAAAAGTACTTGCTGGGGACGAAAATTGGCCGATATGTTGGCGACTTGGAGTATCATACGTAGTGTAAGGGTAATGATTAAATATGTGCAAACCAGATCTCATATTTCATTTTAGTGCTATTTGGACACATTATTATGGTCGGACATACACGCTAAAATTAGTAATATAGATTTTGAAAATGAAAATATATTTTAATTGGGGAAGCATAAATCCTCGCTAAAGGGATTGTGATTATTTTTCATTTTTACAGTTAACTTTCCTTTTTTTTACGTGTGTGGCTGGCTACCGTGTGACTAAATATATAACTTTATTGTTTATTTTATATGGAAATAATTCTGCCTGTATTTATCTTCCTTTACTTGATATTCCATCTTTTCGTTGCATTATTCAATTATTTTGGATTTTTTGGTTTTGTTCTTAAAGATTTCAAGTATAAGTGTTTTATTATAACTGCACACCTCATTAATTAACGAGGTTTACTTTTAAATTTTTGGCATTTAAATTGATTTATAAAATTGTACAAAATGAAAACGAAAGCGAGATCCTTATTTCTTTTTGAACAAACCCGAAGCACTCATGTTTTTCATACAAAATAATAAAAGTTTAAGAATCGTCTTAAATTAGATTATTCTTTTTTCCTTATAAGTATCTTAAGTTATATTGTTTCTCAAATAATTAAATACCTGTAATAAATGATAAGTGTACAATTAATACGGTACAAACCAATTGCAGAATAGTTGATAACAAAGGATACTAGGTTAAACCAGAGGTATAAAAATTTTAGAGAGAAACAAATTTAATTGCAATTAAAAAGTCAAACTTTTTGAGTGAAGATAAATTATTTCAGACTTCCAGTAGATATATATATATCTAATAATCATTTTAAATAAATAAGTACGACTTAAGCTACGATAATTAAGCTATTTCGGTAGATCATAGTGTTATATTGCGTTATAAATATAACGAGTGCAATATTATTCGAAGTAATTTATTGCCTTCTCCATTACAAGCTATACTGTATCTTACATCTAGCCAAACGGAGCAACTTACATGTATTACACCCACACCCTTCATATAAATTATATTATTAAAAGAGGGCATCTCCTGTGCGGCAGTTCGCAGGATTTTTTCAGTTTTTTTTTTTGTTTTTTTTACGGCTCCGCCTTCGCTCCAATTACTAATATAAGGTTAATCGGCGCACACCAATTTGAACTTTTTCGGCTCGTTCCGAGGCCTTCGGCTCCTCTCGCTCGAATCTTGACCAAAGAAGAAGCGGCAAACAAAAAAATGAAGAGACAAAAAAAAGGTGGAATAAAAAAATAGAATTTTTTAAAAAAAAATTGAAATAAAAGCTGGAAAAAAAAAGAAAAAAAGGTTAAGACTGAAAATAGGAAATTACAAAAAAAAAATGGTGCGTGCACCCCATGAGCCGCGTGTGGGTGAGGCGCGTGCCACGCGCCCCATGCACAGTCGCATGGGGTGTGGCAGTTTGCATATAAGTTATTGTGTTATTAAAATATTTAAATGTGAGAGGGTAAGAATTTTCCAAAGTCACAATATATCATAAACCTATTTACTAATATATTTATACTTATTTGTTAATTATTCAATGAATTATTTTTGTAGTTCAATCTATTATTATATAAACGAAAACGAATCTTCTTTTAAAAAATCCTATGTGGCAACTCTTAAATCTCTCCATTCTTATTTATCTCAATTCTTCAATTTTTGAAATTAAAATTAATATTTATTATATTTATTATTATTATATATTCTATATTATATATACAGCATAGAAACAAAATATATTATACATGGAAATCATTCAAATTTCTGTTTAGAGATGTAAAGCCCAAAATAATTTCATGAATCTTTAAATCAAAGATAAATGATGGTCGAGAGTCTATAAATACTTAGAATCAATATGTATTTTCTCATTTTTTGCTCCACCAGTCTTATTTGACCAATTTATTTATTAATCGACCGAATAAATAACTATATTTTTATAATTTAATTTAATTTAATTTAATTTGGTCAATTTATTAATTGGCCGAATAGATAATTATTTTTGTATGGAATCAATTTATTAGTTGACAGAATAAATGGTTCCAAAATAATTTGGCTAATTTATTGGTTGCCGAATTAAATTATGAAATAGTCTAATAATTTTTTATTTAATATTAATTTTTAATTTGTCAATTAATTAGGTAGACGGACCAATTCCCAACTTACAGGTACCTCAACTCAGAATTCCATGTGGTACATTTTCATTCTTTATTCTTTATTTTCAAATTTTTCGTTTTATTCATTTTTTTATGTATTTTCTAAAATCTAGAATCGTCATCTATGAATTGATTTTTACGTTATTTGTACTTGAGTTTCCAACTTTGTGTAATTTATAATCGTAATTAGTAAATATTACTATACAATTAAGATGAGAACGAATAGTAAAATATATTTTTTTAATTTTTGGGTCTATATAAATTCTAAACGAGTTTTATAAATTATGCACTTATAAATCAAAACCGTGGTCAACGGGCAGATCCCACCCGGAACCGTGGTGGTAGACGGGCCAATTTCCAACCGACAAGTATCTCAACTTGGGAAACATTTCATTTTGTGCATTTTTTCATGTATTTTCTAAAATCTAAAATCGCCGACTTTTATAAATTACGCACTTATAGATCAGAGTCGTAGTCAATGCAGATTCGACGCAGAACTGTGGCAATAGACGGACCATCTCAATCAATGAGTATTGATATACAAAATTTTTTTAGAAAGGAACACAAATGACTAATGCTTTAATCGAGTTTGAAATAAGTACAAGTATATAAATTTCAAACAAGTTTGAATAATCCTAAACACACCAACTCAAATTGTTTGATTAATCGTCTCCGTTTGAAAACGTCGAATATGTAGGAAAATTGACAGAAAAATTACTAACGATTTGTCAACGAGTCAATTCCGGTCAAGAATTGTGCGCGTAGAGGGGCCAATTCAGTACTGGATGTACGATATAATTTTCAATTCATAAAATTAAAGATATTTATGTCAACTTTTATCTTATATCATTGACTAAATAATTTTTCGAATCACAATCAGTCCATATAAAGTTTTGTAAAAAGGAAAAACTACCAAGTGTATAGTGAAACAATTATATATATGCCCACATTGATTTTGTAGAAGAATAGAGCTTTGAAAATTATCAAAAGTAATGAGAATATATTAGATTAAAATTTTTAACAAACATAACTATATGGGTTTGAGACGTAAACATGTGGAAAAATTACTTTTTAATTGAATTTTAGATGTGTTCAAGAGCATATAAATTCTAAATGAGTTTAGTAAATTGCATAATCGAATGATTTAACCCTAAAATAATTACCAAATGCTAATATTTTTCATAATATATCACATATTAGTACTATCTAATAATTATATTATTTTTTATTAATATAATTTCGACGATCGACGGGACATACGCTAGTAATTAATTAAATGATACATATTTTTGACGTTAATATTAAAATTAGTTTTTAAAGTTTTCAATACATTGCTTTTTTTGCTCATTTGCTTAAATTTCTACACTGCTTGTTTCATTTTATTATCATTCAACTTTCTTAATCAAAGTTTTAATTTTAATGTTATTAACTAACTAGCATATAATCCGTCGAAAATCGACGGGAAGTTATGAAAATTAATAAAATTATTAAATAGTACTAATATAGTACTAATTATTAAAATAAATATTATTTGTTAATTATTTTAGCGTTAAATAATCCGATTATGCAATTTACTAAACTCGTTTATAATTTATATCCCTTGAACACATCTCAAATTCAATTAAAAAGTAATTTTACCACATGTTTACGTCTCAAACTCATATAGTTATGTTTGTTAAAAATTATAACTAATATATTCTCATTACTTTCGATAATTGTTAAAGCTCTATTCTTCTACAAAACCGATGTGAGCAAAAATATATTACTCTCTCAAAGGAAAGCGACTCTTAAGCTGAATTTTTTAGCTTTTTATTACTCCCTCTATCCCGCGAAAGATGAGCCACTTTTCTTTTTGGGTTGTCCCACGAAAGATGAGCCCTTTCTGTTTTGAGAAATAATTAATTACATTCACATTGCTTTTACATTTGCATTCACACTGCTTTTACATTCTTTATTATTTATTCATACTACTTTTACATTCTTTATCAATAAAATACTCCACTAAATACACCAACTACTAATTCTTCTTATTTTCCGTGCCTAAACCAAAGGGCTCATCTTTGGTGGGACGGAGGGCGTAAGAAAAAGAGGCAAGAGAAAGAACGGGTAGTGAGAGAGAGAAGAGATATATAGATAGCGAATAATATTATAGATGTTAAGATTGTCTAAAAGATGAAAGTGATTAAGATAAAAAGATAAGTTAAACCACCGCTCACAATCATCTCGTCTACCCCGACGGTTCCGACCTGAAACCGGCCTATTGACTACAATACTTATTTTAAATTATATAAATAATCATCTTCCAAATATATTCAAAAAAAAATTAATGATGACATTTGTTTTCTTTTTACCTGAAATTAATATTTAATTATATACATGTATCAAGCAAAGAAGAATTGGTGGGCAACATGCAAAGTCAAGGCTAGATCTAATGTTGAAGTCCCTAATGAAATATCTAGCTCAACATTAGATCAACCGTTTCAAGAAGATGACGCCATCATAACGGATACCCACACAGTTGTGGATGATGATCCGGCCCAGGTTAACAAGGTGGAACTATAGAAATTGACGTTAATGAGGGTGTAGAAGTAGATGATGAAGACATAGAACCGTCTGATGATGAAACTAGTGATGGTTACGACACAGATTTGTGATAGGTTTATTTGTTAACTTCTTTCTCAATGTAATGTACTCAATTTTTGAAATTAGTGATTTAATTTATTGTAATGTATTGTAATGATTTTATCTGTTGTTTGTCAAACAGATATGTCTACCAGTAGGAGTTTTCGGGCTTCTTTTGCTGAGGGCAGTCAGCATGAGTCGGGGTCCGATTCCGAGAATCTAGGCTCTACTCCCCCAGCTTCAGGGGGAATTCCTGAGACCCCTCCTGAGACTCAGGCCTCGGCCTCCACGGCTCCCACTTTTGGTGTTGCCACCGGACTTGACGTTGCTACGTGACCTAGGGACCATGAAGGACGGTTTGTTTTCATCAAAGGCGATGACGGGTGAGTTTGTTTTATAATTTATATTTCTATTCATATTTATTATTTCAATATTTATGTTATTGGATTTGTATTTGGTTTTTTGATACACAGGAAATTGCTAGAGCCACCTAGAATTTCAAAATACAACACCGAGGCTTTTAGAACTATTCAAAATCCGGGAGGGTACAATTGGAAGTTGACGTCCCCAGAAGTTCAACGCTCGTTCTTCAATGAATTTAAGGTAATATGATTTATATTATTTCACATAATTATGTATTATATCCCGTTTGTTTGTACAAATTGATTAACTTAATTTTTTGTTCGACAGAAATATTTTTGGTGGCCATCTGAATGGGATGAGGAGGTGCATGCCTTTTGGTTGACCAAGGCACGTAAAAGGTACAACTCAATGATGTGTGAAGAGAAGACTAGTTGGAAGAAGAAAAAGGACAAAGCAAAACCCAAATACTTTGCTGATCAATTTTGGGATGGCTTGAAGGAGTATTGGGCTCGGGAGGATGTTCAATTAATTGGTGACCAGGCGAGTAAAAATCGGATGTCTGAGCCCGATGGACCTGGCACAGGAATAAGCAAGCATGGTGGAGGCTCCAGGTCTACTCAGCGCCTCGTACAATCAATGGTTAGTTATTTTGAATTCAAATTAATATCTTTTGAAATCACTTACTTTTATAAGTAATTTTGCA
The DNA here is from genome assembly GCA_029490685.1 of Schizonepeta tenuifolia. Classification (NCBI taxonomy): domain Eukaryota; kingdom Viridiplantae; phylum Streptophyta; class Magnoliopsida; order Lamiales; family Lamiaceae; genus Schizonepeta; species Schizonepeta tenuifolia. The sequence goes on from CM055958.1 coordinate 70,989,017, forward strand.
ATAAATGTGCATGAATAGGCCAAAGAAACTGGGCAACCGATGACATCATTGAACTATGAAACGTTTCGACGCATCCATATCAAGAAGGATGGAACTTATCTGACACTGAGGGATGAAAAACTAGATGTAAATGTGTTCAAGTTTCTAAATTGTATAATTGATAATATATATTTTTCTAACACTTATAATATTTTACATTGTTGAATTAGGCCCGCATTCATGCTATTGCTCAAAAGGAGGGACGCACTGATCTAAATGAGATCTTTTTGGAGATCACACGACCCTGGAGGTCGAGGCGTTACGGAACGGGAAGCTTTGGGTCCAGCCAGCTCAGTGGGGGCACCTCTACTCGGAGCACGGGCTCGACGTCTGTTGTGACAGAATCAATGTTTCAAACCTGCATCGGAACATTGGAGGAGCAACTTTCTGAAGAAAGGGAGGCACGTGCACGCCTCGAGCAGCAGACCGAGGAGGAGCGACACGCACGTGTACGACTCGAGTCACAGGTCGAGGAAGAGCGACTGGCACGTGAACGACTCGAGTCACAATTTGCGGAGCTCCGAGAGATGTTCGCATTAGGCCAGTTTCCTCCTCGTCCCCCTCCACCTACATGATTTACTTGTTGATTTTTTGTTGAACTTGATTTAGACTATTTAGTATTTAGAATTTTCGAATGTTGAAATTATTTGTGTTGGAACATGACGATATCGTACTTATTTTTTGTTAGTTCTTTGTTAAACTCAATGTTGTTAAATGAGATGTGATATTTATGTTTATATGTATTGGTCTCGATGTCGTATTTACTTGTTTTAGTGTCGATTTGGTATATTGTTAATTGAGTCGAGACAGGGCACAAAAAATAAATAAAATAAAAATAAATAAAATTTTAATATTATAAATTACTGACGGAAATTATCCGTCAGTAAAATTAATTTAATTCTGGAACAATTTACTGAGGGAATTTCCGTCAGTAATTACGTCAGAAATTACGGACGGAATTTCCCTCAGTAATTACTGGCGGAAATTCCCTCAGTAATCCGTCAGTAACCGTTTCCGTCAGTAACCGTTTCCGTCAGTAATCCGTCAGAGCTAAAACTGATGATTTTGTCCGGTTTAATTTTCTGACGGAATTTCCGTCAGCATTCCGTCAGTAAATTACTGACGGAGGATTTTCGTCAGTAATTTGTTTACTGACTCCCGTTTTCCTGACAGCCGTGTCCGTCAGTAATGTGATTTTCTGACAGAATTTGGTGATTTACTGACAGAAATTTCCGTCAGTAATTTGTTGTTTTTTTGTAGTGACATAACTATATTCCAAAAATATTCACACAATATTTAATAAATAAATATTTAATTATAAATTGTAGTATTATATAAATAATCATCTTCCAAATATATTCATAGAAAAATAAATGATGACATTCGTTTTCTTTTTTACCAGCTTCGAAAATAACTTTTTTAACTGAGAATAGAACTTTAAGAAATGTTTCACTATGTATTTGGCAGTTTTTCCTTTTTACAAAACTTTATGTGGAATGATTGTGACTTATAAAATTATTTATTCAATGAGATAAGATAAAAGTTGACCATTAATATCCTTAATTTTATGAGTTCGAAATTATATATATTAAAAAAAAAATGTCCCGCAAGTACTGAATTGGCCCATCTACGCGCACGATTCTTGATTTTTGATCGGAATAACTCGTTGATAAATCATTAGTAATTTTTCTGTCAATTTTCCTACATATTCTACGTTTTCCAACGGAGACGATTAATAAAACAATTTGAGATGATGTGTTTAGGATTATTCAAACTTGTTTGAAATTTATATACCTGTACTTGTTTAAATTCCGATTAAAAAATTAGTCATTTGTGTTCCTTTCTGAAAAAAATCTGTATATTAGTCTACCGCCACAATTCTGCATCGGAACTGGCCTGTTGACCACGACTGTGATTTATAAGTGCGTAATTTATAAATTTATTTAGAATTTATATAGATCTAAAAATTTAATAAAAATAATGATTAATTATACTATTCATTATTCGTCCTTAATCGTATAGTAATATTCGTTAATTAAAATTATAAATTATGCAAAGTTGGAAACCCAACTACAAATAACGTAAAAATTATTTTATGGATGACGATTATAAATTTTAGAAAATACATGGGAAAAAGGCAAAAAATGAAAAATTTCTCGAGTGTCGGTTGGGAATTGGCTCCTTTACCACCACGGTTCCAAGTTAGAAATGACTCGTTGACCACGATTTTGATTTATAACTACACAATTTATGACGATTCTAGATTTTAGAAAATAAATGAAAAAAATGAATAAAATAAAAATTTTAAATTTAATAAGAATAAAGAATAAAAATGTGTCCCGTGGGATCCCGAGTTGAGGTACCCGTTAGATGGGAATTGACTCGTCTACCTAATTAATTGACAAATTAGAAATTACTTATTTTTTTATCAAATTAAATAAAAACATATTAGACTATTTCTAAATTTAATTCGGTCAACTAATAAATTATCCAAATTATTTTGGAACTATTTATTCTATCAACTAATAAATTGGTTCCCTAATAAAAATAATTATCTATTTGGCCAATTAATAAATTGACCAAAGTAAAATAACTTAAACTATAAAAATATAGCAGTTATTTGATTAATAAATAAATTGACCAAATAAAACTCCTACAAAAAATAATTATCTATTCGGTCAATTAATAAATTGACCAAATTAAATTAAACTAAACTATAAAATATAATTATTTATTCGGCCGATTAATAAATAAATTGGCCAAATAAAACTGGTGGAGCAAAAGATGAGAAAATACACATTGATTCTAGGTATTTATAGGCTTTTCAATAGATGAAGTTTCATTGAGAAACCGATGTTGGACACAAGATTTTAGTATAGATATTTAACATCTATTATTTTACATTTAAAAAGTCAAAAATTTGAGAATTTAGATAAATATGAATGGAGGAATATAAGGGGTGCCACGTAGGATTTTTTTAAAGCAAAAATCGTTTTCCTTTTAATAATATAATGATGAATATATATCATTTTCAAAAGAATTAATTTTTTTGCCATCTTGTTCACCACTTTTCCTATATCCTAAATTCATCAATTTTATATATGATTTTGCATTGAAAATCATGTTCGTTATTGTATTTCTTCAATTTTAAATTATTTAAAAGTTGATCAGTTAATATAATATAACTTGTGATTTTTAGTTTTGGTTGACACCAATCATATCAATAATTGATTACTTACATATGGCTATTAACACTAAATATGTTGAAAAGTTGTGCTCATCCTATAAAATTTTAGATTTAAATTAGTACTATTTTATAATTATTAGAATGAAATGATAAAAAAAAAAAAAACTCTCTCCGATCCGTCCCACACTCCCATTTATAATATCCCTTACTTTGTAGGCACGGTTATCAAGGAGAAATGGTAAAATGGTAGGTTTTCACTTTTAAAGGAAAAAGATAGATTATTAGCAGGACAGAGGAGGTAGAAAGTAAAAACAGTGCAGATGTGGATGTCCAAATGATGTGTATTTCATCTCGAAGGAAAGAAACAACAGGAGATTCAAAGAAGTTGAAAAGGATGATGATGCAGTGATAAGGAGTCAGCTTGTTATTGCAATGAGATGTTGCAATGATGGGAACTGAAGAAGTTGCTTTAGTGTTAGTGGTGTGCTTTGTTTGTTTATAAGCTTTAGCGTTGTAAAGAAATTTTTTGTCATGCCATTTATAGTAATCCACTATATACCCAAAAAATTAAAGGATATGCTGCATTTATTGCAGTGTATCAGTACCTAAATTATATACATATGTATATGTGTGTGTGTGAGAGAGTAAGTGTGTTTGTTGCATGCAGGTAAATAAATAAATAGTACACATCCTCTATTTGCTTTAAGATCTAGTTTGAATGTAGAATTAATTCATAAAAGTGATTGTACTTGTCATAAACAAATTTGGTTCATATAAAAACTAGTCTCCATGTAAAAACTGCGGACTAATCTCAACCATTGATCATGTTAATAAACAAACCATGAAAATAGCTAGTATGTAAAAACATGATTTTATATAAATACTAGTATCATATTTTATATAAAAAGCATGAATCGAGAAAATCACTGTTATATATCATTGCATATATTAAAAAGTATGATTATATATTAAATAAAAGCATGGGGCGTAGTTTGTAGAGCAGAATCGATTTTTATACTAACTCATCCATATCATAGTCCTATATATAAATAAACCCGAAGCAGTCTATTTTTTTTTTTTTTTGGTAAATAGATGTTTTATTCACCAAGTAAATATATGAAGTACAAACCCTCACTCCTCCCATGCACTAAAAACAAACTGAAACACAAAGCTTGGAACGCCTAATCTCTAAACATGCTAAGTAACCTCTTATCTTTCCGGCAGCTCCAAGCAATCAGTATTTTGCACTGGTGTATCCAGAAAACTCCACAACCCTTTCCTTTGATCATTGGTATTCATTGCATACATTGCCACTACTTGCTGAGTTTCTCCATTTCTCATATCTAAAACTTCACAATGTAAAGCTTGTTCATGCCCTACCAGAAGCTTCACATCAACATTTCTTGGATTCCAGCAACACCATATTCTTCCACTTTCTGCAAAATCATAATTGTGAATACAGTCCCACCCCTTACAAATCTTCCCACAGATATCCTTATACTTTCCCATTTTCACTCTAGTTTCCAATAGTAAAGCGATATCTATTTTATTTGTCTTCAAAAAGAGTCTAACCTCTTTCCGTTTGAAAGGCTTATTACAGCCTCTCAAATTCTAGAAGATCATTCTCATTTGGTAAGAAGGGGATTGAGGTCCCCGTCCTGTGTTCCATCCCTTAGCTGGTCTTTCATCTCACTTAAGGCATTTTCAGTGGGCACTTGGATATTGCCTACTTTGATCACAGAGTTGGCAGTAGTTTTTCTGGGTATAATCAAGTCTTCTTTTTCCTTCTCAACTCCCTTATCCAAATCTATGTTCTCTTCTTCACCTCTTTCCTTCTTGTTTTCTCCAGTTTTTTCCTGCTCTGTATGTTTCATTTTCCATTGATGTGTTGGTAGTTTTGCCTTAGCTGTGCTTTTTTTTTCAAAGTCTTTGCAAATATGTCCCACTCTTATGCATTTCTTACACTAAGGAGGTATCCATTCATAGTAAACTTTCTGCTCTATTCTATCTCCATTCTTATCTTCTACACACACAGAATACTTCATTGGTTGTGTAACATCCACCTCCACAAGAAGCCTAGCATATGAAATTCTGGTTTGATGCGCGGTGCATTCATCAACACAGATAGGCTTCCCCAACACGCTTCCTATCCGGCTAAGTGAGTCACCACTTCAGCAATTGAGAGAGAGATTAGGTAATTGGATCCACAAAGGTACCTCTCTCAATATCTCCTCCTTAAAGCAGAAATTCTTCACCCACTCCTTCACAATTATCGATCTATTAGCAATTGTGTGTGGCCCTTCATACAACACTCGATCTCGCTCAGCCATAGAAGCAAATCGTATAACGAAATAGCCCTCATTATGATAGAAAATCTCTGACCTATTCTCAATGCCACACTGTTTTTGGATAAATGTATCTAGATATGAAATGGATGGGGATTCCCCAATAATATACAGTATAATCGATGTTTTCCATTTCAATGCCTCACATTCAAGTTCAGATTTTTCAAGACATGCAGTAGGAATGCCCTGTTCCAGAATAGGAGCTACGAAGCCAAGTTTCATACCTCTATGGCGAAGAGGTTTAGGTTTGGTTGCTCCTGTCTTTTCATTCAGCTCCGATTCCACCTCTGAACTGCGGATCTGCAAGTTGATATCCTTTGTGGTGAGCGCATCATCTTGTTCCTTCGCATGCAGATCTACTGCTCCATTACTAGCTACTTCCCTTCTTCGAGCTTTCCTCAATCCCCATAATTCCAGGAATCTGGCCTTGTTGAGCTGAGGGTAACGGAGTTGTCGGTTTTCTGATCAGCTCCATCACTTTCCTCAGTCGGCCACAGTCTCTTCCACCTCCATTCGCCATTGAAGCAGTCAGCGCACATTAACTTCTCCACTAACCTACGCCGAAAGCTAAAAAGTGCTTTCAATGAAGCAGTCTAATTAACAATGCCTTTTCATGATTTTTTCAGAGAAAAAAAATTTATCATAAAAAATACGCACGAATTATTAAAAAATCAAATCGTTTTAAATTAGACCGTTCTTTTTATTTTATTTTAAATATCTTAAATTTGATTGTTTATTTATAACTTCCCAATTATTCCTTAAAAAAAAACAAAGTTATAAGTTGCGAATGAATTACAAATAATTAAATATTTCTTGTTACCACGGCACAAAATATGCTGGACACTTTTTTGGGGGCCAAAAGTATGCAAGAATCAGGATAATTAATAATAAGAGTTCCTCTCTATGCAGCGGGTTGCAAGTTGTGCGACCGGATCAACTCGATCAACATTTCAATAATTTTCTTTTTAATTTCTAATTTTAAATATATATGTATAAATATTATAATTTGAGAATTTATAAACTTTAATTAAAAATTAATAAATTCTAATTAGAATTAATAAATTTTAATTGAAAATTAATAAATCTTAACTAGAATTAATTAAAAAATATTTTAAAAATAGCGCGTGCACAACACGCTTGCGCGCTTGATGTGCACGCGCAGTCGCAAGTTGTGTGATGCGTCACATGCAAGTCTTTATCTAATAACAAAGGTACAATGTAAAACTAGTGTGTAACCCGTCGAAAATCGACGAGAACTTATTATTTAATAAAATTAATAAAATTTAATATGTGATAGTATAAACAATGTATTGTTTGTTATCTTTTTATATTTTTTTAAGTAATACTCATTGAAAAATCAAATTTAATTCACACCCATTTTTATAGATAATTTTCAAAGCCCTCTTTATTCTCAATACTGATGCGAGACAAAAACTATTTACTTCTAAAAAAGATTGTCTTGTGTAATTTGTTTTTTGAAGACTGTCTATGAGAATGACGGGCACAATTTTGGGTCGGTACTGACCTATTGACAAATCGTTAATAATTTTCTACTAATTTTCATGGACGTTTGACGTTTTCTTACAGAGACGATTAATTAAATAATTGGAGACGGTGTGTTCAAGATTATTCAAACTTGTTTGAAATTTATATACCCATATCTATTTCAAACTTAACTAATAAATTATTCATTTATGTTCCTTTCTAAAAGAATCAGTACAACAATACCCATCAGTTCAGAATTAGACTGTCTACCATCACATTTCTGGGTCGGAACCCGAAATTGGCCCATTGACCACGGTTCTGATTTATAAGTGCGTAAGTTATGGAATTCGTTTAAAATCTATATAGATCCAAAATTTAATTAAAAAAATGATTGTATTATTCGTTCTCGTCCTTAATCGTATAGTAATATTTGCTAATTATAATTATAAATTATGCAAAGTTGGAAACCAAACTCTACAAATAACATAAAAATTAATTCATGGATGACGAATTTGTATTTTAGAAAATACATGAAAAGAACGCATAAAATGAAAAATTTCCCGAGTTTAGGTACCAGTCGGTTGAGAATTGGCCTGTGACCACGAATCAAATTTATAAGTGTGTAATTTATGAAACTCGTTTAGAATTTATATACATTCAAAATTTAATAATGGAATTGATTATACTATTTGTTCTCGACTTTAACTATATAGTAATATTCGCTAACTGTAATTATTAAGTATGAAAACTTGTGAAAATCAAAATACAAATAACGTAAAAATTAATTGAAAAATTTCTCGAGTTAAGGTGCCCGTCGGTTGAGAATTGATCAGTCTACCGCCACGGTGTTGGAATCAGCCCGTTGACCACGAATATGATTTATAAGTACGTCATTTATGAAACTCGTTTATAATTTATATAAACCAAAAATTTAATTAAAAAAATAATTGATTATATTATTCGTTCTCGTCTTCGTATAGTAATATCCGCTAATTACAATGATTAATTATGAAAAGTTGGAAACTCAAATACAAATAACATAAAAATTAATTGAAAATTTTTCCATGTTGAGGTACCCATCTACCACCACGGTTTCGGGTCGGATCGCCCGTTGACTACAAATTTGTTTTGTAAGTGTGTCATTTATGAACTCATTTAGAGTCTATATATATAAACCCAAAATTTAATTAAAAAAAAATTGATTATACTATTTGTTCTTATCTTTAACCGTATAGTAATATTTGTTAATTACAATTATAAATTGTGCAAAGTTGAAAACCTAACTACAAATAACGTAAAAAATAATTCATGGATGACAATTCTAGATTTTAGAAAAAATACATGAAAAAAATGCATAAATGAAAATTTTAAAATAAATAATAATAAAGAATAAAAATCTGCCACGTGGGATCCCAAGTTGAGATACCCGTCGGTTGGAAATAGGCCCGTCTATCTAATTAACTGACCAAATTAAAATTAATTATTTTTATCAAATTAAATTAAAAAATTATCACGACTATTTTAAATTTTAATTCAGCCAACCAATAAATTAGCCAAATTCTCGAACAAATTTCTACTTTAATTTCATTTTGAATGTTTGAGCTAGGAATTAAACTTACGTTGCTTACTTTAGTGCTGTGAAATATTTTCCTTATGTTAATTTGCAAAGTCAATTTCTTTTTGAATTGAGGTTTGTTTTGTTCTTTTTTTAAATAGTATTGTCTCAATAAATGTTTTAATTTTGAAATGTTCAACCTATTCATTTGGCATTATAAATTATTATTTGGCTAAATTATATAATTAATAAATTATTTAGGAAATACAAATAATTAATATTGAAATTATATATATATATATATATATGATATATGATATATTAAAATATGATAGATATTGATTTTGAAAATTTGATCTTATCAACATTTTATTTCAATGTAATATATAATGTAGAATATAAATATGATAAATATTGATTTTAAATTCAGAAAATTGAAAGATGTAAAATTTTAAACGGTAGGGCATAGGAAAAAAGGCAAGGTATGTCTCACATCTAAAATACCAAATATCATGTCATATACAAAAATACCATGTAATACTGCAAGTACTAAAGCTAATGTATCCATTGCAATAATTAGGAAAACATGTAAAACAAATTAACGATTACATTCTTTCCAAAACTAAAAAGATCGAGAAAGAAGTTAATATGTACTTCTATTAATATCTATTGTCCATTAACCATAATTAGGAAAATATGTTAAACGAATTAATGACTACATTCTTTCCAAAACTAAAAAGATCGAGAAAGAAGTTGATATGTACTTCTATTAATATCTATTGTCCATTAACCAAAAAATTGTTGCAATGAGAAGTGGGTATAGATAGTACGAGAGGTATATAATATATAATTAGAAATAAATTTTGAAATAAAACATAAATTTTGGTCCACTTTTTTCAAAATTATAAATTTTGGTCCACCTTTTTTAAAATTATAAATTTTGGTCATTATTTTCAATTTGAAAACTGGCCGACGCATCTCGCCAGAACAGGAGAGTAGGGGCAGAACAGGAGTATAGCAAACTAGATCCTCTATTGCATTTCCATATTACATCTTCTACTGCATTGATAAGAAAACGACATGTGTCATGACTAAGGGTTCAAGATTTAGGGTATATATAAAGAAAATATATTTCATAAATTTTAAACCTATAATCACGCCACGTGTCGTTCTCTTAATTCTCTTAATAATGCAATAGAAAATGCAACGCAAAATGTAATAAAAGATATGCTCTCTTAATTCTCTTAATAATGCAATAGAAAATGCAACGCAAAATGTAATAAAAGATATGCAACACAGAATGCAACGCAAAATGTAATAAAAGATATGCAACAGAGAATGTAACAGAAGATGTGATTTGGGAGTATAGATCCTCGTCACTTTAAATGGAAACTTAGCTACGATAAGCTCTTTCAATATAGACTTGAAGTGTACATATTTGCGTTTTGGAAGTAAAAAGCGTTTATTCAAACTAATTTATTGCTTTCTTCCATTATTTTACATCTAGCCAAATTAATCAACTTACTTAATGGTAGAAAAATTGCATAGCTTTAATTAATTTGTTTAAAGAAGGGCATATGATGATCATAATTTAATTTCATAAAATCTTATACAGCGTTACGGTTCATAAAGATAAATTAGCTTTTTTTTTTTTTTATTGTACTCATATTAACCAAAATTAAATTTGCTATCTGAAAAATTAAATTTGCTATCTGAAAAGACCTTTTTTTTTTTTTAATCAAACAACAAATAAAAGAACTGAAGTTAATCTCTACACGAAAAACTCTCATCACAGACATTCAAACAAACTTCATTCTTGCACATTATTCATTTTCCTAAGAAAATTTCTCTTCTTCAAGTCCGGCCGCCGCCGTGAACGCCTTCCTGAGCCGTGCCCTTGATGGCCTCACCGGCTTGCTTGGTCTTCTCGCCGACGTACATCATCTCCTCTTGCATGCGCCGCCGTGCGTATTCGTAGGGCTCCTGCCCCGTCGCCTGCCGGAGCAAGTTGAACACCCAAGAAATCGACGAAAGGCCCGTCAGCCCGAAGGCTCCGGACGTCAGGAGCGCCGCCACGGCGCCGGCGACCAGGATGGCGGCGGGCACCAAGACGGGGCTGAAGATCACGAAGAGCGGGGTGGCGACGGCGAGACCGATGAGGCTCCCGACGAGCGTGATGCCGGCGAGGCCGAGGAGCGCGCCGCCGATGGGGAGGAGGGTGATGATGGCGAGGACTTGGCCGGTTGAGGGGCCCTTACGCGGGAGGAGAGTGCTCTTGCCGGCGCCGCCTTCGTAGCGGTGGAGTGGCTGCAGCTGGGGGTGGACTTGGACTTGGTGCGGCTGCGGGCGGCTGCGGTCGGCCATGGTAACGGTGTGTTGTTGAGGGTGGTGTGAATGGGGGTTGGGGGTGGCTATATGAAGAGGGGGCCAAGTGCTACGTGTTGGGGGGTGAAGGAGCGGGGCTTGCATGAAATACAAGTTTCACTTTGTTTTTGCCACATTTTTTCTTTCTTTAATACTAATATTATTGGGCTCGGATTTTGTCGGAAATGTTTTTGGGCTTAATTACTAAATGGGCTTAGTTATGGGCTATCTTTCCAATATGAGTATTTTTTTTTTTTTACGTTGAGCTTTATGTGCCTAATTTTGTTCGATAGTCGTTTACTGATTTTTAATACGTTTCACAAAACAGATCAGATGTTTAAAAATATTTAATTGTCCCGACGTATAAATTTCTCCACAACCATATAATATCGGAGATTTTGAAATAAGATATCATGTGCACAGATAAGAAAATAATGTTGGAATATTATATTTCGATGTGGTTTTTTGTGCATGTAACCATAGAAAGGTGATTTGAATTATGTAACCCCCCTTTTCCAATGACCAAATCTAATTAGTGCATTGACCACAATTAAATTCCGATCCTCCATTACGCATGAATACGAAAATCAATAGACAAATTGGTACCATCAAACGGAATATGATGTCGTCATTATCTGTCGTTGCTAATAAAACGCATACAAAATCTAATGTTATCATTGCTGAAAGCAGGGCCGGCCCTAAGAGTGGACGGGCAGGGGCGACTGCTCCGGCCCCCGAAATTTATAGGGCCTCAAATTGTTTATGTATACCATTATTATACTATCAAAAAGAATTATAGTGAGTATTTTGAACCCAAAAAATATAAAGAAAATATTTAAAGTTAGTACGTGGGCCAAATATTGTGAGGTCTGAACCATTTTCATCAATCAAATAAGAAATTCATATTCTTTCTCTACATTAAATCACATCGACACATCATTTCACAAACAAAACTCTTCAACTTCTTCTTCGAGCAGTTTTACTGTATTCCCAAAAAAAAATTCACAGTTTTTTTTTTTTTTTTGTTTTTGTTTTACTGTTGTATCATGAATTCATGATTATAAATAAGATAAACCACCTTGGTACGAATAATATTATTGACTATTTTGGTAGTAAATAAGCTAGAAGAATCAATTTTATCTATGTACTGTATTTTTTATGTTGGTAACTTAAGCTTTGACGGCCCATTTTTATTGTTTCACCCCGGGCCTTATTTTTGACAAAATCGTCCTGGCTCAAAGTTGAACAAATGGAAGGGATTTTGCTTAGGCCTTCAGCAGCGGCGAGCTTGGCGAGCTCGCTCGCTTGCCTTTTTGGTTGGCCCATGGTGCCCGCACCAAATGCGCTGCAGCGGTGAGCTCGCCAAGCTCACCATTTTATCTTTTTTTTTATTCGAATAAAATGAAATTAGAAAAAAATTCATTTCATTCCACTTAAAATTAGAATAGGACATTAAACTACATTAATAAAATTAAAATACTACATTAAACAAGAGCTTAAAATAAAAAAAATTACTCATCATCAACGGGCCACCCATATTTTATTTTAAGATCCCTGACCCATCGATTGTGGAACTCCTTCTGGGCCGTGCCATTCCGACGGTGCTTCTCGTGATGATATGATAGTCTTGTTGCCTCGTAAATTCTTCCATTTGCTGCGACATTCTCGTGGCCGCTTGAACAAATTCTCGGCACCCGCCAGAAAGTGAGGAACGTAGGCTCCCGCCATGGGAAATTGTGGAGCGAAAGCCGGAGCCGGAGGCGACGAGAATAAATATCGTTGGGGTATTTGAGAAAACAAATTTTGTCGAGGGGATGGACGAGAGGGGTTGGGGCTCGGTGAATTTTCGGCGAATGGCCAATTGGAGTTGAAATTGGAATTCGGATCCATTTTTTTAGAAGAAGGTGATCGCCGGAGGGCTTGGCTGGAGAAGGTGACCGCCGATTTTGGGAGCAAATTTGAGATAAAAGAGTGTGGTGAAGAGAGAATAGAGAGTGTAGTGTGTGATTTGTGGATGGGGATTGAATATATATAGTGTTTAAATTAGAATTTTAAAAAAAAAATATTTGAATGGTGACCGTTTGCGATCGCAACGGTTATGCCGGCGACCAACCAGCGGTCACCACGTGGCATCGGGCGTGGGTGAGCACAGGCTCGCTATATCGAGCTTGAGCGCGTGAGCTCGGCGCTCGGCAGTGATTATAGAGCTCGGCTAATGCGCTCGCTGGGGCAGCGAGCGCGCGCGCGAGCGCGCCGCTGCCCACAACCTTACGAAATGTCATGTTAGACTCGTGATTAATGTAATAGGTATTGGGTGGAGTGAGGGTTTTCGACTCTCATCAATTAATGTAACAAATTAATCAAATTATCAACAGTGGTTCTGCCACACTCCAGCCTAGGAGTGGGTCGGTACAGTATATGTCAATTTTATGTCATACCCTATACCTTATCGTAAATTTCTATATAACAAATTTTGTACCGTTACCGTACCGTGTCTTACGGTATACAGGAGATCGGTATACCGTAAATTCAGTATGAAATTTTTACATATCGTTTTCATACCGAAAGTTCGGTATACCTTATCGATATAAGGTATACCGTGACATTCTATACCTTTTCGAAAGGAATAATATCCCAAATTGTAATAATTAAACACTAAGAAAATTAAATTAAGTCAAACAAAATAAATTAAACATCATACGAATCATGTTCAAACTCCAAATGGGAAATGAAGATAAGGTGAAATAAACATCATACTTAATTATAATATATTGATATTTCTTATTAATGTATGTGGTACGGTACCAGATGACGGTATATATTGATAACACGGTATATATCGGAAATAACGGTATATACCTCAGTACGGTATCAAATAGTATATCTATACTATCAAAGAATTCCATACCGTTACCTTACCGAAATATTTCGGTACGATATCATACCGTACCATAGGTGACGGTATATCGTAAATTCGATATTTTCAGTATTTTTCCGATACGGTAAGGACAATATACCGATTATTCGGCGTACCTACCCAGCCCTACTCAAACCGCTTTCGGTGCCTGCCTTTCGCATCACATTAAATCATTATCTGAAGAATCTCGGCCGCAAAGTAACAACTAGCCCAAATGGTTTAATTTTCTTTTTCTTTTTCCTAATGTTGATTTTCATCAGCAAAATTTGAAAATCAAGCCATCAAACGGAAAACCAGTTTATTAGTTTTAATCCTATTTCAGGTTTTCAAATATATATTACATGAACATAAAATGGATTATTCGTGATGCTGAAAAACTCCAATTAAAAACAAATTCCGATTGAGGTGGAATATCAATTTCTGTAAAGTTTCTTATTTAATAATACAATTTCACAACATCATTTTGAATTTATTGGTGGAATAATAAAAATTTGACTTAGTTTACTGAATTGGATGTTTTATAATCAATATGTAAAATTGGTCTTAGGAAATGGTGAGACAATTTGACAAGAAATTAAACTTGACGCGGACACTGTGTAATTCGATCATCAAAACTCAAAAAATAGAGTTGCTGGGAAAATAATTTGATTATATGGTAGAAAATAATGAACTGTCTGGGACTGAGAGGTCTCAGGTTCAATCCTTACTAATGTCTTTATAGGTCGAGCCTTTACCAAATACACATCAAATGTAGCGACTGCAGGTTCCCACAAATTAAAAAAAAAAAAGTGTAAATTTACACTTTTCTAGTACTATATGTGGTGTCAAGCATACATATTTGGGGATGGAAGGAGTAGGGGAACCTGGATCTTGCATCCACATACTATGCTTCCCCTATGTATTAGCCATACACGTGTATTTGTAATACGTTTAGTTACTACTTTTATTATCCTTTTATTTTAATTTTTTTTCATAACTCGGGTATAATTATCAATTGTTTAGCTATTGTTTCTTGCACAAGTGACGCACATATTTTTGCCCTACACTAAGTGGCTGGGACCCATGTTTCTCCTCTCAGCAAATATCGCATATACAGTAGCCGCCATTGTTCCCGACCCTTTTATAACCTTTTCTCTGTACTGTGAATCTTTCAACGTAACGAGTGAAGCCGGCGTAAAATCAAATATCGTATGTACACTCCTCTTTGTGCAATTTATTACCATTCTTGTTAATCTTTTGATTCGAGCATATGTCTTTCGTTTTTTTTTTTTTTTTTGCGATTTAACACATATACTTGAATGTATTATCTCCGTTTGCCCTTTTTTGGTGGTTAGCGAAATGTCTGTCCCCCTCTTCCCACTTTCAGTCGGAACTTTGCTTCAAAATATTGGAAATTGCTAATTGTCCCTGGTTCTTCAGTTATTTATAGGTATTTTACTTTTATCTCTGCATTTGAAAATATTTGGAAACTGCTAATTGTCCCTGGTCCCTGATTACTCTTCATCTCTCAAATTTATTAAATTTTACAAGTTCATGACTAAGTTGTCGAGGTCTCCTGCGGAATTCCAGATTGTTGTTGCTATTATCGGCCCCAACCGTCTTTGTATGATAACCATTTGGTCAATCGGCACCTATTTATTTGTTGTTATGTATATATCTTGGTTTGAATCCTACTCTTTGGACTCCTTCTGTTTTGTTCATCATTTACCGTGAATTAGGTACTAATGGATTGCTCCTTAACTATTGTGTATGCTTAAATCTTCTACTTAATCGTTGTTTTTCCCATTATTTGTACTTAATTTGGAATTATTGTCATTGTGGTGGGAGACCAAATTTTTTCGAGAGAAGTTGTCTAAATTAATTACTATTGGCCCGTGACTTTAAATTCATTTCTATGTAGATATTTGGTTAAGTTGCTCTAAAAATTTTCTGAGATTAATGAGACGTACACACACATATAAACTTTTGATTATTTAAGGTTGTTTAGTTACTCCTACAATTTATTTCTAATCCATTTTATGTATCTGGTTTCGGGATTATTGTTTATTGTGTATATAATTTCTAATATAATGTTGTCTAATGTTACGGTTAGAATGGATATCGATCTCAACGATGACTGTGGGTGAGAAGAACTTGGTGAATGCCCACACCTGAGACATGTTGACGACATTGATGGAAACACAGAGGGTGACTTTTTCGATCTCGCCGATGAAGAAAAGGATGCCGATGACATTAATAGGTTGCCGGATGGAATAGGAATGGGGCTAGCAGATGCCAATGTTTTTATGAGCTTTTAAGAAAAGAGAAGTACCCCGAGAAAATTTCTGGTTCTGGTGTGTCTACTGAGGTCCCTGAACAACGGGTAGAAGATATTTCAAATCCTGCTGAAATTAGTATGCCTCCCCCATCTAGAAATGTAAGCCGTGATGAGGCAGTTGCACAACAACATAAGAATCTGTTGATGACCGAAATTGAAAAGCAATTGCAGGTTGGATCTATTGTACTTGATTTAATCTTGAACAACATAAGGTTGCGTTTTCGATATCCTTCAGGAGCATAATTAATAGTCACTCTTCAATTTTTTTTCTTTCTAATTCTAATTTCTAATTCTTCATCGACTTTTATTTTTAATAGTTCAAGTAAGATATATGATAAACGTCCATTTTGTAGCAACTAAACGTGTTTTCATGTCGTTAATTGCATTGATTTGCCCTTAAAACGTGATTGGTTTCGTATTGTTTTCACTATTTTGGATCGCTTTTACGCTTTGGTAGAGTTTGTACATGTGTTTAGGTTGAGCATGGGATGCTAAGTCGAGTGGAGAAGGCTATAGAAGAGCGGGAACGAAGAAACGGGACAAAACGGTGCAAACCAGTAAAAATCGGCGGTTCGAAGAAGAAAACCGGCGGTTTGGACGCAAACCGCTGAAAATCAACCCAAACCGCCGGACCGCCCTCTGGAAATCACTGGAATTCAAGTCATGAAGAAACCACAAATCGGCGGTGGAGTCGGCGGTTCAGCCCTGGACCGCCGAAAAACCGGTCTCGACCGCCGAAAAACAGGGCTGAACCGCCGAAAAATTCTGTTTTCACCCAAAATCGTGTTTTTCTCCCCTCTTCGCGATTTTAACATGTATTAGCACTTTCTCCCTCCTATTTAAGCCTCTTGGCAGCCCCAAAACGTGGAGGAACACATCTCCTATCCTAGATTCCATTTCAAATATTTTCCAATTAGGGTTCTAAACACATTTTAATTCATTGTAATAGTGATTAAGCTTGGATTTGAAGACTTTGTGAAGATTTCAACATTTGGTTGCTACTTTTTCATCTATGCTATCATTTCTCTTTTGTTTATTATTGATTTTCATTATGTCTAGCTAGATTCATTGTTGGTTTTAGGGGTTTGTGATGATTTGTTGATGGTTGGATCATATCTTGCTATTTCTCTTATCCTTCCTCTTCTTAGTTGTGAATTTGGTGCTTTAATTCATGTGGGAATTGTTGATCACCTTTCTTGCATGCTTAGTGTTTGTGAAAACTCCTAATAGGTTTTTGCTTGCATGGAACCCCATTTTCATTTCATGTTTTAGCTTGAGACTTAGTAGGTGATTGTTCAATGCATGGTAGCTTGTGATCCTTGTGCGTTTGAGAGTTGTTTGATTGGCTTGAGTCTTAATAAGAGATAGTTGATTGAATGATCCTCTTTTACTAATTGTCGAGAGAGATTAGTGGATATTTGTGTGGATTGCTTCCTAAGTGGAGGATTAAAAATGGTTTGTATAATTTAGTAAGTGTTGATCAAGCTATCTAGAATCAAAATGAATCCCTAGAACCAACCCTTTCTCTTAATTGTTTCTTAATCGTTTGTTTGATCATTTGTTTGTCGTTTTTGAATGATTTCATCTCTTATTTGTTCATTTAGTTTTGATTTATTGTTTATGAGTTGAATGAATCCCAAATCGCTTTGTTCAAAGAGCTTGAATAGTAGGAATGTGCATGAATTTTATTTCCACTAAAAACTCGGCTAATAGTCCTTGAGGATACGATAACTCGATCTCTATTGCTACAATAACCCGATAAAGTGCGGGATAAATTGCTTAGATAAATAGGCGATCAATATACTTCATCGGCAAGTCGCATAGGAGAATTTGTCTTTGGGGATAAAGGGAAATAAACTAATTTGAAAAACAGTAAAAGGAGTAGTACTCATTAATTTAGATTGAAGTTCGTTCACACCACGATACATAAAACACAATTACAATTAAGATGGGAGAGATACATAACATGGACAGGAGTGGAAACTTATATTAGACCATAAGTGCGTGCGTCTTTGTAGACATACTACCTACTCTATAGTTCAATACACAAATAACAAAACCAGAAATAAAACAACAATGCGCACAACAACCTTCTCGTCTTCCCATTTTCCGCTGAAAATCATCTCTTTCTGCTTTGAATCGTATGAAAAGCCTCTTCTGGAACACAGTCATGTCGGGATCTAGCCAACGAAAAAAGCGACATTCATTTCCCTGTAACACACAGAATGAGTCGTAAGAAATGGAAACATTTCTTAAACACATAGATCACAATAAAATACAAATTTGTGATTCATGTGAAAAAATGAATAAGCACTTACAGGCCTAGATGCACAACAGTAGAAGCGTCGACATGGGTTTGCGTCAGTCATTGATGTCCGAATAATTGATGGCTGGCCATGACGACACAGGGGAGCCTCAAGAACTTCTCAGAACTATGTGAAATAGTGAAATAGGTTGTGAGCTTATAAAAGAAGCTTGGAATGGAGATGTACATACGGCGTCATATGAAATATTGTCGAAGCAGGCGATTTTTATGTAGAGACCCCATGCTGCAATAATCTCGAATTAAAAGCTCGTGATTATCAACAACATCAGTACAGTAAGCACCAACACTAGGCATGCACTTATACACCCAATGAGTCAAAACGTGTGCGAAACCAAGCAAATGATCGCGAATAGCACGTTTTTATGACCCTTCAAACCCAAGTGCTCATAGCAATCCATGACATGATGCACGAAAAAGTTGTACGAGTCCAAACCCCACGGATACTTATTCAAAAATTTAATATCATCAACAACGTGGAGATACTTAAGATCGAGCGGAGTTTTGTACCCATGATCCTTTGCAAATAAGGCAATCTGCATCGCGTCCCTCCAAGGGGTCTCGAAGACCAGCTCGAGACAACGCGGCATCGAGGCGGTGAATGTTGCAAGCCACGGTAGCTCGAGACCAGCTCGAACGCACGAGACTGGCTCAAGCACAGCGCGTGGCTTGCACGCGCGAGTTTTTCGAATTAAAAAAAAAATTAGGGACCCGTGTTTACACGCGCCTAACGTTGGAAAGTTTAAAAATTCAACCGTTTTCCTGTTCAACGGCTATTGCCGATTTTATTTTAATTTTTTTTCCTCCACCATAAATACAACCTCTCATCCCTCATTCATTCCACAACAAAAATACAACCTCTTTCTCTCTCAAATCCAACTCTCAAAAAATGTCTTTGTCAAGTTTTTCATTTTCGTCGTTCGAATATGTCGAGGGCGGTACCGATGACGAGGTACTGGAGATGATGGCGGATGTGGATTGACACATCCGTGCACACTTAGCAGCGCATAAAAAGAAGAAGAAGAGGGCACGGGGGTTCATCGACCGCGACCGTGAAGCGGCGTATGCGCTCTTACACGCCGACTACTTCGCCGACAATCCCACCTACGGCGAGCACTTTTTTCGACGCCATTTCCGAATGCATAAGCATATGTTCTTGCGCATCTGCAAGACATTGGAGGACAACATCCGCTACTTCACGCATAGACAAGATGCACTTGGGTGATGGGGGCTGACGTCGGTGCAAAAATGCACTATGGCGGTGCGACAACTAGCCACCGATGGTGCTGCGAACTCCTTTGATGAGTACCTGAAGATCGGCGATAGCACGAGCCGGCTTTGCCTCAAAAAATTTTGCCGAGCAATAATCAACCTCTTCGGCGAGCGATACCTGAAAAAGCCAAACGCTGCCGACACCGCACGTCTGCTCTGAATGCATGAGGCATGACATGGATTTCCAGGATGCTCGGGAGCCTGGATTGCATGCACTGGGATTGGAGGAACTGCCTAAAAGGATGGGTGGGTGCCTACAAGCGCGTCGATCAAGGCGTCCCTACCTTAATCTTGGAGGTGGTGGCGTCGCAGGATTTGTGGATCTGGCATGCCTTTTTTGGGTGTGTCAACTCCAACAACGACATCAACGTCCTCAACCAGTCGCCCTTATTCGCCGACGTGCTTGAGAAAAGAGCTCCACCGTGTACCTTCACCGTCAACGGCAACCGATACGACAAGGGGTACTACTTTACTGACGGGATCTACCATGCTTGACCAACACTGATCAAAGCGCCGAAGGTTGAAACTGACCCAAAGACGGCGAGGTTCAAGAAGATGCAGGAGTCGGCCAAAAAGGATATAGAGTGGGCCTTTGGAGTGCTCCATGCTCGATGGGGACTAATCCGGGCTCCGGGTCGGTGCTGGTACACGAGGCATCTCCGAGACATCATGTTCGCGTGCATTATTTTGCACAATATAATCATCGAAGACGAGCAGGAGAATGCGGAGAATTGGAGAGACGACTCCGATTCCCCGTCCACTAGCGGGATATCCTATCGCCCCACTTCGATCGCCTTTAAGACCTATCTCGCTCGGGAAGCCGACTTGAGAGATCAACGGAAGCACGTTCGGCTTACCAATGATCTCACCGAGCACCTTTGGCGTAAATTTGGACCTCAACCGGAATAGTCCAAATTTTAATTATGTAGTAGTTTTTTTTTTCAATTAATGTAATTTTTTTATTTCAATTAATGTAATTTTTTTTTTGAATTAATGAAATGTTTTTATGTTATTTTTGTTAATGGAATTTTATGAATTAATTTAATGAAAATTGAGAATTATTTAATATGGTGCTGGAGACCCCTTGGAGACCGTTGGGTTGCAGGGATAGGGGTCTCTAGTGCTGAAGACACCCTTGGAGACTACTAGTGGTCTCCAAGGGATGCAGATGGCCTAACACACCGTATACAAACAATAGTAGCACAAGTTTCAATGCTAAGAGGCCGCAACCTTTGTTTTCATTAGACTTTTTCAAATGCATATTGTATACTACCAAAATAAAGTTCATCCATTCCACCAAATACATCTCTATGTATCTGTGATGAGGATGAAAGCTCAATTATTGGTCCAAAAATCAGACCAGTTAAGAGCAAATACTCCTGAGGACCAACTGAGCATCATGATTATCAAAACAAAAATTCAGTGACTGTCGAGGTCTATCAACAAGATGCAGGGGTGCAAGGTAAGCAACCATAGATTCAAACTTTAATGTAGGTAGATCCAAATACGTACCAAAACACAATTTTCTAAAGGTCCAAATACGTACCAAAACATAATTTTCTAAACAATATACGGTTATGGGGGTCCAAATTAAGCTTAATATAGTCTATGACTTCAGTATGATGACATTGAATAGATACAACACCAGCTGAAAATTTCAAAACAACCACAATTTAACATGACAATAATGTAGATGAAAAAGTATCAAACTCATATTTAAGGAATAACACAACAGCAACTCATGTTCGATTAATCAATCACTAGAGAGAATAACAATGAAGGTGAGAATAAAAAAATTAAAAACCTCAAAAATAAATACTGCAGCGTAATATCAACGCCGCCACAAAAATGGATAAAATTAAAATTAACAAATATGATTTTCAATAAGGAACATAAAGTGAGTCGACTTATAACACTCAAGTAATTGCAGATTTGAGCTAAGCTTGGAATGGAAACAACAATTATCAATAAGGGCAGTAATATAAAACGGCGAAAGTGGAAAAAGTAAGAATTACAATATCCTATAAACGGCTAAAAAAATTAGCACATGTAAACAATAATATTTTCTGGCATTAGTATATACCACAACTAGGGGGACCATGACATAATAAATTATTAAGCAAAACGCACACGAGTCCATACAGAACACCACCTTTCGCACCCTATTATTTTAATCATCTCATCTACGAGAATGTGGTTGGATTGTAATTGTTGCAATATAATAATATAATCGAACTTGGACACAGCATAAGCGTAGATTTGCAAAACTCTTCGTAAAAAAAAACCCTTAAAAATGGGGGGAAATAGGGAGAGCAAATCAGCATTCAAGCGATACTTACGATGTTGAGCACTAAACCCACGACGAACAATGTCTTGCTTCGAATCGCCCATTTTGCGCCGTTATCTGTGTCCAATAAACAAATACACAAATAGAACACTATGCCGAGTTTCTTTAACAAAGAAAGACAATTAACAAGAAATTCAACGAAAAAGAACGCCAATAGAAATTTTAGTGCAGGTTCAGACGATGAAAAATGAGTGAATGCGGCATAATTTTCTTTCGGCAAAAGGGAAATTGTAGGAGAGTGGAATAGAACAAAAAACGAATAGAAAAGACTATTTGTTACCTTTGAATATGAAAAGAATAATTATTTTATCCTCACACCATTTTCCTCCTTAATTTTGTAATTCCCTCCATACAATCAAAATTCATATAATGAATTTACATATCGGATTATTGGTCAAATTTTATATCGATTTTTTTCTCGAACATTAATATATCGATTTAAAATTGTTTATATATATGAATTTCATATTATTCCTCCTACTATAATATAATGGAAACAATTAATTGCCATTTAATTTTAATTATATATATATATATTATAAATACAATACAATATTTATCAATTGATATATTTAACGCAAATAAATTTCATTTTTTGATTTAATTTTTTTCCTTTTCATATTACGAGCTATAGTATAATGTTCAAATATTTTGCGTACGCCTCGACGGCTTCATTTTCTGATGGAAATGCGTTCGAAAATTTCCCATTTTGAAAATATTCCAGTTCGTCTACCTTCGAAAACTACGTAGGACTTCTTATTATTCTTTTCGCTTCCTCTCGATTTTATTTCCATGACTGTATGATCTTCAAAAGTATGTGGGATGGTAAACTAGAATGGAAAAGGAAAGACATATAATATTGTTAGGTTTTGGTTGGTTGAAGAAAAAAAAAACGAAAACTCAGAATTCAAATTTGAAATTTGAATTCAAACTTTCGATTTTTTTGTAGGAGAAACTCTAAATTAGTGGTAATTAGGTATATAATGCTAACAAATAAATTATAGATAATTTTGAAAACAAATAAATCAATAATTAATTTAGAAAATAAATATAATTTAACTTTCAAAATTTGAAATTCAAATGTCGGATTATTTTAGGAGAATCCCTAAATTAGTGGAAACAAATCAATTATATAATTTTGGAAACAAACAAATCACTAATTACTTTCGAAAATAAATAGATTTTTGATTTCAACTTTCAAAATTAAATCTCGGATTAAGTTTAGGAGAATCTCTCAATTAGTGAAAACAAATCAATAATACAATTTTGTAAACAAATAAAATTGAAATTATTTCTGAAAATAAAATAATTTGAAATTCAAAATTTGAAATTCAAATTTAAAACAGGTCAACTAAAATCACTTAAAAATCGGAAAGGGTAATTTAGAGAAACACTAAATACAATAATTATCGCCTAAATTCTTATTTTCTCTCACGATTACCCCGCAGAGGGTGTCTCATTGGGGTGGCTCGAGACACCCACACCAACGAGACACCCACTGCAGCAGACTTCGTCTCGAGCTTGTCTCATCCCGTCAAGACCGTCTCGATCCGGCGAGTGCATTGCACGCGCTGAACTTTTTTTTTTAATTATGGCGCATGCATT
This sequence comes from Schizonepeta tenuifolia, assembly GCA_029490685.1. Taxonomy (NCBI): domain Eukaryota; kingdom Viridiplantae; phylum Streptophyta; class Magnoliopsida; order Lamiales; family Lamiaceae; genus Schizonepeta; species Schizonepeta tenuifolia. The sequence continues at coordinate 71,012,773 of CM055958.1, forward strand.
GCACACCACCTGATCGAAAAAAAAAAACAAGAAAAAATCAGCAACGGCTATTTTGAATTCTAACGAGTATCAATGGCTATTTAGCCGATTTTGTTTTTTTTATTAAATTATTACCATATATACCACCTTAATTCACACCATTTTTACACCATTTCTCACACAATTATCTCTATTTTTCAACAAGTTTTCACACAATCACCTATCATAAATGGATCCAAATAATTCGTGGTTGTCGTCATAGTATCCCCCAGAAATGGCGGACAATGGGGCATACGGCGGATATACGCCGATGGAGCTTGATTCTATCAACCTCAACTCGTCTGTCGGCGAGTCCTTCTAAAATGTCATGGGCGACGACGAGAGTCCCTCGTCCGAGCCGGCACAGGCCACGGCGAGTCGCAAAAGAGTAGCCAAAGGAAAGGGCAAAGCACGGGTCGATCTCACCCTCGCAAACGTCGCTCCTACTCCTCCTTCCAAACCAATGACTAAGCGGCGCACTTACACGGTTGAACAGGGCACCCCGTTTCCCAGATCTAGGTAGAGAAGACGTGCAATTCCATTGTCGGCAAAGATCAACCTAGCGAGAAGTACTGGGGGAAAATGGCGGAGAGGTTCAACGCTATGTTCAACGAAGACCTCAACCCGAAGAAATGGGAAAGCTTTTTTGGCGCATCGCCAGCTAGGTGAAGGAATGGATGATCGCTTGCGACAAGACGACTGCTAAAAGGCCCAGGGGCACCTTCGATGATATGGTGGTCGAGAATGCCCAGAAGTTGTACGTCAGCCATCAAAATAACCAGCACTTCAAGCATTTTGGTGCTTGGAAAATCCTGCAGAGCTACCCCAAATTCCTCCAACAAGAATTTCCCAACGTTCAGTCCATGAAGCGGACGAAGAATACGGAAGAAGGCGCCTACACCTCATCGGGAACGGGGCCCACGGCTCCAGAGAGGCGGCAGAAGAAGAAAGCACTCCCCCCTCCCCCCCCCCCCCCCACACACACACAGGGATGAGACGCGGCAAAGGCGGAGGCGAGGGCGGCCAAAGAAAAGGGGAAAAAGAAGGTCAACGAGGATCCGGAGTTCGGGTCATTGGTCGACTCAACGAATGCCCGACTAAGCGGCATGATCAAGGCAAAGAACAATCTCGTCGAGACAGTGAGAGGGCGTGCTCGGGCGAAGCAAGACGCCACTGATGCAAGAATCATCAGCACGGATACGTCACACATGATGCCGGAGCAGTACCAGATGCATATGATGATAATTGCCGATATCAAGCGACGGTGAGGATGGGCTTAATTTTTTTTTCCTACCAACGACTATGTTTTTTTATTTATTTCTAGTAATGTATTTTTTTTTTAATTTCTAGTAATTTTTTTTTTAATTCTAGTAATGTATTATTTTTATGTTATTTAAATTAATGAAATTATCGAATTTTCTAATTAAAATTAATGCAAAATACATATTCAGAAATTAGATAGAGACACCCCATAGAGACAGTCCCAGTGCAGTTTATTATCTCTATCTCCATCACACCTCATAAAAATACCCCACTACAGATAGTCTAATGATTAAACTAGATTTTTCATAAAAACTGGTGGTTATCTAAGCCATTAGTAGGCTAAAAGTCTTTTTCAAAGAATTATTAGTAAAAACTGATAACAATACAAAAATAGTGGAAGGAAAATCAGCCACGTACGAACAGACAAAATTCTGACAAAATGAATAGTATTAAGACAAACACTATTCCAACTGTAGTTACAAAATTAATTTTGATTTATTTTTATTAGTTACTGTTGATCGACACGTGTCGGTGGATTAGAGATGGTGGTGGCATAACATATGGTGCCAAAGTCCAAGACCCCCTCGAAATAATATATGACCAGACTAACTATATAAAGACTTATTTTTCTAAAATGAAAGAAATTGTGAGCTGATTGTCAATAAAAACCGCTGATCAGATTTCAACTTCTGGTGACTAGAAATTTGATCGGTACTTGACACTTTGACAGCAATAATTTCATTAAGCGAGTGCTAGTCAAACTACAAACATATGTGTACATATATACCTATATATTTTTTTAAAAACTACCAACAAATGAGATGTGACATAGGAAGTGTAAAGAGGTATACCTCTAAACCCTAAACCCTACATAGTTGTCTTTCAAATCACGACTTTGTATTGCAATTATATATGTTTAATAATAATTTTATATGAAAGTTTTGTTGAGCAATCGGTTTAGATGTGTGTGAAACGAATTAATGCGAGTGAGCTGACGAGGAAAAAGTTGCAAAAAGTTAACGTTTTCGGGTAAACAACATCATGATTTAAAATTAAAATATAATATGTAAATATAAATTTCTCTTTGTTTAAAATAGGATGCATCTACAACTCATTACATTGTGTGTTTAAAAGTGACAAACCACATACATGCACTAGAAAATTTCTCTGAGACAATTTTATTAGAGTATCCACAGTCGCTCCCATCAAAATGGTGGGCACTGTTAAATTTTTGGAGAGTTTACTAGCGCAAAAAAAAAATTCACAGTGGTGCTATTCTATCAAATTAGTTCTCTCCTTTTAATTCATCCAATACATTGTTGCCACCTCATCTCCCTCTCTCTCTCCCTCCTCTCTCATTCCGCCTAGGTGCGTACCAAAATGGCAGAATTCCACCATTTTACTCCGCCAAAAATTGGTGGCCCACATCGAACGCAACCGCTGGCGCTGATGTGGGTGCTCTTAAGGCCCCCCACTAGAAAGTCTCTTCAACCAAATGACCCCGCCTTAGATCATAGTTAGTTCATCCGTCACAAGACTCACAACAAGCTTGAGAACGATTTAATGACATTATAATCATTATTTTACTATATTTTCATAGTTCTACAATAATAATAAAAAATTAAGTTAGGTCAATGTCAAGATTTAAGCTCATCAAATCAATCAAATGCAATTAGTTTCTAATTTCTTTACTTAAATTTTGGACTTGGGCTGGGAGGGGGGCCTTAATTTGGATCGCATAAGAGACTGATTTGTGGACTGAAGGGTAGTTGGGAGGGCCCAACCATTGAGAATGATTGATTGGACTTTGATTATTGGCAAAACACAACAAGTTTAATTAAAATTTATGCAATATATGATTTTTCCCATATCTTAGAATATTAATATGTTTATTCACTTTAGAGTGATATCGAATATCAATGTAGGCTTATAATGATTTTTTTAAATTATTTCTTCAAATGATTAATTAGACTCGTAGATTATCAACTTCTAATCATAAATTCAATATGTACAAAAACTATCTATCTATCTATATATTATTAATTCCGATGGGGTAACCAAACCTTCCCTTAATTTTAGATCTCATGTGGTGCTCTCTCCATTCGATATTCATATTAAACTCTTATTTTAAACACTTTTATTCATATTTTATTCACATAGTCATTTATTATATGGGTACATCGGTTGATATCTATTTTACATAAGGTATATATATTCGAGAAGAACGATTTTTTAGGATGGTAACTTTTACTATTTTTTAATTGTAAGTCAAAATTTTGTGGGCTTTCAATTTTAGGACAATATGTAAAATATTGATCAATTTTAGGACAAAATTGAGCCCGATCAGGCTAAGTCGCACTTCACTCTGACATGAACTCAAATCTTTGGCCCGATTCCACTTGGCTGCCAACTAGGCGGTACATTCATCAATTCTATATATTATTATTACAAACAAAAATTAATTATTCACCCTACAAAGTAAACTCGTCCAGAAAAAGAAAACAAAACCACACCGCAGCCGCCCCAAGAGTCGATTATATCAATTACATTTAGTTCGGGCAGTAAAAATTCTAATTTGCAATACTAAGGTTCTTCAGCTTTGGGGTGGTTGTTGTGTGTTTTTGTTTTCTTTTTCTAGATGAGTTTACTTTGTAGGGTGAATAATTGATTTTTGTTTGTAATAATAATATATACAATTGATGAATTGACCGCCTAGTTGACAGCTAAGTGGGAATCGAGCCAAAGATTTGAGTTCATGTGAGAGTGAAGTGCGGCTTAGCCCGATCGGGCTCAATTTTGTCCTAAAATTGATCAATATTTTAGATATTGTCCTAAAATTGATCAATATTTTAGATATTGTCCTAAAATTGAAAGCCCGCAAACTTTTGGCCTATAATTGAAAAATGGTTAAAGCTACCGTCCTAAAAAAAAAGCTCTTCTCCATATATTCTAATGGTTGTGTGGATAAAATTGAATGCAATATTTTAGGCAAAATATATGATTCAACTATGGTAGCAAATCCTTCTAAAATTAATAAGGCGAAGAGGAATTTAATGTGATTAGTATTTTTTTATTTATATTTTATTATATTTAATAAAAAATTGTCCCACATCGCTTTTATCATTCACTCTTGGGTAACCTATATCAGTAAATTAAATAAGATCAGTGTGTTTTTTTTTATTATTTTGCAATTCTTTTAACAATTAATTTAATTAATTTGGCTAGATAATTTAGTTGGCGAAATAAAAAGTTTAATTGTTATTGAAAATTTTTATTTTAATTTGTCCAATGAGTCAATTACTTCTTATTTAAATTGGCTAATAATTAATTAATTCAAAAATAATAAATGAAGACGGGAGAATCACGGAATAATTTTTTTTAATTTAATTAGATAATAAAGATTTTCACTTTCAAAATATTTTTTTGTAACTACCTAGCAAACTGCATCTGATATTTAAAAATATGTGGATTGAATTGAACTAAAAATGATCAAAAATAGTAAATGAAGACGGAGAATCGCAGAACAATTTTGCTGAGTGTTACTGAAGCTTGTGGATTAAATTAAACTGAAATGATCAAAAATAGTAAATGAAGACGGAAAAGTCGAGAAATATTTTTTTAATTTAATTAGATAATATTGAAATTCATTTTCAAAATAAATTTTATAACTACGAAGTAAATTGTGGCTAATACTTTTAATAGTCTTAAAGAAGTATTTTGGATTATAATTAAATTAAAAAAGAAGAAAAATAGTAAAAAAAAGACGGGAGAATCGCGCAATAATTTTTTTGAATTTAATTAGATATTAAAGATTTCACTTTTAAAATAAATTTTTATAACAATCAAACAAATTGTGGGTAATAATTTTAATAATTATACTGAAGTATGTGGATTAAATTAAATTAAAAGTACTAAAAAAATAGTATATGAAGATGGAAGAATTGAGGAATAATCTTCTTGAATTTAATTAGAAAAAAAATTCACTTTCAATATAATTTCTGTAAGTACAAAATAAATTGTGCCTAATAATATCCCGTCGATTTTCGATGGATTGCACACTAGTTTTCAATAGAAATAATGTGGGAAGAATCTCCTCCACATGGATTAATTGGAGTAGGCTGGTTCCTTTTTTTTTTTTTTAAGTGGGACACTTTATATACGTTTCATTAACACAAAAATGCAACATAAAAAAGTCAGTAGAGGTTAAAGGCCAACTTTTATATTGGTAATTAGAACTGTTGGATATTTACTACGATGTTTATATCATCACGAGAGTTGTCGTTCAAGCTAAGTATCCTGCCAATTTCTCCTTTTACAATTATATTTAAAACAATTGACATAAATTTAAGCTAGATACTTTCTGAAACAGGTCGTCGGCAATATCATAGATAAAAAAAATTGTCGGATTTTGTACCTATACTTATCTTATTATAAGAATATGATCAATAAAATATTGTTTTTGTTCACTTTATTGTGTTTATACCACGCGTGAATTGCTTTAAATTGAAAAAGGAGACATGAGTTGTTTGTTTGCTAATCAACTCTTCAATCATTTTCACAATTTTCACTAATATACTTAAATTCATGTACCCCTATTCGGCTACTCCCCCTCCACTAGCCTACCACTTTAGGGGGGGCCGGGGCCCAAAATTAGTTAACATCAAGTCACCAACATGTTTATTTATATTACACACATATATTGTTATTTGGGATAATGGGATAGTAAATTTTCAAACTCTTTGAATTGTCGCGTTTTGCATTTTAGAAGTCTTATAATTTCCGAACTTTTAGTTTCTTCTGATTTTGCAACCCAACCCGATTTCCGGCTAATTTCGAACTGACATAGCAAGACTTGAACATATTTATGCGACTTATCACTCGATAAGTACAACAATCGTATCTTCTCTCATGATTTTCGATTGCAAGAATTTTATGCTCACGTACAAACCCTTAACTGATTCATACCTCTTTCAGGTTCAACCGAATATTTGACGGCGAACTAGCCATGCACTTTGTGGGTTCTCTTCTTCCAATCGACTGGTTGTTGTCTATTTCCCTTTCGGCTAAATGATAGTAGCCCTCAATTGATTTTATAAGATGAACCGAATTCTGCTTCAACTTTCCTCAATACGACGTCGTTAGTATAGCTCTAAAACGACGTCGTTCCAATTATGTCCACGCTTGCTTCTCGGCTACCATGTTAGCTTAAATTTTTTTTTTTTTTTTTCTGGGGTGCAAAACACGATAACTCGAAATTTAGACATTTACAGACTATTGATCCTTGTTATTTTGTTAAAAAAAATTACAAAGCACATTTTTTGTGGACTACTTATAGTAGTTGCCTGTTACAAGTCAGCACAACATCTAGAGTTTGTCCACTTTTATTTTTCTTTAATTGTGGTGATCGTCAGGTGTGAAATTTTGGTCCTTATGAATTGTCAGTTAAAAATATTTAATAGGAGTACTAAACACCAAGAACAAAAAAAAGTCAGTTAAATCTTCCTTCCTTCTTGACTAACAAGGTGGACAAAAGCTAAGATGTTTGAAATTCTCATCCCCTAAATATGCGACATGAATCTTGGAATATAATATTTATTCAAATTAATTTCGATATCCACTTTCTGCAATAATATAAAATTCTCAAATTATTCATATTAGTCAATTGATGTGCTTCAGAAAATTAAAGTCAATAAATGTTAATACATGCAAGTAAAAATATTATTAGGAAAATTAATTCAAGGCTGTGTTTGGCTACTTCTGATCAATTAATCATGTCTTAAAACAAAAACAAAAAAAAAAAACAAAAAAAAAACATATTTTTTTGATGTGTTTATTCTTAATTTATTTTGATAGAGTATGTTCAAATATCACTACGTGATCATACATCAAAGCAATATAAATATTTTTTATTTATGGGCATTTATGATTTTGGCTATATATATGGTTTCTTTAATTAATTTTATCAGTCACAAGAATGTAAATAAATTTAATTCAACCGATTTCTAAAAACAAGAACCGTAACGAGGATTTAAATTAGGGTAGTGATAATGAAACATAATGTCCTAAACATAATTGGTTTTTACCCATATAATTTAAAAATCGGTTTTGGTCGAACCGGTTCAAAAATTTCCGATTTTCAAGTTTTTAATTAGACTACCTGCATTGCAGTCTCGAGAGGGGGTCTCCAAGGGGTATCGAGACACCCCTCCCTTGGAGACCCTGCGTTGTAGCCCATGAAGTCTCGAGCCGGTCTCGACTTTTCGAGCCGGTCTCGAGCCATTTCTTTTTTTTTTCTTTTTCTTTATATATATATATATATATTCTTAATCTTATTTATTATTATAAATACTACTATTTTCACCTCATTCTTCCTTTCTTGTGAACATGGATCCCAACAATCCTTTTTTGTCGGCGTGGTTTTCCGACATGTCCTACTATGTTTATATCTACATGCCGACGGGGCTTAATTAGTGAAATAATATGTCATCGACATGAAAATTATCCAAAAGGGGCGTGATTGTTTTTAATTAGCGAAACAATATGCCGACGGGACGTGATTGTTTTTAATTTATACATTTTTATTAATTAGACGTCACTATTTTTTTATCGGCTAATGTAATTTTTAAATTTTCAAAAATTAATGAAAAATTTAAATTAGTGTATTCTAAATTTTAATGAGTGTTATTTTTCAATATGAATTAATTTAATTGAAATGAAGAATTGTTTAATATTAAAGTTAGAGACACCTTGGAGACAGTTGCGTTGCAGGGATAAGTGTCTCTAAGAGGTCTCTAGTGGAAAAATTGTGCTGGAGACCCTTTGGAGACCACTAGTGAATTCCAAGAGTTGCAGATAACCTTATATCTAATTAACTTTTTACAATTTTGGAATGTTTTAATTATTAACATAATCTTAATTAGGTATGTATCTTTTAGCCATAAAAGTAGCTAATCAAATAATCTTTCAAACTTGACAATTCTCGTTCCAAATATATATTTATTTTAAGAATAAACAAATTATGATTTCTCATATTATTGTTATTATTATTATTATTATTATTATTATTATTGTTGTTGTTGTTGTTGTTGTTATTGTTTTATTGCTACTCAATATTTTTTTGATGTACATATATATCATATTTTTGTAAACGAAAAAACAATTTAACAACAGACAACTTCATTAACATATTTATTATAAATTAAATTGAAAATGAAAAAGATAAAACAACACATTTACTTCAAAACGTTTGGTCTATGAAACACTTCATTAACATATTTATTAAAAAAAAAAAAAACTCATTTACTTCATTATCTGTTTATTTAAAAAATATTATTAAATAAATATATCGATTTTATTTACTTCATGAAATAATTAATTCGAAATATATTCATATTCATTTTTTTTTAAATAATTTAGGATATTATAACTACCATAAATTTTGTGAAATAATTATGGATATGATTGATATTAATTATGAACATGATTGATATTAATTATGGAATAACTTAAATTTAATTTGATAGAATATGATTGAGATTAATTATGGAATAAGGATATTTGATTTGATAAATTTCTTAATTAGTGCTACGAATAATAGGGTAATCTATTAAATTCGATTAAATTAATTCCATAATTCGAAATTAACATATTTTGTAAATTGACTAATTGACCCTATTATGTCCTAGTAGACATAGGGGTATTATATATGGCAACTATCATTAATTATGGTTCATGATATTTATCTAATAGTAGTGCTTTTCTAATTAAGATTTAGAAATAATTTGTACTCCTACATGATAGCTCTACTGTCAACATTTTATAAAACGAGCTATGAGTACAACAGGTAGCTGAAATTAGCATTTAAGCGCGAATTCGAAACATAAAATTCGATGCATTTAATGATTTAAGCGCAAAACATTTATTTTGTTCCTTTGTTGATCCTTTTCTTATTTGTTTGGGGATAAGCTCTGAAATTTAGCTAAATACTTAGCTTAGCTACACCCATTATTATTATTACTAGTGTGTAACCCGTCGAACATCGACGGGTATCACTTAACATTATAATTTATTAGTATGGGTTTTGTGTATAATTTATATTTTATATTGAATGACAATATATTCGAAGAAGTACTACTCAAAAATTAAATTATATTACTAAATCGATGAAGGAGGGATAATATTTTTCGGGTGCTTGTACCCAAATTCTATCTGAAATCACAAAATTCGTTCTAATATTCCGAATCAAAATCATAATTTCTCTATGTATACCCATTCAAAACTCGATTAAAAAAAGGGCTTTACTAACCACACCCGCCTCAAACTTGTAAAATTTTTAATACAACAAAGTAAATATTAATTATAATATGTCGTAATAACATAATAATATAATTAAAACATAGTTATCAACAGAAAATATTATTAATACAAATATAATAACAAACTCTATCATGAAACAATTTATGTCTTCCTCTTCATCCTCTGAACATGCTTCTGGTAGTTGCTCGATGATACTTCATTCTCACTACTATTACCACCACCAAGAGAGTTCCTGAACACAAACATGAAGAGAGTTCCTGAACTCAAACACCAAGAGCTTTGCATGCGCCCTTGCTCCTGAGAAAGTGTCCTCTATAACAACGTTGTGTGACCGTCATGCCCATCTCAATTAAAGATGACTTTATTTCCATTAGTAGTGGTCTCCTCAGACTTCTCTAGTATATGTACTTGAAGTTGATTACGATCTTGAGGATGGCGGGAGTCTTCCTTGCTCCATTGAATCCTGTTGGTGTCGATGAATTTGATCTTGCAGAGTTGATCCGCCTGCTTGGCTCTATGGTATTCGTCCATGGCCCACCTTTACATCGTATGTATAAGAAATAAATTTTTAAAATTAATTTATGTGTGATAGTATTGCGGCAATATTTCATTGGAAAAGTGTTACACGAATATATCGAATTATAATATACTATCAAATAACGTTACTTGGATGATCATACCCGTTTTATATGTAAATCCCCAAATTTTTATTTGTTCCAAACTCGAATCACAATTTTCATATATGTATCCGTCCCAAATCCAGGCATCATGTAATTTTCAAACCTGAAAGATTTTCTTTATCCATACTCATCTTTAATATGACTAAAAATTGACTCACTACCAAATTCGTTCCAAACCCATTTTGTAATACCCGTAGATTGCCTACTAAAAATAATAAAAGATTATAACTAAATTAAAAATATCAATATACAGATTCATTAAAATAAATCTCAAGATAAATACTTACTAATGAAAAATTTAACATATGTATTATACAGTCGATATCACGTTACATGTTCAAATAAAATTACAATAGTATTTATATAAAATCACCAAATTTGTACTTGTCTCACATTCGAATCACAACTTTTATAGTGTACCCGTCCCAAATATAGGAATATCAAATGGTTGGGTCCCATCAAGCCTTTCTCAAACTTGATTTCTTCATTCATAGCCATCTTAAATTTAATCAAAAATTGACTACGCTATCCAAACGGCCTCATACCCATCGGGTAATCATGCTAGTACAAAATCAACATTAAATAATAAATAATAAAATATTGCAATCAAAATAAAATATCAATATAAAACTTATTAAATAAAACTCAAAAAACAATAATACATAAAACCTCTATAATTTAATACTTTATAAATTAATAAACTCTCTAATATAATAAATTTTTTCCGATCCCGACTTGGACCCTTGTAAAAAGTCATCAAATTTGATAAGATAATAATATAATATTTTTTTAATCAATTCCAATTGAATGTAAATGAACATTCTAACAAAGAGATGATATTAACTAATCCTAGTTAAAAATACATATCCTCTAATCGATTCCAGTTGAATGTAAATGAACATTCTAACAAAGAGGTGATATTAACTAATCTAGTTAATATTTTTGCACTTGATGCTTAAAAACCTTCGGATAAATCAATAGATGAATCATGCAATGAAATATGAGTGTTTTGATAGGGGAGCTCTACAAACTACAAATATATAGGCACCAAATTATGAAAGAAATTAATTATATCAATCACATGCAATTATGTTGCTCAATTGGGATTGACGTGATTTGTGGATAATGTAACTAATTGATTTTCTATGTTTTGGTTTTTAATCATCATTATATATAATATACTTAATTAACATATATGTAACCTAAATTTAATCCTTGAGAGAATTAATTGCTCAATATAATGTAATTATATAAAACGTATGGCTATATAATTATAGAGAGATTTAACCGTCCAATGCTTAATTGTGCAATAATTGATTCTCAAATTTCAGTTTTACTAAATCATAAGGCGTGTGGTAAGTAATGCATGTATTTTGAAGATTTTAGATAAATATCAAACAAAAAATATGAAAATTCTACCTAGGATTGAGAATGCTTGTGGTGGCTTCAATCAATATCGTTATTATAAAGAAGATTTTGTAAATGTTAATTACAAAATATGGAAGTTTTTGAAGAGGACTGCAGGTCCTTTGAATCATTACACAATCTTTCCTTCTTCAATTTATATTGTTTCCTTTATTAGACATAGATTCCCATGCACAGTACTTTTCCCATTAATTATTTTTATGGTTCTCTCTTTTTCAGAAATTATTATTTTTAAAAGAAAATATATTATTCTCATCAAACAAGCTCAAATATATACATGGCGCATATATAGTACTAATAAGTATGAACCCAAATTGACAACGAATTGTGAAAATAAAAAAATAAACTATGAACCCAAATTAACCATTCTAGCTACGAACCATTAAATATAATTAATTAATTTGCTTTTTGCACTTCATTAGTTACTAGTAAAAATATATGGAAATTGGAAAATAAGAGAAATCGCGTGTTAGACAAAAACTCTATACATTCGACATAGCTTACAAATATATATTAACACGAATTTGAAGTCATATAACTTTTAATTAGTTATGAGCTCTCACGGCCACTTCATAAATTAACATAAAATCTCATTTCAGACGCGCGATATGTTGAATAAAAGTACAGTCTAAAATTGAAATTATACATAACAAAGCCTAGTCATTTAATTTTCACATATAAATGGCTTTTTTTTTTTTTGTGGAGTTTCACATGTTAATTGTTGCTAGTAGTATGATTTATCACTATATATATATACTGCATATACACACACATGACACATACATACATTTTATATATCTCCATCTTCATCTATCCCGGGCCAATAATACGGTAGAGAGTGGGCCGAGGTCGGGTCGACAAAATCGGAGCCGTTGCCATTATTCGGATCGGGAAATGAGGCTCTGTTTCCGGTGCTGGCGAAGCGCATGATGTCAGCATTGGTAGCGTCGAGCTCTCTCTGAAGGTTGAAGACTTGGCGCTGAAGAACGGAGATGGCGCCCACGCAGCCGTAAACGGGGTCTTTCAGCCGAGCCTCGGCTTCGTAAGCCAGCGAGTTGACGGCGTCCTCGCGCTGATGAGGTGGAATCTCGTTTAGCAGCTTGCTGACGTTGCTGGCGCCGAAGATTTTGTGGACGTTCACGAATTTTGTCGGCTCCTCCGGCGGGAAATATGGCGCGAAGATGCAGCCGGAGAGGCATTTCCGCCGCAGGAATTTGCAGGCGGCGCAGGGAGGGTTTGAGTACGTGCTGCTGCTGTTGCTGGAAGAAGCCATAATTCTGCAATATGTTAAAAAAAAAAAAAATTAGATTATAGACTTTTTTTTTAATTAAAAAAATGTACTACATAACTAGATAATAATGTAGAGTTTTAGGTAAAAATGAATTAGATAGCCTCTCTATATATATTGATATTGTTATGATCTACTAGTGCAAATGTGATTAACTTTGTGATCGATGTGTGAGAAGGAGGAATGTGTATAGCTAAGAATCAAGTGCCTATTTTTACTTCAGAATATTAATCACTTTTTTCTTGCGTTGATCTCTCTCTATATATATAACAATACAAGTACTCAAGTTGGATTTATATGGAAGCTTAATTAATCATGCAGGCCAGAATTTATATCTTATAATCTAGAAAACAATACCATATACAAACAAAGTTTAGAGCTGGTCTGATCAGCAAAAGAATAAGATTAAGCAAAAAATCACCTCAAATTACAATGATTTTTTTAGGATTAATATGTATTGCCAGTATAAAAATAAAATTTGGGAACCTGAGAAAATTACAAATAAATAAATTATGTTGAAAAATGTAAAATTTACAGCCACGCGCGGTTCCAATTTCCAAGCAATCTTTGCGATCGATTAACCTAATTAGTAATTATCCATGAAATCTATTGTTGAAAATTCATTTAAGCGGGAATAATTAGAAAAATTATGTTAAATTCATATCATGACGGAATTCTTGCTAGAATATTGTTATCTTAAATATGTTTGCCCTAACCTTTCTTCTCCTTAAATTCCAATTTCCACAGAAAATCAAGTCAGGATTCAACCACCAAACAAAAGTAATTCAGCAAAATTGAAAGTAAAAATCAACAAATTAAAGGAAAATAAATGGATCTAAAGCAAGAATTAAAAGCTCAATAATTAAGAATGCTTAATTGGCTCGAACCTGGTATACTTCCTTAATTAGTTGGATTTATAAATATGCTCTGCAAACTGAAGTTGGTACGCTTGAAAAAATCTTCCTTTTTGGGAAATCGAATAATTTAGGAAACAAGAGAGTACTGACAGCTTAGCTTACTTCATGTGGATCTTCGATCTTCTCCCACTCTAAGATATTTAAAACCTTGTATTATAAATATTCATCCTTGAATATAAGTGTGTGTGTGTGTGTGTGTGTTTATATACAAGAGAAAAGAGTAGAAGTGCAACTGTGCAAAAACCCTAGAAGCGAAAGTGGAGATGATTATATGTTGAAGATTGTGATTTGTGAGTATATCTTTACATACATAACATATGAATACGAGAGAGAGAGAGAGAGAGAGAGAGAGAGAGAGAGAGTAATATTTAAAGGAATTGATGTAAAAGCAAAAGGTTCAATTAAGTTGTAGTAATTAAATAAGTAATGGTACATAATGCTGACTGCTGAGCCTGAGGGTGACTCCTTATCTTAAATAAACCAATGTATGGGGACAAATCGTAAATGGTCGGTGCTCGTGAGATTTGTTTTACAAACTTTAGGATTTAAATGGTTAAAACGTACTAATATTTTATATTAATAGTATTATTTTTATGTTTAGAAGTATTCTTCTTTTTTTTTTTTGAAAGGATGTTCTAGAAGTATTCTTGATATGATCATATTTTGCAGATTTTGTTAATTGAGGAAATTAAAATGTTTCGTACAGATAATTCTTGTGAGTTTTTTTAAATGGTTATTGTATTAATATATTGTGGATAATGAAAAGTATATTTGAAACCCTAATGGCCAATACGATATTTATTTCGACTGTTTAGGACCTTTAGGTACAAATGGATCGTTTGATTAGCACGAAATCAGGCTTGAGAAAATAATGGATCGGAGTTCCTTATTTCAAAATTTTCGTATTTGCTTTTATTATTATGGATACGTTTTAACTATCTTCAATAAAGGAATGTTGAAACAACTTGGGACTTGAGAGCACGAAATTATATAATTGTTAATTAAAAATGAACTTTTTTTTCACAACGACACACACACACACACACACACACACACACACACACACACACACACACACATATATATATATATATATATATATATTCTATTAAATAAATTACTACACCACATAAATGTGTAACCACTACACCACGCGAAAGGGCCTACTACACCACCATATAAGATTAAAGAACATACACCTCACGCAGACGGGATTGAACCCAAGACCTCTTACTAAGGAGAGTCTTGGGTGCCTCAGTTTTTAATTCGAGTGAAAAGTTAAAATATCCCTTCTTCAAAAATATAACTAAATAATACCCCTAAATATATACTCCCCACGTCCCGCCGAATACGGCCTAGTTCATATGGCACAGAGACTAAGAAAAATGGTATTAAGTATAAAGAGAGTGTTTAGTGTAGTATGAATGCAATATTTTATAATGCTAATAAAGCTATAGATGAGATGGTTGAGTGTGTAGTGGGAGTAGGTTAGTAGGGTTTTGATGGGATGGTGGGCCATGTATATACACTAATTGTTTCCTTTAAAGGAAGCATGCTAAGTATAGTGGGACGTCCCAAAATGGAAAACAGGCCGTCTTCGATGTGACAGAGGGAGTAAAAGATGCTTCCTCTGTCCCGCCGAATACGACCTAGTTCATATAGGCACGGAGACTAAGAAAAGAGGTATTGGGTACAAAGAAAGTGTTTAGTGTAGGGTAAATGCAATATTTTATAATGCTAATAAAGTTATAGATGGGATGATTGCGTGTGTAGTGGGTGTAGATTAGTGAGGTTTAGATGGGATGGTGGGCCATGTATATAAACTAATTGTTTCCTTTAAAGGAAACGGACCAAGTATAATGGAACGTCCCAAAATAGAAAACATGTCGTATTTAGTGGGACGGAGGGAGTAAATAATACCCCATATATGAATATCATACATGAGTACTATACATGACTGACATACATGATTAGCATACATGATGACTATCACAGCATACATGTATTCATCATATATACATGACGCTCATCATATATACATGAGTAACATACACAAAACATCAAATTAATCATGTATAAGTTATTATTTATCTTTTTAAAATTATGGGGTATAATTTATTTTTATTTTTGAAAAAGGGTTCACATATGAACTCTTTAAATTCAATGAAATTTTGAAGTTATATTATTTCAAACTGAATTCGTTTGACTACAAAATATATTTAGGTAGCTTCATGATATATATACACATTTTATCACAAGATTCTCTTTCTCTCCTTCAATTTCTATTCCTTTTTCGTCTTTTAATCGCGACCAAACATCGAAAGTTACTTTTTTTCATGTCTAATTAAATTAGTACGATTTTCGCTTTGGGATCGACATAATTTGACAAGTGGATAATTAGCCCCATAAGGTCACATGGGATTTTATCTTTTAATTAATTAGATTTTTACCCATGCCACCGTTGTATTTGCAGTTATAAGTAATGTTTAATTTACTAGCTAGCTATTAAAAAAAGTAAATGAAATTAAAATCAATAATATACAATCCATAATGCAATAATACGTACGGTTCCGGCTGTCTCTGTGATGCATGAGATTATTATTAGATAAAGATGACCCCATATACATG
This sequence comes from Schizonepeta tenuifolia, assembly GCA_029490685.1. Lineage (NCBI taxonomy): Eukaryota > Viridiplantae > Streptophyta > Magnoliopsida > Lamiales > Lamiaceae > Schizonepeta > Schizonepeta tenuifolia. Next base: position 71,029,308 of record CM055958.1, read on the forward strand.
CATGTTTCAAACACTTAATTTTTTTCACAATTGAAAATACTAACGTATGCAGTCGTTATCCGAGATGTACAGCAGTTAAAATTTTGCTAATATGTTCATGCACTTGCACAGCTAATCCAATTCTTTGAGCATGTTTTTTTTATAATTTAGCGAAAAAGTACATAATGTCGGCAGTTTGGTGGTGGTTTAATTAGTTAGCTAGTTGGCGAGAATAAATAACATTTTTATAATTATTTAAGGGTTTCTACGTTTTTTTACGAGTTTGATGTCAACATTCAATTTATTTTAATACATATGAAACGGTGTGATTAACTAAATTATACTTATAAACAATAAGGTTTCAAGTACCGGCCACTCTCTTTTCTTTTTCCTCAAATTAATCAAAAACAAAAGGTAACAAATGTTTTAGTATATGTTTGTATAAACATGAGTGGAGAACTGAGCTTACTGAGAAACTATTGAATATGGAATTACGCTAAGTGATCACATTGTTAAATAATCATTAATCAGCCCTTAATATAGAGAGATACGTGTACCTAATCTTTTGTAATCATGTCACAGTCTGCGTGCATGCATGTATATTAAATCAAATGAAACATTAATATTGTTAAATTTGGAGAGAAGAAATAAATTGAAAAAATTAATAAATTAATAACCGCCCTATAGTTGGCACCAAATATTTGATTCCCCTACTCCTACAAATTAAAGTATATAATCCATGTTGCTCCAAAATATTATCATTTAACTCTGTAGTTTTAATCCATGTTGCAATGCGGGGAGATGCCATGCATGTCAGTTCTTTATTTTTATTTTTATTTTTATTTTCTTTATTTAGTCTAAATCTATGGGTACTAGATTTATCGATACATATATTTCCACAAATTATTTAATAATCAAAACAAGATTTAGTTTAGTACATTGAAATGATCATTTGATAATATTATTTACACTCCAAGCGTTGTATCTGCATATCAATCTTCATCTAACGTAATAATATGTGCCTAGGTATTAGAATGGTTAGTGTTTGAGAGGCACCAAAAATCTTTCCACTAGCCACTTTTTCTTATATTATATAATAGGTGAATCGATAGAAAATTTAGGAATAACATAGAAATAGCTCTCAACGTCATGGATAAACTAGAGCAAAACCTCTATAAATTAATATAGTCGAGATCAAAAAAAATTGTTAACTTACAGAGATTATTAATTTATCGAGTTAAAATTTAAAGTATATTCTTATATATAAATAGGACCGTAATTTTTAAAGAGGTTATTTTATTATTGAGTATTAATTTAAGGATATTATACTAATTTATGCTTCTCTTGCCACTTCTAATAGTATTATGCAATAATGTTTGGAATCTATTTATGGCAACTTTATCTGCTAGGTTCGAATCAGGCTGCAGCCATTATTTGAAAAGAGAAGATGGCAACATGGGTGAATCAAATATATAATGCGAGTTAGTTTTCTAATGATTCCGAAGCCAATTATTAGTTCTTCTGAATTGTTTATTACGTACTCATTATTGACGGCTCGTGTTCCTTTTCGTATTTCTTTTTTATTTTTTCTTTTATTTATATATATTACATTATATTTGCAACAACATAGATATAAATAATAAATAAAATTCAAAACGAAAGTCGAGATATGCGATTCAATAGCTAACTCTGGCCAATCAATAATGTTTGATAAATTTAGCAACCATGGAGTATTATGAGGATATGCAAAGCACTTATTATATAAAGATGAAGGCCAGAAAAGAGTGAAAATATTTGAATCACAAAGTAATCCCTCAAGAAAGGCTAAATGGAATTACTAGCACCTTACAAAGACATCAAGATCCAAATATGATCAATTTGAGTTCAATTTCTTTGGTTACAAAATTCAAAAGAGGATTCAAATTCAATGTGATCCCTGCATAAAGAAATGCTCCCTTGACATATACATGTATATTCGGAAACTATACAAATTCATCATAGTCGTTACTTATAAGTACACTCTGAATAGCTCGACTTAGGAGTAGAGACTTTGTTATCAGGAACTGGAAAATAGTCCCGGATCGTCTTCCTTTTCAACGAGGAAGGAGGGTTTAAAACAGAGGAAGGGCTTCTGATATCAGCTTCTGGAGTTCTCTCTAAATCTTGTTTCACTTCAAAACTTAAGGAAAACTTTTTCTTTTGAGATTCTGGTGTGCTGACTTCTGGCAATATAATAGGAGTATGGGAGTTGGCATCATTAGAAATAGTGCTTTCTTCGTTGATTTTTGAGCTTGATGCCTCATCTGAGAATAGTTTACGCCTTTCTAATCTTGGAATTGCCTTGACTCTCTTTCTCAGTGAGGAAGGAGATCGCATATTTGAATAGCAACTGCTTTGGATGTTCCAAAGGCGAACCTACAAGAGATTAGAAGAAATGATATAATGTTGTTGTTCTAAAATTCAAACATAAGTAAATGTTAGTATAAGAATGTAGTAAAGTGAGCTAATATGTTGTATTAGATTATTTCAACTATTAAGTAGAAAAGGCTTACTGTGAAATCATCTGAGCAAGTTGCAACTTTCCCCATCTCAGATGGACACCTGTGCATAAATTACCAGAATATTGGTTAAAGTAATGCTAAGGAAATAATTTTTTTTAAAATGGTGTTTCATCAGAGGCTATACCAGTTTACTGCTGTGACTTCTCCATCGTGGCTTTTCAAAACGATAGGATCCATCTCAGGTTTGTCCACCTGCATAAAGAAGGTAGTTCATAAGCCACTTGAAATTGGAAAAAATTAGCAACACGAGAAACCAAGAGAAGAAGTTGACCTGCCATATGTAGGCATTTCCATCACTAGAACCGCTGAGTATGTGAGCTGCATCGGGGCTGATTGCTGACTATAATTCAGAAAATATTTAGGATTTAATTAACCTGGGACGACTGAAGCTATATCTTTAGCACGAACATAACAAACACTTATACCTTCACAAAAAATGACTCAGTTCGGCCTCCAGAAAATGTTTTTATTGGCCCCTTCTCGAGTTGAAGCACATTATATAGGTATATCCTGAAAGAATTAGATGGACTAAAATCAAGTTTTGCATTTGAAATCTGCATCAGTTTCCTCCAGTCGCCTTTTTAAACAAAATTTACTTGTAAATGAACTATAGAAGCTTAGGGTTCTCTAAGAAATTCACCTGTGATCCATGCACGAGGTGGTAAGAAACATGCCATTCAAATCTTGAGACAGGCTAGATATGCCGTGTAATCTCTTGTCCTTCAAAATAACAATTTGCTACTTTCAGTTTTTTGTTTCATGGTGACTCGTCAGAACACGATTTTGGTTTGTTGCATATATATATATATATATATCAAATAAAGTTAAAGCAGTTACCTCAGGTGATGATTCTGAGGTAGGACATGCTTGAGTAACCGGAGCTTTGAGATGCCGTGTGTCCCAGAACTTAATAACACTGGATTTTATAAGAAATTTGAAGGGAAAAAAAAAGTCTCAGAATGAATTAAAACTTGATGAGTTACAGATGTTTGTTTGTATACTTATCGTTGCAAATTGCAGAAAAATTCATGCACCTGTCAACTGCACCAGCAGTTGCAAGAGAAACTTCATCTTTGAGATAAAGCACTGATGTGATGCTCATGGATTCAGCCTGGAAATATTTCAGATCACTTTGGATTTTCGACATGTAAGCTGAAAATATAAACAAGTAAATAATGAAATACAAACCTTTCCACGCCTGCAACGTCTTCGGCCTGAAGATGTATGTGCCTCATGTACTACAGATACAGGCCTAAAATATCAGCATAATGATCAACAGGTAAGAGCTTGCTCATCAAATGATAATGATGACATCCAGAATTTGGTTATTGCTGTTGAAATCACATGTTATAATATAAGCTAGCTATAAGTAAAACAATAAATCAATGAACAATTTAGTGCTTCCATATATGCAACTGATAGAAAAATGCAGAAACTTACGCTACACTATACTTGTGGGAACTTTTGGAGCATCTGGTATCCCATACAGCAAATGAACCATCTCTTGAACCGGAGACAACTAGCTCTGTGAGAACAAAAATTCGAGTGAGCCTTCTAAAACTGTGTGAGTCAAAATAAAAGATAGTGGGCTTTGGAAAGAAATATGTTCAACAAACAAATAGTGACACTGGAATTATGAACTCACCCTGATTACTAGGGTGGCAGCTGATGGACTTGATACTTCCCGTGTGTCCCATTAATGCTCGTATGCACTTGCGCTCTTGTGTGTCCCAAATCTTAATCTGCCGAAAGGTTGGATTTATGTGTTACTATCTTAAAATTCTAATAGAACAAAGGACATTAAGCTTCACAGTCTCAATCTAAATGAACCTTCCTTTTTAATGTTGTCAAAATCTTTATAGTATAACTTATGGGGAATAAGGAGAAGGTTATGAGTAAAACAAATCACCAAACATGAACTCATAACATACTCTACAAGATTCTATTCTATATAGTATGAAAGACATGTGATATTCACGGAGAAGGATATTTGCTGTCTTCTTAAGAAAGGTTACTTACACTTTGATCTCCTGAAGCAGTTAACAAATTTGCATCATCCTGCAGAAAATTCAATCTATTCAGTTGTCACTTTGAAATCAAATCTTCCCATAGGAACATAAGCAGAAGTTGCAATTAGTTTATGTACTTCAAAATCTAATTCATGATTTAAAGAACGTATTTCTGGTAAAACCAAATATCAATAATGCCTATAACTAAAGGAACAGAGAAATAATCATTCCTAGTAAAGTTCACAAGTCATGAGAGCGAATAAAAAGAAATTTACACCCTTAGAAGGGCTATTCAAGAGAATCTAAATCAAAACTCAACAGCATAAGCTTGGTCACCCGCCAATAATTCTAATCAGTATCTCATTAAGTGACTCGATGATATTTCAAAGATTAAGTGCCCTAATTGTAGTACAAACTAAAATTAAATGTAAGTTAGCTCTGTATATCTTCTGCACGCATTTTTACTATCTTAAAAAGACACGGACTTTAGGAAAATTGTCCAAAATCAAATAACTCGATAAAGTGTAATGTACCTTGATCCAGCACAAGTCAAATATGGCATTTTCATGAGCTACCCACTCAGTCACCTTAGCCTTCTCTGCAAAATCAATAAAATCAAAAATTGGAAATTTGAAACTCATAACAGAGTTCAAAATCGATAACCACTTTCAAATACCTGCATTTTCTTGGTACGAAGAATATTCAAATAATTTCTTCCTGGTATCAGTCAATGTAACATAACCCGCCTCATCCGTGATAGCAAGAATATGAGCATTTTTATTGGTCTACACAACACAAAAAAATGCATATAAATTGAAAATGAGCTTTCAGCTGATGTTTAATCTAAAACATATTTCAAAATAAATTGTAAATGAACCTTGCAGAATGAAAGAGCCATTGGAGGCGAAGGTTCACCGATGTGCTCGACTGCTACAGCTCCGATTGGGTCAAAACCTCGCGAATTGTTGCATATGTAAGGCCGTTTTCTTACTGATAACGCCAAAAACTAAATCAAACTCACAGATAATATCAATTAAACAAAAGTAACGAAAAGATTCGCGGGTATTATACCTCGGAACCCATTGACTTCTCTTAATTTTAAGTCTTGGAAAAATGATCGAGATCTGGAGGTCTCCATTTCTGCTTCTCGTCAATCTCTTCTCTCTCTCTCTCTCTCTCTCTAAGATCCAAATCTAGTGGAGGTGAAGATGTGCGGGAGTTTTGATGAGGGTTTAGTTTGGCGGGAGGGGGAGGAGGGAGAGTGGTGTGGTGAAGAAGGTGAAGCGGGAAAACTTGAAATTTTTGGGCTTCAGAATTGTATTGATTGTAGCATGTAGGGGTAGTGTTGGGAGTATGGAAATAATGGTTGGGCGTCTTCGTCAATTTAAAAAAGGGAAAAATGCCAAAAAAGTCTTAAAACTTTTATCCATTTTGCAATTTAAACCTAACTTTTTAAACTTTACAATTAAAGACCTAATGTTTTCAATTATTTGTAATTAGGACTTAATCCTCTTTTCCGGTCACTGGAAAATCTTACGTGACAATTAAATCCACGTGTACGTGCCAACTGTATTTTCATGAAAATTACAACCTTCTATAAATAAAAAAAATACAGACACCAATCTCTTTATAAACCTTAGTACGTATCACTCTCAATCTCTTCATTTTCCTCGATTGAACTTCGAAGCGATCATGAATATTATTTACCTGAATTCACAGTAGAAGGCGGTTACAAGTTAGAAAATCATATTGCTGCACACATGATGAACAAGTAGGCCATCTTTCATGCTTTATTCCCTTTCAATTTGTTTAAATTTTGTCAGTATATACTCTTGAAAGCCTGACACAATTAGAAGGTTTCAATTAATTTTTAAATTCTAAACAATATATTATTCTAAGGTGTGCATTTATGTGTATCTAAAGTTATTTTGTGGTTTCTGCATGTTGGTTTCTTGAATAAGAACACTGGAAATCTCATATAATTATTGGACTCGTTATTTTTTTTTTCATGATGGTCCCGAAACGAGTTACTGGTGTATGGGGGGAATACACCAGTTAGGATTTTAAAAATTAAACACTTGAAAATTACTTCAACCGAGTAAAAAGATTCAGTTGGAATCTCACAGCTGAGTAAACAACCTCAGCTGGAAGAGTGGTGCGGTGCAGAATGTGGTGAAAATTATCAACTCGTAAAACAACTCACGTTTGTGTGCACGGTTGGTCAAAAACCAAAACGGTTGAGAATGTGCAGATGCAGTTTGTATGCTGGTTAGTCGATCAGTAGAGTATGCAAGAAATAACTGAATAAGGAAAAACACAAGCACATAGAGATTTAACGTGGTTCGGAGATAACCCTCCTACGTCCACGGGGAGTTGTGAGTCCACACAACTCTGTCCAAGTTCTTCTGGACAAACCACTCAGCTTACGCGGGCTGAGCAACCGTTAAGGATAAGTTTGCGGGTACTTATCAACCTTACAGTTTAGTTTACGGGTACTAAACGACCTAACTACTCAGTTGCAGGAAGAGTAGGATCCTAAACCTTTTCAGGTGAAAGAAAAATGTGTTTCCAACTAAAAGCTCGAACGGGATGTGAGCTATGATCTAACTCTCTATAAACTCTCACTAAGTGATGTTCTCAAGGTTCGATCTAAAGACACAAAACTAACTAACTCTAGAACTCTCAACAAGTGATGTTCTAAGAGATTAACTTCAGTTCAGCTCGTGAAGAATATTGCTCTTTCTTTTGCTCTCTGGTTTCTTCTCGTGTGTGTGTCTTATCTTCTTCGAATGAATGAGGGCCTCTATTTATAGGCGGAGAGTATCAACTAGCCGTTGGAGGAGCTGTTGATCTCTGTTCTTTGAAAGCGATGGCTTGTCTCTGATCTCTGCAGACTTTCCCGATATGGCATCTGTGCTCTTCTGCTTTCCATCTGAGATAGCCTTGTGTTGGGCCAAATGGGGTAATGACTGAACGGTCAAACCTCACGTGACTTCCTTTTTTGAAATTTAAATCTTAACAACAGACTTCCAACAAGGAGTGGTCGGTTAAGACTTTCGATCTTCAACTAGCTTGTTCTTCAGCCGATGTTCTATCTGACAACTAACAGTTGAACTCTCAGCTGACTTCGTCTTCAAGCTGTTGATCTTCTTGGTTGAGTTCTACAACTGATGTTCTGAAACTGAACACTCAGTTGTCTTCCCTGTATCTGGTCAGTTGGGTTCAAACGCTCAGATGGCTTTCTTTCATCTGATGTTCTCTTCCCCTTTACTGCTTCTCATCTGATGAACGCTCAGTTGTTTTCCTTACAACTGATGTTCTATCTCTTGAATGTGACTTCCCCCTTTTTGCATTATGACGAAGTGAACGCTTAGTTGTCTTTCTTACAACTGATGTTCTGTCCGAGTGATGCCTTGTTGCCATCTTCAGCTGGAGACCTGTAAAGATAAAATCTAGACAATGCTCAAACAGCGAGCCTATCTACTAACAATAGGTTCTGGCAACGTCTACTCGGTTGGGATCAGTTGGTTTTGGAATTCATCAAAAATCATACTAATAAATTTCCCAACAATTTTCCCCTTTTTGATGATGCCAAAACCACTTACAACTTGAAACCGCTACTGATCTAAACCTTACTAACTGACCTAAAATCTCAGCTGAAATTCTAGACAGTTTATAAGACAAAACATCAAAGGGTTAGCACAGTTATAACATGGTATTTAAAAGACTTTGCGATTCATAGCTTGGACAATGAGATATTGTACGTCAAGTTGAATCGTATATATACTTGAAGTTTTCATTACAACTGATGATTACAAGGATAAGTGCAAAGCAGTTAAAGATACATCAGTTGCTCAAAAACTACATCAGCTCAAAAATACTCTTGGCCGTACTTGCTGAAGATACGGTCAAAGATTTCTCTCTTTGCAGCTGACTCGATCCCGGTGTTAACACCATGTTCCTTGCACACTTGTCTCGCCTCAGCCATGATCGCATTTCTGTTAGGAGTACTTGTGCCTTTGATCATCTGAGGGCGATATCTGACCTTCTGCGGAACCGGAACAGTGTTGGGATCGAGCTGAGCTTTCACCATGGCTCTTTGGAATTACCTGAACATCCCAGGATCCCCAGATCTGAGCTCTCACAAGGCTTCCTTGAAGGCTTGCCTTGGGTCTTCAGTTGAGTAGACCTTCCTGTAGTAAAAGTCATTGATGAACTCGTGCTTGAACTGCTCCCAATCATCGTTCCACTCAATGTTCACCCACTTGTCAATATGTGGGAACCGTGACTGGAGCGGGGCATTTCTCTGTAGCTGTTGAGTCTTCTTCCTAGCCTCAGCCTTCATCTGGTGTTTGTTGATTCTTCTGACGCTCCGGCTGGCTTTGTTTCTATCCACGCTCTTTTCAATTTTAGCCAGTTCCTTTTCGAACTTGGCCACTTTCTTGGCTTGATCTGCAGCAAACTTCTTGATCCAAGAGGGATTCAAGTAGTTCTCCTTGGACTCCCCTATAGCTTTTGCAGCTTCGATGCAATCTTCGACTGAGATTCCGTCAAGATCGGCATTCAGCTCGGCTGTAAGCTCAGCTACGAGGTCTTGGGAGACTTTGAGTTCCTGCTCTTTTCCTTCTGCAACTGTGTCCTTCAGCTGAGATCCTTCAGCTCCTTCAGCCTGAGTTCCAGCTGGCACTCCTTCCCTTTGTCCACTTTCTTCCCCCTGCTTTAGGTGAACACCTTTCCGGCTTTCCCCTGTCCAGCAACAACTGCTGGCTCCTTTCCTTCCCCCTTTTTAGCATCATCCAAAAGAGTGGCAATTGAGTCGTCCAAGGAGGTCAGCTTGGCTTCTGCTTGTTGAACTCGGGAGAAGAGTTCTTCCACAGCATCTTTCTCTTCAATCTTCTTCGCCAGCTCCAGGTCTTGGCGTTCTTGCTCAGCTTGCTTCATGGCGACAAAGGTTGCAGAGACATCCTTGTGAAGGGTGACGAACTCAGCTCGAAAATTTTCGAACTGAGACATCCACTCCTGGTCTTGTGTCTGCTGGGACTTTGCAAGATTGGATTCAGCAACAGACTTGTAGACGTTAAAGTCCGAGCTGAGTCCCTGTACCGCTTTCTTCAGTTCTCTGACATCCGAGCTGGTAGAAGTGGAGACGTCTTCCAGCTTTTGTTGTAGGGAGGTGGAGAGTTGTTCCAGCTGATGCTTCAAAGATGCATTCTCCTCCATCAACTGCTGGAGATTCTCAGTCTCATTCTGGAGTATTTGTTGCTGCTCTGCTTGGTTGGCCTGGAAGATGGCAAGCAGTTCCGTTCGCACCTGTGTAACCCTCTCTGTGATCAGTTCACAAATATCATCCGTGGAGTGTGCTGGCTGATCAGAGGGTCCAGACAGTTTTTGCTGTTGTGCCTGGGCTGTTGGGTCTACTACAACCATGGCTGTTCGGCTAGCCAGGTATTGTTTGAGCTTTTCTTCTTCCCTCTTGGCAGCCTCGTCAGCTTCATCTACATCCTCCATATGGTCGGCATTCTTGGCTAACATATCATCAAGAAATTGTACAGCTCCAGGATTGTCGCACAGCTCTCTGATGTCTTTTCCTTCTTCTTTACTCAGATCCAAGCGTCGACGGAGCAAGGCCACCTTCTGGTTGTAGGCAACCTCAAGGTTCTGGTAGTCGAAGTACACCCTCAGGTTAGATTCATCAATTTTCAACCTGTCCCAGCCGTGGATCCTCAGGGTTTCCTCCTTGACGTACCAGTAACTGAATATTACGCTGAACTGATAGAGCAGTTCAGTCCCAAACATGGCGAAGATGGGCATCGAGCTTGCCTCTGAGAACATGCCTATCAGTTTTCGAAAGCAGTAGTCCAACCTGCCTTCATATTCAGCCAAGATCGCCTGGCGGTTGGCTTCTTCATCAATTTGGGGGGGATCAATATCAAAGGAGATGGGTTCAATGGTGTCATCAACGTTGGCCAAAGGAACGGTCTCAACGTTGGCATCGAGCGTGAGGCTCGGAATTTCTAACTGAGGATCAGTTGAGAGAACTAAATCCTCTTTGGGAAGAGACTGGGCGGGCTCATTTGTTTCCTCAGACGCAGGTGGGATTACCTGGCTGGCATCAGCTCCAGTTGGTGGAGAGGGTGGACTATCGTGGGACTCCTCAGATGAAGAAGAGTCATCTGAGGACGAGCTGGACTCCTCAACGTCGGTCTCCTTTCCTTCAACTATTTCTTCCTGTTGACGGGATTGAAGAACAAACCCAGCTGGATCAACCGACTGGCTGGATTCGGTTGATTCCTTCTCCTCAGCTGTTTTCTCAGTTGGTATCACCACCACTGGGCCCGTCGCAACCGGTTGAGCTGCTGGCTGGATGATTTTGAACCTGGGCTTTTTCTTGAGGGGTTCCACCTCTTCTTCTTCTTCTTCATCCTCTTCTTCAGCCACTTCCTCCAGCTGGCGTTTTGCAGGTTTGGACCTTGATGGGCGGCGGATTGCTAGGGCCGTCTCCACAGCTGGCTTTGTGGCTCCCTTGGGAGTGTACACAGCTTCCACAATGTCCCTAGCCTTCTTGGCTGTTGGGAACAACATCAGCTTGTTGAACGGAGGGTCCTCACTGCCTTCCCAAGTTAGCTTCTGACCCTTGGTTGCTCGGAGGATCAGGGCTGATATCTTGGTGCCGAAGTTGAGTGTTCCCTTAACACTCAACAGTTTCTCTCCGGACTCAGCTAGTGTCTCGGAGATCTTCAGTTTTTCTGCCCACAGCTGGCTTTCAAAATAGCTCAGCCAGTCTATCTTGTGCTTTTCTTCCAAGGCCTTTTGCTGCTTGAGCTTCGGTCTGCTGATATCGCCGAAAGCTCCTCCATATACAAAAGCACACTTTGATATCACATCAAACAGAAGTCGGTGCTCCGGCTTCAGTTTGGTCCTCTGCATACTCCCCTTCAATGGTTCAGGGACAATGAGGATAGTTTGCAGAAATGCATCTGCTTCCTTGTCGGTGAAGTTGTCCATCATGTCTACAGCCTCCCGATTTCTGGGGATGATCTTTCCCAGTTCTTTAAACACTTCGATCTCGACAGCCGTTTCTTCCATCGATCGGGAAGTGCTGATTCGTTGCTTGCACGGAATGGTCGTGACAAGCCCGAGTTCAGCATCGTATTGCAGATTCCGGTAGAAATGGGCTACTTGCTTTCTGAGCAGCTTAGACGGAGAGAGAGTTGCCCAGTTGAGCAGACCGTGGTCGGAAAGAAGTTGGGCAACGGGAGCGATTTCCGGCGTGGTCAGTGCTTCCCTTGAGAGAATCTGTTCGAAGTGGATCTTCGACAACATCAAGTCGAAGGATTCCTGGAACGTGGCTGGTTCAGCAGAGACCATCTTCTTTGATGCTTTAGATTTAGGTGCCATTTCAGTAGAATATATATATGCAAAGAAGAATGAAAGATGTTACTGAAGATGGTGAGACAAATTCGGAGGGGATGATGAACAGTTAATATTGATATGCACGAATTAGGGAAGGTAAGGATCACTTCCTGATGCCGCTTTATATAGGTTACCGCGTCATTTAAAATGGATGGCCGGGATTGAATGTCATCTATCCATCAAAGGTTGAGATCTTGCGACGGTTGGGCGATTTTGACTGACGCTCCACGCGCGCGAGTGAGAAGGTGAAGAGATTAGTGTGTCAGCCCAGTCGCACTATAAAGTAAGGCTATAGGTGTTCAGCCAGACTTTACATTAAATGCATCAGGATGGCTTATTTAATTTAGCTGACATGTTCAGGAATGTTTGAATTTATTTCAAACATTCTCATTTAATGTCATAACACCTTCATCCATAAATGATACCTGCCAGCTGATGTCTGAATCAGCTGTGTTCATCAGTTGCGGCTTACCATCAGCTGACTCGAGTTCGTCTGTTCAGCTGACGTTTGATCCAACGTTGCAGCATACCATCAGCTGACTCGAGTTCATCAGTTCAGCTGACGTCTGATTCCTTCGGTTGGCAATCTGCATCTGAAATTCCCTCTTCATCTGAGCTTCCCCCTTAGATGGATATCTGTCTCTTTACCTTAGCTGGTTCCTCATCAGGTGGATCTAACAATCCAAGTAGATCACATAGCATTTTGAACTGCGCTTCGGCTAGAGGTTTACTGAAGATATCAGCCCTCTGAATCTCAGTTGGGATCTTCTCCATGGACACATCCTTCTTCTCAATATGATCTCGGATGAAATGATGTCGGATGTCAATATGCTTCGTTCGAGAGTGGTGAACAGGATTCAGAGAGATAGCTATGGCACTCGAGCTATCACAATAAATGGGAACCTGTCCAGTTGCAACTTCATAATCTCTCAGCTGTTGCTTTAGCCATAACACCTGCATACAACAGCTTTCGGCAGCCATGTACTCTGATTCGGTTGTAGAAGTGGCAACACACGCTTGTTTCTTGGAGAACCATGAAACCAACTTGCTTCCCATGAACTGACAATGTCCAGAAGTAGACTTCCTGTCCAACCGATCTCCGGCTAGATCTGCATCTGAGTATCCGGTCAGTTGGATATTGTCGTCAGTTGGATACCACAATCCAATATTAACAGTTCCCTTCAGATACTTGATGATGTTCTTTGCTGCCAACATGTGTGCTTCTCTCGGTTGAACTTGGAACTGGGCACACACTCCAACTGCGTATGATATGTCTGGCCGGCTGGCAGTTAGGTATAGCAAAGAACCAATGATCCCTCTATACTTACTGGCATCCACGAGCTTTTCTTCAGTTCCAGGTTCAATCTTCCAGTTAGTATTCATTGGGATCCTCGTGATCTTACTTGTCTGCAATCCAAACTTGGTGATGAGCTCCTTTGTATACTTGGATTGATTGATGAAAATCCCTTCTGGCGACTGCTTCACTTGTAATCCAAGGAAATAATTCATCTCGCCCATCATTGACATCTCAAACTTCTCCTTCATAAGATCTGAGAATTTCTTGCACAGCTCCTCTGACTTGGAACCGAATATGATGTCATCCACGTAGATTTGCACCACAAGTATATTATCTCCAACTTTGATGGTGAACAGGGTTTTATCAACTGAGCCTCGTTTGAATCCCGAGTGCAGTAGAAAACCACAAAGAGTGTCATACCAGGCCCTTGGTGCTTGCTTCAAGCCATAGATGGCTTTCTTCAACTTGTACACTCTTCCATCTCCAGTTTCAAAACCGGGTGGCTGTTCAACATATACATCTTCCTTGATATCACTGTTGAGGAATGCACACTTCACATCCATCTGATACACCTTGAACTTGTGATGTGTGGCATAAGCTAGAAAGATTCGGATGGCTTCCAGCCTTGCAACTGGTGCGAAGGAATCTTCAAAGTCAATTCCTTCTTGTTGGCAGTAACCCTGAGCTACCAACCTTGCTTTGTTCCTCACGATGTAACCAATGGCGTCTCTCTTGTTCTTGAAAATCCATTTAAGTCCAATAACCTTGACACCAGTTGGTCTTTCTACCAATTCCCAAACAGAGTTGCGTAGAAATTCATTCAGCTCCTCTTGCATAGCTGTTGTCCAGTGAACACAGTTGAGAGCTTCCACAACGTTCTTTGGTTCTGGCACATTAGCTACAAAGCATGAAATCATGGCAACATCTCCAGCTTGTTCGAACTCTTCAAGAACTGCCAACTCCTCAGCATATTGGGCATAAGTGTTGGAATCTTCCTCGGTTGAATCCTGAGTCGCAACTCTGCTTCTTGTACGAACACCTTCGGTTGGATCTCCGATGATGTTGTCAGTGGAATGAACTTCATACCATATTCGGTTGCGTCTTCCTTCTTCTTCCACCTGTGGCTGTTCCGTGATCTGAGTTGGAGCCTTCAGAGCTGGTGATTGATCAGTTGTTGAGTCTGGATCCTCAACATTGACATTATTTTGAACCGGACTTGGTTGAGCTTCGGATGCTGATGCAGTTGGAGGGGCATCAGCTGGAGTTCCCCCTTGAGATGAGCTGGGGTCCTCGCATTCATCTTCAGAGGAGTATGGATCCTCATCCTCGGTTGCCCATACCAGTGGTTCAGCTAGATTCTTTTCTCTTAGAGCTTGTGATCTGGTGAGAACAGGTGGAACTTGTGGATTGCCCTGTTGTCCTTTAGCCTGTTCCCTGCACTCAAAAGTAGATTCATCAAAACTAACATGAGGTGTTATCTCCACAACACGAGAGCTATTGTTGAAAACTCTATAAGCCTTGATCCGAGCGGCATATCCGAGAAATATGCCTTTCGAAGCTTTGGCATCAAAAGTTTTCAACTGAGTTTTCCCATTGTTGTGAATATAACATTTAGAACCAAAAACGCGAAAATAAGAAATATCTGGCTTCCTGCGTCTCCATAGCTCGTATGGTGTCTTTCCCAACCGCTTGGTCAGAAGAGACCGGTTCTGAGTATAACATGCAGTGTTGATGGCCTCAGCCCAAAATCTCTTTGGCAGAGCTGAGCTGGTTAGCATGGATGTAGCTGCATCCTTCAGCGTTCTGTTCCTTCGCTCAGCTACTCCATTCTGTTGTGGAGTACGCGCGGCTGATGTCTGATGGGTAATTCCATTCTTCTCGCGATACTCGATGATGGTTTCATTTAGAAACTCAGTTCCACGATCTGATCGGATAGAAATGATCTTCATCTCTTGTTGGTTCGATATCCGATCCATCAGCTTGGGTAGCTCATCTCGGGTATCACTCTTGTGGCGCAAGAAGATGGTCCACGTATATCTTGAGTAGTCATCAGTTACAACCAGGGTGTACTCGTTCCCGTTCATGCTCTTTGGTGTAACTGGCCCGAAGAGATCCATATGGATCAACTGTAACACTCGGTCGGTTGAGGGAGTTGACTTCAACCGGAAGGAGGATCTAGCGAGCTTTTCCAGCTGGCATGCACTGCAGATGTGTGTTGTTGAAAACACTCGGTTTGGTATGCCTCTTGCATGTTCTTGTCTGGCGAGTCGGTTCATCGTCTTGAAGTTCAGATGGTTAAGCCTTTTGTGCCACAGCCAGCTCACATCTGAACTGCTCTTTGATAGCAGGCAAGTGTCAGGAAGACTATTGTTCCAGTCAGCATAGTAGACGTTCCCGGTTGGCGATCGATTTCCCAACAATATGACCTGCTTTGATCCGACATCTTTAACTCTGCAACCCTGTGCATTAAACTTGACAGAGAAACCATTATCACAGAATTGGCTGATGGAGAGCAAGTTATGCTTCAATCCATCAACATAAGAAACATTAGAAATCGAAACATGATTGGTTTCAAGGGTACCGTAACCTCTGGTGTAACCTTTTGAGTTATCACCAAAAGTAACTGAGGGTCCTTCTTTCTCCACGAAACTTCCAAGCAAATCCTTCAGATTTGTCATGTGTTTCGAGCATCCACTGTCCATCACCCACATTGTTGCAGACGCTTTCTTCTTCCTCAGCTGTTTCTCCTGTACCTGCAAAGAGAAACTCGCTTAGGTCCCCAATTTCAGTTGGGTCCTGGAGGGTTAGAACCAGTTCCCCCTGGAACTGTGCGTTGCTTTTCCCTGTATACTCGGATGGATTTATCATTCCAGATCACTTTTCCTTGATCATCAACTATAACAACACCTCGGTTATCCTTAGGCTTGTTGTTAGTAGTGATGTTCTGTTTCTTGGGAGGAGTTGGATTTCTCCCATGTTGAACTTTAGGAGGTGAGGCTTTCCTCCTGTTTTGATGGCGATTTTTATCCTGTTTGATTTGTCTGAATGATCGGACGCCATGTTGGAATCTTTGTGGCTGATTCTGATTCCAACTCCTTGAGTGTTGTTGATAGGTGTTCATGCCCTGTTGATGATTCATGTTGTGGCATGAGTATCTCCAACTGTTCGACATGTTCCTTATCGGTTGACTCGGTTGGAACCTTTGGTTGAACTGAGGATGGAACCGCTGTTGATTCAAATGATTGAACCCTTGTCGGTGACTCTGAGGTTGATGCAGAGGTCGGTTCTGATTATGAGTTCGGTTGCGATTATGTCTTCGACGCCTCTGATTCCTCTTCTGACTTTTGGAACATTCCCCCTCGGTTGATGTCCCAACCGATGGAACATTCTGTCCTTCATCTATTGTTTCTTTTCCCTTCTCAGTTGTGGTTGCATTGGTCGGTTGAGTTTGCTGGGAGACGGAGGTTGAAATATTTTGTGGTGACTCAGGTTCCACTGTGTTCGGTTCATCAGCTTTAACCTCGACAACTTTGATGAAGGTTGCTGAAGGAATTCCACTATCTTTAATTACATCATAACCGAGTCCTGACACGTCATCCATCTGTCTGCTGTAACTGATAAGATTCTCTATGATCTTGGATGACTGATACAACTTGATTAGATTGTCCTTCTCAGTTTGCAACTCCTTGAGGAGGACAGTTATCTGCTGGGTTTGTCCATCTGACTTCTTTATCAGCTGCTCGATCTGAGCCTCTTGATTTTTCAACTGATCTTGTTGTTCATTGATCTGCTTTGTCAACTCTTTATCAGTTGGAGCCTTAGCCTCGTTCAGTTGACTCTTGAGATTCTCAATCTCCTCGGTTTGGCTCTTGATCAGATCATCCTTTTCGGTTAAGGAATCTTCAAGTTTGGCGAACTGAGCTTGAAGACTCTTAAACTCAACCGATTGGTGATGCAGCTCCTCACTGAGTTCTTGAAAATCACTCCAGGAGGGTTCCAACTCTTCGTCCAGTGATTCCTGCATGTTAGAAATATTTGAAGAATTTAACTTAGCAGGATTAGAGTGTACCTCAGTATCATCCTGGTAGGTTCCAAGAGCCATGAGGCATTGATCCTGACCGGTAGCGTTGTTGGTGGAAGTCAGCTCATCCTCATCTTCAATGTCAGTGAAGATGTCCATGTCGTCAGCTGCTTCTTCTGCAACCATGGCCTTGTTCTTTCCAGCTTGTTTGGCCCTTAACGCTTCTCTCTCTTTCTTCGATAGATCTGGGCAGTCAGCCTTGAAATGACCTTCCTTCCCGCATTCAAAGCAACCATTGTCTCGAGTTCGGTTTGATTTGTAGAATCGTTTGTATTTCCCGAACCGAGTGTCCATGTCGGCTAGTTTCTTTGACAGGGCTGCAATGTTCTGTTGCAGTTCTTCTCTGCTTGGCTCATTTGCAGTCGTGTCAGCCGATCTGGTTGGCCTCGATGTTCTCGATTTTGAGTAGTCAGCTTGGAGAGCAACTGACTTTGAGGCTGAACCAACATCCTCAAGTCGGCTCGTCTGAACCGAGGACTGAGATCTTCTTCAGTTCACCTTATACTCATTTCCCATTAAGATTGAGAACAATCTTTCAGTTCCCATTTCACCAAGGTCAGCTCGGCTCTCGTGGATATTGGTGAAAGTATCCCACTCAGCCGGTAGAGCTTGTAACACTTTGAGATTGATTTCTCTTAGTGTGTATTTTTCTCTTCGGATGGACTGGATTCTTCTGAGGATGTCCATAAACTGGAGCTCTAGCTGATCAATTGTTTCATCTGTCTTCAGACAAAAATTGTCGAAGTCTTGGCATGCATGTGAGAATTTGTTCTCCTTCGTCTCATCACTTCCTTCACTCAGCGATGCCAGGATGTCCCACATCTCTTTTGCAGTCTCACACTCCTCTATCCAAGACAGATAATCTTGTCCAACTATGGACATTATTGTGCTCTGAGCCCAGATATCTAACTGGCTCACCTTGGCTTCCTCTGGAGTGTAGTCTTCCGGCTGCTTCTCCAAAACTCCACAACTGTATCCCCATCGTTGGGATTTGTAGGAGTGCGAGCTATTTATTCTTTGATGATGATCGGTCCGGAAGAAAGAACTTGTTGCATCCTATGATGCTTCGACAGTAAGATCTTCTTCATCCGTGTCCTCCAGGATGTATAATTTACAACCGAAAACATTACCACGATCTTATCCTTGACGTCCATCTGCACACAACAACAGAGCAAATATGCAAGCAAATATGCACTAGCGTGAAAAAGATCTATTCAATTGACCACTGAAGAAACTTTCTCGAATTCACACCTTGTGAAACAGAGTCAGTAGTCTTTTGAACCACTGCTCTGATACCACTTGAAGGTCCCGAAACGAGTTACTGGTGTATGGGAGGGGGGGAATACACCAGTTAGGATTTTAAAAATTAAACACTTGAAAATTACTTCAACCGAGTAAAAAGACTCAGTTGGAATCTCACAGCTGAGTAAACAACCTCAGCTGGAAGAGTGGTGCGGTGCGGAATGTGGTGAAAATTATCAACTCGTAAAACAACTTACGTTTGTGTGCACGGTTGGTCAAAAACCAAAACGGTTGAGAATGTGCAGATGCAGTTTGTATGCTGGTTAGTCAGTCAGTAGAGTATGCAAGAAATAACTGAATAAGGAAAAACATAAGCACATAGAGATTTAACGTGGTTCAGAGATAACCCTCCTACGTCCACGGGGAGTTGTGAGTCCACACAACTCTGTCCAAGTTCTTCTGGACAAACCACTCAGCTTACGCGGGCTGAGCAACCGTTAAGGATAAGTTTGCGGGTACTTATCAACCTTACAGTTTAGCTTACGGGTACTAAACGACCTAACTACTCAGTTGCAGGAAGAGTAGGATCCTAAACCTTTTCAGGTGAAAGAAAAATGTGTTTCCAACTAAAAGCTCGAACGGGATGTGAGCTATGATCTAACTCTCTATGAACTGTCACTAAGTGATGTTCTCAAGGTTCGATCTAAAGACACAAAACTAACTAACTCTAGAACTCTCAACAAGTGATGTTCTAAGAGATTAACTTCAGTTCAGCTCGTGAAGAATATTGCTCTTTCTTTTGCTCTCTGGTTTCTTCTCGTGTGTGTGTCTTATCTTCTTCGAATGAATGAGGGCCTCTATTTATAGGCGGAGAGTATCAACCATGCGTGCACCCCACGCGCGGTCGCATGGGGTGCGACCTGCTGCATACGAGTATTTGTGATTAGAATGTTAACTTATTCGATAATGAGCTTATTGTACATTAGTAGAAAGTATATTTATTGTCGTCAAATACTTTAAAAGAAGTATAAATGAAAAAATGTTTGTAATGTAGTAGTGACTAATAAAAAATATGTCAAATCATAAAATGTTGTATGTTTGTCTACCTATGACCGTAGCATGTATAAGACTATCTGTATCCCTTGGAAATTATTAGTGGTTTTTAAGTAGTGCTCCAACACTAGAGCACTCTTAGAGACCTTTACCCTTACATCCCAACGGTCTCTAAGGGTGCTCCAGCACAATATTAAATAATTTTCTATTTCTATTTATTAAATTAATTCATGTAATTTCATTAATAAAAATAATATTACATTAATTCAAATAAAAAATTACATTAATTAAAATAAAAAAACTACATTAATTAAAATAAAAAACTACATTAATTAAAATGTGGACTACTCCCGTAGAGGTCCAAATTTCTGGTAAACGTGCTCGGTGAGATCATTGGTAAGCCGATAGTGCTTTCGTTGATCTCTCAAGTCGGCTTCCCGAGCAAGATAAATCTTAAAGGCCAACGGACAATTCCTCCGGGATATCCCGCTAGTGGACGGCGAATCGGAGTCGTCTCTCCAATTCTCCACATTATTCCCCAGCGGGCTTGGAGCACTCCAAAGGCCCGCTCTATGTCCTTTCTGGCCGCCTCCTGCATCCTCTTGAACCTCGCCGTCTTTGGGTCAATTTCAACCTTCGGCGCTTTGATCAGTGTTGCCCAAGCAGGGTAGATCCCGTCGGTCAAGTAGTACCCCTTGTCGTAGCGGTTGCCGTTGACGGTGAAGGTGCACGATGGAGCTCTATCCTCAAGTACGTCGGTGAACAAGGGCGACTGATTGAGGACGTAGATGTCGTTGTTGGAGCCGGCACACCCAAAAAAGGCATGCCAGATCCACAAATCCTGCGACGCCACCGCCTCCAAAATTAAGGTAGGCACGCCTTGATTGCCGCGAGTGTGGGCACCCGCCCACCCTTTTGGGCAGTTTCTCCAAGCCCAGTGCATGCAGTCCAAGCTACCGAGCATCCCCGAAAAGCTATGCCTCTCCTCGTGCATTCGGAAGAGACGTGCGGTGTTGGCAGCGTTGGGCTTCCGCAGGTATCGCTCGCCGAAGAGGTTGATCATTGCTCGGCAAATTTTTTTGGGGCAAAGTTGGCTCGTGCTATCGCCGATCTTCAAGTACTCGTTGAAGGCATCCGCAGCACCACCGGTGGCCACTTGACACACCGCCATCGTGCATTTTGCACCGACGTCAGCCCCAATCGTCCGAGTGCATCTTGTCGATGCGTGAAGTAGTAGACGTTTTCCTCCAACATCTTGCAGATGCGCAAGAATAGATGTTTATGCATCTGGAAACGGCGTCGGAAAAAATGCTCACCTTACGTGGGGTTGTCGGCGAAGTAGTCGGCGTGTAGGACCGCACACGCCGCTTCTCGGTCTCGGTCGACGAACCCCCGCGCCCTCTTCTTCTTCTTTTTCTGGGCTGCTACGTTTGCACGTATGTATCAATCCAGGTCCGCCATCATCTCCATAACCTCGTCGTCGGTGCCGCCCTCGACATACTCCACCGACGAAGATGAAAAACTCGACGAAGAAGACATTTTTTGTAGTTGAATTTGAGAGAGAAAGAGGTTGTGTTTTTGGTGTGAGATGAATGAGGGTTGTGAGGATGTATTTATAGTGTAAAAAATGAATAAAGAAAAAAAAAACTAGCCATTTTTCGGCCGTTGCCGGCTTTCAAATTCAACCCGTTGGCCCGTGGCTTTCACGCGCCCGCCTTTTTTATTTTAATTTTTTTTCGCTCCCGCGCGTTTATTACACGCGCTTCTCGAGCCATGCTCGAGCCGCGCCGCTCCTCCACGCAGCTGCCTCGAACCACCCCCTGCTCGAGCACCCGTCGAGCACGCCGCTTCGAGACGCAGTGCAGATAGCCTAACGATTAGAGCACCCATAGCAGCGTTAGCGGCCCGCTGGCACTCGCCATGGGCACCAGTCAAAAGGCTAATTTCATCGTTGCTAGGGTGCTCGCTGGCACACTTCCGCCAATTTTGTGCGCCAGCCGCTGGCCGACGTAGCGGCCTCCTATTGACCAGCGGATTAGCCGTTGACCATTAATTTGTTATTTTATTTTTTATTTTCAATTTTTCAATCCTATAAGTACATCTCAATTTTCTCTTATTTCTCGTCCCTTTTCAATCCATCTCTATTCTCTTCTTCTCCAATGCCTCCCTTCAACTACTCCGATGTCGATACTGAAACTCTTGCCGAAGTTTGGCTCGAGGTGAACATGGTGCAAGTGTATCTAGTGCACTGTGGGATCAGATCACAACCTCTACAACGCTACTCGTCCCTAGTACAGTCCAATGAGGAATGCGAATCAGCTGCGCCACCATTGGACACGGACTAAGGCTAACGTCCTCTTGTTCGACGACTTCCACAGGGCAAACCGACAGTGATTTCCAAACACTACCGCCAAGCGGATACTGAATTCGACTAAGGCGGACTATGCAAACTTGAAAGGCTCAGTTCACGATTGTCAACATGTGGATGACGCTGAAAGATGGTCCTATTTCTCGTAGGGCTTAGTTTTACTTTTTTTAGCATCATGATGTAATGTTTATACTTTATTTAAATTCAATAAAATATGCTTTATTATTATTATTATTTTAAATCATAATTATAAAATTAGAAAATATAAAAGAAAATAACAACCGCCAACGGCAATTGACGCTGGTGCCGTTAGAAAAATGATAGAGGCCACTGGCGGTAGCCTTAAAATCGGCGACGCCCATGAGAAAAATGTGTGCCGTTGTGGATGCTCTTACAAAAGAAAACATGAATAAATCGCAATAGAAACTCGGTCTATTTGATAAGTAAAAGTGCAAAGATACATCTCCATACTTAATATTTCCCCGTCTATGATATGGTTGTTACAATGTGGAAGACACGGGTTTTAAGAAATTAGTGGGTAGTAGTGGATTCTAGTGCGTATTGTTGTCAATGGAGTATGAGTCCTACTATAAATGTAAGTGGAGTAGTTGGAAATATAAAAATTAAATATAATGTTGTATGCAGATCATACTACTATAAATGAAAGTGACAACCATATCGTGGACGGACCTAAATAGTAAATGTGAGAACCATATCGTGGACGAACCTAAATAAAAAAAGTGATAATCATATCATGGACAGAGGGAGTAGTATGAAATTTCATATATTTAATATTAAAAAAAAATAATTCAAGGCGGATGGTTCAAAAATTGTAGTCCGCCATATTTCAAAGGTACTGCGAACTTTGGCGACTAATATCATCGGCGACGCCATGGAGAAACAAGGTTCGATTTCGATCATGTTGAGATATTCGACAACAAATCGATCATATTATTGGGGGCTTAACTACTAAATGGCTTTATTACGGGTTGTTTTATGTAGAGTCTAATTGTTCTATTATGGCTTAACTTTTGTTAAATAGTCGTAATATTTTTTAGAGTTACTCTCCTGTGCAATCGGGTTAACCGGGTCTTAAGTTGTGCGACCAGGTCAACACGTTGACTTTTCAATTATTATTTTTTTCAAATTTTTAAAAATCTAAAATATAATTTATTTAAAATTGAAATTAAGATATAACCTAATTGGGAATTAATAAACCTTGATTGAAAATTAATAAAATCTAATTAGAATTAATTAAAAAAATTAGAAGAATTAAAAGTTGTGCGTGTGAGCTACACGCAACACGCGCGATCGCAAGTTGTGCGATGCATTGCGCACAAGTTTTGCTATATTTTTAAGATAATTCAATCTTCATATTGGATAATCATATATTATAAAGCAAGAGTATAGTTTTTACCGAACTTTAATATGTATCTTTTAAAAAATTGATACATTTCACATATAATTTGGTTCTTATTATCACCGACATTGACCTGGGTGTTGACAATCATGCCGAAAGTTTGCAGAGCTCAACAAGCTCCTCTTGTATGCACTCCATGGAAGATTCTGGATGTGGAGATATGCGTTTGTGAGTACTAGAATTGCAGTTGTGCCGACGTCAACATCAACAACCATCGATTGCGGTTTGTGGGAATTCTTGGGGTTGTGGATGATTGTGGTTTTTTAGAGTCAACATAAACCAATAAAAATAGCCATTGAAGAAAAGAGAGAGAGAGAGAGAGAGAGAGAGAGAGAGAGAGAGAGAGAGAGAGAGAGAGAGAGAGAGAGAGAGAGAGAGAGAGAGAGAGAGAGAGAGAGAGAGAGACTTTTCCAATATATTTTAGGAAAATTGTTAAAAAAAAAGAAGACAATTCAAATAAATTCTATTTGCATTGAGTAACCATTCTTCTCTAAGAAAAGTATATGGGAATAATACAATCCATCATAGATTGGCTATGTATTTATTTGATTTTATCGATTCTATTTAAGCTCCGTATCAAATATAAGCTAAACTAGAGAGAGATAGAAATGTATGGAAAACATTTTCATTCATTAAAGGTGATCAACTGCAGATTACAGCTAAAGCAATATATAGAAACTGATTAGCTAGCTAACTAACTCGACTAACCTTCTAACTAACTACTTTGACTTTTCTTCTGATGACATGGCAAGACAAATAAGCTACAACTAAGCTATAACTAACTACAACTAATCATCAAAACAGTTAAATCTAATATGCACCCAACTTCGTCAACCTGGTGCAACTTCTTCAAGATTCAAACGACTTCGAAGAGAACAAAACCTTGACTCTGCTAATGGTTTGGTGAAGACATCTGCCAATTGATCATCAGATGGCACAAAACCAATATCAATAGTTCTATCCTGAACTTTGTCTCGAATATAATGCACATCCACTTCTATATGCTTAGTCCTAGCATGGAAAACAGGATTACTAGCAATAGCAATAGCACTTTGGTTATCACTCCAGAGTTTATGAGGCTTGGACAAATGAATTCCCAATTCATAACACAATGCTTGAATCAATACAACCTCAGTTGTAGATTAGCCAAACTTCTATACTCAGATTATGTCGAACTTCTTAAGACTACATCCTATTTCTTCGCAGACCAGGCAATCAAATTAGCACCAAGGAAGATACAATGACCTCCTGTAGACCTTCTGTCATACACACAACTAGTCCAGTCAGCATCTGCAAAACTCACCAGTTGGGAAGAAGTAGTTTGATGAAAATAGAGTTTGAACTTGGATGTCCCTTTCAAATATCTGAGGAGCCTCTTACAGACAGACCAATGATGATCAGTAGGAGCTGAAAAGAATTGACTTAGCTTATTCACTGTATAAGCGATGTCTGGCCTAGTGAGAGTAAGATATTGCAGAGCTCCAACAGTGCTTTTGTACAAAGTTGGATCAGTGAAAGGTTTTCCAACAGCTTTAGACAACTTTGTAGAAGCAGTCATAGGTGTAGGACAAGCTTTACTCTCCACCATCTTAGTCTTTACAAGTAAATCATGAATGTACTTATGCTGACATAATGAGTAGCTTCCTTCACTCTTAGAGACTTCAACTCCAAGAAAATAGTTGACATTACCAAGATTTTTAACTGAAAACTTGGAATGAAGAGTGTCAACAACAGTCTTGATAAGAGCAGAATCATCACCAGTAATTAGTATGTCATCCACATAGACCAAGATAAGAGTGAGAGCAGAGCCAAACTTCTGAAAAAATAGAGAGAAATCAGAATCTGACCTTTTGAAACCCATAGAGCAGATCCCAGTCTTCAATGTATCATACCAGGCTCGAGGTGCTTGTTTGAGACCATAAAGGGCTTTATTCAACTTTCGAACATAATCAGGGTGAATGGGATCTTCAAAACCGGCTGGTTGAGCCATATATATAGTATCTGTAAGCTCGCCATTCAAAAAAGCATTATTCACATCAATCTGTTGAATAGACCAACCCCTCGTTGCAGCCAAAGCAAACATCATTCTGACAGTAGTAGGTTTGACAACTGGACTGAAGGTTCCGAGAAAATCGATGCCAACCAATTGTTCAAACCCTCTAGCAACTAACCTGGCTTTTAACTTGTCCAGAGTATCATCAAGATTAAGTTTGACTCTAAAGATCCATTTATTACTGATGACTTTCTGATCGGAACTGGGTGGAAGCAGTTTCCAAGTCACTTTACCCACAATAGCATCAAACTCTTTACCCATAGCTTCAAGCCAACCTGGATGCTGAAGAGCTTCATCTAGAGATAATGGTATAGTGGGAATGGGTGTAGTGAAAGCAGGAGGAGTGGTAGTAATGAGAAATGCAGAATGAGAGGTAAGAGTTGGAGGAGTAATGACAACATAATATACTTTGGGTTTTGTGATGCCATTTTTAGACCTAGTGACCATGGGATGAGTGTTTCGAGGTGATGAAGGAGGTGTGCTAGCTGGTGAAGATGATGGTGATGGAGAGGGTGAAGGTGAAGGAGGAGGTGTGGGAGAATGAGGTGATGGATGCTAAGGAGGTATGATAAGTGGATCAGATGTGAAAACTAAAGGAGATATATAAAATGTGAAGAGTCAGCAATACCAGAAAACATGGAAGTAAAAGGAAATTCACATTCATTAAACTTCACAGTATCTGCCACATACACTCTGCCTGTAGAACTGAGACACTTGTAACCTTTGTGGTGACTGTTGTACCCTAGAAAAACACATTTGGCAAATCTAAATTGAAGCTTATGGTTGTTATAGGGTCTAAGATAGGGAAAACAGGAACAACCAAAAACTTTTAGATGATTATATGTGGGAGATTTGTGAAACAGAAGAGAATATGGTGTTTGCATTTGAAGATTAACAGCTGGAAGTCGATTTATAAGATATGTGGCAGCTTCAAAAGTAAACCACCAGTAAGATAGAGGTATGGAAGCTTGAGCAAGAAGAGTGAGACCAACATCAACAATATGTTGATGTTTTCTTTCAGCTTTTCCATTTTGAGAGTGTATATGAGGACAAGGATGTTGAAAATGAATGCTAAGATTGTTGAGAAAATGAACTAGGCTTCTGTATTCACCCCCCCTCCCCCCCAATCTGACTGAAAAGCTTTAATAGTGCAAGAAAACTGAGTTTGCACCATTTTGATGAACTGTTGAACTATTTGAGCTACATTAGATTTGAGAGTGACAGGGTATATCAAAGTATATCGACTGTAATCATCTACAAAGTGCACATAGTACTTGTATCCTTGAGTAGAAGGTGTGAATGCAGGCCCCCAAACATCTGAATGCACAAGTTGAAAGAGCTTGGTGGTTTTTAATGGTTGAGATGTATGAGGTTTTTGATGGAGTTTCCCAAGGTTACAAGCATCACAAAACTGAATAGTAGATGATTTTGCAGAGATATTAAGCAGTTTAAGAACATGAGACAACACAGAGAATTGAAGATGTCCTAATTTCTGATGCCAAACATTTATTTTAGAGAAATTGCCAGAAGGCTGATAACAAGAGGAGACAATACTGGTTTTAGAGCTAGAAGACTGATTACAAAAGGATATAGTACTACTACTAGAACTACTTATACTTGCATTTGCTATATTACAGACATATGAAGGCTCAGTACAAGTTAATTCATGAGTAGCACAAGTGGAAACAAGTATATTACTTGATTTAGTAGAAACAAGAAAACAGGCACCATGAGGAGATGAAGATGAGTGAGAAGATGATTGATGATGATTGACACAGAGTTTGGAGAGATCAAGCTGATATAGGCCCTTGTGAAGATTGCCCTTCAGGAGGAGTTGACTAGTTTTCTTGTCCTTCACAAGACAACAAGAGTCATGAAATTCAAAGAAAACTTGATTGTCTTTGGTAAACTGAGAGATGCTAATGAGGTTTTTAGTGATTTGAGGAACAAACAAGATATGATTAAGCAGTAAAGAAGATTGAGATAATGAAGGAATGGATTTAAAACTAATAGAAGATATAGGAACAGTTTTACCATTACCAACAGTTAAAGCCTCAGTACCAGTGTATGGAGCTTGAATCTGTAGATTACTCATAGAGTTTGTGATGTAATTTGTGGCTCCACTGTCAACGTACCAGACTCTTTCTTCTTCATCATACTCAAATTCCGCACCATTGTGCACATCAGCAACATAGGCATGTGGATTAGTATTGTTATTCTGCTTTGCACCTGTGAAATTCACATCAAACCGCTTGTAGCATTTGAGAGCTATGTGACCAATACGCTGACAAATCTGACACTCAACAGAGGACAATGATTTTCCAAACGGAGGCCTGAATGAGCCAGATCCACGTCCACTCATTCCAGCTCCACGACCACCACGAAAAATTTTAGTGCCTCTTTGCACAAAATGTGCCATTGGATCTGAAAGAGTAGTTCCAGTAAGAGTAGTTGTTGCGATCCAAGCGAAGGATCATCGGATGCAGATTCGGAAGAGCAGTAGCGGCGGAAGCAATAGCCATGGATCTCGGAGTGAAGAAGAAAACAAAATCTCAAAGCAATCCAGAAGGAGAAGAATTAATCACGAATTTCGCAGATTAATCGCTCAAATGAAGAATGAGGAGATTGAAATCAAATCTCCATTTGCAGAAAAAAAAAAAAAAGGCTCTGGATACCATATCAAATATAAGCTAAACTAGAGAGAGAGAGAAATGTATGGAAAACATTTTCATTCATCAAAAGGTGATCAACTGCAAATTACAACTAAAGCAATATATAGAAACTGATTAGCTAGCTAACTAACTCAACTAACCTTCTAATCTGATGACATGGC
Source organism: Schizonepeta tenuifolia (assembly GCA_029490685.1). NCBI lineage: Eukaryota > Viridiplantae > Streptophyta > Magnoliopsida > Lamiales > Lamiaceae > Schizonepeta > Schizonepeta tenuifolia. The sequence goes on from CM055958.1 coordinate 71,057,617, forward strand.
AAGACAGCTAAGCTACAACTAACTACAACTAATCATCAAAACAGAGTAATCTAATACTCCGAAAATGGTTGGCAAGATGAGTAGACCACGCTTGTCGCCATATATGCTCCTTGGTGGCAACTGCCACTTCAACCAATCTCGGCGTTCGCGATCAGCAGCAATGCGGTTGCAAAAATTGATGGAACAACTTCAATTGGCTTCCTCTACACTCAGTCATTGGTAATCCGAATACGTTGTTATAAATATTGAAAAACTCACTAGTACAACCACTTGCTTCTCCGCCCTTTCTTTTATCTTAATTCTACAACAATGATACACACAATTAGTTTCAAGCGATTGATTTTAAACAGATCAATATATATATTCCTCCAAATTAGTCTAATAAATTCATCATTTTCGTGTTCAAGTTCATCCATCTAAATCACAAGAATTTATAATTTTTTGTATGTAAATTTGCATGAACTATGAGGAGATCGAGTTATAAACGAGATGCCGCTAGTAGATCACACCTTTTCTTTTTCTTTCTCATTATACTTCATCGTGTAGACTTGATATTGAATTTATTTATATTGATGCATTATCAGTTTATTGTGATTAACTGTTTAGATTTTTCATTAGTGATTGCAAAATACTAGTAGTATTTTATATAGAGATTTTTTTAGAATGTGCACAACTTTTTAAAGTAGTTGCAATAAGTAATCAAATTATTTATATCAATCAAAACTAACAATCATAAGATATACTATGACAATAACAATCAAATTTCAAATAATTTTAAGATTGAAGAGATAAAATAATGAACATGATGTTTTATTCACAAATTAATATAGAATTAGTGAATTTGGTTAACCTATATAAGTGGTGAACATAGATGACAAAATAATTAATTAATTAAAAAAAATGTAATATTCGTTTGCTAATAGAAACGTTAAATATAATTAGAAGCATGTAATAAAAAAGTTGAATAATAAGGTTAGTTGTTTGGTAAAATTAATAAAGGTTTTGAGGTAAAATTAATAAAAGTTTTGATTCATCCTAAAATTTAATTGACTCCAATCGAGCAGATAAAACTATCAGTTTGAACTTAGATAGAGCTTACTGTTTGAGCGTAGGGATTTTAATCTTTACAGGTTTCAAGCAGAAGAAGTCAGTCGGACTGAAGAGACAAGTTGGCTAGTCGAACTGAAGCTCAGTTGACTCCACAGTTGATCCATGCAGTTCAAGCACGTCGAGAAGGTGTGATGAAGTCGGACGTCGCAAAGTCAAAAAGAGAAGACATTGAAGACGGAGAAAATAGATGAGTTGAAGTTCGAAATTCAAATCTACTCAGAAGTTCAAGTCAGCCAGGAAACTTTCCATAAATGAACCGACCAATAGGACATGCATAAAGCACGAATCGCAGTTACCATTTTAAGAAATGTTACAGAAGAGTAGGTGGAGTGTCTGTCACGCCCCGACTCTCGAGGCGCGACTTACTAACAACAACAAACCTAAACAACTAACAACTAACTCACATAAAGGGAGCATGCTCGAGGAAAACAAAGATGGAAGATAAGGCAATCGAATTAGCTTTCCAAAAGCATAATGAAATAACATTCGAGCATCTTAACTTCACCTACAACAGTAACCCAAATAAGTAATTCATGCTGATGGGGATAGAATTCCAACAAAAAGAGAATGCATACAAAGATATATACCATGTTAAGAGGATCATGTTCAACAACAATTCAAGTTAACGAGCCCATCGCTCGGAATTACAAGTCGAGTAGTTTAAAAAGTTAACAAATATTCAAGGTCTTCGAGCACAACGCTCGGAATCAAAAACATGAGAATCAAAGTATTAGCATCAACAGACATCAATTCAAAAGGGTTGCAGCGGAAACTTGCATCAATACCCAACATCTGCACGTATGAAGACTTACAAATGTCAGTCTGAAATTCAACTAGACTCAACCAAAAGAACCAAACCACACCACCAAATATCCATGCCATCGCCATCCAGTCAACCTGCATGTTTAGAAACACACGCAGGGCTGAGTACTTCGTACTCAGTGAACACAAGCCAAAAATTTGAATAAAGATGCTTCTTAAAGCTATAACGATTGAACTTGCCTTACCGAACATCACAAGTATATAAGCAGTTTTAAAAACAGTTTTACTTGTGCATGTTAAAAACATTTTCTTTTAAACAGACTGCGCAGTCAAATATCATATAATATAACAGTATGTATCATCTGTCACAAACAATCTCACTGTGCCGAGAAGTAGGCCTCCTTCTCGAGCACTGCGACCGGCCTAACCGAAGCAAGGCTCACAGTCACCTCAACATATACCACACGTGGGTTTCCTGCCTTTCACAGGATAATAACATCTTCACATAAACAGATGATAATACATACCAAACTTCAATAAAAACGGCAAGTCAATCATATTTAAAATCATATTATAATACTCAATAGTATAACTAATTTTCATCGATAGTTTTGGTTCATAAAAGCTCACCTGACTTCCGAAGATTTAGCTAGGTGGTTTAGGGCTATTTGTCCTTGCTTAATGATCCGTCCGACTCGATCCTTCACAGTTCGACATCGATAGGAATATAAGATACATGAAAGACAGACACAAGGGCGTTGGACTTTAACCGAAGGACTTCTACTTGAGTCGATTCTCTCTTCACTTAACCTTTGCTAAAGGATCTCGATTTTAAACCTTTAACTCTACTCGAATTGGTTAATACTTTTAATCAACGGCTTAACACTTTTCTCGTTCTAATTAATAACGTCATCGTCTACATTTTATTACTCGAGCTTTCTTTCAAAAAATTTAATTGATTCTCGACTTAACAATCAATCATTCAACCATTTTGCATACAAAATAATTCAATTAACTTTCACATCATAACCAATATCATGCATTTAGACACTTATTTAATCATATAAGGAATTCAAATAGATCAAACATACTTCAAGATACATTAACATTCATTCAATTTAGATCTTAAAACTTAATTCGATTATGCATTTCTTTTTATGAAGGCTCAAACCATTTATTCTATCTTTCTTATTTATAGACAACGCTTTGCTCTACATTCGTTATCTTAAGAGGTATTTATAACTTCTACTTATTTAATAAAAATTCTCTTTATTAATATTAAACTCTTATGAAATTAGAATTTCTTATTCATTTCTAATTCGATTCTCATTTCTTAACTCGACTATTATTTTTCACTCGGTAATTTCTATTGGTTTATTTTTAATTAATTCTTTTAAACTCATTACTCGATATCTTATTCTATCATTATTTTCTTGATTAATTTATACGAGTATCTAACTTAACTCGTCTAGCATCTTTTCTTTACTCGATTAAAACTTCCTTTTTATTTCTTCTCGATTAATTCTTTTTAAACTTGTTTTTCTCAATTTTTGCTCATTTCTTTAATAATTTCTTCTTCTTTTGTCTTTAACCTTTAAGCCATTTCTTACTTAATAGGTTTTCTTTATCTTTTAATAAACATTTTTATTAATTAGTCCATTTTATTAGTTAAGTTATAAAATATCTTTTTGTTGTAGTTTAGTAAAAATTCAAGTCTTTAAATTTTAATACAAAAAAAAATTCATTAACATATCTTTCATGCATTTTTCATCTTTAATAAATTAAAAGTTTTTAAACTCTAATCTTTTTATTACAAAACTTCTATCTTTACTCAAAAATTAAACTAATATTCATACACACATTATAACACTTAAACATCCAATTTATTTTCTATATTTTCACATTTTATTTCTTTAAAAACTTAACATGCAATTTCATTTTCTTAACTTAAACACATGTATGATTATACTAACATACCATACAATCATTTCATTGATCAAAACATCACTCAATTCATCAATAAAATCAACAACATAAATTCTCCATCTTTTCTCAAAACACACGGCACACTTGCACATTCTTGTGCATTTTATTTCTCAATTTTTCATGCATATAATCTCATTCTTAACATGATAAAAATAACAAATCAAGCATCAAAATAATAATAACTCAAAGAATTTATATTTTTCCTATTTTTCCTATAATTTTCGGTATTTATCAATCTTTTAGGGTTTTAAATCTTTTTCTTCTCTTAATTCACCGATTAAAACTAACGTTCGATTCTCCTAACGATTCCTTCTCATTCGGTTATCACATGCACATCCTAAGTTTGCCTAAACATAATTTAAATAGCATGCATGCATAGTTCTTTCTTTTAGGACTTAGAGATATACACATTTACAACTAATCAAATGAATTTCATACTTTAATTTAAATGAAATTCTTCTCTTTGGCTCTTGGAATTGGAATGGATGGAAATTGTAGCTTCAAAGCTTGGACTTGAAGGGAAGGAAGAAGTCTTCTTGAATCCTCAAAGAAAAAGAATAACATGGAATTAATCATCCATTCCTTTTAGGGTTTAAGAATCAAAATGAAGAAAGTGTTGGGTGATTGTTGAATTTAACTTCAAGAACTTGAAAGATATTTACCTTTTCTTGAGAATATGGATGGAATGAATGGAGGATGATACTTTCTACTTCATTTCCATGGATGAGGAGCTTGAATACATGTTTGCATGTAAGGAAAAATCAATGTATGTGTGTGAGAGAGAGAATGCCGAGAGTAGAGAGAGATTTGAGAGAATGAGAGTTCTTCTTTGTTGTTTGAGAGAGAGAGATTTTCGAATGAGAGAGAGAGATGGAGTGATGAATGAATAAGTTTTCTTTCTTTGTCTTAGATGTAGGAATTTGAAATCCAACAAAAGAATAAAGTGAAATGTTGGAAGTTGAAATTGTCTAAAGTGTGATTGATAGATAGATGTGATGTAGTTTGCATGCACTTTTGGTAATGCCATGCATAAGACACAATTATGGCATTAATTCTTGGAAATTGAAGAGTGATGTGAGAGGAAGAGTGAGGTGGCGTGAGGGAGAGAGAGGTGTGTGACACGTGTCTTTGTCGTGTCGTTACGGGTGTTACTTACCCGATCGTAAAGGTTTTCCGGATAAAACGATTCGTATTAATTTCTTTTTATACTATAAACGGGTCTAACCTCTTCTCGTCTCACTTTTGACACTAACTCATCTCAATCCTATTTCACGTCTCAATTAAAAGATTAAGGGATTCGATCATTTAGTCTTTTAAATCTTAAAGGAATTTAGTCGGCTTATTAATCCGTTTATTAATCCTTTAAAGATTAACTCCTCATTACTCTTCTCAATTCTCGGATAAGTTCTTACCCTATCTCAGTGATCTTAAAAGCAATTCTAGGTTTGAAGATTCTAATTCAATTCTATTCTAAGTTCATCGGTATAAATATATTTCTCGGCGATTAATATTATGCTATCTCAATCAAGCAAACTCTTCGGAATTTTTATAGAAATTAATCTCATACTCATTTCATATAAACAATTCAATAAGCATATCACATCATCATCATCTCAGATATATGTCACAGATAAATTCACACAAAACTCACATAGCATTCTAAACGTTTTACTCAATTTTCTTCATTTAGAAAAGAAAAATTTTACTCCTAATTTCTCATCTTTTAACTCACTCGGTTAATTAAACGCTCTCTAAATGTATAAAAGCCCGGGGTATCACAGTGTCATATTTTTGGTAGAGGTCAAACGGCTAGTTTACCTCCCTCTGTATAAATAAAGATCTCCTCATTTCAAGAAAGAGAGAGAGAGAGAGAGCGGACAAGAGAGAAACCACGCAAAGAAGCAGAAGCAGATTATCTCTCGCGCAAGAACCGCAGAGCTGAAGAACCAGTAGAAGTAGAGTGTCAAGTCATCCTCTTGTTCTTCCCATCTATCTAGCCTCTCAAAAAGTCCATTCTTTGATTAAGTCTAGATTTGTAATAGGTTCTTGCATAGACTCTAAGCAGACTCTCTATTGCAGATTGAGTCTCTAAGCTTTAGGAATAAGCCTCCACTGTTTTCAGTGTCACTAGTAGAAAAATGGCCAGTTACTACATTTAATTTATGACACTTCCGGAGCAATGTAACTATAACTATTCAATTAATACACCCATCTATGACTACATTTTAAGCAGACAGTGATATGGCATTTCTTCAAAAATGTCATAATAATTTGCATTTACTGACACGTAGTAACATACCTTATAATTCTTCAAAAAGACATTGAAAATAAAGAAAGCAGCGGGAAATACTCCCTCCATCAATAATTTATTTTCTATTGAAAATTGAAAAAGAAAATAGTAAAGCAAAACCGTCCACTCCCTCCCACTGAAGTGAAAATCATCTCTTGCTTCCGCCGGACACCGAGATGAATGATGACAATTGGGCGATCACCGGACTAGGAGAACAAGAAAGGTAACTGAGTTTTTGTCTCTCGCTATAGTTGTAATCGCATATCTCTACGACTTGTTCTTCAATTCAATTTGATATTTTTGATTCGATATTTACAAATAGATTTGAAAGATTGAGAAGCAATTAGGTTTCGTAGAAATGTACAGAGAGAATCGTCGATTTTTCTCGACGGTGTGAGGGACAAGACGCCGCACCCTTTCCAGTTCGCTACAACGATAAATACTCCGCAAATGCCATCGCCGCCTAATCTAGGTCTGTTCCCACCACTAGAACTATTATTGTTGTTTTAAGAATTTTCTTGTTTTCACAAAAAGCCTTTTCTTTTCTTTTTTTCGAGTAGTGGTGTGTTGTATGATTTTTTTAGGGCGTCAATTTGGGCAAGTAGATTGAGTATTTTATTGGTTGGATTGGATCGATATCAAATAATCTATTTTGACTCTGCTGAAGAAATTGGTTCTATTGTTTCAGATTTGACTAGAATATTAGTTTCATTAGTGGAAAAAGCTAACTATTGTTTGTGTGTTTTATTGTTTGGAAGGTTGATTCTTGCTTTATTCATTACATCAGGATTTTGGAAAATTCTATAGTAAGTAAATCTGAAACATTCTCCACTTTTTCATGTTGAATGTATTATATATGAATCAGCTCTGTCTTGTAGGAGTATGTGTTAGTTCTCATTGTTTAAGAAATATTGTCTAGACTATCATTTACCAACAAGGACATGATGCATAACCGATGGTTCAATCTATAAGTGCTTTCGATCTTGTTTCTTTGCATTTTTTTATTTCTTAAACATGATAAACTTTTTCAATTTATTCTGGCAAAGTTAGTTTCTGTAGTCCACTTCTTTAATTTCTCTTATATGGCATAAAGTCCTATTTTTCGAGCAAAGAATTGTTTTGTTAGATTTGAAATTTGTAGCATCCAAATCCTTCTTTGTATACTTAGTTATCTAACTCAAAATCAGATTTGATAAGGAAGAATTGAAAATTTTGCAATTGATCTAAATGTATACTTCTATGGAAGACAAGGCCAAAGTACATTCTTTGTAGCTTTAATTTTGTATCTGATTGTTTCTATCTATTTTTTGAGGTATACATGAGGATTAGCATTGGGGGCTAAGTAGAGCTCTCAAAATGGGCCCGAAACGGCCCGGTGTTTGGGCTGGGCTGGGCTGCCATTTTTAGTGGCCCGTAAAAACCCGGGCCAGTTTGGCCCAGCCCGAGTGGCCCGACGGGCCAACCGGGCCGCGGCCCGGCCCGGCCCGTTTGAATTATTAATTTAAATTTAAATTTTATAATCATTATGTGATATAAAACAGTAAAACTTAATATTAGAGAATGATTTATAACCTTATTTGTATCTACTTTTGTTTTTTTACTATGAAAATGTTAACTAAACAAAAAAATAATTATTTTAGTTTGGAGAAAACAAATAATCATGCATGCACATTCATTATTTAGAGCAAAATATTATATTTATTTGTTGTTGATTTGGTTATGGATATGTTTATGACAAGAAGTTTGGTTTATGGATATTTATTGTTGGATATTTATTTAAAATATATATAATAATTTTTTTAAAATTTAATTTCTGACCGGGCCGTTTTGGCCCGGCCCGCCCGTAGGCCCGATAGGGCTGGGCTGGGCTACCATTTTTAGCGGCCCGTGAAAATTTCGGCCCGGCCCAGCCCGTAATAGTGAATATGGCCCGCCGGGCCGGCCTTGGCCCGATGGTTTGACAGCCCTAGGGCTAAGCTTAATGAGTGGTCTTTTCATTTCATTGTTTGCCAATTGCCACGTAGTTTTCCTGATAGTGGTAGGTTTATAGAAGTTTGTTTGTCTAATTTTTGGGTTTTGCAGCTAAGTACTTTTGTATATATGTAGTGTTTTCACTGTCAATAATAGAAACCAGTCACCAATATTTTATATTTGTTGGATGTCTTTTTCCTCCTTAGGATCATAAGAAATGAATTGTCATCGAACCCAATAGCCATGACTACCCCAACTGTAAAATATATACACTTCTTTCATGTGTTTCTCATTGTTTTTGGTTTTAAATTAGTATCATGCAGTTGGCTTGACAAAATATGTTGAAAAGTATGAATTATTTTTGCCCAAATGGAGGGAAACTATGAAGTGATATTCAAGTTGATTACTGTAAGTTTCATCTTGTTCTTTGTGTAATAACCATTATTCTAGACACACACACACACACACACACATATATATATATATATCCATGACATTAAATAATGTGCACTCCTTGATCTTAGAATAATTATTTTTATTATTGTTTTAACTATTATTTTACTTTTTTAATTATTGAATAAATTTATGTAGTAAAGTTACATCACTCGAGTGTATTGCTAAAATAAGAATAAATGGGATAGCACTCCTGGTGAATTCTGGATATGCAGGTGCAAAGATTTTTTGTTCCATGAGGATCATGACATTTTATACTTTCGTCGGATAAGGATTTGTTAATGTTTATCCCAATTTGATGTTCACTTTTAGTTTTCATTCCAAAGTTTCTGCAAGAGAAAGTACTTGTAAGTATGGCTAGAAAATGCATATTAATTAGAATTCTTTTGTTATAATATGCCCCGAATGATTTATTTCATTTTCTTGTAATGAAAACTAATATTGAGAAATTGATCTGTAGTTAACTCATATTATACTAGACTACATAAAAACAAAATATGAATAATTTAAGAATTTTTATATGAAGATCTTTGTTTGTACTTGTCTACATGATTTTTTGGTATATAACCTCACATATTTATGGGATTGCGAAGTTCGTCATATGTACCGTGATTTAATGTCACTTTCTAGAATACGTATTAACAATCTTGGCATGCAGTAATGCCCTTTTAATGATCTTAGATTTTAACTTGTAATTTTTTTTTTTTGCTACAGATCTTGAAATACTGTAGGGAGACTGATGACACACAATTAGAAAAGTAAGTATTGTACCTTTCTATAACTGCACATTTAATATATCTATAAGTTATCCATAAGCGTAAAATTATTCAACTTTACACAATTACAATTTCATGTTTCCGTTTATTTTTTGTTGATTTATTTTCTTTTTGTTTGGGCATCAAAATCAGACACCTATTAAGCATAGAAACGTTCTTTGGTTGATATACTGGACCTGTTTCCATCGTTCTACACGTTATCCATACATAGGAAGGTGTAGTAAATCATACTATATTGCTGCAAGTTTATATATCGTTTAATGACAACTATATAAGGTTTGAGATTGAGGCACTCATTTTAATCCATCTATCATTTATCATGTCTTTGTTTTAATTGATTATAGGCTGTAACCAAGAGAGAAGATAGGTAAATAATCTGCGTGGCTGTCGAAGTATATCTTATTATTCCATTTAATTTTATTAACAAGTTTATCTGGCACCATGTATTTTCCTATGTTTTTTTTTCATGTGCAGGTAATTGCCTAATTGAGGATGGCAATTACTTCATTGTTGTCGGGATCTTAACACAAACTACTGGATATTATTGGATTGAAGCTAGTGCTACTTATAATCTCTTAATTGTCACTCTTGTACTAAATAGATTTCTATAAATTTGAGACATCTTGTACGAAATTATATATCTTACATGGTATTTTTTTCATTGATATTGTTTATATTTCGTGCCCAAGTATTTATAATGTATACTTTTTTCTATTATTAAATAATTAAGATTTGATATAAAATATGGCAAAATAATAATACGAAAAATATGGTCCAATACAAATGTAAAAAGAGCAATATAAAAATATAATAAATGAATATAAAACGAAAATTATAAAAATATGATAAATAAATTTAAAAAATAAAATTATCAAACACTTTTAAGTGCCATAATACGTTCATTATATTGGCATTTCAAAGTGCGGCGACAAAGAAGTTATCCTTACACTTTATCCTATCGTGACATTTACACAAAGTGCATCGACACTGTATTTATTGTTACACATAACCTATCAATACATTAGAATACAAGACACTTTTGACAAATGCCACAATAGACAAACTGTGGTAACAAATAATTTTTAGTGGCATTTCTGCGTGTCTTAATAGGCCTTTTTTCTAGCAGTGTGTAGAAAGGCTTCATAGTTGGAAAACCCCCAAACCCAAAACCCCATGTCTTTCTTTGAACCTGTAATCAAAGAAACTAGGCCCCTTATAACCTGCAATCTAAGACCCAGACTTTGTTCTTGCCCGCAAAAGAACTGTAGGTTGTACACTTGCCCGGAAAAGTATTGTAAGATTTGGTTCGAAACCGTAATCGAATTGGTTAGGTTACTTGGTACCCAAAAACCAAGGGGAACGTTTGATAAGCACGCGTAAGCTTATCTAGTGGATTACTTCCCCGAAAAGGAAGTCATGGACGTAGGAGATCGATCTTCGAACCACGTTAAAATACTGTGCTGTTTACTTTCCAGTATTTTATATTCAGTTTACTAACCAACTAACCCGTGCACGAAAATAAACTTTCATTATGCACTAAAACGATTTAGGGAACTTGACCTCCCCTCAAAAGGTTTTCAATTTTGTAACGAGTCTAAAACCCACCAACTTTCACAAAGTTAGAAACTCTGGTTAAAACCTCGGTCAGTTTTGATCATGACTGAGTGAAGCTCACCAGTATCCTTTACAGTTGTTGAGCTAGCTGAACTGAAAATTTCACCAAGAGTTGAAAATCGATTTTGTTTAAAAATCTCTACTGGTATATTCCCCTTCCCTCCATACATCAGTTACTCGTTACCAGGACCATCAGTAGTACTGATATTGTAGTCTTCACGGAGAAAGTTAGGACAAAAACTCATACTCTGATTTTAGAAGAGAAGAGGATAGTCCGAAAATCCCGTCAGGAGCTCCAGGCCAACCAGGAAAGCAGCTACGGTTTACGATTAATCAGACCTAGGTCTGGTCTATCGATGTTGGATATACCAACCAACAGGGATAGGTAGACATTGACTGGGGTTTTCCGTACCAGCTTCTTCTACCTATACCGCAGTTGAAGCACCTAGGCTGTGAGTGCTAGGATCTCACTAAATAGCTATTGATAAACCTCGTTATAAAGCCCCTGGAGCCAACAAAATACCCAACAACTGCCAATCCAACCGACCCTCAACCGAGACCCGCATTTCTCCCTATATAAGAGATTTCTAGTTGGATGATGGGCACTCATCAAAGTCTTTCATCGGAACCCCTAGCAGCCGCGTCTCGTACTATACGCGCTAACCAGAAAGCGGCTTATAGAGATTGGCTGCCGCTGTAAAAGATTTAATAGAATAGATCCCTTTTATATAGATATATCCAAAGGCGAGGAATAAGCATCCAAGGAAGAAGCATCTCAATGCAAAGTTTCAGAAGCCCTTTCATCTGCTGTAGTTCGGGTATTTCATCGATGTAGTTCTTTTTTCTTTACTAATAAGATTTACAGGCTATAGTGAAATATTAACTGCAAGGTTTCATCTGTTCCTGTGTAGCTAACAAGCGAGGCTTGCACCATTTAGTGAATTGATCTGACCCCTCCTCTTAGGCTCTAAAAGACCAGAAGGAAGAGCGCTGGGCAAGGGCTATTTCATAACGCGTCAATTGAGATTCCTAGGAGCGAGTTTCCTAGGAACAACTTCTACGACGATAGATAGGGGTCAGGTTTGTTTGGCATCTATGCCCCCTGCCCTCCAAACAGTATGGGAGCCTTTCAGCTCGTACTGCTCATTAAAAGATCCCTACGGATTTATTTAATTCTATAGCGTAAGCAACGAATGCGGCAGCCCTGTTAGTAGCTCTAGTTCTGTACCTTTCCTTGGTAGTGGCATTGTCTCTAGCCTTGTTTCTGTCCCTTTCGTTAACCCGTAGTGGGAGATCCGGAGAAATGCCCGGGTAAAGGTAAAGACCAGTTCGAACTCCCATATTATATTTCTGATGACTGCATTTGAACTGCCTTCGATCCTACAACTGCCGCCATAGATGGGATACTTGTGGTCTTTACTTCCGCTGATAGTGATAATTAAACCTTTCCTTCAAAGACCCAAGCAGTTGCTTTGCTGTTTGTTGAGGGAACCCGAGGCAGAAGAAGAGTAGCAGCATTAGAAGGGAGGTGACTAAAATGAGCAAGTTAGCGACTTGTCAAAGCTTGGTGGCCTCTTGCGGCTATTCAAGTAGGATAGGCGGTGTGATGACAGAAAAGGGTGGATACCAATTGCTTGATCAGAGAATGTTTGAGTTGTTCCTTGTCTCTTGGCCCTTTGCCTTGTTCTGTTGTTCCTTGTTACCGTACTAGGGCTATTGACCTGGGCTTTTACCTGGGATTTGTCTTCTTTTCCCTTGTTTCGGAGTCTCTTATTGAGCTAAAAAGCAGAAGCCGCGCTTTCCCGAGGCTATATCGCCCGTTGACGATCTTATATTATATATAAGCTATGACATAGACTGGCCGATCGACCCGAGCTTCGTATAAGCGCTGGGGAAAAAGACAGGAGCAGAACCATTCATTGGAGAGACAGACCCTGATCAGTCAGTTGCCCGAGTGGTGCCCGGAACCGCTTTCAGCAGCTGGTAAGAAGGAAAGAAAGAATTGAATTGCCTCTACTTAGCTCCAGCCTCAGAAGCAACATGACGCATTGAGAAAGCGCTTTTTTAGCCTCATATAGGCAATCGCTACTACGACCTATCCTGCTTGTTTACATACGATGAATCTCGTCAACAAGGTTGGTTGAAGTTCACTAGAATGCATACCAGCCAAATGAAGACATCAGTACCATGATCAAGAACAACCGCAACATCAGATTGCATAGCAAGATCATATGCTGGTAGTTCCTCAAAAGTCCCACGCTCTTGCGATGCCTATTCTTTTTTGTGCAATTCATCCAACTAACAGGGAATTCGTCACAAGCTTCCTGCTTTCAGGATTTTCGTTTGACACCCTAAGAGTTAGAACAAGAACTCCTATAAACCCCGTAAACACGCTTAGCAGACATTGAAGTTAGCCGTAGGGTTCTATTTCTCTTATATCTATCCAACTAGAAGGGGGTACCCGGCGGTCAGTCAATAGCCAAAAACTCACTTCATTCCTTCGGTGTCGCCTGTTCATGTGGCATGTGTCCCTCGCTAATTCGATTAGCAACAGAAAGACTAATTCAGTGCTCTCCGAACCGTGCGGGAAGGTCTTTGAAGATCCTTACCTAGATTCCGTTTTTAGTCTCATGAAAGACAAAGTAAAGGTGTCCCCGAGTTGACCGAAAATGTTGGCCCAAGGAACAGCTACTTTCGTCTAAAACCAGAAAACAAGTAGGAATGCCTTCAGCTCTATCGAGAGGGCGGCATCCATCTCTTGTTAGGATCCTGTACATCGTCGTAAGCAAGCTCTTCTGCCCGAGCTGGGGCTTTAGCCCTTTACACATCTCGACTCTCTTAAAGCAACTACTCTACTTAAGAAATATTTACGTCTGAAATAGCGGCAGTTTTAGCTCATAGCTATCAGGAAAGCCTACTTTAAATTTCTGAGGACATGCAAAAAGTGATAATAGACTGTTATTTGGTCATACTGTGGCCGGTCACACAAGTTAAAAATGGTAATATAGGTTTTGAAAATGGAAATATACCCTAATTGAGGAAGCATAAACCCTAGGAAAATGTGATTATTTTTATTTTAACAGTCAACTTTTATTTTTCTTACGCGTGTGATTATTTTCTTACGCGTGTGAATTGCCACCATGTGACCTGCCATTATGTGACCGAATAGTTTTATTGTAATAAATAAAGTGAAATAAGTAGAGTATAAATTTAGGACAATGCGGAAAGAGAATGTAATGTAGCAAAACATTTAAAAAAAGTACTAACATTTAAAGTTAAAAGTTTGTATCTTTTTATATTACTAGTGTTGTACCCGTGTAAAGTTTGGCATGCCATAAATATTTTTGCATCAATTTAAAGATTATATTGTAAAATACTAAAATTAAAATTGAAATAAAAATGATGATGAGATGATAATTGAATTTAAAATTAATTTTTGGAAATACATCAATTAAATTGATGAAATGAAAAGCAAAAAATATATATTTTGCAACACTTCTATCAGTCTAGTCTATGTAAACAACATTCGTAGTAAAAATTTTTCGACATTCACATTCATATTTCACAAATCAAAATTCTTAAACCATTACGATTGGTGACTCGCGAAATTACTACGTACAAATGATCATGACTAAAAAATGGTCTTTTAAAAAGTAATCCAACCTGCCTTAATAATAATAAAATTTATTATCATAATATAAATGATATGTGATGGTTGATTTATAAAGTGACTTTCTATTTTCTTACATAAATGAATAGATGCCTTTAAGTTTGATGATGCCAATAATAAGAATTGCATAAATATTTAATGAAAGGAAATTAATTAGTTAATACATAAATACATAATTATTACATAAAATATTAAATGAGTTAATATTAAAGTGAATTGATTTTTGGCTAGAAAAGCTAGTCTATTTTGGTATATAGCGTCATACGACAATTTTAAAAGTAATAGTACTACTACTAGTACTAGTATGTGTGACTCTTGGGCAGCAGAATATGAACTTGGGAGACTCCATCTCTCTTCGCAGCAATCGCTAGCAGACTGCAGGTTTTAATTACTAGTATTATTTTTAATTTTTGACATTTTACTGCAACATTTTGTCAATCGGGCTTCTTATTTAGACTAAATAAATTGAGTTAATGTAAATGTGAACAATTGTGGCACGATCGGCTTGGTCGAAATTCATTATACATCATATTGAGAGCGCTGCATAAGTTTATGCCTGCTACCTGCTTGACAAAATGTGTCAATTCAATTGCTATATTCATTCATGTGTCGATGAAGTTGAAGTGGCACAGCCCTAAACAGATAAACTAAGGAAGAACATAAAGACTGGTCTAATTATTTTCTAGATTATGAATTCTTAAAGCTGTTCTTCAGCGCCTTAGAGGGTGTTTGGCTGAGCTTAAAAGCTCCTTAAAAGAGCTTCTAAGATCCTAAATCCTTAGTAATGAACAATTTTTAAGCTGTTTTAAAGAGCTTAAAAGCTTAGCCAAACACCCTCTTAATATTCATATTCATCATCATAAACAATATAAATTGTTGTATCTTGATACATTTTTTACTCTTTTCACAGCGTTTCTGCAGTTTACATACGACAGAGCTAGGTTTCTTCACATTCAAGTTAATAAAATCAGTAACTGTCACGGCTATGATTATGAAGCAAGAGAGAATAATATGATATCAAAAACTTTATTAGAATTACACATTCCAAATCAACAATTTCCAAAACTTACAGAGAACTCGCTTAGATACGCAAGCAAGCGCTTTACACAACCATGCAAAAATAAAAAAATAAAAAAAATCATAAAACATGATTCACAAATCCTTAACAGCAATCCGAAAAAGTAAAAAAATGTATGAAAAACTTCAAGCTATAGTTTAAATTTAAAAACCTTCAAACTATAGTTTTAGGGAAACAGTGTTTATTTACTTTCTCAATTTGTTGCCTTTTTTGGAGACGGTGTCTTTGGTTGAGAGGATTTGCCAGTAATGGCTTTCTTTACCTTTGCAATTGAATGCTTCATTTTTGATCCAACGCCTGAAAGTATGTTGTGAGATTTCTTAGGAGTTACTTTTACATCTGCATCTCCCATATCCACCATCACCGGTGCTTCGGAACTTAAATCTGATTTTCCATGTTCTTGTGATTCATCTTCATCATCTTTCTCTTCAACTGTTTTCGAGTTTTCATGCTCAGGCTCATCAGTGTTGTCAGCATGCACGTCTTCAGTTTGTCTGGTTGGCTCTTTTTCAGTGGGAGAGTGATCTGCCTTCTGAGAGGTTTCTCTAGTCGTATCAGATACCCGAAGAAGGTCTGACAGTGAAGGCTTTTCGCTCTCTTCTGATTCAGGCTTCCCTTCCATTTCCTCGTCCGTTTTTTCCTCATTTCTGCATTCCTGTTCTTCCTGCTCGACCTTAGACGGTTTCGCTATTTCATGTTCGCCTTGAGAGAGTTCCGTAGATATATTCTTGCTACCAACGAGTTTATCAGGATTCATATTCCTGGTATCACCTGCTTCTTGAACTACATGCTTATCTTTCAAAGAACGAGGCGATTGATTGTCTAATCCAGTTGCTTCTGGAACAGCATCCCCCAAATCAATCCCATCGTTTGCTTCCTGCGCTTCAGCAGTGACGGTTTTCTCTTCCGAGGATTGTTCTGTTAGTGCAATATCTTCTTTAGTGGAGGACACTTCACATTCTGTGCTTTTGTTGGGATAATCCTCTTCAGAAAACTTAACTTCAGTTGTGAAGTTCTCATTGTTTACTGGGATATCCCGGTCACCGTCGCTGATTGCACATTGTGATATATCTTTGGCTTGAGAAGCAAAATCAAGCTTCTCTGCCTCAACACAGGCCACTTTATCAGTCTCTTTTGCTTCCTTCTCGCTTTTCTCATCTGAAAGCATCAACTTTTCCTGTAGACAAGATGTCTATTTAGAAATGGTGCTCTTTAGTACATCAATTCATCAATGGAGAATATAGGTGAATGCCATATTCTTTTTACCTCATCTATTGCTTGCACTTCATCTGAGCTACGAATTTCATCTTTCTTGTTATGTTCCTCAGTTTCTTTGCCAGGGATTATTGCTTTTTGAAGACCCTACACAGAAAATTTTCTAGGTCACTGAAACAGTACTGAACATATATTCAGTGAACCTGCAGTTTCCTATGTTGTATGAGTGCCATGTTCAGATTGTGAACGTAAATGAACATACCTCTTCATTTGTGTTTTGAGTGTCTGATTTTACACATGCACTGTCTAACTCGTGAGCTTTTTCATTGTCTATTTTAGTAGTATGCTCCTCAATGCTCGTCGCCAGCTCTTCTTGCTGGATGATTCTCTCAGTTGCTTCATTTGCCACTATTTTTTCTTCTTGGTCTTCTGGAGCCTTTTCATCAGTCTCTTCAGAAACTTCTGCTACCTGCTTGATGCACGACATTTCAAGATCACAAACTGCTGATGTTTATCGAGAAGGAGTAATGATTATGTATCTTACTTACCGTTTCTGTTTCATTTCCGCTCTTTGCGTATTCATCTGTTTCTTTGCTGTTTATCTGTTGATCTTGATTAACCTTGTCTTCTTGGTGACGATCTGTGATTACCTCATCTTCACAAGAACCTTGATGATACTCTGTTATTTCTTCATCTTCTTTGTTGATCTGCATTATTGTATCATTATGTTAGGGCTCAATCTTCATCCAACAGAATGAATAAAACTACTTGTAAAAAATGCAGTTGATTAGAAGAGTTTACTCTTGGTAATTGCTCCTTCTCGCTTGAAATGTCGTCCTTCATGATTTCTATTTCACATGTAGTTTCTTCTGGTAACATGTCCTCTGTTACAGCTTTGTCGAATTGTATTTCTGCCTCTGCTTTACGATTTTCTTCCTCTGTTTTTGAAATTATGTCACAACTTTGAACTTGTGCAATAGATTCGAGGCCCTGATTATTGGACTCATATCCACTTTTGTTTTCTCCAGGCGTATTCACAACTTCATTTGAGTCTGACTTTTCCTCAGTCAAGCTTCCAGAGGTTCCCTCAACATTTACACTCTCAGCATCTTGACCTTCTGCTAAAGAGGGAGTTGCCTCTTTGATTTCTAGAGCTTCACCATCATTTTTGGTTTCAAGGTCTGTAACAGAACTTTTATTGACAAGAATGCCCTCCACACTCGCTTCACATGCTTCCTTGTCATCTTCGTTGCCTTTGACATTTTTATCTTCATCATCTCCTGTTGCTATTTTTCCTGTGCATGGCTCTTCTCTGTTTGTCAGCTCTGTTTCTGTGGGCGAATGATCTTCTCTAGGGATTTCACTGAAAGATGCTGATGGTATAACATCACCTACTGTTTCTTGCTCTTTTTCAGTAGGCTTTTTATCATACGAGAAGCTTCTTGTTGTGTCATCCTGTTCCAGGTGGTCAATGCACTCGTTGTTGGTTGCACCCTCCACGACATCACTCTCCTTGCAGTCTGTTGTTTCTGTTATCTTCTCTTCTGGAGCAGGTAGAGGCACTTCCTTTAACTTTTGCATCTCTTCAGTAATGCCAGAATCATTGGCACTTACAACAGACGGATACACATCATTTTCTAATTTTTCCACAGATGAATCTTGGACGAGTTCTGAAACTTGGAGGGTCAATTCTTGTTTTTGATCTTCTGTTTCAACATCTTCCCTTGTTTCCCCTGACTCCTCATAGATGGGGCTGCTTGATATCTCTTTACTGCTATTTGGAACTATTTCCTCTTCACCATTCAACTCCCTCGATTCTGAGACATCCTCGGAAGCATAACTAGGCAGTGTTTCTTGTATGCTCTTCTCGTCATTTTCTGGCACTTGTTCAGTTATTTTTGCTTCCTTTTCTCCATTTGGAACTTGGACCTCTGTCTCTGTGCATCCTCTTGGATCCGTTTCTTCCAGAGTTTCACTTGTTGGTACTGCAGCAGAGCCCTCGTTTAGCACTTCTATTTTCTCCGAGTCTGTTTTGTCGCCACAACTATTTGCTTCTCCAACAACTCGATCATTATTCTTCTCAGAGACTTCAGATTCCATGCTGGCACTATCTGATGCATTCTCGTTGCTTGTCACAATATGTTCTTCCGACACTTCCATGAGAGATGATTCATGTTGCTTGTAATTGCTAACTTCAGGAATATGCCCAGTGGCGTCTTTGTTAACATTCAAAACTTCTGCGCACGGGGGCTTTTCTGCTGTTAAATCCTGCTTGAAAGAGAGCTTTCAATTTAATTTCAAGAAGGAAGCAAGTTATAACCAAACATTTGAAAAGTCTCTTTGGATCAAATTTTCCAGGTTTTGTATAAAACTTTGATTTTTTTTTGCATCAAATTACGACAATCATTTCAGTTTCGCATAACATATTTTAAACTTTACACATGATCTCTGAGTTTGACAATTATGATAAACTTTTATGTCAACCTTCTTCCATAATAGCAAGTTGTAATATCATATTAGGATAGGGATTAATATTAGTGTTTTTCCACTTTACAGTGAACACACTTTATTAATCCAAAAAATGTTAATGATAGAAAATATTTCAAGATAATGAATTTACTTAAGTTCATGATAGTAAAATTAGTCTTGTTATTTTACCATAATGATTTGTACTTGGACAATATGCAATCGTAAAGTGTATGCATAAAAATATACTCACCTCATCCTTACTAGTTTTTGTTTCAAAAACCGTTGGATCAATTGCTTTGTTCTCTTCTTTGTCATTAATGAGTATTCCACGACTTGCCCTTAGGATTTGTTCCTCCTGAGAACTTGTTTCTCTAACTTCACTCAAACAGGGTTCTTTTGTATCCTCAGCTGCTACGTGTGGTAAATCAGTAGATACCTTTATAAATGTAGCTTCGGTATTTTTCTCATTGGGCGAGTCATCCTCATGTGGAGCACCTTTTGCAGTATCCTACAGTATGAATAGAAAGAGTTTACTACCCATGTTCAGTTTGGAGAACGGATTTTGTTTTTCATAGTCTTTGAACTTGCTATTTGCTTACATCTACGTGCTCCATAAACTTAAACTAGTAGGGTCCTATTAAAATTACCTGATTCTCTTGAGTTTCCTCCCCTACTGCAACCGTAATCTTTTCCGTTATCTCATTACTAGAGATATCTTCCAGGTCTTGGATTTGCTCCACGGTGGAAGTTTTTTCTGAGTCCTGACATGGAGCAAGTACCTGAATAACCTCAGTTTCTAGTTGCGAGGATTCAACAGGATCCTCAGCTTGTGCTACTTCCCTAACCAAAGTGCTTTCTGTGATGTCCTCTTTTGGAGCATCTGCTAATGACGTGCTCTCGCTATCCTTTTCTGAATTTTCTTTCTGTTCCAGTAACGCGTCTTCTTTAGTGTCCCCACTTGAAGTAGTTGCATAGTTCTGCATCAAGTTTAAAACATTCGTCAAATTTGTTTTATTTTGTACTTGGTAGATATAAGATTCTTGTTAACCTGTTTCCGGTATAGCATAGCAATTCATTTTTCAGAATTTTCTCTACTTATTCTATGATAATAAAGTCACTACTAATAAGATTCTTACCTTGTCCTCAAGAGTTTCTTGCTTCAGATCAGTTAAATCGAGCATTTTTGCATCTTTTTGGTCACCCATGGTTCCACAGGAACCAGTAGTCGGGGCTTGCTTCTCTAAATGGCTTGCTTCTCTATCTTTACCTGAAGAAGTATCTTTCATATCCTCATCTTCGCACAAGTTGGCTTTTACTTCATGTGAAGTAGTTGGCTCATCATCATTGCTCTTTTCTGCTGGAGTGTCTTCATAAGAAGGTTTTTGTAAGCCGTCCATTTCGATTGGAGAGTTATTCTCATTGTCTCCATTTGGAACGCTTATTACAACATCCTGCGCCATGATGATAATAACTTGAGAACGTGTTTTGAGGCAAAAAAAAAGAATTTATTATTCTTTAGTTCTCTTTTCCTTAAGAATCTAGCCACTAATTATCCATGTTTGTCTTCAAATAAGTTAACCACAATTCATATTGCGTTTTCTACTTCTACCTCAAGACTTACATTATTTACGCTAGCTGCATCAACGATTTTTTCCTGTGTTTCATAACATGTTTCTTGTGGATCAGCAGTTGGGATTTGCTCCTCAATAGGTGTTTCCGCCTTTTCTTTATCAGTGGAGGGCACTGCTGGAGCTTCCGTAGAAGGTATATTTTCACTCTCCTTTCCCACACCCTTGTTTTTTTCCAGCTGTGAGCAATCTTCTTGGACTTGCAAGTTCTCTTCTGTGTCCTTGTATAGAGTACTATCTGCAATATTCTGCTGCACATCCCGAACATTTATTAAATCATTTCATGATATGGAATCATATTGTTAACAAATTGTGTCTTGGGGATGACGGAAACAAGAGTATCTTACTATAATTTCAATTGTAAATGATTATCTGACAAAAACAATAAAAGAAAATGCAAAGCAATTATTTATTTATTCATATTTTTAATTTTTGCCTAGTAGAACTAAGAGAAGAGAACCAGGAATTTCTTGCCCAAGGCTTACGGCCGAAACTGCTGTCAATAGCCAACCTCAACATCCTAATCTATAGTTATGTTCACATCTCGAGACATTAGTAATTCACACATGCACTAACCAGACGTGTAATGATCAAGTTAATTAACAAGTTTGATTCTCACCTTATCCTTGGGAGATTCACACTCCACACCGGTTGCTCTATCCGCTATCTCCTCTTTGTTATCATCCATAATTTCTTCAGTATTTGCAATGGGGCTCTGCTCATTTGGAGAACTTGTTTCTCTGTCTTGACTCAAAGGAGGTGTCTCTTCTACTTGCAATGACTCGAGAGATTCTTCTTCCTTGATCAAACAACTCTCGGTGATTTTTGTTGACTCATCATCATTGTCATTCCCTGCTAAAGCTTCATTCAATGGATTTTGTGAGCCAACCTCTTCAATTTGTATGCTATATTCCTTTTCACAATCTGGAATATCTCTTACAACATCCTGTGGTAAGAATGAAAACCATAAAAGATCTATTAGTCAAAACACCAGCTGCTGGAGAATACTGTTGAACATTTTTGTTTGAGATAAAGTCTAGCCATATATTATATGCTTATGTGCCAAATAAGTTAATAATAATAACTTAAGAATGCTATTCACCTTTATCTCAACACTTTCCTCATTTGTGTCCGACGCGTCAACAGACTCCCTCTCTGCATTGTCAATTGAAATTTGTGGGGAATCTTTATTTGAGATTTGTTCCTTGATGGAATTGTTTATGTCTGGACTTGAATCACGTTGTTTAATATCCCCAGGCTTGACTTGCAAGGAGTCAATAGGCTTTTCCACATGTGTTTCGTCCTTCATACTCGTACTTTCTGTAATCTCCTCATTTTCCAAGTCAGGTTTTATTGAGTCTTCTCCCCTGTTTTTGAGTTCATCAATATTTTTTAATTCAGTGGCCTCGGTTTCTTCTGGCGCTTCTGTCAAAGATGAGTTTTGATTATTCTTTTCCAAATGATCCTCTTGTTTTCTCTCTGCGCAATCCACTTGGGTTACTGAGTTCTCTTCAATGTGCTCATGTGTAGTTTCCATTGCAACATTCTGCAGCCAGATAATAGATAATAACTTTAGAGACTAAGGGAAAGTATTTCTATTCTTATTTTCTTATAGCGAACACATAATTGTTGTTCAAAAATGTCTATTTTTTAAGAAAATCCAAATTCTACTTGTGATGCATAGTTGTACCTCAAGAGCGGGCTCTTTCTCGTCAGCTGCATAAGTTGTTTTTTCGTTTATAATTGATTGAGAACTTTCTGCTAAGTTTTTCCCTTCAAGTGCACAAGTTGTTTCTGTGTCTACACTTGAAGTAGATGTTGTACAATCCTCAGGCTGCAAGCTCTCTTTCTTTGGTATAGTACACTCTGTACTTTTCTCATTGTTGGGCGATTCAAATTTGGTTTGGCATTCCTCTTTTGAAGCTTCAATTAGCGACAGTCTTTCCGATTCCTCTTCCAAACTGGTGTTATGCTTTATTTCTGAGGCATCCACTTCAATTGACAAGTCCTTGTCACAGTCCTCATTTGAGACATTCTGCAGCATCAGAAAACTAAATAAGCTGATATATTTGCTCAAAGGGAAAAATGAATACCTTGCTTCCTATTTTAAGGTGTACATAGTTCAAGATATAAACCAGCTGAGTAATGGCAATTCAATTCATAATACGATTCTCACCTGTAGTTGTTGAGTTTTGTCGTTTGCATCAATTGGCGTTTCCTCTGTTTCATCACTGGGTATTCCTTGTGATTTTTCAGCAGGTATTTGCTCCTCTGTTTCTTCTTTGTGTTGACCAAAATCAGATGTTTTTACATCCTCTTGTGGTGCATGTAAGGATTCTACAGAATCTTCACTCTCCACCTCTTCTGTCAGCAAAACACTCTCAGTATTTCTGTCATTCACAAACAATTCAGTTCCACTTGGCTTCTCATCCTCAATCTTGCCCCCATCCTTTACAATTCCCTCATCAATATTGGTTTTCCCTGTGTAATCTGCTATCAAGGATACTTGCTCATTTTTCTTATCGAGATGCTCTTCTTTTTCCGTTTTTTTATCATCAACTTGGATAAGTGAATTCTCCTCCATCTTCTCATTTAGAACATTTGTTGGAACATTCTGCAACACGAAGAATAAGGTCACTAACATTATTGAGTTTGATAAAAGAATTGTATCACCTTTTCGTATTATTTTTTCTTTCTAAATACTTTTTAGCACATCTTGTGTGCGTATGGTGAAGCTAGTTATCATGAAATAGTATATATATAACTAACCCGTACCTGAAGAGTTTCTTCCTTTTCTTCTGTTGCATCAACTGTTCCACCTTCTGATATTTTGTCCACCAAATCAAGTGCTTTGGTATCTTCAAAATTTACATGCTCTGCTTCTGTATTTTCGGTTATTGATTCTGTCTTCGGCAGCGCACTCTCTATACCCCTTTCATTGTCACATAACTCAGCTGTCTTCGGTTCTCCATCGTCAGATTGGGCCTCGTGCAAAGACGTTGACACATCACTGACTTCCCTTGCCAAATCTAGTGGTAAAGGTTCACAGTCCTTTACTAATTCGTCTCCCCTTATATTTTCTGAACGGTCCAATTTGCTCAACAAGTTTCCTTCAGTATCCTCAGTTGAAACAGTTGTTGACCGGTTCTGCTGAAAGATTAAGAAATAATTACATCTATGAGTTTAATGATAAATAATATTGATCTTTTCAGAGTGAAGCCATATATTTATCCAAGTATGTGTAAACAAGATACTAGTAACTGAAAGTTCACTCTGTAGTATGTTTCTCATGCTGTACCTCAATAACTTCCTCGTGCTTGTCAACCTCATCAATTATTTTTTCGTCCGTATGGTCACTCATCACTTCTTGTAGAACTGCATTCATGTTTCCCTCTTCGAGGAATTCAGAAACAATTGGTGGAATACACTGCAACAAGATTAAATGTTACATTAATGACTGCAATCGGAAAAGTTTTTATTATTCTTCTTTTCTTTTTAAAATGAATCTGTTAATTTTTTTTAAGTGTCTATGACTAAGGGAAAGGGAACTAGAAACAATTGTGGACAACTCTGCAACAAGATGAAAGGTTACTTACTGACTGGAATATAAAAGTTCATTATTATTATTATTATTATTATTATTATTATTATTATTATTATTATTATTATAAATGAAGCTACTATTCACATCGAGTGCGTGACTAGGGGAAAAGCAACCAAGCTAGTTCTTAGTAGGAGTATTTGTATCCATACCTCATGATCGTCCTTCTGTGAGTCAGTTGCATCAATTGTTGCTTCCTCTGCCTTGATCGTGTTTCCATGCAGAGTTGTGTTAGTGCTTTGCTCCTTTGGAAGAACTTTAATGTTGTTTTCTTGGCTTAAATTAGATACTTCAATATTTTCAAGGGCCACCTGCAATGATTCTTCAGGATTTTGTATCTCCACGTCTTCTTTCACCAAGGTACATCTTGTACTTTGCTCGACTTCAGACAATTCAGCTTCTTTGTGGACTTCATCCTCATCTTTGACGTTATCCGTGGCTGCTGGGATGTTGTCATTGATGCCCCCCGTTGATACTTCTGTCTGTGGCAGCCTCTCACTTTCCTCTTCCAAGTGCTCATCGCACTCTACTTGTGAGTCTTCGACTTGGACAATTGAGCTCTCCTCGGACTTTTCTGCAAGCTTTGGGTCGCTATGATCTGTTGGAGCGTCTTCCAATGTTTTAGAATGATATTCTTTATCTCCATGGCTCTCACTCACAGTGTTCTCAGATGGAACTCCGTAGTCTTCTGATGTTGTCGCAGACCTCTCACCTGCCTGTACAGTCGTTTTTTCTTCCTTAAAGAGTGACGACTTTAAGCCACTCTGGCTCTGTAGCTCGTCGTTATTGGAAGTCTCAAGTGCTGTTATTGTTTCTTCAGATGTACCATTCTCATGAGTTACTTCCTCTGCTACAGTATTGAACTTATCTTCAACATTGCTTTCATTTTCTACTCCCTCCTGTTCCGAGGTCATCTCATTTTGGTCAGATTCTCCTTCTTTAGAGACTTCATTTGTGAGATTACACAACATATCCTCTTGTGTTGGCTTCTGATCTGCAGATTTGTCGTCTATTGTTTTCACTTGGGCATTCAGCTTCTCACCTTCTGAGATGCAAGGTGCATGAGACTCAGTTTCTTTGCTCGAGGGATCAGTTTCCTGTAATTTCTCCTCAGTAAGGGCAAAACTTTCGATGGAGGAAACATTTGAGCCATGTTGATCACTGCTCGTGTCTTTGGATAGCTGAGTCACCACCTTCGCGTCGTCCATCTCAGCACCATCAATTTCAGAAATTTTACTGCATTGTTCTGGTACCACATCGTTCTCAGTGCTACCGAATTCTTCAGCATTCTGTTGGATTTCTTCAACATGTGTCTCTTCATTTCTAGCAAATTCTATTGGTTGATCAACTAATTTAGGACCGAGGAGCAAAGTATCAGTGCCGTCTTTCATTGTGTGATCTGTTTCAGTACCCTTACTGACATCAGGTGAAGTGTTATTTACTTCACAATGAGCCTCACCACTTGAGAGATTCTGCAGGGAAATAAAATAAAATATTAGCTTAATAATTGCAGAGACAAATGATTTATTCTTTTCAGAATTAAGCCATATATTTTTCAAAGTATGTGTTTTCAGTTCTTAGTGTCTGATCTTGTACCTCGAGAAATTCCTTGTGTTTGTCATCCTCATCTATTATCTTTTCACTCGTGTGGTCACTCATGGCTTCTCGTAGAACTTCATTGAGGCTTCCCTCTTCGTGCGAACTTGAAACAATTGGCGGAAAACTCTGCAACAAGATGAAAAGTTAATTAATGACTGCAATATAGAAGTCACTTATCTTTTCTTTTCTCAAAGTGTGTAACCTTAGTAGGAGTGTGATACATACCTCAAGGCTTTCCTTTTGTCTGTCATCTGCATCAGTTGTTGCTTCCTCTGCCTTGATTGTGTTTTCGTGCAAAGTTACATTCCTGCTTTGCTCCTCTGGAGGACCTTCTATGCTACTTTCTTGGCTTAAATCAGGTACTTCAACATGTTCAGAGGCTATGTGCAAAGATTCTGCAGGATTTTCTCTCTGCACGTCTTCTTTCACAGTAGTACATCTAGTACTTTGCTCGATTTCAGACAATTCAGCTTCTTTGTGGACTTCATCCTCATCTTTGACATTATCCGTGGCCGCTGGAACGTTGTCATTGGTGCCCTCTGTTGATACTTCTGTCACTGGCGGCCTCTCACTTTCCTCTTCCAAATGCTCATCACATTTGATTTGTGAGTCTTCGAGTGGAACAATTGAGCTCTCCTCAGACTTCTCTCCAAGATTTGGGTCGCTATGATCTGTAGCAGCATCTTCTAATGGTTTAGATTGACTTTCTACATCTCCATGGCTCTCATTCAAAGTCTTCTCTAAGGGAACTTCATGGTCTTCTGATGTTGTCACAGACCTCTCACCTTCGTGTACATTTCTTTCTTCTTCCTTAGAGAGCGACGAGTTTAACTCACTCTTGTTCTGTAGCTCGTCATTGTTAGAAGTCTCAAGTGCTGTTGTTGTTTCTCCAGATGTACTTTTTTCATGACTTACTTCCTCTGCTGCAGTGTTGAAATTATCTTCGACACTTCTTTCATTTTCTAATCCCTCTTGTTCCGAGATCATCTTATTTTGGTCAGATTCCCCTTCTTTATAAACTTCATTTGGAGGATTAGATGACATATCCTCTTCTGTTGGTTTCTGATCCACAGATTTGTTGTCTGTTGTCTTCACTTGGACATTCAGCTCCTCACTATCTGAGATGCAAGGATGAGACTTAATTTCTTCGCCAGAGAGATCAGTTTCCTTGGTAAGGGCAACATTTTTGATGGAGGAATCATTTGAGCCATGATGATCGCTGCTTGTGTCATTAGATAGCTGAGTCACCACCCTTGCATTGTCCACCTGAGCATCATCAATTTCTGACGTCACTACTGATGAATCCTTACTACATTGTTCTGGTACCACATCTTTGTCAGTACTATTGGATTCTTCAACATTCTGTGGGATTTCTTTCGCAGTCGCATCTTCAAATGCAGCAAATTCTACTGGCTGATCAGCTAATTTAGGATTGAGGAGCAAAGTATCGGTGCCATCTTTTATCGTTTGATCTGTGTTTTCTGTACTCTTACTTACATCAGGTGAAAAGTTATTTACTTCAAAATGAGCCTCACCACTTTGGAGATTCTGCAGAAAAATAAAATATTACTAAATCCACGAGTTTAAAGATAGATAATTTATTATTTTCAGAGTTAAGCCATATATTTCTAAGTATTTATTTTTAGTTTGTAGTGTGTCATCTTGTACCTCTAGAACTTCATTGTGTTTGTCATCCTCGTCAATTATTTTTCCATTCATGTGGTCACTCGTGGTTTCTTGTAGAACTTCGTTCATGCCCTCTTCGTGCGAACTTGAAACGATTGGCTGAAAATTCTGCAACAAGATGAAAAGTTAATATACTTCTGCAATATGGAAGTCACTATTATTAGTCATATATTTTTTTCTTCAACTATGTTGATTAGTAGTATTGTTATACATACCTCAGGACTTTCCTTATGTTGGCCATCTGCATTTGTTGTTGCTGCCTCTGCCTCGATTGTGTTTTCGTGCAGAGTTACGTCCCTGCTTTGCTCCTCTGGAGGACCTTCTATGCTGTTTTCTCGGCCTAAATCAGGTACTTCAATATTTTCAGGGGCTACATGCAAAGGTTCTGCAGGATTTTCTATTTGCATGTCTTCTTTCACCGGAGTACATCTGGTACTTTGCTCGATTTCAGACAATTCAGCTTCCTTGTGGATCTCATCCTCATCTTTGACATTATCCATGTCTGCTGGTATGTTGTCATTGGTGCCCAATGTCGATACTTCCGTCACTGGCAGCCTCTCGCTCTCTGCTTCCAAATCCTTATTGCATTTTCTTTGTGAGTCTTCAACTTGGACAATCGAGCTCCCCTCGGACTTCTCTGCAAGCTTTGGGCCGCTATGATCTATAGCAGCATCTTCCAAAGTGTTCTCTGATAGAACTCTGTAGTCTTCTGATGTTGCCACAGCCGTTTCTTCCGCCTTGGAGAGTGATGAGTTTAAGTCACCCTTGCTCTGTAGCTTGTGCTCGTCGCTATTAGAAGTCTCTAGTGTTATGATTGTTTCTGTAGATGTACAATTTTCTTGACTTACTTTTTCTGCTGCAATGTTGAAACTATCTTCACTTTTTTCATTTTCTAATGCCTCCTGCTCCGGGGTCATCTTATTTGTGAGATTAGATAGAACATCCTCTTCTGTTGGTTTCTCATCTGCGGATTTGTTGTCTGTTGTCTTCACTTGGACATTCAGCTCCTCACCTTCTGAGATGCAAGGTGTACGAGACTCAGTTTCTTCTCTCGGGAGACCAGTTTCCTGTAATATCTCCTTAGTAAGTGCAAAATTTTCAGTCCCATGATGATCGCTGCTGGTGTCTTTAGATAGCTGAGCCACCCCCGTTGCATTGTCCATTCCTGGGGTCACTACTGATGAATGCGTGCTGCATTGTTCTGGCACCACACCTCTGTCTCCACCTTCACCATTCTGTTGGCTTTCTTCCATGCACGTCTCTTCTTTTGCAGCGAGTTCTACTGGTTGATCACTTAGTGTAGTACTGTGATGCAAAGTATCCAATCCTTCTTTTGTTGTTTGATATGGCTCTTCTGTAACCTTACTGACATCGTGTGAATCGTTATTTGCTTCACAATGAAGCTCAACAGTTGAGGGCGATTTTAAAAAATTCTCCCCCTCAACTGTAGGAAGTTCATCATGCTTGTAATCTTGTGTCTGCTTTTCTAGGGAAAGTTGACTCACACTAATCTTGATAATATTATCTACAAAATTTCCAACTTGCTCCCCTCTCTGCTATAAGAAAAGGCAACAAATTATTACTATCTCTACCAACAAATTATTTCTGCAAACTTAAATATGTGATGCATGTCTCTAAGCAGTCAAGTTTTGGCTTGCTTCTCTAAGGTAATTCTATGTTTCAAGTTATATATCTATTGGTTGGGGGGACCCACTAATTCTTGATGGCCACTTATTTATTTATTTATTTTAATTTCAGACCCTATTTGTCTAGCATGTTTGATCTGCAGAGTTTAAGCTCTATCAAAACTGTGAAAGAGCATATACGTAAAAGTTGTGAAAACAGAGTGGAATAACTAGTTTTAACTAGAGATTTCCTGATTATGATAGTGAGAGCAGTAAAAGAAACGACCATTTTCCCTCTAAACTTGGTAATTTATGTACTGTTGATTTGAAGTTATATTCTATACTTTCTCTTATATGTTATTTGGGATCAGTTTGGCCTTAAAGAAAATCTATAGGATTTAAGGAAAATTATGATTGTTAGTATGAAAATTATGGAACCTATACGAATATTTTATAGTTTGTTCATAGAGGTTTCTTCATATGATCAGAGATTGATAAGCATCCAGAAGTAAGTTCTATATTTCTGTGAAATATTCAATAAAAATAAACCAAAACTTGCTAAGAATTACATAATAGAAGAGGCAAAGAAACTTTTTCAAGAACTAGAATCTCATATAAATAGCAGTTTAATGTTGGATCATAATATAGTAAATTCATGCTGAACAACTTATACATTTCTGTAGCATTTCAACGTCATATAATGATCAAATAAATCGCTGGTGAAAACATGATCACAGCTTCACTCTCATATATGCAATAATATTTCGCAAATCTACATCTTAAATCAAAATGATTATGAAACAACTTACTGTTTCACATACAGGGAGTGGAATATCTGCATCAGTTGCCATCTCCAAATGCACGAATCGCGATTATGAAAAAAACTCAACACATCTGGTTTTTTACAGGTAAGTATTCTTACATGCTAGTGTTATTATACAGGCTATTATTCTCATAAAAAAGGTATAAATAGAGAGAGGTATTTTAAAGCTAGCAGCATGTTTATGGTAGATGAATGCAATAATGCTCTGATTGAAACATTTTGCTAAAGTGGCAAAAGGTGACAAAAATGCCACTTCACTTTTGCTATATTATTTTTGAGTTGGCTGGAGATTGACTGGTCCTAGTAGTGAGTGTGATCAGTCACATGCCCAAGTTTCTTTGATGAAAAAATAAAATAAAACTGAATGAAATGAAATGAAATTACTCTTCTAAAATATACTGTACTAATCAATTATGTTTCATGCTCACTTATTGCTGATGCTACAAACAATAACGAAAGGCCATGTTCTGATGTATATCACTTGGCCTGTTGGTTTTCATTGTGGGACACTATATCATTCAATTTTCTGGACATTATTTTAGATTAAAAAAAAAAAAAAAAGTTGCTTAATATTCCTTCAGTTCTGCTATTCATGGCAAAGGTCATCGAGGATAAGTCATGTCTCCATCCCTTTTAGGCTTGATAGAGGACTTTATGAATTCTAGATTATTTTTTTCAATTTTTCTTCAATTTCAGTTTATTGCATTTTTGTTTAATAGTGTACTTGTTAAATTAGTAATTAATTAGGATATGTAAGTATTTTTAGCATTTAATTTGAATTTTATAGGTAATAATTTATTATTAGGATTGATTTATTTCATAATTAGGTATATGCTTATATTAAACTTCAATTTTTTTTGTCATAAACATTAATTTTTATAAAGATCATGTAAATAAATTATAACATGGATAGGACGGCTTGATCATTGAATTATATTTCCAGATGAAGTAATATTCTTGTGATTGGATGAAAAGTTTAAATGTGATAATTTAATTAGCTGCAATATACACATGGTTAGTCCAGCTAATTTCAGATGAAGCCAAAGCTTATATTCTAGAGATGATGATGGTTAAGACTTTTTTTTTTTTTAAATTAGGTAATGAAGTGTAAAGGAATCTTACTTTTTAATGAAATCAAGAGACAATAGTAATGTGTGGTCAGATTGGTAGCTCTGCCCCTTTTTTAAGAAATCTTTTTAGTGACTAATAATTGTTGGTAGAATTAATCGGGAGTATTTGTAATGATAACAAAAAGTATAAAATTTTATCAAATATTAGTTAAATTAACTGATTAGTCAAAAACCAAAAAACTAAAAAAGAATGAAAACTGCACTTTGTAATTTACACCTTTACACTTCCACTATCGTTCAATTTATACGCAATTTACTTATTGTCAACGAACGTGAAAAATAGCTATTCATGAACTGGATTATAGGTACTAGATTTCATTTATCAATTATGATACTGTAACTCTGTAAGTATGATTTAGTTACAATTATATTTTATTATACGTATACATGTATCGATTGAAATCAGCTATTGATATGATTGGGGTTGGCTATTTTATTTTAATTAGTTAGATTTATTCTATGAGTTGGTATTGTGTAGTTAAGATGTTTTATACTTTTATTTATTTAAGAGCTCTTTTGTGGTTGGCTATTTTATTTCTTTAAGAATTAAGAACGTATAGGAATATTATTATTAATCGTTATTCGATTCCGTAGGCAGGTATTCTTAATCTGTGAGGATTTGGTTGGCTCTTTGTTTTTCATTTCCTTTAGTTTAAATTAAGCATAAACTGAAACATTTAATAAGCTTTAATGAAAGTGAAAAATATGACTAGTTTACTTCCAAGTGAGTTGTATTAGCCATTATGGCAAAAAATCATTCGACTTTAGTATTTATTCACGTAAGATTAATAAACTTTAACTATCCAATAATTACCCCTTATCTTCTTAATTACAACCAAACTCTTATGATGAAGTTAGCAATGTCCATGTTTTTTCAATTAGATGTGTTGGGTTAAAAAAAAGCCATGGACGTCTTTTTAGCATAATAATGTTGGATATTTTTAATACACTCAATTAATTAATACACAATGTACTTATTCTTCAGATTTAAACAGTGAGCACTACACTCCACCCTGGCAAAACTTATTTTAGTGCAAAAGAGCAAGGAATGAACCATTTAAATTAATTAATTAATTAACAATAAATAAATAGAAAGTAGACGTGGTCGGGTCGGGTCGGGTCGGGCATGCCTTAAATGCTATGACGCATATCATCATGTACAAATTCAACATAAATACACATCAGATGTTGATTTGTATAATTCCATTATCCTCAGCAGCTATCAGTTAGGAAAATGTCTATTTCCCATATACTCTGATTAATTACCATCTTTATTTGGTTTGCTTCTAAGTAATGATATGTTTGGAACAGTACACAAAGTTCTCGAATTCATTCATGGGGTCCTGTTTCGTCTGCTCTAATAGTGAAATTATGAATGAAATATTGAAATTCTATTAGTAATGAATAGGTAGTGCTCATAAATTTTCTCATCATTACAATTTAATTTCCAATTTCATAACTATTTTTCACATATGAATATGCTCAATTAATCATGTATACAACCACATTGTCAATGAGCTTAAGATTTATTTTTGTACATATCTATAAACTAAATTAATGCAACAATATGACCTAAAATTTAATTATAAGATTTGGCCTAATTTCTACTAAAGCAACAATCTGAATCATAAACCGACCAAACAAAAGAAAATTTGACATGCTCCGCCGCCCCTTGCTATCCAATCCTTAGATACGCTTCTTTTTTTTTTTTTTTCTTTTTTTTGTGAACAACGTTACAAGGAAATTTAAATACCGCGTGACGGAGGACTTGAACCCGTAACCTTTGGTCCGAGCATTAATCTCACTACCACTAGGCTAACACACACACAAATAGATGCTCTTTTATTGAAATAAAAGTACCTCTATAACTTTTTGGTACATTTTTTATATTTGAGAATTAACTTGTTGGTACATTAATGTATGCAATTTTGATTTGTTGGGATCAATTCATTAATTAAATAGCTATAAATATATTAGTTTTCAGAATCCCATAAATCGAAAGGATTTATTGTAAAAAAAAAAAACAAAAAACAATTTTAATAGATCCGAGTCCATTAAGGGGTGTTTGTAATTTAAAAATTCAATTGAATCTAAATCGAACTTCAAATATAACTTTCATTTATTTTAGTTGTATAATTTATATACTCCATCCTTCTCACTAAACATGTCTCATACGGTTAAAAGTAGGAGTAAAAAGATGGAAAGATAATAGGTTTAATTAAATATTTTCTTTTTAAGTATAAGACATTACTAGTGGGATAGTGAAAAAAGAAAATGGGACATGTTTAATGAGACCAAAGGGGTATCATATAGGAACTTTCGTCTCCGTAATGTATACTATTATAGTTCAATTCGAAACATCATAAATGAAATCTTTTTCTAAGTGCGAAGTTGTTCCTTCTTACCTAATTGTCCTTTTTCCTTATGGGGTGGGGCTGATCAAACTTGAATAATTGTAGCTCGAGATTTATAAAAAGTTAACACTCATCAAACTTAAATAATTTTTTGGAGTTTAGGTATTTTGTCTAGACAAAATGGTATAAAATCGTTGTTCTTCATGATCAAAATTGTCGGTAATTTGTATTACCCGATCTCCTATTTAACAAAATGATATAAAATCGTTGTTTTCCATAATAGAAATTGTCGGTAATGTGCTAGTATTTATCGATATAGGAGTATTATATTAGTCACAACAATCCAAAATTTGTTTAAAGAAAAATATAAAACACTCAAACGGTGTTGGTTCCATAAGAGTAAGGTTTAGGGTTCAAATTCTATCACTCTTCCTTCTCCCCTAAAAAGATGAAAAGAAGTGTCACAATCTTGACTAAGGTCAGGCCAGTGAGGGCGGCGCAACCAATCCTATTTCCACACGATTTTCCCTTTTAGTTCTTATCAACGCCCTTTTATAGCAAGAATTAAACTCCACATATAATTTGTTCACAGCAAAGTAAAATATGAAAACCAATAAATGTTGCATTATGTGAAATATAATATTATTGAACTTTCAGTTTTTAATCATGTGGCTGAATATAATAAGGCATGCATGGGTTATGATTCATATCATGCCGTAGTTTATGTAAAAATTAATTCTAACATATCGATATGATTTATATCTATGAATATGTGGCTGAATACAAGGCATGGGTTATGACTTGTATTTTTGTTTTTTGTTTTTGAAGGAAGTTGCATCATAAGTATATTCTTTAAAAGGCTTGATCTTGATAAAGCTAGGATATAGTAGTTAAATAAAAGGCTACTTTAATAATAAGACTACTAGTATTTCAAAATTTAATGGGGGCTTAGTTGCAACTAAACAAAGTTCTGTTTATTTTTTAATATCGGCTCTCATTATTCAGGATGTGTTGTTGCCCACAATCAAAAAGAGAAAGAGAAAGAGAAGAAAAAAACAAATTCAGAAAAATGAAAGTGGGCCCAGGCCCATTTAAAAAACGCTGGTATGATGGGTTCGTCGAATTGAGACCACAAGCAGCCTAAATTGCCAACTAGGCGTCCTGTCATAGAGTTGTACATTCTGGTTGGGTGACGTTGGCGGCGGCCACCGCCTTCGGCCCCACCACTTGCTCCGCCGTCCACGGTGGCAGGCGTGATCTCGCAGCTCGTTTCACCCGTGCATACTCATACTATATACATACATCATCATACATAGAGTATGTAATACTACTGTCTTCCCTAAAAATAAATTTTAATCAATAACGTATCACTTTCAAGCCTACAACACCACATTTTAACCAAATCACTTCTATTTCTACTTTCATAATTTTACGATCCGTAAGTTGATAAGCTGAAAGCAGCCTCTTCACATTTTCAGTCTTCTATCCCACTTTCAATTTTTTTTTAATTAACAAACTAGAATATAACTATTTTTAATATTTAATTTAAAAAAATTCATTAGCAATTTTAGTTGATTATTTTATGATTAGAGTTGCAATTTTGGTAACCTTCAACATTCCGCAATAATTATTAATTATAAATTTTGTTATGAGTGTAGATACAGTTAAAATACATAAATATTGCAGCGAAGAATCCAGAGTTTGAAGCGCTACTTCTTCGGTGTGGATGAATAGAATGTAGTAGATGTTTTAGCTTCCTGGTTGTGTAGCTAATCATTAATTAAGTCATGCTCCGACAATCGGTTAAAATTTTAATTGAAGTTAAATTGAACGCAAGTGAAGGAGGACTGACTAGCTTGAGCTCAATTCTTTTCTTCCTGTGTCGTATCAAATTTAGTGAATAATCTGAAATTAAGACGCAAATGGAATTGGTACTTTTACATCCGCGAGTAGATTGGTGGGGCCCTCCCCTACAATTTCTGAGGGCTTGCTCAATTATTGCTGACAAGAATATACCATCTCTCTCTCTCGCTCTCTTGTATTAGTCATAGTATTACTACTACTATCATTTTATCTCCAAAGATATGAGTGCGCTTATACAAGTTTCTTTTCCCCATTGTTTGAAACTATAGCTTCTATTGTATTTAAAAAAAGAGAAAAGTGTTTTAATCATTCCAAATTACTTGGTACTATATGGAAAATAAACATTTTCAAATGATTTCGAATTTCGAATATATAAGAAAGCCCAATAAATAAATAAACATAAAGAAGGTCCAGTTATGAATCCCACCAATCCTAATCATGAGAAGCCCAGCCCAGCCCAGCCCACATCATCTAAAGTCTAAACGACGACGTGCCCTTGGGGCTGGCTAATCAGGGAAATACGAACATGAGAGAGGGCCAAAATGGGAAAGAAATTAAACGTGGCGGGAACGAGAGCCGTTGACAAAATGGCGCCAAAAGTGCTACAGTAATTTCCCAAATATTTTTGGTTGCCCGGTATTTTCACGGGCAGCCTCCAAAAAAGAAATTTCCCCCTCCCTACCTCAAAATTATTCTCCCTCAATCATCAATCACCCACCAAATTCCCCCATATAAACTGCAATTTCCGCACAAATACAGTCCTTTTAACTTCTCTTATTAGTAGGTTTTAATTCTCTCTCTACCTCTACCTCTACCTCCTCTCTCTCATATAAAATCTCTCTTTCTCATCCCCATTTTGCCGCCATCACTTCAAACTCCCACAACCCCTTCAAAACCCCTCTCTTTCCCCCCTTTCCCTTTTTTCTCAAAACCCCAAACAACAACAATTAGGCTGTCGATAAAACACATCTGAGAAAGAAACGCCCTTTTCTCTTTTAGTTTATTCTTTGATTTCCTCCTAAAAATAACTCCTTTTCTACCTCAAGAATTATTTTTACATGGGCTTTTCGAAGAAGCATCAAGTCGAAATGGGCAAAGATTCAGAAGGCAAGAAATGGGTTATAGCCGGGATTGCGATTCGCGCCCCATTAAAACCGATTTCGACGAAATCTCGAGACGACTGCAGCGAGGACGACGGCGCGTGCTCGACAACCCCGACGGCGCGTGAGGCCAGGATACCGGAGAAGCTGTCCTGCCCGCCGGCGCCGAGGAAGCGCCGCCCCGTGTCGACGTGTCATTTTAATGGAGCGAGAGAGTTCTTTAATCCGCCGGAGCTGGAAGCGATATTTATGTGCCACGCTGGCAGAGCAAAGTGATGAAGTTGGGATTTTTTAAGGATTTTAGTGATCAAGGAAGAAGGGTTCGTGCGCCTTAAGGTTTATGACCCTTTCCTGTTTCATTTATTTCTTTTTTTTTGTATGTTTGGATTTCAGCTTTTTTTTTTTAGATTGTTAGCAGCTTAGAAAGTTTGAGTAGTTTAGCAGTTTGGTAGTACTAGTTTTTTAGGCTTTGATTATAGTAATAATGTAATGTATAAATACAGTTTTTTTTCTTTTTTTTTTTGGCATGAATCTTTTTAGTATTCTACAAGGAAAAAAGATAAGGAAACTTTTTTTCTCAATGCTTGCCTATTTTTATTTTGCTTGGTTAGTTAATTAGAGGTCAAATTTTGCTGCAATTCTCAAAGTTTTGAAGTAGATTGATTACGTTGGAAACATCGATTTTATGTATACAGTAAATTAGCAGACATAAAAAAGGATTGATTTTGTGTAAAACATCGATCTTTTTGAGATTTTCGTATGTGTGTACCAAACCAAATTATCATTGTTGGGATTTTAGTTTTATATTTTACTAATCAATACTACTATAACAGAGTCGAGCAATTCCTATGAAGCATGCATGTTGTATGCGTTCTAATTTTTTTTTCTTAAGGTTGAATATGTGAGCGTGTTTACATTAATTCTTTCTCGTGTATATTTATTGTTGGGATTTTCATTTTTGATTATTGCAATTCATACAATACAAGTACTATATTAATACACGTAACAAAATTGACCAAATTTTGGAATTTGATTTTCTTCATGTGTGAGTGTGAACACGTTGTACATTTCTTGCCATGTATCAATCACTAAATCTCGCAACTCTTCTTTAGAATAAGCTAAAAAATCCTCAACACCACCCCATCATTTTTCATGGATATATGAATCAAACAGAGCGCGCACGTGCACGGTGTATGCGTGTAACAACACAAACAAAAGACTACTAATCAACAAACAGAGCAAAAAAAGTTTTACTAATCTTTTTTGTGGTCTAAATTCACAAATTCTTGATTTTTGACCCACCCACCAACTTCATCTCCAAAACCAAAATCAAAACCAAAACCAAAACAAACAACCCACCCTATTTCATTTCACCCAGAGAGTATGGATGGGCCCACATCGCCTGAATGGGCAGAAGCCAAGTGAAGGTCCCTCGAATTGCTTCATTGGTTGTATTAAAAAGGACAAGCACTTGCATAATTGAGCGTCTTAATTTTGAAGAATCCTATGTGGGTTTTTATGACTTCAAGGCTCTCTCTCTCTCTCTCTCTCTCTCTCTCTCTCTCTCTCTCATTTATTGGCCCACATCATACTTCAAATTTCAAGTTAAAGGGGAAAAAAAGAAAAAAAAAAAAAAAAAAAACTCCTTATATATTGTACTGATTGGGGATACGTACGTATTTCCCCCCCTAGACAATTTATATCATCCAGGGCAGATAATCTAAGGAAAAGAACCGAATTGTTTCTCAAAAATTACTTGTACTGTAGTAGTAGTAATACTTTAACTGATGCAATTCACAGAATGTCTTATGCATTTCTTTAGTTAATTTTGTAAGTAAATTAGATCCCCCACCAATTTATAAAATTAATAAGGGTATATATTAATATATACAATTTTAATTAAATTATAAAAGAAAAATATTATTATTGAGTGAATTTGTGATTTTGATTCAAATCATCTTGTTTATGAGAAGCTCGGATGTATATTGAGAGAAATAAATTCTAAAGACTTGATACTATTTTGCAAAGATTAACACACATTATTAGTGTGTTATAATTTGTTCGACATTTTGAATAATTGGTTTGGATTTCTAAGTATTGTGAAATTTATTTTATTCAAACCAAAACATTATGTGACAAAATCATTGATTGTTTTTACATTCAAAACTTGTAACTTGTAATTATTGAAGCTAACATATTATTTTAAAATTATAATTTAATAATTTTAAATTATACTTATTTATTTATATTTTTTAATTTTCTTTTACAAATTATAAAGTTATGACATGATAAGTTGGACCCTACTAGAAAATGTCTGGCTGCGGCCTGGTGGTATTTCTGAATTGTTGTAAGATTTACTTACTTGCCAATTTTGGTTTCTTGTACACTTGGCGCTATTAAATAAATTATCATCACCGGCATATAATATACTTTATTGTTTTCGTTATCATTTCAAAGTTCAAAGCTTAACCCTCATCCTTTAAGGGGCGAACCACATCAATATTTATGGAGGGACAAAGTTATAGAATTACTATAACATACTAGTATTCCATATTTATTTATGCATTAGAGAAATCAATACACCGTAGAAAAGATTCTTATAATTTATTAAATTATTGATATTTTATGTAATCGAAGTAAAATAGCTTTCATAATAAAATCAGAAAAAAATTCTTCTCGAAATCTCGTTGAGAAAATTTAAAAACAAAGGTCCCGTGAATATTGTTTTTTTTTTCTCCATCCCGCCTTAATTAGAAATTATCACGGTAAATAAAACACATATATATAGTCTCGAGAGAGAGAGAGAACATTCTTGTGTTTGCGTCAATCACCCTTGCAAGTGTTTGCTTAGTCACAAATATTTAGAAAAAAAGATCTCAATTAAAGGCACAACATAGGGCTTTTACTTCGTATGCACGACCAATTCAAAATCTCAACGCTCATTTCACACATAGAAACGGTGGTTGTGTGTGGTGGGAGGTACCTAAATTTTTCCAACTATATATGTAGAGTTACAGGTCAACACGTTTTTAAGGATTAGACACGAATTACCAACATTAAATCATTGCTAATTAGCAGCCCACTTGTTCTTGAATCTTGATAGTGGAGCAGACACATCATTTTGTGCATCATCAGCCATCACCAAAGTCATTTATTTATTTATTTATTTTCTTTATTAATTAAAAAGGTGATCAGTGAAAGTTAAAGTTGAATTTAGGGTTGTGAAGGGGCTTCTAGTACGTATAAACAAAGTGTTATATTGGGATCGTCATCATTTGTGAAACAAAAGCTTTTTTGCAATAAATAAACTAAAGTTGAGCTCTTACCTTTGTCAGATTCCTCACATACTTGGTTAAATAAATCTTATGCTTTTTCAGATGTCTAAAACCAATTAGTCATATGATGTTTCCATTTCAATTTTGTTGATGTGCATGGTATTGATAGAGTTTTGTTTTGGCCATTCAAGGATTAGAATCTATAAAATCAAATTGAAAACTCCATTGTGTGTGTGTGTGTGTATAAACGATATATAGTTTAGCTTGATAAAATCGACTTACTAGCATAACTTGAATAATTGGGTCAGACTAGAGCGTATACGTGAGTTAGTTCGTTATCTAGCTCACGAGTTACCCAAAATTTTACATAGGTAGAATTAAATAAATTTTTCGATACTCAATCACTAAGTAAGTCGATTTTCAAATTTAACAATTCAATTTGTTTTTATCTCTAATGATGTTACATAATACTATGACAAACCCTACGAATGACATGTTGACCTGTCCACACCTTCATAAACAACCGATATATATACTCGCTAGCTCCATCCACAAAAAAGAGTTCTACTTATCCATTTTTATTTGCCCATGAAAATAGTCTTACTCACTTTTTCCAATCATATCAAATAGGATCTTATTTCATTTACAATATTTTCCAGTCACATTATACCTTTTCCACCCACAATAAGTGGAAGCTTATTCCACTCACAACAGCTTCAACTTTATTTTGTTTTTTCACTCACAACAAGTGAGACCCTTATTTCATTAACAATAAATTTAACTTCAATTCACTTTTTTCAATTTTAATAAGTGAGACCCTCATTTCACTCAGAACAACTCTTTTCCGTGG
This sequence comes from Schizonepeta tenuifolia, assembly GCA_029490685.1. Classification (NCBI taxonomy): domain Eukaryota; kingdom Viridiplantae; phylum Streptophyta; class Magnoliopsida; order Lamiales; family Lamiaceae; genus Schizonepeta; species Schizonepeta tenuifolia. Next base: position 71,098,545 of record CM055958.1, read on the forward strand.
ACGGAGGTAGAGTCGGCCAAAATAATCGGAACTGAACCGCCTGTTCCTTTTTGGAACCGAGAATCACCGTCGAGACGGGTTCTGTTCCAGTTCCAAGAATGTGGAACCGAGAACCACCGGTTTCGGTTCGGTTCAGTTCTGGTTCCGAACTGAGGGTTCCTCCTATTTTTTTAATTTTTTTATTTTGTTTTTATTTTTATTTTTATTTATATCATAATTCATATTATATCACCTAAATACTAATATTAGAATGCATAAATATATATTTATAGAAGAAAAAAATGTAGTAAAATATGGAAAAAAAAATACATATAATTAAAACTTCGGTTCCAATTTGGAACCGGAAACCGAAGAACCGAACCGAAATTGAAATTGACGGTTCCAATTTGAAACCGAAACCGAAGAGGTAGACGGCTCTGTTATGATTCCTTCGAAATAGAATCGAGAACCGTCAGTTTCGATTTCGGTTTGGAATCGAAACCAAAGTTTGGCCACCTCTAGACGGAGAGAGTATATTTTTTGAGGTTAAAATGATTTGCGCGTACGTTGCAAAATCATATTGATGATGGTGGTATGCACTTATCAAATTAAATACGAGATTCAAATATAATATTAATAATTTGGGTTGTTAATCAATTATTTTCATTGGATTCCTTGGCAGATTTTGAGGAGCAGTGTCAATCTTATACTGTTGTTTCCTTCTGGGTAGCAACATCTGTTATGCATATAAAATAAAATAAAAGCATATCTTTATTTTTTACTCAATAATTGTGATCACTAATCTTATCCTCTTTTTTCCACCCCTGCAGTAAAGAGGGTTAATAAATTGATCGAACAACACTGCCATAAATCTATAGTATAATGTTGACTGTCTAAATTTACTTAGGGCTTCAATTATTGACGAATCCATCCAAATATATAAATTAGGTAGTTTCTCCATGACCTTTGAATTACAATATTTAATTTTTGCCCAATTATTGTGCTATATGTATCTACATTCGTTGAAGTATCTATATAAAAAAGGAAAATGATTTTAAGACTTAAAGTGTTAGACTTAATTGGATTTTTTTACTCTTATAATTTAAAACCGATTTTCGTTGAACCGATTTAATAATTTTCGATTTTTAATATTTTTATTTTTTCTGATTTACCCTTATATAATTTTGGAATGTTTCAATTATTAAATCAATCATTATTTAGTAGATTTTGTTAGGCTTTAATTTTGCTATAAAACGTGTTACTTACATAGGCCAAAATATTAGGGTTTCACTAAGGGTTTCCACAATATGAATATGCATATTCACTTACTTTAATGATAATACATAATAAATCTTCGACCATTAGGAATTAATTTTGGTATAGTATATTTTTCAAATAAATAAAAGGATTAAACATATAATAAAAAAACTAGAAAAATAATTATTTATTTTTATTTTTTATTTTACTTTTATTTTTATTTAATTCAAACAAAAAAAAAGAAAAAATAAATTAAAAATTTACTCATGCCATGCAATGTTATTTACGTGTCGGCGTCTGAGTAGGGGTGTGACAGGAACCCTTACATATCAGCGGTCTAGTTTGGGTGCTACGGGCTCGTTTTGAAATTGTAATGGCGCTTATGCAAGAAATTATAATAATTAGTATTTCAAAGAAAATGCTATAACTTTTTATTTAATTCAAATAAATAAATTGCTATTTACGTGTGGCGCCCGAGTAGGGGTGTGACAGATTCCCTTACGTATCAGCGGCCTAGTTTGGGCGTGACAGACTCGTTTTGAAATTGTAATGGCGCTCATGCAATAAATTATAATAATCAGTATTTCAAAAAGAAATGCTATAACTTTTTTTTTAATTCAAACAAATAAATTGCTATTTACGTGTCGACGCTCGGGTAGAGTGTGACAGACTCACTTACGTATTAGTGCTTGGGTACGGTGGGGCCGCAACGGGTGCCATGTGTCATGATGCGGACAGGAACACGAATGTTGTGACGACAAATGCCATGGGGCGGGGACAAATTTATAATGTAAGCGAACCAATAATTCAAAATTTTCGTATATCAAAATAATTTTGATATTTTAATATTGATTTATACAATATGTTTGTTAAATGATAAATTATTCATTTTCGAATCAAATCAGTTTGACATAAGTATTATTCTATTGTTAAGTTTAATTTATTTATAGTCATATTCACAATAATTCTCAAATCATTATTTATTGGCATGCATGCATGTTTAGTTTTTCAAGTGTTGGTATTACTAATAATCGTAACCTCATTTATATGATTGAAACTATGTTTATTAATTTTGTATATTTTATTTTACAATTTGCATACTTTATTTAAATTTAATTTAAATTTTATTGAATTTCGAATTTTATCTATCTCTTTATTAAAAAGGAATATTATTAAATGAATATATTGATTTTATTTCATTCATAAAATATTTTATTAGAATATGATTGTGGCATTCTATAATTATTATTTTTCATATTTATTTTAGATTTTTAATTTACTGAATTTTCAAAAATTTGAAAAATAATTAGTTAAAATATTATTTTTGATTTAAAATTTATTAACAGAATTAATATTTATAGTTTTTTTATTTTCGATTTTTATTTCTTAATTGTACCAAGATTTTAAAATTACAAATATTTTGTGATATTTTGAGTATCACAATTCAGCATGATTTCGAAATGGTGTACAATGCATGATACCATTTAATTGTAATGGAACTGATAATGGTTTGTGTATGTATTATGATATGATATTCCCTTTGAGTATTATTATTGTGGAATTAATTTGGAGATCATTATGGAATATATCGATTGGATTAATTTGGAATTATTATGGATATAATCTATCTCATAATTAGGTTAAGGATGATAGTATAATCTTTAAAATTAAATTACATTAATTAAATAATTTGAAAATAATAAAATATATAATTTGAGTAATATACCTAAGTAAGTCTAGGACATTATGTCTCATTATCACTAAAAAATTATAAGCCAGAAATTCACATCCGATTCTATATTTAATATGTGTGCATGCATAAAATTATTGCTATTTTTTTCGATTATATCTGCAAGATTCTTTAATAGAACATAATTTCCAAAATTACAGCATTTACGTCTATACATCAAGATATATATAGACATATGATACAAACATTATAGAATTTCTAGAGAAAATCTACCCTCAATTCATTGTTTAATGGAAAAGCGACGAATATATACATAATTTAAGTAATATTTTAAGATAAGTCAAGAAAGCTACTTCTTTTAAGATAAAAGGATAAGAATTAGTACAAAAAAGCAGTATATGCATGTTTTGTTAAGGGGAATAAAAAATGAGGAAGCAACATAAATTTTGTCTTTACTTTCCTTTCTTTTATTTCTTTCTCCAAGATAGGGACAACAGCAAGGATTAAAGTGACAATTTTGTGTGTATGTATTAGCCTAGTAGTAGAGTAATTAATGCCCGAACTAAAGATCATGAGTTCGAATTTACCATTACACGGCCTTTAAATTTATTGTAATATTGTTAAAAAAAAAAGAAAAGAAAAAAAAAGTGGCAAGGACAAGAAATTTAAAGACAATTTTCATTTTTGTGTGTATGTGTTAGCCTAGTGGTAGAGTGATTAACGCTCGAGCCAAAGGTTATAGGTTCGAGTTCACCGTTACGCGGCTTTTAAATTTATTGTCATATTGTTCGAAAGAAAAAAGAAAAGAAAAAAAAAAGTGGCAAGGACAAGAAATTTAAAGGCAATTTTCACTTGGTGATTGCTTTTTGCTTCTCGAAAACGATCATATTTGTGTAGTGTTCACCAAAATGTTAAAATTGGTGACATATATACACGAGTGCATGTAAATGTACACTTACTTCTGCATGTGCATGATTAAACATGATGCACCGAGTACAATATTCACACATATCATCAAACATATAAATTTTAATAGAATCACTATAATTTTGTTGAAATTTGAGTTTTACGATCTTTGTTTGTTTGTAGTGTATAAAATGCATGTGTAGTTACATGATTTTTTCCTCAAAAAAACTAGTTGCACGATTCGAGAGACTAAAACAAAAATAATAAAAACGAGATCTATTTTGTTGCTCATAATATTCTTGTTAACATCGTACCCATGATTGCACTAATACGATAAAACATGAAGTTAGACAATATAAGTGATGAAAATACATTAAAGATTGAAACCTCTTTTATTACGTACCTCTGTTCAAAGTCAATTACAATAAGAGATCATAATTCATAAAAATCAAATCTAATAATTGGGCTGCTATTCAATGAATGGGAATAAATGGATGAATATAATACTAGTTTGGGGGAAGAATGGAAGGAGAGGAGATAGTAAGAGAAAATGAGGCCATAATTAGACATGCACACATGGGGTTGGGGAAGAATCCTATGATGGGGATCAAATATTCTAAATTTAGACTATTATCACCAAAATCTCTCAAGCAAATTCCCAATTTCCCACCGCTCTCTCTTTCTTTATTCAAATTTAATTGTACTATTTTATACCAAATCTGCGGGCCCCCATTTCAAACAATTTTTCTCCTTTTTCTTTGCGGCGAACGACGCGGTTCGAGACCCATGGGCCTGACCGTCCCGGCCCGACCCGGATATCTCTCTGCCCGCCGTGCTGCCCGGGGAAACTCGTTTGGCGGGAATGGGGTGATTCGTTTTCTGAGTTCGCGCCAAAAATTGCTCCCCCGCCAAAGGCGGTGATTGTGTGCGGTCGGTCCACTGCATCGATTTCGACCGTTGTTTAGATTTCCGTGCCATTTAAAACTTAGTAAAAGGTTTATGATTTGTACTGGATATTGACTTTGTGTATTAACATTTGTGGAATACTTCAAAAAAAAAAAAAAAAAAAAAAAAAACATTTGTGGAATACTTTTTCCTCAGAAAAATAAAAATATAAAAGTAGTAATACTATATTGTTGAAGATATGTTAATTTTTATGTTACGGATTTCCTATTCTTAAACGAGATTTATTTTTGCTTCTCATGTTTGGCGGGTGATGATTTCATACAATATTTGTATATTGCATATCAATTATATATATTTCGAAAAAACAAACATTGTTATGTTATGAATAATATATTTATATATGGACATTACTTGTAGAATTTGTTAGGGTTTTCTATTCCATATCTAATGTTATTAGGCTGTCTGCAGCGGTGTGTCTCGACGGGGCCTCGAGACACCCGCTGCGATGAGACACCGCGGTGTAGGGTGGGGCAGCTCGAGACCGTCTCGTGGCGACAAGACAGTCTCGAGATGGCGCGTGGCGCCACGCGCTGTCGTTTTTTATTTTTATTTTTATAAATAGACGCGTGCATTGCACGCGCCGTACATAAAAAAAAAAATTAAAAATCGAACAACGGCTATTTTGCAGCGGACGACTGTTTTAAACGGCTAAATTGCCCTTTTTTTTTATTATTTCCCCCTATAAGTACCTCACTACATAATACAATTTTTTTCACACCAAATTCATCTTCCTCCTTTTATTTTCTCTCTAGTTTTCTCTCAATTATTTTGCCAAAAAAAATGTCTTCGTCATCCGACTCCTCAACCGGATACTCTTCCCGTGGCACCGACGACGAGATTATATCGATGGTAACGAATCTGCAAGCTGTTGCCGCTCGAATCTTCGCCAAAAAGGAAAAAAAAAGAAGGTGAAGAGGACGGTCGTAAGGCAGCCCTGCAGCAGTTGATGGCTGACTACTTCAGCGACAACGCGACGTACGTCCCAACATTTTTACGCCGGCGTTTTCAGATGCACAAACATCTGTTCTTGAGGATTTGCGAGGCGTTGGAGCAGAATGTGCGATACTTCCAGCAGAAGCAAGATGCAACCAGCAAATGGGGCCTCACGTCGGCGCAAAAGTGCACAATGGCCATTCGCCAACTATCCACCGGTGGAGCGCCGGATACATTCGATGAATACTTGAAGATCGGCGATAGCACCGGCCGTCTTTGCCTCCGGAAGTTTTGCAAAGGTGTCATCGAACTATTCGGTGACGTGTATTTGAGGAGACCAAATGCACAAGACACCGCTCGGCTGCTGCGGATGCACGAGGAGAGGCACAACTTTCCGGGGATGCTCGGTAGCCTGGACTGCATGCATTGGGCGTGGAGGAATTGCCCGAAGGCGTGGTCGGCTGCCAACACTCGAGGAGATATAGACGTGCCTTCCTTGATTCTTAAGGCCGTGGCGTCTCAAGACTTATGGATCTGGCACGCCTTTTTTGGAGTAGTCGGCTCCAACAACGATATCCACGTCCTCAATCAGTCGCCCTTATTTGAGGATGTGCTTGAAGAACGGGCTTCGCCGTGCCTGTACGTGGTGAACGGAAAGCACTACGACGGCGGTTACTACTCAACCGATGGGATCTACCCGGATTGGGCGGCTCTGATCAAGGCTCATCCGCTTGCAACGGACCAGAAGACGACGCGGTTCAAGAAGATGCAGGAGGCGGCGAGGAAGGATATCGAACGGACATTCGGTGTTCTTCAAGCCCAATGGAGAATTATCCGGAACCCGGCGCGCAACTGGTACACACAGCACCTCCGCAACATCATGTTTACGTGCATTATTTTGCACAACATGATTATTGAAGACGAGAGGGAGGATGCGGAGAACTGGAGAGAGGACAGAGAAACAACGCCGGGTAGTAATGTAGACCGAGTTCCCACTCCGCTCTCCTGGAAGAATTTTCTCAAATGGGACGCCGCATTGAGAGATACAAGGAAGAACCATCGGCTCAAAAATGGTTTGATCGAGCATGTATGGAGCCAATTTGGGCCGGTTGAGGAGTAGGATGTTTTTTATTTTTCGAAATTTCAATTAATGTAATGTTTTTATTTGTTTTATTTCAATTAATGTATTGTACTAGTTATTTGTTAAAATTAATGAAATTTTCAAATTTTCTTATTAAAATTAATGCAAAATACAAATTAAGAAATTTCTTATAGACACCGCTTAGAAACAGCCCCACTGCAGCTTACTGTCTCTATCTCCAAAAAATCCTTAGAGACACCCCTTAGAGACAGCACCACTGCAGACAGTCTTATAATGATGATGGTCCCTACCTTGTACTTCTAATAATGATGGTCCCGATACGAGTTCTGATGTATGGGAGGGGGGGGAATACACCAGATAGGAATTTTAAAATCAACCCCCAAAAATTACCACAACTGAGTAAAAAGATTCAGCTGGAATCACAACTGAGTAAGAAATCACAGCTGGAAGAGTGGTGCAGTGCGGAATATGGTGGAAACAACAATAACTCGTATAAAATAACTCACGCTCAGATGCAAGGTCGGTCAACAACCAAAACAGTTGAAATGTAAAGATGCAATTTTGAGTGCTGGTTAGTTGGTCAGTTGGATATGCAAAAAGTAACTGAACAGAAAACACAACACAAAGGAATTACGTGGTTCGGAGAGAACTCCTACGTCCACGGGGAGTTGTGAGTCCACACAACTCAGTCCAAATTCTTTAGGACAGCTACCACAAAGCTTATGCGGGTTTTGCAACCGTTCAGATAAGTTTGCGGGTACTTATCAACCTATCTACTCAATTTTCGGGAAGAGTAGGATCCTAACAACCTTTTTAGGGGATGTGTATAAGGGTGGGTTTTCCAACTACTAGCTCTAACAAAGAAGTGAGCTAGGATCTAAGCTTGAACAAATGAAGACTCAAACTAAGATCGAAAACACCAAGACAGATTCTAACTCTCTATGAACTCTCAGCTGGTGATATTCTTAGAGAATAATTGCAGTTTAGCTTTTGTGCAGTATATTATCGTTCTTTTGCTCGTCTGTCTCTTCTCTTGTGTTCTGTCTTGATGAATGAATGAATGCCTCTATTTATAGGCGGTGAGAATCAACTAGCCGTTGGAAGAGTCGTTGATCTCTGTTCTGTGAAAGCGATGGCTTGTCTCTCATCTCTGCAGATTTTCCCGATTTGGCAACTGTGAACTTCTGCTTTCCTTCTGAGACAACCTTGTGTTGGGCCAAATGAGGTAATGACAGAACGTCAAACCTTCATGTGACTTCCTTTTTGAAATTCAAATTTCAACCTTTGTCTTTCAACATTGGTTAGTCGGTTGAGACGTTTGATCTTCATCTGAGTGGTCTTCAGCTGATGTTCCATCTGATCGCTACCTTCATCTGACATTCTGACTGAAGAGGAACAGTTGAACCCTCAGCTGCCTTGAACTTCATGTTGTCGATCTATCAGATTGAGTCCTGCAACTGATGTTCCACATGATCGGGTGGATTTTCACATCTGACGAGTAGTTGATCACTCAGATGTTTTCCTTCATCCAATGATCTAGATCAGATAGGTTGGCTTGAACGCTCAGTTGTCTTTCTTACATCTGATGTTCCATGCGAGTTTCCATCTGAATTTCTATCCGAGTATAGCCATGTTGCCGTCTTCAGCTGGAGTCCTGTAAAGATAAAATCTGAACATTGCTCAAACAGCGAGCCTAAATACTAACTTTAGGAAATGGCAACATCTACTCGGTTGGAGTCAGTTAGTTTTGGAATCAATCAAAACTTTACTAAATTTCCCAACAAATAATATTCCTTCTTCTTGCGCCGTCTCTCTTCTCTTTCTCTCTATTTTCTGTGTTCTTGTTCTATTTACTTTATAACATGTTATCAACACGAGTCTCTAGCCAATTGAGTGCATATTGAAAGTCAGGCCCTAGGAAAGAATATATTTTCCTGCAAGAAACCATAAAATCTCAATATGCAATCCATGGAGAATGTGAGTACCTTGTGTCTAGTGGATAGTGCCACAACACATACTATTCTTACCGATAAGAAATTTTTTCAAACACTTAATGAAAAAAGGGGGAGTGTAACTACAATTACAAATGACAATATCATTATTGTCGGCTCCGTAAGAGCTTCATTGATACTCCCCATGGGTAGTGAATTAATCATAAATGATGCACTTTTGTATCCACAATCTAAACGTACCCTTCTTAGCTTTAAAAACATCCGATTAAATGGTTTTCACATTGAAACCAAAATTGAGAACAATAATGAGTTTCTAATCATAACTCAAGATGTTGGATGTCGAAAATGAGTTATAGACAAACTCCATTTTTTCTCCTCAGGGTTGTACTACACTCACATTCGACCTAATAATCATGTTGCGCTAAGTATGAATTTTAAAGACCCGAAATCTTTTAAACTATGGCATGAGCGCATGGGTCATCCTGGACAAAATATAATGCGTCGAATTATTAATAATGTTGTTCAGCATAATCTACAAACAAAAGATCTATCTTTATCAAATGAGTTTGTTTGTATGACCTATAGTATGACCTTCGCGTACTAAAGTTGGAATAGAATCTCATACATTTCTTGAAAAAATTCAAGGGGATATTTGTGGATCAATTCACTCGGCATCGGGACCCTTTCGATACTTTATGGTTCTGATTAAGGCTTCCACTCGATGGACTTATGCTTGTTGTCTACTCGCAATAAAGCATTTGCAAAATTTATTGCCAAAATCATTGAGTTGAGAGCTCAATTTCCTGATTATTCCATCAAGTCCATTAGAATGGATAACGCCGGTGAATTCACGTCAAAATCTTTTGACGAATATTGACTTTCATTAGGCATCAAAGTAGAACATCATGTTCCTTACGTCCACACTCAAAATGGTCTAGCCGAATCATTAATCAAACGTTTAAAATTAATAGCTCGACCATTGTTGCAAAAATCCAACTTACTTGTTACTTGTTGGGGACATGCAATTTTGCATGCAGCTAATTTGCTCCAAATCCGACCAACTGCATATCATGATTATTCCCTAATACAATTAGTACGTGGTAAAGAACCAAACATTTCCTATTGGTGAATATTTGGTTGTGGAGTGTATACTCCAATATCACCACCTAAGCGTACCTCAATGGGCCCTCAACGAAAGTTAGGCATTTACGTGGGTTATGAATCTCCGTCTATTATTAAATTTCTTGAACCCATGACTGAGGATCAATTTACTGCTAGGTACGCTGATTGTATTTTCGATGAAGATCGTTTCCCAACATTAGGGGGAGACAAAAGCCCAAATTTAACACAATATCGAGAAATTTCATGAAATGAAAAAAATCTTCAATATTTAGATCCACGTACTAATGAATCAGAACTGGAAGTTCAAAAGATAATTAACTTGCAATATTTAACAAGTAATTTGCGAGATGCATTTACTGATCATAATGGAGTGATTAAATCTCATGTTTCTGCAATGCACCACAAAAAAATTGAAATTTCACATGAACTAACTAAATCAGTTGATTCTCCTCAACGCCAGAAGCGTGGTAGACCTATTGGTGCTAAAGATAAAAATCCCCGACACACAAAATCAAATAAGGAAATGATATCGCTCCAACAACCTTCTGAAGAGGATCATCCTGAAGATGATAATCCTAGTACATCTAAAAGTGCACTAACTAATCATAATACTAGGATTGCGGAATGGCCAGGTCACAATATTATGGAAAATGACAAAGATTTGGTTGATGTTAATATCGAAGTTGCTATGAACTTTGTGAATACGGGAGAAACTTATAATAGAAATGATACTGTTGTCGACGACACGTTTGCCTTAACAATTGTTCTTACCATTTCAAATGATAATTAGGATCTTGAACCAAAAACAATAGCCGAGTGCCGAAAGCGCTCTGATTGGTTGAAATGGAAGGAAGCAATGGAGGTAGAGCTAAATACGATAAATATTAAGAAAGTTTTTAGCTCGATAGCACTTACACCAAACGGTGTTATCCCAATACAATATACATGGGTGTTTGTACGAAAGAGAAACGAGCATAATGAGGTGGTGAGATATAGAGCGCGATTGGTAGCTCAAGGGTTCTCGCAGAGACCTGGAATTGATTTTCATCAAACATATTCTCCTGTTTTGGATGGTATAACATTGCGATATTTGATATCTCTGGCATCAACTATGAATTTAGAAATGCAGTTAATGGATGTCGTGACCACATATTTGTATGGGTCACTAGACACTGATATTTATATAAAAGTACCTGATGGGGTGAAAATTCCTCAAATGAAGGAAAATGAAACTCGCAGCATGTATAGTGTTAAATTACAAAGGTCGTTGTACGACTTAAAATAATCGGGAAAAATGTGGTATAACCGACTACGTGAATTCCTCTTGAAGAAGGAATATGTGAACAATGACATAAGTCCTTGTGTGTTCATCAAAAGATCACAAAATGATTTTTGTATCATTTCTGTGTATGTTGATTATATAAATATAATTGGTACACGCAAAGAGATTTAGAAAGCTAGCTCATGCTTAAAGGTAGAGTTTGAAATGAAAGACTTGGGTAAATCTAAATTTTGTCTCGGCCTGCAGATCGAGCATCTCCCTGAAGGAATTTGTTGGGAAATTTATTAGTATGAGTTTTGATGAATTCCAAAACCGACTGACCCCAACCGAGTAGATGTTGCCAGAACCTAATGTTAGAAGTTAGGCTCGCTGTTTGAGCAAAGTTAAGATTTTATCTTTACAGGTCTCCAGCTAAAGATGGCAACAAGGCATCACTCAGACAGAACATCAGTTATGATGAAAGACAACTGAGAGTTCATATGTTCAGATAGAATGAGGAGGAAGTCTTCAGAACATCAGTTGTGAAGGAAACCAACTGAGCGTTCATCAGATGAGAAGCAGTAAAGAGGAAGAGAACATCAAATGAAAAGGAAGTCATCTGAGGGTTCAAACCCAACTGACTAAATACAAGGAAGACAACTGAGTGTTCAGTTTCAGAACATCAGTTGTAGAACTCAAACAAGAAGATCAACATGAAGTTCAAAGTCAGCTGAGAGTTCGACGGTTCAGAACATCAGCTGAACACCACTCAGATGAAGATCAAGATTTTCAACCGACTAACCGAGGTTGACTATCAGAAAGGTTTGAATTTGAATTTCAAAAGGAAGTCACATGAGGGTTTGACCGTTCAGTCATTACCCCATTTGGCCCAACACAAGACTGTTTCAGATGGAAAGCAGAAGAGCACAGATGCCATATCGGGAAAGTCTGCAGAGATGAGAGACAAGCCGTCGCTATCAAAGAACAGAGATCAACAGCTCCTCCAACGGCTAGTTGATTCTCTCCGCCTATAAATAGAGGATTCCATTCATTGGAGAAAAGTGGGAAGACACACAAGGGGAAGGCACACGAGACGAGACAGAGCGAAAGAAAGAACTATATTCCTTACTCGAGGCAACTTAGATTTAGTCTCTAAGAACATCACTTGTTGAGAGTTCTAGAGCATTAGATTGTGTCTGAGTGTCTTAGGTCGAACCTTGAGAACATCACTTTGTGAGAGTTCGTAGAGTGTTAGATCCCAGCTCACTTCTTGTTCGAGCAGTTAGTTGGAACCTTATCTTTTATACGTGAAAAGGTTTTAGGACCCTACTCTTCCTGTAATTGAGTAGTTAGGTTGTCAAGTACCCGCAAACTTGACATAGGTTGTTAAGTACCCGTAAACTTAACTGTAAAGGTTGATAAGTACCCGTAAACTTATTGCAACGCTTGCACAGCCCGGGTAAGCTGTGTGGTTTGTCCAGATGAACTTGGACTGAGTTGTGTGGACTCACAACTCCCCGTGGACGTAGGAGGGTTATCTCCGAACCACGTTAAATCCTGTGTGTCTGTGTTTATTTTTATTCAGTTACTTATTGCATTTTTAACTGACCAAACTAACCGGCATTCAAATTGCATATCTGCACATTCTCAACCATTTTGGTATTTGACCAACCAAGCATAAAAGCGTGAGTTGTTTTAACGAGTTTTAATATCCACCACATTCCGCACAGCCTCACTCTTCCAGCTGAGGTTGCTTACTCAGCTGTGAGATTCCAACTGAGTCGGTTTTACTCAGTTGAAGTATTTTTAAGGGTTAAGTTTTAAAATCCTAACTGGTGTATTCCCCCCTCCCCCTCCATACACCAGTAACTCGTTTCGGGACCATCAGAATTTTTGTACACCACTCAAACTATGTGAATAAGCTGTTAGAAAATTTTTATATGGATAAGTCACATCCACTTAGTACACCAATGGTGGTCCGATCACTAGATGCGAACAAGGACCCATTTAGACCTAAAGAAGATGATGAAGATATTTTAGGACCTGAAGTTTTTTATTTGAGTGCAATTGGAGCACTACTTTATCTCGCAAACTGCACGACACCCGATATCGCTTTTGCAGTTAACTTGCTAGCAAGGTTCAGTGCTTTTCCTACACGGAGACATTGAAATGGTGTTAAACATAGTCTTCGTTATCTTCAAGGTACAAAAGATCTTGGTTTATTTTATCGAAGAAATCAAGACATGACATTGGTAGGCTATGCGGATGCTGGTTATTTATCTGATCCCCACGATGCTAAATCTCAGACTGGTTATGGAAATCTATTAAACAGACTCTAATCACTACATCTTCAAACCACTCAGAGATTATTGCTTTACATGAAACTGCTAAAGAATGTGTGTGGCTAAGGTCATTAATACAACACATTCGTGGATTTTGTAGTATTGGGGTAAATGAGAACTCTCCCACTGTCCTATATGAGGACAATGCAGCTTGTGTTGCACAAATGAGTAGTGGGTATGTCAAAGGAAATTTAACAAATCATATATTACCTAAATTCTTTTCCACACGAGCTCCAAAAGAGTGGCGAAATTATAGTACAGAAAATTTGCTCTTGTGAAAATCTTGTAGATTTATTCACAAAATCTCTTCCTACATCAACATTTGAAAAATATGTTTATAATATTGGGATGCGTAGGCTTGAAAAATTATTATCTTCAGGGGGAGCGAATATTACGAAATAATTTTTGCAGATTGGACCTTGAAGGTCTACATCAAGCCTTGAAGGCTAAATTTGTTGTGTTTTTTTCCCTTTACTAAGTTTTTTTTTTCCATTTGGTTTTCTTAGTTAAGGTTTTTACCGAGGCAACAAATGCAACACATATATAAACGTATGTCATGGACTTTTCTCGACTGTTTTTCTCCCATAGGATTTTTTCAGTGAGATCCTTAATGAGACATGAACATCACGTCGTAATGTCCAAGGGGGAGTTTTATGAATAATATATTTATATATGGACATTACTTGTAGGATTGGTTAGAGTTTTCTATTCCATATCTAATGTTATTATATATATATATATATATATATATATATATATATATATATATATATATCCTATTATCCATACCTTGTACTTACACAATTGAGAATAATAATAATATTCCTTCTTCTGGCGCCATCTCTTTTCTCTTTTTCTCTATTTTTTGTGTTATTGTTCTATTTACTTTACAACATGTTATAATTTATAAAATTTAACTTACTTTTCAGGAAAAAAAATCGACAATCAGATTAACCTTTAGAAAAAGATGACCAACTTATCTATGTAATTAACAAGAATGAGATTAATAATTTTATCAAATACATGCTACTAACTTGTAGTATAAAATTGCAGGAACATATCATGAATTTCAACTATTTGATAACCATAAAATTGTTAAAGAAAAGGAATAACACTTCTGCTCACAAGAAATAGAAATAAAAGGAATAACACTTCTGCTCTCAAGAAATAAAAATAAAACTTCGTAACAACTACGGAAAATAAATTATTGCTTTCTAAATAGATATACATTGTTTGTATAGTCCACAAATAGCGACAACACACATCTCAAATAAGTTTCTAATCTAACTTGTAAAGTAAGGGCACCACAAGTTTATTCTTAGAAGTGTATTGGATTGAGAGTTCGTTGGAATTTTAAGGAGTTTAAAAAGTCAATGGAGTTTTGAAGTTTATAGACTCCGCGTGGAGTTTAGAAGAATTTGTGATGGAGTTCGCGTGGAATTTGGACAATTTCGCTGGAGTTCAATTCCATGACAGCCAGCGTCGGCTGGACATCAGCGATCGCTGCAATTGAAGCCAGTGCTCGGTGGCCAGTCCCCGTCGCTAGTAACAAACGAGATAAATAATCAAAGTAAATAAAGAGAGATAACAAGTGTTTCCACCAAGAAATTGTTGCTTCGCGGAAAATGGATGTATAGGATATGCCGGCTGCTCATTCTGCTTCATAAATCAGATGTTAATCGATTAAAAGCAGGTTTTACCATAAATTACTTATATGCTCTTCATGGCATACATCGTGCTATCGACTTTCTCAAATGTTACAGTCATGTTTTGTTAGGAATCGGGTACTTGCTCGTGTAGATAACAATGAACAATACTTCTTTATTGATGAACTTGAACACGAACAGAATTTAAAAGTATTACAGAAACTGAAGAACTAATTTTAGAATGAACCGAAGATCGTCCGAAGTAGAACTTCTGCCTGCAAGACGAGAATACGCCCCGGTAGTGCTCACGGTAAGGCGGCTCGTCCCCAAAGGTTAAAACGATCTTGACGTCTCGGCTGTAGTAGCACCACAAACAGAACCGAGCTCCAGCGAACTGGAACTAGAACGAGGACTGAACTCGTGTATGATATGCTATGCTTATACTAGAGAGGAGTGCAGATTGCTTGGAATGAGTGAATTCTGCAAATGAGGATGCTCCTATATATAGTAGCTCTCGATCAAGTGAAGGGACTCGTCGCCATCAATTCAGCCATGATGGCCGGCGGTTTCAGACGCTAAGGGTTGCCGGATGTGAAGAGTCTCCGGCGATTACAGCAGCCAAGAGTCTCTCGGCCGATGGGCTTCACACACTGGGCTTCCGGATTGGGCTCAACAATTAATCGAATTGGGCTTGTAAAGTTGGTCAAAAAAGATAAGCCCAAACACCAGCCCAAAGCACCAATTGCCAAAATTCAAGTCCCAGGCCCAGGCCCGAGCCCGCCCGGACGGACGGCGGCGGCGGCGCGTGCGCGTGAGCACCCATACACACCAACCCAACAAGTTATTAAGCCCATGTAGACATAGCCTTAAATACTAGTCAAATTATCCACATATAACCGATGTGGGACAACTAACATTTATTATAATTAATAACATGTTAGTTACTACTTCAACATCCAACCTTTAGCACACAATATCTCACTCACCGGAAATCGGTTTAGAGATATTAAATATACCACGCTCATCTACTCACGGCGTAGATTAACATCCAATAAACATTTCAATTAAATAATAAATATTTAATTAACAATATTTATCCTCAAATTAATGGTTAAATATAAACCATTTCCAACAATCCCCCACATGAGTGAGAATGCCAATGCAAAATGAATGCAAATGCAAAGTTCAGTCCTCAAGAGACAATACTGCATTTGGCTAGGTGGCTTGTGGCCTTGAACCTATCCATAGTCAACATCATCGAGTATACCGGCAGCATAGTGGTTATGAAAACCTTGAACTAGTCTCCATGGTGTATACCGAGACAACAATATTGACACAATATCATCTCAATTCCGTCCGTTCTAACGTTTTGTGTCCTTTTCGGCCTTGGACACCCCTTTGGATTCATAAGTATATCAATTGAAGCGGCCCTCACTTCACACTCATATAGGTGACTCTTATTCCCAAGTATCCTACTATACTTGACCTCTCCGAGGTATCCAAGAATCATTAAAAGTCATAAGACTTAACCTCACCACATGTAGGTAAACAAACACTCACTGTTCTCAAAGAATAGGTATGTTCGAGTGTTTAACACACGGATTCTTATAACTTCGTTGTCCCATTGAACCAAGCTCTTGGGATCCTCCAATCTACAAGGTTGGGTATCCGCTATAATCATCCTTAAGATGTGGATTTAGCACCCATTTCCTCTAACAGCTTATACATTTGATCTCGATTAATGCTCTTAGTCAGCGGATCTGCTAGATTATCTATTGACCTCACATAGTCAATTGAGATAACCCCACTCAAGATCAAATGCCTTACGGTGTTATGTCGTCGACGAATATGTCCAGACTTACCATTATAAAACAAATTTTGTGCTTGTCCAATAGCAGATTGACTATTACAGTGTATCAACACGGACGACACAGGCCTCGTCCAATATGGAATATCCTCGAGGAAATTTTTAAGCTATTTAGCTTCTTCACCAGCTTTATCCAAAGCTATGAATTCAGATTCCATGGTAGACCTTGCAATACAAGCCTGTTTCTTAGACTTCCAAGATACTGCACCACCCCCAATAGTAAACACGTATCCACTCGTAGAAAACGAGTCTTAGGAGTCAGATATCCAATTAGCATCACTATACCCTTCAAGTACAACAGGCTCTCTTGAATAGTGAATCGTAAAGTTCTGAGTATATTTCAAATAACCTAGTACGCGCTCTAGGGGCTCTCCAATGTTCATTACTTGGATTAGCAGTATAGCTACTCAACTTATGAACTGAACATGCTATATCAGGTCGGGTGCAGTTTGACAAATACATCAAACTCCCAATGACCTTAGCATATTCATCTTGACCCACAGGTTCTCCCTTGTGCTCACTTAGATGAACATTCAGTTCCCAATGAGTCTTAGCTATGGGTTTATCATAAGCGTTGAATCTCCTCAACACTTTCTCAACATAGTGAGATTGCGATAAAGCAATTCCATTGGGCGTTCTTAGAATCTTAATTCCAAGAATAACGTCAGCCAAACCCATATCTTTCATGCTAAAGTTCATAGTTATCATCCTCTTTGTTTCACCAATCACACGAGAGTTACTACCCATAATCAACATGTCATCTACATAAAGACAAACGATAACATAATCGTCACCCGTTTTCTTAATATAGACACATTTGTCACTCTCGTTGATCTTGAAACCATTAGACAACATCACTTCGTCAAACTTCAAGTGCCAACGCAAAGGCGCTTGTTTCAATCCATATAAAGACCGTTGTAGCTTGATACCATGTGTTCTTTTCCAGGTACTACAAAACCTTCCGGTTGCTTCATATAGATTTCATCATCTAACTCCCCATATAAGAATGCAGTCTTAACATCCATTTGATGAATCTCAAGATTGCACAAAGCAGCAATAGCGAGAAGCACCCTAATAGAAGTAAGTCTTGTCACAGGTGAGTAAGTATCAAAGAAATCATAACCGGTCTTTTGTCTAAAGCCTTGAACTACAAGTCTGGCCTTATATTTATCAATAGTACCGTCAGACTTGTACTTCTTCTTTAGGATCCACTTACATCCTAACGCCTTACAGCCTGGTGGTAGTTCAACTAACACCCAAGTGTGATTAAGCATAATAGACTTAATCTCGATGTCTATAGCTTCTTTCCACAAAGCCGCATCCGAACCAGATAAGGCTTCTTTTACGGATACCGGTTCACCGTTTAGCATTAAAACAACGTAGTTCGGTCCATAAATCTTTGCTTTCCGTACTCTAGTACCACGTCTAGGCTCATTCACAGGCATAGACCTAAGTCGCTTTCTATTCGGCGGTCCATAGAACACCGGATTAGAACTAGATGCAACATTTCCATCTATGGGTTCAGAACTCATAGGCTTATCTACAAGTTTAGAACTTGTTACTTCATCCTCAACTCTCTTGCTAGAGTTAGGATCAACTTTATCCTTATTAGGATAGATGTTCTCAAAGAATATAGCATTCCTTGATTCCATCGTCGTACCCACATGTATGTCAGGTATATCCGATTTGTGTACAATAAACCGATACGCGCTGCTGTTTAGTGCATAACCAATAAAGATACAATCTACTGTTTTAGGTCCAATTGTAACTTGTTTTGGTAAAGACACTTCAACCTTAGCTAAACACCCCCACACTTTGAGGTATTTATACGAAGGTTTCCTTCCTTTTCAAAGCTCATAGGGAGTCACGTCCTTTACTTTGATTGGAATCTTGTTCAAGATGTAGTTAGCTGTCAAGACAGCTTCCCCCCACATGTTCTGGGGTAATCCTGAACTAATCAACAAGGCGTTCATCATCTCTTTAAGAGTACGATTCTTACGTTCAGCAACGCCATTTGATTGTGGTGAATAAGGAGCAGTCGTTTGATGGATTATACCAATTTCGTTGCATAATTCAGCAAACGGAGCAACATACTCTCCACCTCTATCACTTCGAACCATTTTGATTCGGCAGCCAAGTTGATTTTCGGCTTCATTCTTGAAGTTTCCAAAAGCTTCAATAGCCTCATTTTTACTTCTTAACAAGTAAAGGTAACAATACCTTGTGCAATCGTCAATAAAGGTAATAAAATACCTTTTACCACCTCTAGTTTGCACAAACTTTAAATCACAAACATCGGTGTGAATTAGTTCTAGAGGTTTGGTGCTTCGTTCAACCGACTTAAACGGTAACTTAGCCATTTTTGCTTCAACACAGACTTCACACTAGTCTTGTGTCTTAGATAAATCAATATTTAACAAGTCCATATTAGCAAGTCTTTTTATAGCATTTAGATTTACGTGACCAAGTCTACAATGCCATAAATCAGAACATTCAAGCAAGTAAGCAGAAGTAGTAGCTTTATTATCATTAGCAACTGCCTTAGAAGACTTACAAGTACGCACACTTAACTTGAACATATCATCAACAATATGACCTTATCCAAGAGTCTTACCAAATTTACGTATGATTACAAAATCACAACGAAGATCTATATCAAACTTAGCCCTAACTAGTTTGACACCCGACACCAAATTCTTGCGGATTGTCGGAGCATGCAGCACATCCTTCAGAGTTATCTCCACACCGGAGGTGAGTTGGAGTACAACAGTCCCAACTCCAAGAACAAGTAAGGTACGATCACTCGCCTCGGTGACAAAGCGGTCTTGAACTTCCTTGTAGGTATAGAACAAGTCTCGGTTTATACAGATATGAACAGTCGCACATGTGTCAAGAAACCAAGTAACAAGATTAGGGTCCGAAACATGGTTTACCTCGGTGATCATGGAAACAAGGTCGTCTTTGTCCCAGGTGTCGTAGTCTTTTTGGACATGGTTGACCTTGCCCTTTCCCTTCTTCTTCGGCAGACTGCAGTTCTTCGCCATATGTCCGGGCTTATCACAGTTGTAGCACGTTCCAGTAAACTTGGTTGGAGGTGCCACTTCATTTCCTTTGCCTTTGGCAGGATAAGGACGCTTCTTTGAAGGTCTGCCCCTACCATCGGTCAAATTAGCCTTAGCCTCCATTAGAGCCTTGGCTTTCAAATCTTGATCACGGACTTGAGCTTCGGTTTGAAGCTTAGCCACCAACGTCTCAAGGGACATCTCCTTTCGCTTGTGCTTAAGGTATCCCTTGAACTCCTTCCAACTTGGCGGTAACTTGTCAACTAAGAGCGCCACAGTATACGCCTAGGACAGAGGCATCCCCTCGGAATGAACATCGTGTATAAGAGTTTGGAACTCTTGTACTTGGGGCATCATAGGACGACTATCCACCATTTGGAATTCGGGGAGCCTCGTCACTACGAACTTCTTCGTGCTAGTAGGATTAACACGGTACTTCAACTCAAGAGCATCCCAAATTTCTTTGGCAGTCTCCTTGATATTGAACACATTGAACAAGCCATCATCAAGCCCGTTCAACAACATATTCCGACACAGATAGTCGGAATGCACCCAAGTATCGTAGTTAATACGAACTTGCACATTTGCCTCGTCCTCAGCTGGAACAGGAGGTCTTTCTTCACGCAGGAAGCTAGCAAGCCCCATTGTGGTGATGTAAAACATCATCTTTTGGGACCATCTTTTGAAATCAGTACCCGAGAAAACGGGAGGTTTCTCGGCGATAGGCATGAGCCGAGCAGCAGGTTTGACTGGAGCCATAGTTGAGCTCGATGAGCCAATGGTTCCAGAAGTGGTGGAGGAAAGAGTGGTAGCGCTGGTGCCCGGATTGGTAGACATTTTTCAACAGTATTTCAGGTTGAACTTCAGTTTTGAACAGCACACGAACAAGTAACTTTCGATATTCTCGTCTTGCGATTGTTAGGAATCGGGTACTTGCTCGTGTAGATAACAATGAACAATACTTCTTTATTGATGAACTTGAACAGAAATAGAATTTAAAAGTATTACAGAAACTGAAGAACTAATTTTAGAATGAACCGAAGATCGTCCGAAGTAGAACTTCTGCCCGCAAGACGAGAATACGCCCCGGTAGAGCTCACGGTAAGGTGGCTCGTCCCCAAAGGTTAAAACGATCTTGACGTCTCGGCTGTAGTAGCACCACAAACAGAACCGAGCTCCGACAAACTGGAACTAGAACGAGGACTGAACTCGTGTATGATATGCTATGCTTATACTAGAGAGGAGTGCAGATTGATTGGAATGAGTGAATTCTGCAAATGAGGATGCTCCTATATATAGCAGCTCTCGATCAAGTGAAGGGACTCGTCGCCATCAATTCAGCCATGATGGCCGGCGGTTTCAGACGCTAAGGGTTGCCGGATGTGAAGAGTCTCCGGCGGTTACAGCAGCCAAGAGTCTCTGGGCCGATGGGCTTCACACGCTGGGCTTCCGGATTGGGCTCAACAATTAATCGAATTGGGCTTGTGAAGTTGGTCCAAAAAGATAAGCCCAAACACCAGCCCAAAGCACTAATTGCCAAGATCCAAGTCCCAGGCCCGAGCCCGCCCGGACGGAGGGCGGCGGCGGCGGCGCGCGCGTGTGTGTGCGTGAGCACCCATACACATCCATACACACCAACCCAACAAGTTATTAAGCCCATACACACATAGCCTTAAATACTAGTCAAATCATCCACATATAATCGATGTGGGACAACTAACATTTATTATAATTAATAACATATTAGTTACTACTTCAACATCCAACCTTTAGCATACAATATCTCACTTACCGGAAATCGGTTTAGAGATATTAAATATACCACGTTTATCTACTCACGGCGTAGATTAAAATCCAATAAATATTTCAATTAAATAATAAACATTTAATTAATAATATTTATCCTCAAATTAATGGTTAAATATAAACCATTTCCAACATATTTGAAGTTATTTATGTTATAATTTGCCCAAATATCAGGAATAAAACAGATCAAATTTGTTTCTTGCAAACCAAATTTACAACTGAACTAAAAAATTTAACATAAGCCGACGAAGCTGAACAGTAATCAAGAGGAAAAATTTGCATAAAATCAAGTTAGATAGCTGGACTGAAAATTGGGTCAACTCAGGCACTTGGTTCAGATCTCAAGCTAAATGGAAGCGACCAACATCATTCTACTTTTTTTAATGGATCAAGACAATTCTAAGGAGAAGATGTAAGTACAAAGTGATATGAATTAATATCACAGAGATCACGGCACCAGTTTTGATCACAACAAAAGTATTCAATTTCTTGTTTTAACTCGTGTTTCAAAAGTTAACCAAAGCTCAAAGTTTATTAATCAAAGCCAGAACTTATTTTTACCAATTCAGGAACACCAAATGCACCAAAAAATTTCCTATTAACACACAAATAACAGTCACGTGAGGGGGGGGGGGGGGGGGGGGGGGAAACAAGCCAGAAAACAAATACTGTAAATTCAAATCCAATTCGGAACACACACAAACAAGTACACGACAACAATTGCGCAACTAAGCAAGCAAATCAAACAAAAAGTTGAAAAGTTTTCATCACGAAACCATGATTTTTAACCGTAAAATAAACGGTATTGAATTTTAACCGTAAAATAAACGGACGAGAAATCACCAGAATCTTCACAGCCGTGTGTGCTGGGCATTAGCCAAGGTCGAATGGACCCCAGCTGTTTCTGGGAATATGCCGGCACTGGTATTTGAGATTCCATCAAAATCTCATGGTCGAAGGTCGTCATCCTGTACAATACCACCAGATTTTAAAGGAGTTTGAAAATTCTGGATTAAATACACCCAGACTTTCAAACTCCTTAAAAATTACACAGACTCCTGATTGAATACACCCTTAATAGAGATTTTTGGTTGATTGGAAGATTCCATTCCTACTAAAGAGTGAGCTGTGTTTCCATTTATATGAAGAAGTACTACTAGTTTGTTTAGTAATACTCCCTCCGTCCACGAAATAGTTGTCACACTGTGGACGATACGGTATTTAAGAAAATGGTAGGTAGTAGTGAATTATAGTGAGTATTGTTGTGAGTGGGGTAAGAGTCTCATAATAAATGTGAGTGGAGTAGCAAAGTAGTAATATAATTTATATAAAAATCTTTGTAATATCACCAAATTATAATTTGGTAATTTAAAAGAAAAAGTTGGTTTATTGATGGCATTATTATATAATCTTGTTGGGCACGATGAGCTAACAAAATATATGTAGGCCCAAGTTGATAATTATATTTGGGCCAAGCTGATGAAGTAATTAAGAAGAACTGTGGGCCGCCTAGACTAAAGAAAAATAAAAAAATTGAAATAAGAGAAAAGCTTGTGCATAAATAGATTAAAAAGATGGGGCCGTTGGAAAAATAAATAGCGTAACCCATCAAAAAGCTCGTTTTATTTTAACTCAATTTCTAAAATATATAATCACATTCGCAAAAGAAGGAAGTTATGTTGTCAATTAAATTTGTGGTTGACTGAAACTCCTGCGATTATCGAAGTAAGTTCCAATAAGAATTTGGGGTGGCCTGACGATTCTACTAAACTCCATAACATTCATTCATGATCTCACCACCTGCAATGCAATGACACTTCAATTTTTCTATTACTCTTTCATGTTGTATTTCACTTCAACAATGTACAATCACATAACATGAATTGCTGATACGGAAAAAACGTGTTGGAAAGTTCCTTTTTCATGTTTCTACCAAAGTAAGCAAATAAAACAAGCAAGTAACATCCAATCCAAATGGTGTAAAGTTAAGCTTTAAGCCAGCTTAGCTTCCTATATATATCAGAACAAACACTAGACCACACACACCCCCTTGTGCATCATCGATGTCTCAGAAAAGGTCGATGACGACAACTCGTTTGTGCACTTGCAAAATGATGGCGGTCTTTTCTGTACAGCAAAGACCGCGATCATACTGCACAACCCTCAAGAAGACTGCCTAGTCTTTAGAGTTTAGACTAACATCTCTCAAAAGAATTTGTCAAAAAATTGTTCATAGGTATCTGATAAATAGTTAGTTTATCTCAAGCATGGGAATTCGTAACTTCACTGTTATGAGTTCGTACATTCATGATAATTACCTAGTTTCATCAACGTAGTATAATAATCACAAAAGGAACAATCTTTAAATAATATTCATAAACAACTTTTTTTTTTATTATTCAGAATATAAATCTACACTACTATATCATATCACAATCCACAATTTTATGTGGGAGTGAATGAATTTCCTTCAATACAACAACAGACATTGATATTCACTCAACAAAAGCAGTAATCGACATAATCTGCCTTCAAACCTCACACCTGCACTTATACTGAGGTTTTCAACACCTAAATCATCAATAACATACAATCTGCATAAATCTATTGGACGCCCATGCCCTTGCAACTTCAGAGAGCTTGCTCGGCTCCACCTCTACTCGTCTCAAGCACGGGGAGTTGAGCACGAACAACTCGACTCCCTGCACTTGAATACAGCAGCAGTAGGTTACATCAACATGCTGCAATTTCTTACACCTCTTAGCCATTGCAGCCAAAGCTGCATCAGTAAGCCTACTACAACCCCTCAATTTCAACTCAATCAAACAATTACAAGAGGCAAGCATTGAGACAAGCTCCTTATCAAGCAACATATCATTGTAAGACAAGTCCAACTTCCTTAATTTCTTCAAATTTTGGCCTAATGCTGTTAACAATCCAAGTTCTCTCTCTAGAATCTTGCAGTTTATCAACGAAAGCTCCTCAAGTGAAAGAGCTAATGCTCTCCCTACTGCCTTTAAACCTTCACCAGTGACAAAACAGCAACTTTGCAACCTTAAAGTTATCAAATTTCTGAAATGGGAATTCTCGGACAATGCAAGTAAATGAGAGTTATCAAGATCGAGGGGCAATCTGAAATCAAGATTTTTCAAATTAGACTTGCTTTGAGTCAAGAAGTGAAGCAAACTCCCTCTGCTTCCACCATCATAAATTAGTAAAGAATTCAGAGAGAGAGAATTCTCAGCCAAAGTTAAGAGAAGAACATCAATTATACTCCGACATGATCTTAACTCTAGTTCTTGAAGATTACTAGCTAACCTTAAAAACCTCGAAAAGGATGAGTGATCTCCCACACTCTCGCAGCTCTCAAGCTGCAATTTCCTTAAATTCTTGATACTTTGCCAAAGATAGCTAACCCCGTAATCCCTTCGAGAAATCCCAGATAAAGAAAGACTCTCCAAACTCAATTCAACATCAAAAATTGGATCTTTCACGTCGGAATCATCAGTTTCCGCTAAAGGGTTCGTGATAAATAAGGAAAGACATCTCAAAGATTTGAAAGAAGGAAGCCATCGGAAAGAGAGAGGCCTCGAAACAGTAACAGCGATGGAAGAGAGATGAGCGCACGAGTTTGAGAGATTGTAGAGAGAGAAAATAGAAATTGGGGGGCTTAAGAACCGGAGGTGGCGGAGGTTAGGGCAGGAACCGGCGACGGCGAGGAGAATAGCGCGGTCTTCGCCGACTCCGCCGGCGGTGGCGGAGAGCGAAGAGAGGAAGGGGTGCTGCCGCAGAAAGGTGGAGAGAGAACTGATGGTGGTGGGGTTGTACGGAGGGGGGAAGTTGAGGGAAAGAGAGGTCGTTGAGGAGCGGAGGAGACGGTGCCAGCGTCGCGAGACAAGGGCCACGGCGGCGGAAGAGGACGGCGGAAGACGGAGAAAGATTTCTTGGAGAAGCTCATCGCAGAAAACTGTATCCATCTTTCTGAAGTCTTCGGTTTTTCCAATTGAATTTGCAGCTGCTTTTTATTTGTTTTTCTTTTAACTTTTTTATTTGTTTTTTTTAGTTGGTGATAGCGACAACAAATATGCTTTATTTTACCTGCCACTCGTTTATATTTTGAGATTATTTGTTTATTAGTAGTATTAATTTATTATTCTAATTTTGGGTGTGGTTATTTTTCTCTTATTTTGGTTGGCTAAAATAATGAATGCGACGATTTTTTCAGATTCTTTAATTTATTTTTCAATAATCAGGTTTTAATGAATTGAACCCTTTTTAATATTTTAGATATTAAATTAATTAGAGAGCAGTGGAGGATGATTGGAGAGATGCCCATCACAACAAAATTACAAAATAATTGTGCAATTATTTGGGTTACTAATTACTAAACGTGACAATTTTATTATTTTACTGATTTTTGTTTGGTTGAAACTATTTACGAAATGCTCAATTCCATGTTTGCATAATTGCATGTTTTATTGTATACTAATATAGCGTGTTTATATTATATTGGTTGAGCGAATCGTAGCGACAATATTCACCATTGTGAATTTATATAATCTTCAGGTGTATAATTAATATTAGAAATAAAGAGATGACATCATTTACCATACATAAATAAATACTGTATCTCATATGTTGCATTAAAGCAAGAATAAGTATTTATTCAGTGCGACATGAGAATAATAATAATAATAATAATAATAATAATAATAATAATATATAGTTGTGGATTCTATAATTAAAATAAAAAACTTTATTTGAATCAATTTCCACCTCAATAAGAATTCAATAATAATAATAATAATAATTATAATAATAATAATATATAGTTGTGGATTCTATAATTAAAATAAAAAAACTTTATTTGAATCAATTTCCACCTCAATAAGAATGCCTCATTTTCTCTGAATGTTTGTTGATGTATGGTACAAATCGTAAGACAACATGTTTTTCTTTTTGGTAGTTTTATGTGGATATGATTTTTTTTGCAGATAAAATCTAGTACTATATCTTCTCAAAAATAAATTAAAATACATCATTAGAGTAAGTACAATAAAGACATGATTTTGAATGAGTTAATTAATAAAAAGACACCTTTAGAGTTAAGTAATATATATAATTTTATACCTCAATTTAATTTATAATAAAAGAGGCTATATTTGATTTGAAGAGACGAAAATACCCTTAATAGGGTAAAGGGTGATTATTTTCAGTTTTTACTTTATTTTCAGAATCTCGTAGCATCGTACCATCGTCCGCCACTCATTCCGCCACCGCCACGGCGGCATTGTACGATTTTCGGAATCTCGTAGCATCGTACCACCGTGCGCCACTCATTCCGCCACCGTCGCCGCCACCACCGCGGTGGCGTTGTACGATTTTCGGAATCTCATAGCATCGTACCACCGTCCGCCATCCATTCCGCCACCATCGCCGCCGCCACCACCGCGGCGGCGTTGTACAATTTTCGAAATCTCGTAGCATCGTACCACCGTCCGCCACATTCCGCCGTCGCCACCACCGCGGCGGCGTTGTACGATTTTCGGAATCTCATAGCATCGTACCACCGTCCGCCACCCATTCTGCCACCTCCGCCGCCGCCACCACCGCGGCGATGTACGATTTTCCGAATCTCGTAGCATAGTACCATTGTCCGCCACTGATCACTAGTTTTACTAAACAAATAATCCGCACTTTATCGGGCTATTGTAGCACTAGTATCGAGTATCGTATCCTCAAGGACTATTGGATCGAATTTATGTTGAAAATGAAATTTATGCACCTTCCTACTATTCAAGCTCTAAGATTGTCATGATTCGTGAGATTTTCAAACTAAAAGGAATAAGAAATTGGTATGAAAGAGCAATTAAGAGCAAATAAGCAACTAACAAGCAAATAGAACAATATAGAATAGGGGTTGGTTCTAGGAACCTTGCTCGACTCAACACGATGGGGAAATCAACTATCAATCCATTCAACCATTTAATCTAATTGTAGTGAAGGAATCTCTCACATATGCACACTCTTTCTCTCGACAAAGAGCATGCAAGTTGATCAACTACTTATCTATCTCGATTAAGACTCAAGACAAGGGGTTGACTCCCAAAAGCACTCAAGATTTATAGCATTCCATGCATTGATTAACTTCCGCTAGGATCCTTAATCAAACATACCATTCAAACTTGAATTCAATGATCATAAAAACCGACTAAGCATTTTTACAAACACTAGGCATGCTAAAATAGAGGCCACCTATTCTAACATGAAAATTCAAGCACCAAGAAGCATGAACCACAAATTAGAAGGCAAAATATCATCAATAATCAAAATCCACCATCAATTGAATCTCACAAGCTCCCTAAAACCAACTAAAGGAAATTTAGCTAGACATGGATGAAATTAAAGCAAAACAAAGGATAAACAATTGCATAAATGAAATACTAAGAACTCAATGATAAGATCTTCCAATTGTCTTCAATTCCAACCTTGCTACTTGATTACAAATGATTAAAAGCTAATTAAACCCTAAAAGGAAATTTTTGGAGCAAGAATATAAGCTATGGAAGTTATATTATTCGTTTTGGGCTGACATATGGTATATATAGGAGGGAAAAAGTGCTAAATGAGGTTAAAATCGCGTCAGGGGCAAAATTGTCCAAAAATTGGACAAACAGTAAAAATCAGTGGTCGGAGAGCCAAAGTCGGTGGTCCAGGCCCAAAAATCGGCGGTTCAGGCCCGAACCGCCGAGTGGACCGCCGGTTTGCACTTTCTTCGCAGCTTCCATTCTAGAGATTTTCAGCGGTTCACCTCTGAACCGCCGGTTTTTTAGTCCAAACCGCCGAAAATAAGTGCTGGAGCACCGGTTTCTTGATTTCTTTCCCTCTTTGCTCGGTTTTCCACTTTTCCGTCCCATTTCTTCATCTCCGTTCCTTGATAGCCCTTCCATTCCGACTTAGCACCCCATACTTGACCTACACACACGCACAAACTCCACCAAAACGTGAAAAAGACCCAATATAATGAAAACCATCTAAAACAAGTCACGATTGGAGGAAAAATAAGGCAATTAGTGCTATGAAAATGCGTTTAGTTGCTATAAAATGGATGTTTATCAGTCACCGATTCCGCCACCGCCACAACCACCACGGCGGCGGCAAGATACGATTTTCGGAATCTCGTAGCATTGTACCAACGTTCGCCATCCATTTTGCCACCGCCGCCGCCACCACCCCGATGGCGATGTACGATTTTTGAAATCTCGTAGCATCGTATGACTGTCTGCCGCCCATTCCGCCACCGCCGCATCGGTGATGTACGATTTTCCGAATCTCGTAGCATCGTACCACTGTCCGTCACCGAATCCGCCACCGCCGCTGCCACCACCGCAGCAGCGTTGTACAATTTTCGGAATCTCGTAGCATCGTACCACTGTCCGTCACCATTCCGCCACCATACGATTTTTGGAATCTCGTAGCATCATACCACCGTCCGCCATCCATTCTGCCACCGTCGTCACGACCACCTCGCGACGAGATACGAATTTTGGAATTTCGTAACATCGTACCATTGTCAGCCACCCATTCCGCAACCGTCGTCACTACCACCGCAGCAGCAAGATACGATTTTCGAAAATCGTACCTCGCCGCCGCGGTGGTGGCGGAATCGGTGACGGACAGTGGTACGATGCTACGAGATTCAGAAAATCGTAGATCACCGCCGCGGTGGGGGCGGCGGCGGCGGTGGCGGAATGGGTGACAAACGGTGGTACGATACTACGAGATTCGGAAAATCGTACATCGCCGTCGCGGTGGTGGCGGTGGCGGAATGAGTGGTGGACGGTGGTACGATGCTACGAGATTTCAAAAATCGTACAACGCCGCCGCTGTGGTGACGGCGGCGACGGTGGCAAAATGGATGGCGGACGGTGGTACGATGCTACGAGATTTTAAAAATCGTACAACGCTGCCGCGGTGGTGGCGGTGGCGGAATGAGTGGCAGACGGTGGTACGATGCTACAGGATTCCAAAAATCGTACAACGCCACCGCGACGGTGGCGGACGGTGGTATGATGCTACGATATTCCGAAAATCGTACAATGCCGATGCGGTGGTGGCGGCGGCGGTGGCAGCAACGATGGCGGAATGAGTGGTGGAAGGTGGTACGATGCTACGAGATTCTGAAAATAAGGGTATTTTTGTCTCATCATGTCAAAGTTGCCCTTTTTATTGTAAATTAAGTTGGGGTACAAAATTGTTGTTTTTATCTAAAGTTGGCATAAACATTACGGTTCTGCTCCCCTACCCACAATGGACACTATTAATGTACCCACTGATGATGTGGCAATGCCACGTAGGCTAGGGAGTTAAACACATAAATAAATTGTTTTAAATTATTTAAAATAAGTCCACAATTTAAGGAACGTTATCTCTTAATAATTATAAACTAATTAATCTAAAAGAATTCCTAAACACCAGCAAAAATTACGAAATCTTTCTGCAAATTATTTGCTTCACCAAATCTCAATTCACAGTCATCTCCACAATTCCTTTCCCTTTTCTCAATACTTGAATTGATTTAATTAAACTTCTTTTATAACTTTATAATTAATTGAGTGATAAAATTGGATTAATTGAGACACATTTCTAGTATATGACTTCTTGAATGTTAATTTCGTCTCTTGAGCAGTGAGTGTTCTTATTCATTTTTCAGATGTATGTTAACCCTGCTTCAAAAAGTTAAGTATAACTGTTAAATTTCTTGTTATTTTCCATGTTTTCCTATCAAAGCGTTCAATCTAACTAAAATTAGATAGTAAGATTATCAAGAAAAGAGAAGAGAAGTGGGAAATGCCTGTGACTTGAGAATTCTTGAAGAAAATAATTTGCAGAATGATTTCGTGATCTATGCGGGTGTTTGAGAATTTTTTTTAGATTAATTAGTTTATTAATAGGAGATAATGTTCCCTTAAATTTGTAGAGTTATCTTAATAGAAAATTTAAAATAACTTATAGTTATGTGTTTGACTCTCTGACCTCCGTGGTATTGCCACATGATCGGTGGATATATTAACGGTGCCCACAGTGGATAGGGGAGCGAAACCGATAAACATTAATAAACTCATTTTGAATTCTAGCCTTAATTTGAGCCACCTCAAATCTTTTGGTATCCAGAATATTTTATTTATTATTGATTGAACATTTTGTGGATAACGTAATTAAGAGGGAAAAAACAACGAAATTTATTTAATTAATTCCCTAACTAAGACATTATTGGAAGTAGTATATTTATTCATAATAAGGGGGCTACAAGACTTTAATAAGTTGCGCCTGATGTCACAATCGTTGGGGGGAAAATATTATTTTGCATTTCCTAATGGAGAGAGTAATCTTAGCCTCGTAGGCATCCAATTCTTCAAGATTTAATTCTGTTGTTTTTTGGTTTTTCATTTTTAACCACATAGATATATATCGGCGAGTATTTTTATGTTTTGTTTTATCGGCAAGGTATAATTTGATTTTGATTTACTCTTTATTCAATTATTTTAAGTTTTAATTATTTTGCAAATATCAGTTAAAGGAAACGTTAGTGCTTGTCAGTTATATCTAAAATCTAAAATGCATTTATTTAAGCGCGTTATTCCGAATTATGCAATATCAGTGTTGGTTTTTTTTTTTTTTTTTTTTTTTTTTTTGAAGTATGGAAGTTGCATTCTCTATCATAAAATACATTATTCGTAATGCTTCTCCAATCTTAATGCAACTGGGAATTGATTTATTGTTCGGATTTTTTTATGGAGGTTTTGTTGCTCTTGCGGCTCGGGCTCATTGTTTTTTATTTTTTATTTTTAAATTTTAATTCAACTAGTTAAGAAGTGGTATATGAAAATGTTGGAAGCGTCGTTATCTTGGATTAAGCAACTAGCCGGATCAAATAATTATCATGTGTTCCTCCAATTGGGGCAATCAGAATTGCATGCAGACACATCATAAACTCTCAATTTTCTTTTCGGAAAAAGTAAGTATGTCGTAAGAAAAATTTTGTGACTCACGGTATCGGTACAGCTAGAAACATCTAGCGATTTATATATTCGTCATGAGTGGTTGGCCTTTCCATGTACTCCCTCCGTAGTGTCCAGTTTGTACTGGGCATGGAGATTAAAAAAGGTGATAAAGTGAAAGTGAGTGGGGTGAAAATAACCATAGGGGTATTGTTAATAAAGTAATTTAGTTTATTAATTATTTCCTTCTCTTTTCCTTTCAACTTCTCCGTCCTTTTCATTTTTTTTCTTATCCATTCCTTTATTTTGCTCTTAATCATCTTTTTATTTTTCTGTTAATTTAATTTAAATTTCCTATTATTGTCAATGATTAATAAATTTAACAAGAAAACTAAACAATCAATAACAGAGCAAGTATCCTGCGAGATGGAATAAAATCAGGGGCAAAAATTTAAATTGATTACCAAAAGTGAGGGAAAACACATCTAAATTTCAAATATTCCCACCAAAACAGATTTGGTGGGAAGTTTCAGCAGAAAAAGCCTATAAATACAGTACTAGCATTCATTACAGATTTAAAACCAGCATTCATTACAGTAGGAGTCCTTAAATTCTTTTCTTCAACCACCAAAATGCCTCCAACTCCAAATCTGACAGATGACAGGAGGAATCAAGTAGCACAGTGGCTCATCAACAAAACCAACGAAGGCAATCTTCAACACGGTGCTCAAACTGAAGCTGCTGCACATTTCCAGATTTCCATCCGCACGGTCAACCGAATATGGCAAACTGCAAGAAAACAACATATTGCGGGATTAGCTGTCAATGTTGTCAACATGAAGAAAGGTTGCATACGTCCAACTAAACGGAAGGTGCTGGATGAACAAAAGATGAAAAACCTGTCATTTCTTGAAAGAGGCAGCTTGAGAAAATTAGCAGGTAATCTTGGAGTTAGCATTGGGTTAGTTCATAAGTGGAAGAAGCAAAAAAAAATCAATGCACATTCAAATGCCATTAAGCCGTTTCTCACAGAAGAAAACAAGCTGCGACGATTGAAATGGTCACTTAGTATGCTATCAAACATAGCACAGAATGGGCGCATCAGATTTCAGGGATGTATAATATCATACATATCAATGAGAAGTGGTTTAATCTCACAAGAACCACATCAAGGGGTTACCTGGTCAATGGTGAAGAACCATCTCATAGAACATGCAAGTCAAAGGCTCATATTGATAAAATCATGTTTCTATCGATAGTGGGCAGACCACACATAAATGCAGAAGGAATTCAGACTTTTGATGGCAAGTTTGGGATATTCCCATTCATATTCAAGGAGCCAGCAACACGAAATTCCAAAAACAGAGTAAAAGGCACCATCATCACAAAGCCCATTCAAGTTATTAACAGAGATGTTATGAAGACAAGTTTTCTTCAACAGGTAGTATCTGTTTCAATATCAGATTTCACCAAAAATAGAGCAAGTAGACAGGTATTAGGATGCATGGAATGCCTCATACATGAAAGATCTCAATCATAGGCAGCATCTCAATCATAGGCAGCATCACAATCAAAGCAAAGTATCTGTTCAATATCAGATTTCACCAAAAACAGAGCAAGTAGACAGGCATTAGGATGCATGAAATGCCTCATACATGAAAGATCTCAATCATAGGCAGCATCACAATCAAGACAAAGTATCTGTTCAATATCAGATTTCACCAAAAACAGAGCAAGTAGACAGGCATTAGGATGCATGAAATGCCTCATACATGAAAGATCTCAATCATAGGCAGCATCTCAATCATAGGCAGCATCACAATCAAAGGCAGCATCTCAATCAAGTTGTAGTATTTGTTTCAATTTCATATTTCACTCACATTTGCATGTATACAGGCAATACCATGCATAAAAGAAAAGTGGCCAGAAGGTGTGAGCAAGAACATTATTATTCAGCAGGATAATGCAAGGCCACATATCACTGACGAAGATCCAGATTTTCAAGCTATAACACACACTGATGGATTCAATATCAAGCTTCTTTGTCAACCGCCTAATTCCCCGGACACTAATGTCAATGACTTGGGGTTTTTCAGATCAATACAGACAATCAAGGATGAGATGAATGCAATCACAGTGGAAGATTTGATCAGAAATGTCACTGAAGCATATCAGAGTTATGAAAGCTACAAACTTAATGATGTTTTCTTGACTTTGCAAGCTTGCCATTCAGAAATCATAAAAAAGAAGGGAGGGAACAACTATGACATCCCACACCTTGGCAAAGGAAGGCTTAGAAGTCAGGGAATTCTGCCAGAATGTCTAGAGGTGGATGAGCAACTAGTGACAGACAACATTACATATCTAAATCTGCATGGGAGTGAACAAGAAGCACCCTACACCATTGATACACTAATTAATGGCATTGAAGGTGTCAATTTAGAAGAGTAGGATCTGAAAGAAAGAAGAAGTGTTTGGCAGCAGGTTTACATGGACAAACATCACAGTAGGTATTTGATGTTTGGAATGTAAATTGTCATTTTGGGAGCTATTTTTTGAAGGTTTGTAGTCTCAGCAGTTTTAATGAATGTTTATTTTAGCTGTTTGCATCATTGACCACTTATAAATCATATGTCAACCTCCTAAACTAGGTTAAAATCAACCTAGTGGTGGCATGATATGATAAGACAATTCACTATTCACAAACATCACAGAAATCAAGTTGTAGTATCTGTTTTCATCAAGAAAATGCACCCAATTCAGCATACCATCATGGAGGAAATCAGCAATGCTTCATATATCAAATAAATCGACACAAGGCATCACAGAAATCAAGTTGTAGTATCTGTTTTCATCAAGAAAATCGACACAAAGCAGCACAGTTTCATCATATGAATCACCACGAGCATGTAAATGGCATCACCACCCCCAACACCATATAAATGAGTAAATAAGGACTGAATTCACCTCGTTAGAAGCATTAACTTCCCAGGAAAGCTTTAAGGTTTTTGTCACTTCATTCCTCAAAGGTGAGATACTCAGATTTCTCTTCAACCACCAGAGCAGAAGTCACCGCCACCGCTTCACTCTCAGATGGCTGCCGCTTAGCTCCGGTCGCCGTTGTCGATGTCTGTCACAGCCCCAAATCCCGAGGGACGGCAGAAGCTGGGGTGTGACTGGGGTCGGATTAAAGAAGCGGGGAAGAAGGGGGCTAACTGACTAAACATATATGAATAAGACATCATTAAACATAAATAAGACTTGGATATTAATAAGAAAGAGTTAATCCCTAAGGATTACTCGACAAGAGTACAAAAGACGAAAACTAAGTTCAAAATACAGACTTAGGCTACTGAGAAATTGTT
Organism: Schizonepeta tenuifolia; assembly: GCA_029490685.1. Lineage (NCBI taxonomy): Eukaryota > Viridiplantae > Streptophyta > Magnoliopsida > Lamiales > Lamiaceae > Schizonepeta > Schizonepeta tenuifolia. The sequence continues at coordinate 71,133,802 of CM055958.1, forward strand.
TCAAAATACATCTCAAAAGAAATACAGAGCTTGACAGCGGAAGGGTTCTACTAAGCATCTTATCCTTAAACTCAACATCAACCGTCGCCGCTCACCGTCGCTTCAACTTGCACATTTAGAAAGCAATGCAGGGCTAAGTACAAAGGTACTTAGTGGGCACGATGCCGAAAACATACTTATAAATATAGATAAAATGGCATTTCATAAGCGTAGCACACGAAGTTTTATTGAAAGAATCCGTGTCTACTAAATATTTTCTGACTTTTTCTCATAAATCGCTCGCGCGAGCATTTTCTGAATAATGCTACGTTCAATCTTGACCAATTCTAATTCACCGTGGCTGGTACCCCTCAACAGGATATCACATACACCACAGGTTACAAAGTGCACTAACTCTGGAAAGCACTTAGCAGCTAACTCAGAGTCGATCGTTAGTTAATCTAAAATAGACTAACTCTAAATCTGGAAAACACGAATGTTGACTCAGATAGGTACAAGAGAACTCACATAAAAATATAAAACAGTTCATGCCATAATATCACTTTGAAAACACAGATATCAAAGCGATAAAGAAAGATTTTCCGAGCATTGCTCGTTTTATTTTGTGTATAAAAGCCCACCTTAATTTACAGAACTTAAAGCAAAACTTCCAACTTTGGATCTTCCGTCCTTTCTCTACAGTTGGCTTCCTCCTTCATCGTAAAAATAAACATACTTACAAACGGATCGAAACAGATAATCGATTAAAGAGAATTGAAGAAGGTTTTAGTTGTTTCATTCTTTTAGGCATTAGCACGCTTACTAGATTTGTTTTACTTAAACGGGAAATGAGACTCATGCCATTCTCGTTTAGAACTCGGAAGATCTCATACTCGACTCTCAGGTCAGTAGAGAAGGTTGTCGATGTCTTAATACGACTTTAAAGATTAAAAGAAACTAAGTTGAAAAGAATCAACTTAGGCGATTTACGTTTTAGTTCATTTCACGACTTATAAAAATTCCTCATTTATTACTTCTTTAATAAAAGGATAAAAGATACGATCTCGACTGGTTTTCATCATTAAAGGTCCTATACTTGACTCTAGGGTCAGTAGGTAGATATTCGATAGATAAAAACGGCTTAAACGATTGAAAGAAGCTAAGTTGTGAACTAAACAACTTAGAAAACAAGAAACTGAAATTCCACTGCACAGTCCAGTAACTCTGGAGGCTGTCCAGAACAGAGGATTTAGAAACAGGGGGTGAGCCCTGTACCACTAGAAAGCTTAGGAAGTCTAGTTCGCGCTCCAATTTACGGATCACAAATCCGATAAATGAGCTGGACGTTATTACAGTTTCCGGCAAAGGTCGCAAAACTGCCGTGAAAACCCTAATTGCTTGATAGGTTCGCCGTATAACGTTTTAGGTTCGTTTTAAATTCTCGTATTCAACTTTTTTAGAAACTGGACTCTCAAGGCAGTCATCACGTACCTTCGTACGTGACAAACTCCTTCTCAACTTGCTCAAAAGCACGACGTTCTAACGTCGGATTTCAACTATCAAGTACTAAACCAACAAAGAAAATTCCAAACGCGTTCTAGTTCTCGATTACAACTATAACCCGTATTATATTAACTAGGATGCTTATGATGTCAACTAGAAAGATGTTCCAAATTTCATTATAAACAGTAATATCAAGTTAGAATTTTCATCCGACTTCCCGATTATTAGTTACAACTAGATATTCGTCTCTTACGCGATTTTTCAACGTTGTCGGATTTCCTTCAAACTTTACGACGTTAAACTATGTCTAACTTGAACCGTTTTCATACATGCAAACACATCTTAACATCATTATAACTCAGTTTATATGGTGATCTTTGCCTCTTATGTTTCACTAAACATTTTTAGAAAATTTTTCAAATAATTTCTATAATCAACTTATATGATTTGCAACATAAATCAACTAACAAATGATCACTTATATTAAACATGTATAAACCCCTAATTACTCTATAAATTTCTGGTTTTAAACATATGTTATGGGGATGATTTTCTTCTCCAATTAACCACATCTATTCACTAATTAAACTATTATAACAACCATTAATCACTTGCAATTCAAAAATCAACTAACATGCATAAAATTCCTAAATTCAATTCAAAACCCTAATTGAAAATTCACAAACTCATAGGGCTTTTGATCCCTTTTCATTCCATACACTAATTAAACATCTATTAAGCATGAATCCATGATCAAAAGAAGAGAAACAAAAATCCTACAATTTCCCAAAAAAAATTCTGCATTTACACAAAAGATAAGGTTCTTGGTTTTGATCAATTTTAATCCCTAATTATCATATCTAATACATCTAGTTTCATTAATCCAAGATCAATTCATCTATCCCATAGCTCAAAATTTCGATCATAAGAAGAAAAAGAAAAGAAAAGAAAACCAAATGGATAGAATTGTGGAGGATCATCATACCTTGAGAATTAAAGAAAGAACTTAAGAGGTTGAATGGATGGATTGATGGCTTGTGTGATTTCTTCTTGTTCTTGGAGAGGTCTTCAATGGTGAATTGAAGGAGATGAAGGTGAAGAAGATGACAATGGAGAAGTGGTGCAGCCGAATGGAGAGGGAGAGAGAGAGAAATGGTTTGATCAAGTGTGTTGTTATGATGAAAGGTTGAATTTGTGTGTAAAGTGTAGACTTAGGTGTCATGTACTTAGGAAGTAATAACATGCATGTTCCCCACTAAACATGGTGAGGTGGCGGCTGCCATGCAGAATTTTTAGAGGTTTTACGGGTTTTTCCGGCGCGATCCGACGTTACGGGAAAACGAACGACGAAAAACGTTGTTCGGTACAAAAATCATCGCGATTCGATTTGACTTAAAAATTCTAACGTATGAACTTAATTGGAAAATAAATTTACAAAATTTATTTTGACAAAAACTCGGGACGACAAGTCCGAGTTTCGTCCGGAAGAACGTAAAAATAAACTTTCTCGGCGTGTTCGTATTGCGATTTTGTAAACGTAAAATTAAACGGTTTTCCGTTCTTAGTTTACAAACTAAAAACTTTTCGTACGCGCTAACCCCTAATACAGTAGCCGTCTAGCAGACTTCTGTAATTTATTTTTAATAACGGATTCGACCGTTAGCCTTAGAATTCAGAAATTATAAACTTAGGCGTGCAAAGCTATTTATTTAATTAATTTTAAATTTTAAGAACGTAAGGAATTTATGGGGCATTACAATGTCGCAACCTGGAGGGATCCAGCAGGTGGCACCGTGGCATCGGATTTCGGCAATGCTAGAGGAGGCGCAACAGATCCACAAGCCGACGTCGAAGCGGCGGCCGCCATCATCGAAGGATCCGAGGGGGATGGTTCCCACTCCGGTGGAACCCATAAATCTTCCATACAGTTTGGAGTCTCGCGGGTAGGAGCCGAGGGGGATGGTTCCCACCCCGGTGGAATCCATAATTCTGGCGACTTAGGATATTTACGGCCATCGGGATGGGATGTCATCTAACAAAACCAAAAAAAAATTGATGAGCTTTAAGTACAATAGCGATCAATATCAAAATTAAGAAAGCATTCCATCTGTAAAAAATTGGTGAGTTTGGGCTTAACAAGCAAATACCTCAAAGTCGGAGGAGAAAAACAGCCTTGCTCGACAACTAATTGATTGAAAAATCAAAATCAAAATCAAAAATCAAAAATCAAAATAAAAAACGGTTCACACTGCCCAGATGAAAAGGAGATAACAAGAATTTAAAAAAATGAGTCAACAATTTAAAATAAACGAGACAACAAGAATTTCCAAAAAAATTGGGGTTATAACAGCTGTAATTAAAAGCCCAAGGCCGGTAAGAAGCTACTCACGTTTGTCTGTTTCTCCGGCGGAGAAGAAGCCCAAGGCCGGTAAGAAGCTACCGAAGGAAGCCGGCGCCGCCGCTGGAGATAAGAAGAAGAAGCGGAACAAGAAGAGCATAGAGATCTACAAGATCTACATCTTCAAGGTGCACAATGCAGGTGCCGTGTCTGAGGGGACGAAGGCGCTGACGAAATTCACGAGCTCTTAGGAAGTTATAGATATTTCGGTATTGACTGATTTTCGATTTTAGGGGCGGCGCCGGCGAGCGGCGACGGGTGAGGTGAGGTACGGCGAACGGTGAGAAAACAGAGCAGATTGAGGGGGCGGTGGTGGGGGGGGGAGATTGGAGAGGATGAATGCGGTGTGATGGTGATTAGCACGAGAGAGTGGTGCGCCGCGGAAATGAAGAATACAGATTAGGGTTTTCTTGTAAACATGAGAGGAGAGAGATAAGCAGATCTTGGGCTTTTTCCAGATTTTGGCTAGTTTTGTAATGAGTGTGGGTGTTAATTTTCTGTTCTAATTAGTGTTTTAATTAGTGAATTGTAAATATAGTTTAATTAAAGGGGATTGATAAGTGAGTGGCAAAGGGTAGTAATATTGGGTAAGTAAGAGGGTAATATTGTACAAAAAGGTAAAATGGACACTTATAGGCGAACGTGGTTACTGTTCCAAAGTGGACACTTATAGATGAACGGAGGGAGTAGTATCTTTTTAGTCTCCTTAGTGCAGTTTTCGTCTGGTTTAAAAATAAAAATTCAAAGAGCATATTCTCAAATTTTATATTTTGTGATAATTTCCACAAATCTCTCATTTTTCGCTGGTTTAATGCTGTTATGAACGATAAGTTTTGGTGTATGGGGGAGGGGGGAGAAATACACCAGATAGGAATTTTAAAAATAACCCCCGAAAAATACCACAACTGAGTAAGAAGACTCAGCTAGAATCACAACTGAGTAAGAAAACTCAGCTGGAAGAGTGGTGCTGTGCGGAATGTGGTGGAAACAAAAACAACTCGTATAAAACAACTCACGCTCAGATGCAAGGTCGGTCAACAACCAAATCAGTTGAAATGTAAAGATGCAGTTTTGAGTGCTGGTTAGTTGGACAGTTAGATATGCAGAAAGTAACTGAACATAAAACACAACACAAAGGAATTACGTGGTTCGGAGAGAACTCCTACGTCCACGGGGAGTTGTGAGTCCACACAACTCAGTCCAAATTCTTTAGGACAGCTACCACAAAGCTTACGCGGGCTTTGCAACCGTACAAATAAGTTTGCGGGTACTTATCAACCTTTCTACTCAATTTCGGGAAGAGCGGGATCGTAACAACCTTTTTAGGGGATGTGTATAAGGGTGGGTTTTCTAACTACTAGCTCTAACAAAGAAGTGAGCTAGGATCTAAACTTGAGCGAATGAAGACTCAAACTATGATCGAAAACACCAAGACAGATTCTAACTCTCTATGAACTCTCAGCTGGTGATGTTCTTAGAAAGAGAATAATTGCAGTTTAGCTTATGCGCAGTAAATCGTTGTTCTTTCGCTCTTCTGTCTCTTCTTTCTCTTCTATCTTGATGAATGAATGAATGCCTCTATTTATAGGCGGTGAGGATCAACTAGCCTTTGAAAGAGCCGTTGATCTCTGTTCTGTGAAAGCGATGGCTTGTCTCTCATCTCTGCAGATTCCCGATTTGATAACTGTGAACTTCTGCTTTCCTTCTGAGACTACCTTGTGTTGGACCAAATGAGGTAATGACAGAACGTCAAACCTTCACGTGACTTCCTATTTGAAATTCAAATTTCAACCTTTATCTTTCAACATTGGTTAGTCGGTTGAGACGTTTGATCCTCATCCGAGTGGTCTTCAGCTGATGTTCCATCTGATCGCTACCTTCATCTAACATTTTGTCTGAAGAGGAACAATTGAACCCTCAGCTGCCTTAAACTTCATGTTGTCGATTTATCAGATTGAGTCCTGCAACTGATTGTTCCATCTGAACAGTTGGCTTGAATGCTCAGTTGTCTTTCTTACATCTGATGTTCCACATCTGAGTTTCCATCTAAAGTTCTATCCGAGTAAAGCCATGTTGCCGTCTTCAGCTGAAGTCCTGTAAAGATAAAATCTGAACATTTCTCAAACAGCGAGCCTAAATACTAACATTAGGATATGGCAACATCTACTCGGTTGGGGTCAGTTGGTTTTGGAATCAATCAAAACTTTACTAAATTTCCCAACAATAATGAATATGTTGTAAAGTAAATAGAATAAGAACACAGAAAATAGAGAGAAAGAGAAGAGAGACGGCGCAAGAAGAAAGAATATTATTGTTATTCTCAACTGTGTAAGTACAAGGTAGGGATAATAGGATATATATATAATAACATTAGATATGGAATAGAAAACCCTAACCAATCCTACAAGTAATGTCCGTATATAAATATATTATTCATAACACTCTCCCTTGGACATTACGACGTGATGTTCATGTCTCATAAAGATCTCGCTGAAAAACCCTATGGGAGAAAAACAGTCGAGAAAAGTCCATGACATACATTTATATATGTGTTGCATTTGTTGCATCGGTAAAAACCTTAACTAAGAAAACCCAATGGGAAAAAAACTTAGTAAAGGAAAAAAGAGCACAACAAATTTAGCCTTCGAGGCTTGATGTAGACCTTCAAGGTCCGATCTTCAAAAACTATTTCGTAATATTCGCTCCCCCTTAAGATAATAATCTTCCAAGCCTACGCATCCCAATATTATAAACATATTTTTCAAATGTTGATGTAGGAAAAGATTTTGTGAATAAATCTGCAAGATTTTCACAAGAGCGAATTTTCTGTACTATAATTTTGCCGCTCTTCTGGAGCTCGTGTGGGTAAAAGAATTTAGGTAATCTATGTTTTGTTAAATTTCCTTTAACATACCCACTACTTATTTGTGCAACACAAGTCGCATTGTCCTCATATAGGACAGTGGGAGTGTTCTCATTTATCGCAATACCACAAGATCCACGAATGTATTGTATTAATGACCTTAGCCACACACATTCTTTAGCGGTTTCATGTAAAGGGACAATCTCTGAGTGGTTTGAAGATGTAGTAACTAGAGTCTGTTTGACAGATTTCCAAGAAATAGCTGCACCACCACAAAAAAAAACATAACCAGTCTGAGATTTAGCATCGTGGGGATCAGATAAATAACCAGCATCCGCATAACCTACCAATGTCATGTCTTGATTTATTCGATAAAATAAACCAAGATCTTTTGTACCTTAAAGATAACAAAATATGTGTTTGACACCATTCTAATGCCTTCGTATAGGAGAAGCACTGAAAAAATAAATAACTAATAAAACTAATTTCGATTTATTATCTTTGTTGGGACCGTCAAATATAGTGAATATGAATAATGCATTAATCTTATATATTTAAGGCATTATAATATAAGAAATAATGCAGGAAATTAAAATAAGGGATTAATAAAATTAAATTTTGGTCTTTATTATCTCAGTTGGACTATTAAAAATTGTATTATTTTTAATGCATCAATCTTATATACTTAATGCATTATATAATACAATAAATAATACAGAAAATAAAAGTTAAGTATTAATATACTCCCTCCATTCAAGAATAAGTGTCCACTTTGTACTGCGTACGGAAATTAAGAAAGCTGATAAAGTAAAAGTTAGAGGTAAAAGTTAGGATGTAGGGGTAGTGAGATAATGACAAAAAAACAGTGGTAATGACAAAAAAGAGGTAGTATTGATCAAAAAGTAAGAATAAAGTTGTTGGAATGATAAAAAGGTAAAAACAAAGTTGATGTGAGGTGGGATCCTAAATGGCAAAAGGTAGTAATATTAGGTAAGTAAAGAGAGTAGTGTTGTACAAAAAGATAAAGTGGGTGGACACTTATTCACGAACATGGTTACTGTTCCAAAGTGGACACTTATTCATGAACAGAGGGAGTATATAATTTAGGATTTTAACTATATCTTCTGATGGGACTATTAAAAATGGTTAATGCATCAATCTTATACATTTAATGCATTATAATACAAGAAATAATGCAGAAAACAAAAATAATGAATTAATTCTTATTTTGGATTTTTATTATCTTTGTTGGGAAATTAATCACTATACTAAATTATAATTGGTGATTCATATTTCTAATAAAAAATCACTAATTTAATATCATTTATTAATGAGAAATCGAAAGGGAAACCAAAGTATAGAGAGGAAAAATGAATATTTATTTATTAAACAAAACTAAAACTTATTGTCCAGCAAATGTAATTTTGTAAGGATAATTACTTACGATAAGTACCATAAATGAAATAAATCGAATCTCACATTATATGGTAGTGGACGGTTATAAAAAAAGTAAAGTTAGAGCTCTATCCTTAGAGGTGGTATTGGGTGAAACCGTTGTATGGGATACAGCCGGTTCACCCAACCCATTTAATGAAAAAAACGGGCACCAAAAATTCGATTCCCCCTGCTCTTTCATTTCATTTCCCCAAGCTCAACAAAATACCACCGAATCAACGGAGCTTCAATGTCGTCGAAGGTCAACAAATAGCCATCGAATCTAAACACCAGCGATGTCGCCGGCGCCGGAGAAGGAGATTATTACAGCATTCGAGCTCCAATCATCAATGGAGTCTGAAATTTCAACACAGCATTCGAGCTCCAATCAGCAACAAATTGACAAAATCACTCCAACGTCGATTATAATTAAACCGGAATTACCTACACCGTCGCCGTCGCCAACGCCGACGCCTGAAGGTGAATTTTCACATGCAATTTACTCAGCTTTAAATTTATGAAATTACTCTTCGATTTTCAATTTATTCAGATTTCAATTCATCAAATTTCTATTCGAATTTCCAGCTTCTGTTAATTTTTCAACATTCTAATTGAAATGGAAGAGTGCTTGAGATTTCAGATTGAACATGAAGCTACTGAAACAAAGAAAACATTACGAATTAGAAAAAGTAATAATTGATAAGATAAAAAATAATAATTGTTATCAAAGATAATGTTCTGGTAATTACTGCATTTAATAATTACCTCACATTTTATTCCAGGGCTTCAAAGGAATGAAATTACTGAATTTGGGGAGTTGGAATATCAGACAAATGTTGATAAAGGTAATGTTGATAGTATTGATTCTTATTATACAAGTAATAATCCATATTATGAAGGCAAATGTTCTGATTATAAGTTTATATTTTTTTCCAGAAATTGAAACAATGGAAATCTGTGATGTTCATGATATGGATGCTGACAAAAATGCTGATAAAGAGCAAAGAATGATATCTCATCATGAAGGTACTATAATTTAACACAAATTATTATTACTCTATGATAGTTATTTACATGATTCAATGAGTTGAATAAAAAGAAGCAGATTTCAATAGTTAATTCAGTATGAATCTGCAATAATTATAGGTGATATAAGTTGTTTGTCTGGTTCCTTGATCGGTGTAAAGGGAAAGAATTTTCAAGAGATATATGATCTTTACGGGAAACATGCTCTTGAAATTGGGTTTAGTGTTAGAAAAGGAAATGTTAGATATAATGTTGCTGGTACAGCTACTACTTGGTGTTTATTGTGCTCATGTGAGGGAACTAGAAAGGAAAAGATTCAAGAAACAAAAAGAAAGTCAGTCAACATAACAAGGACAAACTGTAAAGCATCATTGAGAGCAAAACTGAATGCTGATTCTTTAGTTGAGGTAGTGGAGCATAAAGCACAATCATGAACGTACAAGAAGAGAATTGAGCTATATGCACCGGTCTCAACGAAAAATAACAATAGATAAAGCTGTAGCAATTCAAGATATGTTGGCTTCTGGAATAGGAGCAACAGATTCATTTAGATTGATGGCATTTGAAGCTGGTGGTGAACATGCTATAGGTCATACATTGAGGGACCACAAAAATTTTGTTAACCAGCTGAAAATTGAAGCAATAGAATCGGGAGATGCTCAAACACTAATAGACATCTTAGACGAGCAGGGGACTAAAGATAGGGAGTTCTTCTTTAGAGTTCAGCTAGATGATAGTGGGAGACTGAGCAACATATTTTGGAGAGACTCGATGATGAAGGAAGACTATCTAATATATCATGATGTTGTCATATTCGACACAACGTACAAAACTAATAAGTACAACTTGATATGTGCACCATTTGTTGGGATAAATAATCATTGGAAGAATGTGATGTTTGGATGTGCATTCCTCTCAAACGAGCAGGCAGGAACATTTGAGTGGCTGTTTCAAACATTCAAAAAATCGATGGAGGGTGTGTGTCCTGTAACAATGTTTACTGATCAGGATAAGGCAATATCAAATGCTATTGAAAAGGTATTCCCTACAGCTAGACATAGACTATGCATATGGCACCTCAACCTAAATGCACAGACTCATCTAGGGAAATTGAAATCTGATGAGACCTTCATGAATGAATTTCAGAAATGTTTAATTGGTTGCACTGATGCAAGTGACTTTGAGAACTGTTGGCAGTCATTGATATCCAATTTTGGACTGGAAGAACATGAATGGTTACAGAGATTGTATAAGCTAAGGGACTGCAGATAACAAAGATTACTTTTCTGTAGGAATCTTATCATCCCAAAGAAGTGAAAGCACGAATAGTACATTGGGATTCAAATCAAAAAAGACGACAAGCTTGACGGATTTCTATGCTATATTTCAAAAAACAACAGACCATTGGAGAAGTAATGAAGCAAAGGATGAATTTGAGTGCTCAAAAGCAAGACCAAACTCGACATTACCAATGGTTGGCATTATGAGGCATGCTTATGATGTTTATACTTTGACGGTTTTTAAGAAATTCGAAAAGCAATTCTTGATATCCCTTTCAAGCTCAGTTTCTAATCCACCACATCAAGAACTTGACAGACTAGTGTATACTGTAACCGAACATGATTGGGTTAATAGAGTTACCTTATGTCTGATTGAGTCTTCGATTAGTTGCACGTGCAAAAGATTTGAGGAGCGTGGAATATTGTGCAGTCATTGCTTAAGGGTACTTTTTGTTCAATCAATTGATCGGATACCAGACCGATATATATTGAAAGATGGACAAAAAGCGCCAAACAGAGCGTGTGGGATAAACAGTCTATGCAGACTGTCAGCCATACACTTTGGAGACATCAAATGGCAAGAAAAAGCTATGCTCTGATTATAAATTCCCAAGAAACTGAACAAGGAAGAAAGATTGTTGAAGATGCACTGAACAACGTAGTGTTGGCTCTTCAAGATTTCATGACTGCAACGGAGGAAAGAAACAAACCTGAAGATGACGCTGAATCGTCTATTTCAGTATCATCAATCACTGTCAAGAATCCTCAACATACAATTATGAAGGGTCGGAAACAGCAAAGAATCAAATCAAATATTCAAAGAAGTAAGAGAAGGAAGAGTTCTGCAACATCGAATGCTATTATATCAAAGGAGTTTGGAACTAAAACTCCTAATCCGAGATTGTTTTAGAAGATACACAGGTGATATTCTAGAATTCCTAAATTCAGTAAATTGTAAATTACTGTTTTCTTGCAACAAGTTGTATAATTTCTAACTTGTTCATATCATTGCCTAATTTCACTTAATTAAAATCTGCAGGAACAGATTTTCAAAGCAGGTTTCAGGAATTCAGGATCTTCCACATTCACTCTGTTTAACTCATCAAGACTTCAATTCATTTTTATGATACTTTCATTGATTGCTTACCTGATCATGATACAAGTCAGAAGAAGAACTCATTTGTTATTAAATTTTGATAATGGTTGATACATTGTTGCATTTTGATTGTGGTTGATACATTATTGAATTTTGATTTTGATTCATCATTTGTAGATGATAATTATAAAATCATCATGGTTACAGAATTATTGTATTGTCGAAATGGTTAATCTATTGTCTTGAAAATTAATCATTGGCAAAATAGTTAAAGAAGTAATCATGCTGAAGAAGAAAAGTGGAGATTGGTATACAGAAAAGTAATGTTAATAAACATTACTTTTATTAACAGAAAGATATACTTTATATTATAAACTGTACAATATACCGTAATTAGGGATGACAATTTACTAGAGTGTACTCGATACCCGTGGGTACCCGACCCTAATAGATACGGGTTTGAGGGGTATTTGATATTCACGGATAACTTCATGATTAGAAAATACTATCCATTTATTTTGTTGGTATGGGTATAGATAGTTACTATCCGTACCCGCGATACCCGTTTACCCGCTAAAAATACCCGCGAAATATCCATGAAATACCCAACTACTACGCGATTATTATGTAATGTATGTAATATATATTTGATCCAAATATTATTTAATAGTATATGGATTTCAATTTTATAATTTATGGATTTGAACTTTGGTGGTTAATCTTTTACTTGTGTTAAATTGTAATTTATTTAATTAAATTTCGGTTCGCGGGTGGTGAGTACCCAACGGGTGGCGGGATAGTGGATATCCGTGGGTGGTAGGTTGGCGGGTACCCGACGGGTGGCGGGTATGTAGGTGCCCAAAATGTGGCGGGTATCCATGGGTAGTGGGTATGGGTGGAGAAAACTACCCATCGCGAGTATGGGTATAAGTATGGATATCCACTATCCGTACCCATCGTACCCGATTGCCATACCTAACCGTAATCAATGAATTCACATGCACTTAGTTTAAAACAAAACACTCGGAGGTATTATACCCTAAGTATGGACAATCTACTTTCGGTCAAACGGTAAAGTAATAATTGACAGTGAAAAAGTAAACATTGTCATTGAGAGATGTAATGTTTCAAAAACATTACTTTTCAGCATGACAATGTTTACTTTAGTGCACAACAAGTTCTTCTTTTGGAACCGTTGATTATTCTCATCGTGAAACAAGGAAGGACGGTGAATTCAAATTTACGGTTGCCAAATCTATACCCTAATCGGTGAACTCTAAATGGAAACGTTGATTATTCTCATCGTAAAGGAAGGAAGCACGGTGAATTCGCATTTACGGTTGTCAAATCTGTACCCTAATCGATGAACCCTAAATGGAAATGTTAATTATTCTCATCGTGAAGGAATATAGACCTAATTCGGAGGTATTATACGCTAAGTATGGACGATCTACTTTCGGTCAAACGGTAAAGTAATAATTGACAGTGAAAAAGTAAACATTGTCATTGAGAGATGTAATGTTTCAAAAACATTACTTTTCAGCATGACAATGTTTACTTTAGTGCACAACAAGTTCTTCTTTTGGAACCGTTGATTATTCTCATCGTGAAGCAAGAAAGGACGGTGAATTCAAATTTACGGTTGCCAAATCTATAACCTAATCGGTGAACCCTAAATGGAAACGTTGATTATTCTCATCGTAAAGGAAGGAAGCACGGTGAATTCGCATTTACGGTTGCCAAATCTGTACCCTAATCGATGAACCCTAAATGGAAACGTTAATTATTCTCATCGTGAAGGAATATAGACCTAATTCGGAGGTATTATACCCTAAGTATGGACGATCTACTTTCGGTCAAACGGTAAAGTAATAATTGACAGTGAAAAAGTAAACATTGTCATTGAGAGATGTAATGTTTCAAAAACATTACTTTTCAGCATGACAATGTTTACTTTAGTGCACAACAAGTTTTTCTTTTGAAACCGTTGATTATTCTCATCGTGAAGCAAGGAAGGACAGTGAATTCAAATTTATGGTTGCCAAATCTATACCCTAATCGGTGAACCCTAAATGGAAACGTTGATTATTCTCATCGTAAAGTAAGGAAGCACGGTGAATTCGCATTTACAGTTGCCAAATCTCGACGAACCCTAAATGGAAACGTTAATTATTCTCATCGTGAAGGAATATAGACCTAATTCGGACGTATTATATCCTAAGTATGAACAATATACTTTCAGTCAAACGGTAAAGTAATTATTGACAGTGAAAAAGTGAATATTGTCGTTGAGAGACGTAATGTTTCAAAAACATTACTTTTCATCAGGAAAATGTTTACTTTATAAAATGAGTCATTGTCCGTAAATGTCGAATAAATTGGCTTGCCACAAGCATGGGAGGCTCAATTTAAACTATCAGTTATGGCGATGGCAACGACAAAACTGCAATTTGAATACATTATTTCTTACGGATTAAATATAAATACATTACTCATTTTGATATCAAACTTGAATTTTTTTGTCAATACCGTACTGGATCTATATACTACCATGTTGCATAAAATAATGAAAACTAAAACCCAATAAATAACAAAAAAAATAAAATCGAATTGCATTGAATAAGAATACAAAGTAAAATCTAAATAAAGTTGGTTAAGTAAATTAGCACAATACAGCTACAAGAACCACAAACTTCACATTCATCAATCTGAATACTGCTTCTTCTACCATAAGTACAGAGTCTCCACAAGATTCACATTCACAAGGTGCTAGTTTGAGGCTAGAACGACAAAAAAAAGTTCAATGTTCCAAACATACAGACTAATAGGAGGTAGGTGTTACCAGAGAGCAAAAGACTAACATTTTGCAACATCAAATGTATCGAATGTAAACATCTAGTGCAACATAAAAATCGTCCATCAAAAAAACATAACACTAACTAAGCATATCAACTCCAAGTACATCATTTGACCCGTTTTGCAAATTTCATGATATCATCAATCACCTCTTCCCTGCATTCATTGATATCACTCAATATAATCCTTGAACAATAATCAACTCTAAGCTTTCTCCTTTCAATTTCCTTCAAACAAACAAATTCAAAATATTAGCATGGTTTGCATGATAAATGCTAAAAACAGAAAAGCTTAAGACATGCAAACAAATTATTTTAAAGTCATACCACAGCCAGATCTTCTTTCATGTAAACATCTCCACGAAAGTGCTCCATATGGTGCAAAACGAACACGCCACAATCGATGTTCGTGATCGAACTTTTCCAAGCAAAAGGAACTTCCTCAATAGGAAACGATTCAACCTCTGAAGCTAGTGGATGTTCCATATCATTTAAGAATATAGAAAACTGTTCGACCTATATTACAAAGACAAGTTAGAAAACTGTAATTCATATATAAGGTACAAAAAAAAAGAAATTTCAATATGAAAAACACACAAAAATCTGAACCATCTTGCGATACAAACTATTCTCCGTACAATGATCAGCAACATTGTCAAGATACTGAATCTTCAATTCATCAAAATTCACAACAACAGCAACAAAATGCTTCTCAAAGCAAACTGGTATCACGAACTATTATGAAACCAAGAAGAACCAATTAAAAAACAAAACAAATGCACTATCAACAATAATTACACAAAATATGAAATGTGAACTTACAAATGATACTAATTTGATATCATTTAGTTGCACCATCTGTTTAATCGAAAAATGGAAACAGCTTCTCAAAGAATAAGCAGTTTCTTCACTCAAGATGGGATCCATGCCACAAACAAGCTTCTCAAGAAAAGACTAAAAAAAAGGAAAAAATAATGAACAAACAAATAATAATTAAATCAGTAACTACGAAAGCCAGAACAAATTGGAATAGTTGAAAACATACCGAGTGTTGGGTATTGAAATAGAAAATTCGTGTGACGGTTGAATTGCTTGAACAATGATACTTCACTGATTTGTTCAGAATAATTGACCAAACATCCACAACAGGAGAATCAAGAAATTGACTATCTACAAGAGTTCTGATTGATTGATAGTTCAAACAAAAATTCCAACCATAAAGCTGAATATTAAACACATTGTTCCTGGAAGTAATTAATAAAAGTTAATAAGATAGATAACCAGTTGCATATGAATAAAGGAAAAGTAAGAAATAACATACAATTTCAGTTTACGGAACTGATGAAAGCAATAGTCAGCAATATCTTTCTTAATCCTTGGAAATTCAGTCAAGTATCTAACATTTTTTTTCATGAAAATTGACTTCAAAACAGGAGTTCCAGGAAGCCAATCACCATCATACAAGTTCATGGGATCAACGTAAGAGAGATTTGGCACTGTAACGATTAAAAGACAAAGTATCAAACAAAAAAATACATTCCTAATCTTAGTTTTCAGATTAAAAAACTATAAATATTAAAACGAATGCAGAATATTGAGATACTTTCTGGAAATTTACCTTCATCAGTCTTGTTATCCTTATAATGTACTCTGGAAAGTTCGATGACTTCAACAACAGAATCATTCTTCCTTTGAACTTTCTTATTCACGGCACTCTTATCATCATGAATTGGCACATCCTCATTTTCATCCTCAGAATCACTTCCAACTGATTGAACCACTACAATGAAGAATGAAGAGGAATATATGTTAGAAGCAAATACAGAATGAAATTAAAGAAATCATGAATGCAAACATTACTTCTATGAATTCCTATATTTAAAATATAAAAACAAGAAGAAATAACCTTCATCTGTCTTCTTATTCTCCTCGGTTTCGTCATTTACAATATTCTGGACAGATTTGGTTGTAGCATGAACAATTGAAACACTTGAAACACTCGTAGTTCCCAAAGATTGAACATCTGAATCCAAACATATTACATAAGAATTATAGATAAGACACAATAGAAATGCAGCCTTTTGAAATAATTAGCTACTATAAGATAACTAAAATTTATAACAACTCATGTACACTTTTCAAAAATGAAGATAACTGGTATTGCAAAAAAGAGTTAGCTCATGCACTGATAATAATTACTGAAACTAAGCAAGCGAAAAGTCTTAATTTTCATGATAATACCTATGGTAGGTGCTACACACAGATCTGAATCCTGGCTAGATGAAATAGTTTCATCAACCGATCTCATGATAGCATTGAAACTTGGTCTACTCTTCTTCTTCTTTGACTTTTCCGGGTCTCCATCTTCATGGGAATGCTCATCAAGAATATCATGAGTCTGTTGTTTCTCAGCTGCTGCATCAACAGTATCATTCTTCTCCTCTTTCTCACACTCTCCTGTTCAACAAGATGAAAACCGGAATTAATATATAGAAAAAACAAATAAAAAAAATCACAATAGAAACTTACTTTCCAACAGTTCACCTTCAGTATTTGGTTGTTCAGGTATATTTGGATTCTTTTCCTTTGAAGACTGATAACGAGCAACTAAATCGTCCAACATCTTTAGAACTACTTCATTGTCCCAAAAAGGATCATTCCTAGCAGTAACTGGAACCTGAAATGCAGAATCACTCAACGGGTTGCAAGACTTCCGATTAACAGCCTCAACGCGATCTTTGTGGCTGCAAATAACCACATTAAGATCGCGGTGCAAGATCATAAAAGATCGTTGCAATTCCTACACAAGAGAAGAAATTAGTCCAACTAAAAATGCAAAGTATACAGATAACAAGAAAACTACAGAATGTTAATAAAATAAACTCACATTCTCACTGGTTTTCTCACCAGGAGGAATCCGATACATGATGTAATCGGAACCTCCTTCATCAGCAACAGCAGGTCGAGCACCAGCAGATACTCGAGCACTAGCAGGTTCTTGAATACCAGCTTCCCTTCTATCAGCGATAACCTCATCTACCCGATCTTTGACATGATCACTAACTGGGAATACCCCTAACAGCCAGTCCCCAGTACCAAAATCACTCTTACTATTTATCTCAGCCTCCAATCGTTTCTTAAATGATTCATTACACCAATGCTTAATAAGAGGCAAGGTGTAAGGCTCAACAACACCTTGCCACTTAAACTGATGAAAGTAGAGAAGGGGAAGAACAAGCACACAACCAGTTATGGTAGAAGTATTATCCCTTCTAAACCTCTCCAAGCCAACACACAATTTCTCTAACACAAAAGTACACCAGTCCAAATTGGAAATGTTACGAACATCAAGTAAAGATCTCAAAAGACTAAACTCAACCGTAGTGTTTGAAGTAGGTGCAAGAAACGTGCACATAGCAAACAAAACAAACAAAATAACAAACTCATCTCCTCCATTGTTAAACATATCATTCATGCTATCAGTCAAAAGATCAAAAACAGCCTTACTACTATCACTGACCAACCCCACTTTCTCCTTAAACGCATTTACAGCTTTACTACCAGATTCATCACGTTTACCATAATAAGCCACATTACAAGTATCACCACTACCTCTAGGTAAGAGAAAAAGGTCTTCAATATCAGCAGATTTCACAACCAAATTATGACCACTATTGAAACTCAACACACACGACAATGGGTTAAAATTATCAATAAACCACATAGTGTCACCCCTTTTCACATACGACCAATCCGAGATATGCAACAAACCCCTAAAACCTATACTTCTAATGCACTCATTCTGAGAATCATTTAATCTAGAGATTAACTCACTAAATTTAGAAGGATTACACTTAAAATGGTATATGTAAAATGAAAATTGGCAGTAATCAGAAATATGAAATAAATACAACACCACATAGTAATCAAAAAATTCAAATCAATGAAGAAAAACATAACTACCTCACTTCCTTCAAAACAACCTGCACTTCTTTCTTTCTCCTGATAACATCACCAGGGCTTCTTTTCATCTTCTTTTCAGTTAATATCACAATTTGTTTCCCCTTCGATGACTTGCTCTTCACCATTGTTTGAATTCTAAAACAATAACAAAATGAATAATAAATACATTGTTCAAACTATACTTTTCAACACATGAATATTAGTTCGTAATAAAAGCAATCAGAGAACATGATGCAAACCACATGATCATTACTCCAAAGTTTCACTTCATTCTAACAGACCTATACTTGACTTTATACAAAAGTTCACTTTTATTATGTATAAGTATTACTCTTCATAGTAAACATTCACTGAAATCCAATATAGAACATAGAAATATCACAGAACAACTGTACTTTTAACCACAGAAAGGTTTACTAATAGTGAAAAAGAACAAGTATATAAATGACACAACGGCAAAGTAACAGAACAAGTATACATTTCCTTACAGGAAAGTTCACTTTTGCCTACCAATGCTAGATCATGAAAACTACCCAATAAACATACATATCAAAGAAGAAGAAAGAAGGAAAACGATAATGAACTATGAAAGAAACAAATAAAAAGAAGAAAATCTAGAAACCCTATAGATCGCAAAAGCGAGAAACCAGAAATACGAACGCACCTAGGATTTGCAAACAAATCGAGAAATCGAGCAAAGCGACCTTTCCGAAACACCTCCGACGACGACAAAGACCTCCGTCAACCAGTAGTAACGGCCAAACAACGCAGAGAAGACACCGAAACAAAGGCGAACAAGCGGCGACGGGAAATCGAGAAGCAGAGAGAAGGGAAGTTCGGCTGGAATCGAGAGAGAGCAGAAGGGAAGAGAGAGAATGAGGGTTTTTTTTTTATTAAAAAGCTTATATATTTTTGAGGAACCGGGTTTGGATCCGGGTATGGTAAGCGGGTGTAACCGGTTGTATCCCATACAACAGTTACACCCAATATTTTGCCCTATCCTTAATGAAGGTTTGTTTATACGTCATTTTTAACAACTAATTTATAATTAATAATAGCCATAGATCAAAATATATAAGTGGTGTAGATCTATTCTCATTTCTCAATATATATATATAGGAAGAGGATCATGTGAGAATACTATCTTATGTGAGAAATGAGAATAAATCTATACCCTTGATTTTTGTTGATCAGTGGCTCAGATTTAACGATGCATTATGTTGTAGTAATTTATGCATTATGTTTATGCAGTTTATGAATTAGAATGTGTATGCATTACATTTCCTCAATATATGCATTACCAATATAATAAAAATGCATTAAAATGTATCATTCTCACGTTCTCATATAAAATCTATTCTCATCAGATCCCTACCATATATATATATATATATATATATATATATTGTTGGGAAATTTAAGTAAAATTTTGATTGATTCCAAAACCAACTGACCCCAACCGAGTAGATATTGCCATATCCTAATGTTAGTATTTAGGCTCGCTGTTTGAGCAATGTTCAGATTTTATCTTTACAGGACTCCAGCTGAAGACAACAACATGGCTTTACTCGGATAGAACATCAGATGTGAAGAAAGACAACTGAGCGTTCAAGCCAACTATTCTGATATAGAACATCAGTTGTAAGAAAGACAATTGAGCGTTCAAGCCAACTGTTCTGATATAGAACATCAGTTGTAAAAAAGACAACTGAGCATTCAAGCCAACTGTTCAGATGGAACATCAGTTGCAAGACTCGATCTGATAAGTCGACAACATGAAGTTCAAGGTAGCTGAGGGTTCAAGTGTTCCTCTTTAGACAGAATGTCAGATGAAGGTAGCGATCAGATGGAACATCAGCTGAAGACCACTCAGATGAAGACCAAACTTCTCAACCGACCAACCAATGTTGAAAGACAAAGGTTGAAATTTGAATTTCAAATGGGAAGTCATGTGAAGGTTTGACGTTCTGTCATTACCTCATTTGGCCAAACACAAGGTTGTCTCAGAAAGAAAGTAAAAGTTCACAGTTGCCAAATCGGGAAAATCTGCAGAGATGAGAGACAAGCCATCGCTTTCACAGAATAGAGATCAACGGCTCCTCCAACGACTAGTTGATTCTCACCGCCTATAAATAGAGGCATTCATTCATCCATCAAAACAGAAGATAGATAAGTGCGAGAAGAGACTAAAGAGCGAAAGAACAACTTTATACTGCACACAAGCTAAACTGAATTTATTCTCTAAAAACATCACTAGTTGAGAGTTCATAGAGTGTTAGAATCTGTCTTGGTGTTTTCGATCTTAGTTTGAGTCTTCATTTGTTCAAGCTTAGATCCTAGCTCACTTCTTTGTTCGAGCTAGTAGTTGGAAAACCCACCCTTATACACATCCCCTAAAAAGGTTGTTAGGATCCTGCTCTTCCCGAAATTGAGTGGAAAGGTTGATAAGTACCCGTAAACTTATCTGTAAGGTTGATAAGTACCCGCAAACTTATCTGAACGGTTGCAAAGCCCGCGTAAGCTTTGTGGTAGTTGTCCTAAAGAATTTGGACTGAGTTGTGTGGACTCACAACTCCCCGTGGACGTAGGAGTTCTCTCCGAACCACGTAATCCTTTGTGTGTTTGTGTTTTTCAGTTCAGTTACTTATTGCATATCCAACTGGCCAACTAACCAGCACTCAAAACTGCATCTTTACATTTTCAACTGATTTAGTTATTGACCGACCTTGCATCTAAGCGTGAGTTATTTTATACGAGTTATTTTTATCCACCACATTCTGCACAGCACCACTCTTTCAGCTGAGTTTTCCTACTCAGTTGTGATTCCAGCTGAGTCCTCTTACTTGGTTGTGATATTTTTTCGAGAGTTGTTTTTAAAATTCCTATCTGGTGTATTCCCCCCTTCCCCTACACCAGAACTCGTATCGGGACCATCAAGTGGTATCAGAGCAGTGGTTCAAAAGACTACTGTCTCTGTTTCACGAGGTGTGAATCGAGGTGTTTTTCTTTAGTGGTCAACTGAATAGATCTTTTTCACGCTAGTGCATATCTGCTTGCATCTGTTGTCTGTTTGTTGTGTGCAGATGGGAACGGACAGGCTGTTCTCAATCCTGAAAGGAAATGAGTACAAGGTGAACCGACGAAGATCAACTCAGTCTTCGGTGCAGACGAGTCGACTTGAGGATGTTGGTTCAGCAACAAAGACAGTAGCACTTCGAGCAGACTATTCTAAGCCGCGAACATCAAGGGCAACAAGATCTGCGCACATAGCTTCGAAGGAGCCAAGCAGAGAAGAGCTGCAACAGAGTATAGCCGCCTTGTCAAAGAAGCTAGCTGACATGGATACTTGGTTCGGAAAATACAAACGATTTCATAAATCCAACCGAACTCGAGATAACTCAAAGTCTGTGACCAACAGTTGCTTTGAATGCGGCAAAGAGGGACACTTCAAAGCTGATTGTCCAGATCTTTCGAAGAAAGATAGAGAAGCGTTGAGGGCCAAGCAAACTGCAAAGAACAAGGCCATGGTTGCAGAAGAAACAGCTGATGACATGGACATCTTCACCGACACCGAAGATGAGGACGAGCTGACTTCCACCAACAATGCTATCGGACAAGATCAATGTCTCATGGCATTTGGAACTGACCAGGATGATGCTAAGGTACATTCTAGTTCAGTTAATTTAATTTCTTCTAATGTTACTAACATGCAGGAAACAGTAGATGAAGAGTTGGAACCCTCTTGGGGTGACTTCCTAGAACTCAGTGAGGAATTGCATCAACAATCGGTTGAGTTTAAAAATCTTCAAGAACAGTTTGTCAAACTTGAAGAATCCTTAACCGAAAAGGACGATATGATTAAAAGTCAAACCGAAGAGATTGATGATCTCAAAAGTCAACTGATTGTGGCCAACCGAACTAATGCTCCAACCGATGAGGAGTTGAAGGAGCAGATCAAGGAGTAGCATGAGCAGTTGAACAAGCAAGAGGCACAAATCGACCAGCTGATGAAGAAGTCAGACGCACAGACCGAGCATATAGCTGTTCTTCTCAAGGATCTACAAACTGAGAAGGACAACCTAATAAAGCTATATAAATTATCCAAAATCATCGAGAATCTCATCAGTTACCAAAGACAAATGGATGACGTGTCTGGACTCGGTTACGACATGGTCAAGGACTCTGGAATTCCACCCACAACCTTTGTCAAGGCTGTGGATGTCACGGTTGCCAAACCAAATGCTATAGAGTCTGCAACTCCCCAAATTAATCCAACCTCCACGTCACAGCAAGCACAACCTGCCAAGGAAACTGCAGCTGAGAAAGGAAAAAGAGTTGTGGTTGAAGAACTAAAGAATCCATCGGTTGGGATAACAACCGAGGGGGAATGTTCCAGGACTCAGAAGAGGAACTAGAGACGTCAGAGATACAATCAGAACCGACCTCAGAACCTACCTCTGAACCGATCTCAGAACCGACTTTTGAACCGACCTCAGAAGGGATGGAATCAACAGAACCAACAGGGATTCAACCATCAGAATTAACATCGGTTCCATCATCAGAACAACCAGAGGTTCAATCAGAGTCAACCAATGTGGAACAGTTCCAACAGCTGGAGATATTCATGCCAGAACATGAATCAACAACAGGGTCAGAAACGTCAACAAAACAGGGGGAACGCCTCTCCTCCTAAAGCCCACAATGGGAGAAATCAATCTCCTCCCAAGAACCAGAATGTCAATAATAACAACAAGCCTAAGGATGACCGAGGTGTTGTTATAGTTGATGGAGAAGGAAAGATAATCTGGAATGACAAATCTATCTGAATCTACAGGGAAAAGCAACCCACAGTTCAAGGGGGAACTGGTTCTAACCCTCCAGGACCCAACTAAAATTGGGGACCTAAGCGTGTTTCTCTGTGCAGGAGCAGAAGGAACAACTGAGGAAGAATAAAGCATCACATACCATGTGGGTGATGGACAGTGGATGCTCGAAACACATGACAAATCTGAGGAATTTGCTTGGAAGTTTCGTAGAAAAGGAAGGACCATCAGTTACCTTTGGTGACAACTCAAAAGGTCACACCAAAGGCTACGGTACCCTTGAAACCAATCTCGTGTCTATTCCCAATGTTTCATATGTTGATGGATTGAAGCATAACTTGCTCTCCATCAGCCAATTATGTGATAATGGTTTCTCTGTCAAGTTTGATGCACAGGGTTGCAGGGTCAAAAATGTTAGAACAAAGCAAGTCATATTGTTGGAAAATCGATCCCCAACCGGGAATGTCTACTATGCAGATTGGAATAGTAGTCCTCCTGACACCTGTTTGTTATCAAAGAGCAATTCAGATGTGAGCTGGCTGTGGCACAAAAGGCTCAACCATCTGAATTTCAAGACAATGAACCGACTTGCGAGACAGGAACATGCAAAGGGTATTCCGAACCTTGTGTTTTCACCAACACATATCTGTAGTGCATGTCAGCTGGGAAAGCTCGCTAGATCCTCCTTTCGGTTGAAAACAATTCCCTCAACCGACCGAGTATTGCAGCTGATCCATATGGATCTCTTCGGGCCTGTTACTCCTAAGAGCATGAATGGTAACGAATATACACTTGTTGTTACTGATGATTTCTCTAGGTACATGTGGACCATTTTCATGCGTCACAAGAATGAAACCCGAGATGAGCTACCCAAGCTGATGGATCGGATATCAAACCAACAAGAGATGAAAATCATTTCTATCCGATCAGACCGTGGAACCGAGTTTCTCAATAAAACCATCATCGAATACTGTGAGAAACAGGAATCACTCATCAAACATCGGCTGCACGTACTCCACAACAGAATGGAGTAGCCGAGCGAAGGAACCGAACGCTGAAGGATGCTGCAACATCCATGTTGACAAGCTCAGCTCTGCCAAAGAGATTTTAGGCTGAGGCAATCAACACAGCTTGCTACACCCAGAACCGGTCTCTTCTGACCAAGCGGTTGGGAAAGACTCCATATGAGCTATGGAGACGCAGGAAACCTAATATTTCATATTTTCGCGTTTTTGGTTCTAAGTGTTATATTCACAACAATGGAAAGACTCAGTTGAAAACTTTTGACGCCAAGGCTTCGAATGACATATTTCTCGGATATGCTGCTCGGATCAAGGCTTATAGAGTTTTTAACAACAGTTCTCGTGTTGTGGAGATAACACCTCATGTTAGTTTTGATGAATCTACCTTTGAGTGCAGGGAACAGGCTAAAGGACAACAAACAGATCCACATGTTCCACCAGCTCTCACCAGATCGCAGGTTCTAAGGCAGAAGAATCTAGCTGAACCATTGGTATGGGATGATGATCCTTGTTCCTCTGAAGATGAATGTGAGGACCCCAGCTCATCTCAAGGGGGAACTTCAGCTGATGTCACTCCAACTGCATCAGCATCCGAAGCCCAACCGAGCCCGGTTCAAACTATTATTCATGTTGAGGATCCAGACTCAACAACAGATAAATCACCAGTTCTGAAGATCCAAGCATCTCCCATGGCTCAGATCACGGAACAGCCACTGTTGGAAGAAGAAGGAAGACGCAACAAGAGATGGTATAAAGATCATTCCAAAGACAACATCATTGGAGATCCAGCCAAAGGTGTGAGTACTAGAAGCAGAGTTGCAAATCCAGACTCAGCTGAGAAAGATTCCAACACTTACGCCCAATATGCGGAGGAGTTGGCAGTTCTTGAGGAGTTCGAACAAGCAGGAGATGTTGCCATGATTTCATGTTTCGTAGCTGATGTGCCAGAATCGAAGAATGTTATGTAAGCTCTCAACTGTGTTCATTGGACAACAGCCATGCAAGAAGAGCTGAATGAATTTCTACGCAACTGTGTATGGGAGTTGGTAGAAAGACCAAATGGTGTTAAAGTTATTGGATTAAAGTGGATTTTCAAGAAAAAGAGAGACGTCATTGGATTCATCGTGAGAAACAAGGCAAGGTTGGTAGCTCAGGGATATTGCCAACAAGAAGGAATTGATTTCAAGGGTTCCTTCGGGCCTGTTGCAAGGTTGGAAGCCATCCGAATTTTTCTAGCCTATGCCGCATTTCACAAATTCAAGGTTTATCAGATGGATGTGAAGTGTGCCTTCCTCAACGGTGATATTAAGGAAGATATTTATGTTGAACAGCCTCCCAGTTTTGAGACTGGAGATGGAAGAGTGTATAAGTTGAAGAAAGCGATCTATGGATTGAAGTAAGCACCTAGGGCTTGGTATGACACTCTATGTGGTTTTCTTCTGAACTCGGGGTTCAAACGAGGGTCAGTTGACAAAACACTGTTCACCATAAAAGTTGGAGAAGACATACTTGTTGTGCAAATCTATGTCGACGACATCATATTCGGTTCCAAGTCGGAGGAGCTGTGCGAGAAATTCTCAACTCTCATGAAGGAGAAATTCGAGATGTCGATGATGGGCGAGATGAACTATTTTCTTGGGCTACAGGTGAAGCAGTCATCAAAAGGGATTTTTATTAATCAGTCCAAATATACAAAGGAGCTCATCGCAAAGTTCGGTTTGCAGTCAAGTAAAACCACACGGATCCCGATGAATACTAACTGGAAGATTGAATCCGGATCTGAGGGAAAACTCGTGGATGCCAGTAAGTATAGAGGGATTATCGGTTCTTTGCTATATCTAACCGCCAGTCAGCCAGATATATCTTACGCGGTTGAAGTGTGTGCACGGTTCCAAGTTCAGCCAAGGGAAGCACACATGTTGGCAGCAAAGAACATTATTAAGTATCTGAAGGGTACTGTTAATGTTGGATTGTGGTACCCAACTGATGACAATATCCAACTATCCGGATACTCAGATGCGGATCTAGCCGGAGATCGGTTGGACAGGAAGTCCACATCTGGACACTGTCAGTTCATGGGAAGCAAGTTAGTCTCATGGTTCTCCAAGAAACAAGCATGTGTTGCCACTTCTACAACCGAGTCAAAGTATATGACTGCAGGTAGTTGTTGCATGCAAGTGTTGTGGCTCAAGCAGCAGCTGAGAGATTATGAAGTAGCAACTGGACAGGTTCCCATCCATTGTGATAGCTCAAGTGCCATTGCTATCTCTTTGAATCCTGTTCACCATTCTCGGACGAAGCACATTGACATCCGACGTCATTTTATCCGAGATCATATTGAGAAGAAGGATGTATCTGTGGAGAAGATTCCAACTGAGATTCAGAGAGCCGATATCTTCACCAAACCTCTAGCCGAAGCACGATTCAAGATGTTATGCGATCTCCTTGGATTGTTGGATCCATCAGATGAGGAATCAGCCGAGGTGAAGAGATAGATGTCCATCTGAGGGGGAAGCTCAGATGAAGAGGGAATCTCGGATGCGGATCGCCAACCGAAGACATCAGACGTCAGCTGAACAGACGAACTCGAGTCAGCTGATGGTACGCCGCAACATTGGAACACAGCTGATTCCGACATCAACTGGCAGGTATCATTTATGGCTGAAGGTGTTTGTGTCTTAAATGAGAATGTTTGAAATAAATTCAAACATTCCTGAGCATGTCAGTTAGATTAAAATAGCCATCATAGCGCATTTAATGTAAAGTACGGCTGAACATCAATAGCCTTACTTTATAGTGCGACTGGGCTGACATAAAAATAGTTCACCTTCTCACTCGCGCGTATTGGAACTTGGAATTCAACGTTAGTCAAAGCTAGTCAACAGTCGCGAGATCTCAGCCGTTGATGGATTTATGCCATTCAACCCTGGCCATCGATTTCAATCGACCCACTAACCTATAAAAGGTAGAAAATCAGGAAGTGATCTCTTACCTTCTACATTTGTGTTTATCTGCAGTAACTGTTCATCTTCGTCTCTGATTCTGTCTCACCATTTCTGCTAAGTTTTTTCTCTCTCTATATATAAACTTCACTGCAATATTAAATGGCACCAAAAGCTTCTTCGCAAGGAAAGAAGATGGCATCTTCTGGACCAACACTAGTTCCTTCATCATACGATGAGTCTTTTGATATGATGCTCTCCAAAATTCATTTCGAGCAGATTCTGTAAGAAGACGCACTGGACTCGCCGGTGTTATCCCCCCTAGCCGAACTTCTCAGGGAGAACGGTCTTCTTGAGTGGGCGACGCTCTTCCCCACTCACTTTCTCAGGCGACAGGTCGGGGAATTCTACTTAAACCTGAAATCTCCCATCGACAGCCGAGATGGCCTCGTTTCAGAAATATCTTGTCGACAGCATGACGTTCCTGCCAGAACGATCCGCCGTGTCAACATCTCCATACCGGTTTCCGATATGCTACGCTCCATCATTCCACCAAATCTGACCGCCACGGACACCGTCGAGAACATCACCGATGCAAATGCCGGTCAATTTCTTGAGAATGCTCTCATCACCCCAGAAAGATTGAGGTGCAACATGCAGCGAACGAAGTTGAAACCCGAGCATCGACTTCTGTTCGATGTTGTATCCAAGGTCATCTTCGGATACAGCGGAGCCTTTGGTGATATCAGCCGACCAAAGCTCAAGCAGCTGATTGCTTTGGAGTACAAGCACAAGCACAACATCAACTGGTTCAAGTTCTTCGAACGCCAGTTGATAATGAAGAAGCAGAAGATTACAGAAACCACAACCGACTCTGGAGAGAAGTTGTTGAGTGTTAAGGGAACTCTCAACTTCGGAGTTAAAATTTCTACCCTGATCCTTCTCGCCACAAAGGATCAGAACATGGTGTGGGAAGACTGTGAAGAGACTCCAGTTAAGAGGCAGATGCTATTCCCAACAGCCAAGAAGGCTTTGGATGTGATTCAGAGTGTTTATACTCCTAAAGACAAAAGGGAAGATGTGAAACTAGCTGAGGAGAAAGATACAGCTGAGGAGCTTCTTCCAGCTGCCGGCCGCACTTCAAAATCAACAGCTGCTCGCCGACTCAGAGATGAGTCAAATAAGGAGAAAGAAGAAGAGCCATCTAAGAAGAAGTTGAGGCTTCGTATCAAGAAGAAGTCAGTTGCAAAACTAGCTGAGGAGGAACCATCTGAGTCGAGTCACTCAGTTGACAAGGACGCTTTCGAGATTGTTCCTCGTAAAAGTGAAACAAGGAAGGAGATCTCTCCCCATCAAGACGTGATAGAAGGGGTGGAGACCGATCCGGAAGATGAGCCGAACATCTCCTCGAATGCATCTTCCTCATCCCAGGAATCCGAAGATGTTCCATCATCCCCCACGGCAGGAGCTGATGTCGTACAACCCAAAGAGATTCTCTCAA
Organism: Schizonepeta tenuifolia; assembly: GCA_029490685.1. Classification (NCBI taxonomy): domain Eukaryota; kingdom Viridiplantae; phylum Streptophyta; class Magnoliopsida; order Lamiales; family Lamiaceae; genus Schizonepeta; species Schizonepeta tenuifolia. Next base: position 71,162,487 of record CM055958.1, read on the forward strand.
CCGACACTCAACCAGAGATTCCGAGCTCCCCGCTCGATGCCAACATTGTGACCACTTCTTAGGCCAATGTTGAGGAACCTCTCGATGCCAACATCCCCACACAGTCAGAAATTCCGAGCTTCCCGCTCGATGCCAACATTGAGACCACTTCTTTGGCCAATGTTGAGGAAACCCTTGAACCAATTCCTTATGAAAATCTCTCTCCCTCCCCCATCGACGAAGAAGCTGATCGTCGAGCTGTCGCGCTGGAACATGAAGGCAAGTTGGCCTACTGCTTTCAGAAGCTGATCGGAATGTTCCCCGAGGCGTGCGACATGCCCACTTTTGCCACACTCGGAACTGAGCTGCTATATCAATTCAACATCATATTCAGCCACTGGTATGTTAAGGAAGATACCATCCGAATACACAGCTGGAACCAGCTCAAGGCCGATGAGTCGCGTACAAGGGAATATTTCAACTACACCAACCTTGAAGTTGCATACAATAACAAGGTTGCACTGCTGACTCGTTGTCTGGACATCAGCAAGGCAGAAGAAAGAGACACAAGGGAGACAGCTGAACAAGCTTGTGTCACCTTCCTTGACAACATGCTAGTCAAGTCTGCTGATTTCATCGATGACCTTGACGCAGCCGCCGCAGCAGCCAAGCAGGAGGAAGAAGAGCTTCAGTAGTACCTGGCCAATCGCCAAGCCATGGTTACTGTTGAACAGCCAGCAACAATTGAACAACCAGCTCCAGCTGATCAGCCAGCACCCTCCACAGATGAAATATGCGAGCTGATCGTTGAGAGGGTCAATCAACTGAGGAAGGAGATGCTTGCCAACATCCAGCTCAACCGAGAAGAACAACTGAGGATGATGGAAGCTCAGGATGAGAAAAACAAGAAGTTGCTGGAAGAACAAGATGCGATGAAGATGAAGCTGGATGACTTCTCAACATCCACCAGCAAAGACATCACCGACCTGAAGACAACAGTTCTTGGCATCAAATCAGAACTGAACGTGCTCAAGTCCATATCTGAGTCCAATCTTGCCAAATCTCAACAGACGCAAGATGAAGAATGAGATTCTCGATTCGAATCCAGATGGGCTAAGTTCGTCATTTTCCAAACCGAAGTCAATGAAACCTTCGCTGCACTGAAGAAAGCTGATCAAGAGCGCCGTGATAATGAACTGGCGAAGAAGATTGATGTGGAGAGCGTTGTTGATGAACTCTTCAACCGAATCCAGCAAGCTGAACAGAAACTCACTTCTCTAGATGGCTCAGTCGCAAGCCTTGTTGCTAATACCAAAAAGGGGGAAGATGAGATTGGGGAAGATGAGACCCGGAAAGAAGCTGAAGAAGAGATACCAGCCGGGAAAGAATCTCAGCTGAAGAAGACCCAGCCGAAGAAGACAGCTCAGAAGAAGAAGTCCGCTCCGAAGCCAACCGACAAGAAACAACAAAAGCCGAAATCTATTATTGTCGGAGGAGACGAAATGGCTAAAGACATGGAACAAGCAAAGGAGTATGGAGTTTCCTACAACTCCATAGCCGAGATTGCAGCCGAGCTCGATGCTGAACTCGACGGTATAACAACCGAAGAGTGTATTGCTGCTGCTAAGGCTATGGATGTTCCGGAAAAGGACTACATGAATCATGAATGGATCAAGAAATTTGCTGCCAACCAAGCTACAAGAGTCAACAAATTTGAGGAAGAGCTTGCCAAGGTTACCAATAACTTGGACAGAAATATTGCCTCTCGATGCCGACGACGCATAGAAAAACATCAAGTAAAGGCTGAAGCAAGAATGAAGCAGCAGAGACTGCCTGGCAAGATCAAGCTCCAAGGACGCTTCAAGCATATGGACAAGTGGATGCCAACTGAATGGAATGATGATTGGGAATCATTCAAACAAGAGTTTGTGAATGATTTCTATTACAAGAAGGTGTTCGCAACTGAGGATCCAAGAAGAGCTTTCAAAGAAACCCTGACTGAGCTACACTCTGGGGATCCGGGCATGTTCAGCCAGTTCAGACGAGCAATGATTGATGCAAAACTGTACATGAACACAGTCCCTGTCCCTCAGAAGGTCACATATCTCCCTCCATTCATTCCAGACACAAGAAATCCTAACCGACATAAGATTGCAGCTGAGGCAAGAAGAGTCTGTCAGGAACATGGAGTGGATATCTCGAAGGAGTCAGATGCAAAGAGAGATATTTTTGTCAGGATTTTTGAAAAGTATGGGCTGAAGTATTAGCCAAGTTAGAGTTTTTGAGCAACTGATGTATTTTGATTTTTGTGCATATCTGTGTAAACATCAGTTGTAATGAAAACTTTCATCATTTATCCGATTCATCTTGACGTACAATCTCTAGTTGTCCAAGCTCTGAATCGCAAAGTTATTTCAATACCATGTTATAACTGTGCTAACCCTTTGATGTTTAATCTTATAGACTGTCTAGAATTTCAGCTGAGATTTTAGATAGGTCAGTAGGGTTTAGATCAGTAGGGTTATGGCATCATCAAAAAGGGGGGAATTGTTGGGAAATTTAAGTAAAGTTTTGATTGATTCCAAAACCAACTGACCCCAACCGAGTAGATATTGCCATATCCTAATGTTAGTATTTAGGCTCGCTGTTTGAGCAATGTTCAGATTTTATCTTTACAGGACTCCAGCTGAAGACGGCAACATGGCTTTACTCGGATAGAACATCAGATGTGAAGAAAGACAACTGAGCGTTCAAGCAAACTGTTCTGATATAGAACATCAGTTGTAAGAAAGACAACTGAGCGTTCAAGCCAACTGTTCTGATATAGAACATCATTTGTAAGAAAGACAACTGAGCATTCAAGCCAACTGTTCAGATGGAACATCAGTTGCAAGACTCGATCTGATAAGTCGACAACATGAAGTTCAAGGCAGCTGAGGATTCAACTGTTCCTCTTCAGACAGAATGTCAGATGAAGGTAGCGATCAGATGGAACATCAGCTGAAGACCAAACTTCTCAACCGACCAACCAATGTTGAAAGACAAAGGTTGAAATTTGAATTTCAAATGGGAAGTCACGTGAAGGTTTGACATTCTGTCATTACCTCATTTGGCCCAACACAAGGTTGTCTCAGAAGGAAAGCAGAAGTTCACAGTTGCCAAATCGGGAAAATCTGCAGAGATGAGAGACAAGCCATCGCTTTCACAGAACAGAGATCAACAGCTCCTCCAACGGCTAGTTGATTCTCACCGCCTATAAATAGAGGCATTCATTAATCCATCAAGACAGAAGATAGATAAGTGCGAGAAGAGACTAAAGAGCGAAAGAACAACTTTATACTGCACACAAGCTAAACTGAATTTATTCTCTAAAAACATCACTAGTTGAGAGTTCATAGAGTGTTAGAATCTGTCTTGGTGTTTTCGATCTTAGTTTGAGTCTTCATTTGTTCAAGCTTAGATCCTAGCTCACTTCTTTGTTCGAGCTAGTAGTTGGAAAACCCACCCTTATACACATCCCCTCAAAAGGTTGTTAGGATCCTGCTCTTCCCGAAATTGAGTAGAAAGGTTGATAAGTACCCGTAAACTTATCTGTAAGGTTGATAAGTACCCGCAAACTTATCTGAACGGTTGCAAAGCCCGCGTAAGCTTTGTGGTAGTTGTCCTAAAGAATTTGGACTGAGTTGTGTGGACTCACAACTCCCCGTGGACGTAGGAGTTCTCCCCGAACCACGTAAATCCTTTGTGTGTTTGTGTTTTTCAGTTCAGTTACTTATTGCATATCCAACTAACCAACTAACCAGCACTCAAAACTGCATCTTTACATTTTCAACTGATTTGGTTATTGACCGACCTTGCATCTGAACACCACTCTTTCAGCTGAGTTTTCCTGCTCAGTTGTGATTCCAGCTGAGTCCTCTTACTCGGTTGTGATATTTTTTCGAGAGTTGTTTTTAAAATTCTTATCTGGTGTATTCCCCCCCCCCCCCCCATACACCAGAACTCATATCGGGACCATCAAGATATATATATATATATATATATATATATATATATATATATATAATCATTTTAAACCTATACGTATATTTTGCGTAAAAATCTAAAACACCCAAATTCACAATATATATTATTTTTAAAACGCCCAAACTCTATTCCCATTATTTCGCTCTCTATTCCTCAATCGCTAATTAAAGTGATAGCAACACGAGATAGTAGAAATCAAAATGAATGGTCATCAAAATCTTTTTTTTTTTACATACCCTTCAATGAATGATATTGAGAAGCAAACTCATTATGACTGTTAATGAAAAGCAAACTTTTTTTTTTTTTGTGATCATATGGATGTAAGATTTGATGTCAAACAATGCGATATTTTGTGCCACATTTGTATGAAGATTGATGATTTGATTTTTATTAATTTCGATTTTGTGTGAATTTGTTAGAAATTTTGTTTGCAAAAGCATTAATTATTGATATATGCACTCTTATATTGTTCAGGTTTCAATACTATTTCATTTGCATTCTCTTTGAAGTTTTCAATATGCATTCAACCGAATAATATTTCTTATTAGCAAAGCTTGTTGAAATTTTATTTGCAAGCTCTTTATTTCTCTTCTATGTATTTTAACAAACATTTGGAGGGCACATCTTTTAACTGATCGGAGAAATATTGCCACATTGGAAATTTCCGGCTGTCTAGTCAACTTTATTTTTACACAAAGTCAAAGCATGTGAAATCTACAACAATCGAAAGTTCGTGTATTTTTTGGTTAAATTGAAAGCTCATGTAAAATTTCCGAATTTGAAGAAAGTTCATATTTCTTTTGGCTATTACTCCATAAGTTTTATAGATAATTTGAACATGTTAACTTTTCATTATCTCTCCCTCCCCCCATTTTTGAAGATTTATATTTGAAAGGGTAAATTATACATTACTATTCACTTTTAAAAACAAATAAATATTTCATTATCTGAAATTTACTTATGGGCCATCTGAAACTGAAGTCCCGATCATGCCTTTTCGCTTTCAACCATCGGCGACTCCAGTATTCATAGTCGCGGTCGCCATCATTCATCCCTCTGTCACATTTTGATTTGAATGTGATAAATGTATTTTATGTTAACTTATTGTCAATTCTGAATGTGTCCACATTTTTTAAGTACAAAATTACAAGTAGAATAATAAAAAGAATATTGAAAATAAAGAAATGAAACATGCCATTTCCCATGCTCATGTTTGTCCATGTGAATTATGAAAGCCAAGTAGCCAACTGACCATATCAAAATAAACACTATATGTGGATCGATTTCAACCTCAATATATAAAAACGTTCCCACATTTTTTCCTCCGAGTATTTGTTGATGCGTGGTACGTATAAATTTTAAGATGTATTTTTCTCGTTATGGTAGGTTAGTGTGGATATAATTTTTTGTGTAGTACAAACAATCTGCATCATAAGAGGAACCACGACAACGACATGATTTTAGGTCTAAATTACTCCATAATTTAACTACTACTACATCTTATTTGTTGACGTATGGTATATATTGTAAGGTAACTTGTTTTTGTTGTTGGGAGTTATGTGTGGATATGAAATAGGAAGGAGACATGATTTTTTGATTCCAAGCTTGATTAAACTCGTCTCCAATATATAATATTGATATATTTTTTTTTACTAGAAATAATAAAGTAATAGAGAGACATATATGGATCCTATAGTTTAGAGACAAAAATGATTTTCTTCTTTTTTTGTAACTAATTCCCCAACTAAAAAAGGATTACGTGTATTTTTAATTTTTTAGGGCAATTATTATGTCATTTTCTTAGGCGAATTACTTAATATAGTATTTTTTATTATCTCATATTTCAAGTTTATAAACTTTAAACTCTCAAGTTCCGACCACGGCTTTTCGGTTTCAACCGCCGCAGTCGCCGTCGTTCATCATCCGCAAATTCCCCATGGCCGTGCTTCAGACGGCATTCCATCTCCGTACTAACTTCAACGATCAGATTACTAACTCAATTCCGATATTTACCTCCAAAACCAGCCTAAAATTATGCAATTCAACCTTAGCTCAAACCTTACCTCTAAATCCAAGTTCAGCCTATGCAGTTAGGCGCATCTCTGTTTCGCTAGCACTAAAGCATGATCGAGAAGACTGTATGGAGGAAAAGAATGAAAGTGCACTCCAAGTATTTGTGAGATGGTTTGAGACAGTTCGAGATATTCTTCCCGGCGGTCGTTGGTGGAATTTGAGAGATTTCGAGCAAACTGTCGATGGCCCGCCAATTGCAGCCGAGCCGATGACTGTTTTGAAAGCTCTGAGAGAAATGTGGGCGCTGGTAGCTGATGACAAATGGATTTTGTACTCAGCATTTGGCGCGTTAATTGTGGCGGCGGTGAGACAATTTGTTTATTGATTGTGTTTCGTTTGTGTTTGAAGTAGTTGCTTCTGTTTTTGTTTCAGATTTATCATTGCTTCAATTTAATGCAGTAGTTGGTGGTGACTTCATATTGAGTTTGTGATTTTATAGTCCATAAATTGTGCACTTTCAAATGCTTTAGTAGCAGGGATTAGAAAAGAAGAACATAGACTGTGCACATGCTCGTGGTGTAATGTATTCAATAGTATGTTACTGATCGATGCATTTTTATGTTGATGCTAATTCTTGTATGCTCATTTTTCCTACGAGCTGTACTTCTGTAGGTATCTGAGATATCGATTCCAGGATTACTAGCATCATCAGTTTTTTCAGCTCAAAATGGTGATATGTTGGTATTCTACCAAAACTCGTGGCTTCTAATTATATTGTGTTTCACATCAGGAATATGCAGGTTAGCTTATACAGTATAACATTATTTCAATTTCCCCCTCACTCATTCTGATTAGTCTCGTTCCACATGTTCATATTTTCTCCAAATGCAGTGGCTTGCGAAGTGGATGTTTCGCTGTTGCAAATACGATTTTGGTGCGTCTAACCAGTTATGATTTTCTTGATCTATCTTTTTAGGTCCTCGGTTGATATTTTAAAGTTATATCCGATTGATACTTGCAGGTTAAGCGTCTTAGGGAAACTGTATATAGATCCCTTCTTCTTCAGGTCTGAATTTTATCAAGCTTATGCTTATTGGAGTAGGCTGGTGCTCTTCATATCTCTTTTATGTTGTTTCTATTTTAACATTTAGCTATAAATTAAATGTAGGATGTATCATTTTTTGACACAGAAGCAGTTGGTGACCTGACTAGCCGGATTAATTCAGATTGCCAGCGGTTATCTCGTACTGTTGGAAATGATATAAACTTGATCCTGCGCAATGTTTTCCAGGTTTATATTCTAGTTGATTATGTGTGTATACATTTTCTGCTTTTCTTGTTGCTTCCTTGTCTTTGATTGACTGATAATTTTGCAGGGGATGGGTGCATTTATCTCCTTATTAACTTTATCATGGCCTCTAACGCTGTCATCACTAGTCGTATGCGGTATTCTGTCTCTGATTTTTCTTATCTATGGGCAGTAAGTGTTGATCATTCCATAGCCAAACCTTTGAGTCACATTCTATATCTTCAGACGATTATTTGTTCTACACTCAATGATATCTAGAAGTTTCATATATCGCATTAGAATCATGTCAGCTAGTCAGAGGGAGAGAGGATAGAGGAGTATAGTTTATTACATATCAAAGACAACATTTGCTACACATTTGTGACCGAGACAAACTTTTATCTCGACTCTAAACACACTGTTGATAACTAATCTATTATGTAAATCTTCGACCATCAGATTACATGTATAAAACATATTTTATTTCATTTCTCAGTACGCCTTGTACCAAATTTTGACTTATAGAGAATCCGTAATTGTTGTTTTGACAGGTACCAGAAGAAAGCAGCATTGCTTGCCCAAAACTTTGTTGCTTCTTCCAGCGAAGTAATTATAAAACTAAAATATTTCAGTAGGCCTCTTCTTCTTCTTATCTTTTTTAAATTGAGATTTCCCTTTTTTTGTTTTAAACATAAGGTTGCACAAGAGACATTATCTTTGATGAGAACTATCCGAGCATATGGCACAGAGAAAGAAGAACTTCAGAGGTATTTATAGTTTTGTTTAGAGTTTCATTGCTGAAACTAGAGTATATTTCATTATTTTGTTTATCTGTTATCACAGCAGATTTTCTGCACATTTTCTCTTAAGGTTCACGCAATGGATCGAAAGATTAGCTTCAGTAGGCATGCGGGAAAGTGTGGCATATGGATTATGGACCCTTAGTTTCAGTACTCTTTACAGATCAACACAGGTACTGCTCTATCTTCCGCATTCAATTCTATATTTTGGATGAAATAGTTCTTGAACTTTGTAAGACTATATATACTCCTCATTCTTTCATTTATATTTGATCTTTTATATCAAGATATCTTGTCCGGATGCCAAGTTATATTTTGCAGGTGTTGGCGGTTCTTTTGGGGGGAATGTCGATTTTGAGTGGTCACGTGTCAACGGAGCAACTGACCAAGTATGTTTTGTACTGTGAGTGGTTGATTTATGCTGCATGGAGATTGCAAGACAGCATGTCGTCTTTACTGCAGTCTGTCGGAGCCTGTGAAAAGGTTTTCCAGTTGATGCATCTTCCACCGAGTAATGAATTCTTGTCGAAAGGCAAGAGACTTTTCTTGGCCTTATTCCTTTTTACGTTTATGCATCTCATCGTGATGTCTTTTTCTTGATTTTGATCCACATGTTAAACTCTCTCTTGCAGAGTAATATTATGCTTCTTATTAGCAAAACTGCACATAGTTTTATCTTAGTTTCTCTCTTTGTGACAAACTTGGATTACAATGGACCCTACTTTTTGCAGGAGTTAAACTGCAGAGGCTGACGGGGTGTGTCGACTTTGTGAACGTATCTTTTCACTACTCTTCGAGGAAGACGGTATTATTTCATTGACTTCAAAGTATAGTTTAATTTGCCTCTATTTTAAGCATCACAATTTCAACAAGAGCCTAAAACCCTTTCTTGTATTTAATATGAGCAGGTATCCATTCTGGAAAATGTGAACTTCTCCATAAAAGCGAATGAAGTTGTCGCAATAGTAAGTAATAGTCACATGTTGTTTATCATCATATAATTTGTTTGTAACAATTCAAGCTTTACTCGGCGAAAGGTCGGTGCCAGTGGCAGCGGGAAAAGCAGTTTAATCAATCTCTTGCTGCGCCTCTATGAGCCTATCAATGGTGAGGTGAGCAATAAGTGGCATTTATGACCCATATATAGTTCTCCTATATTCAATCAGTGAGTTTGAAGTTGCATTTCATGCCAATTTAATTTCTCACAAAACTCCACATTCGCATTCAGATATTTGTCAATGGCATTCCTCTGAGAAAGATGGACATGAAGTGGTTGAGAGAGAATATCGGATACGTCGGACAGGTCCTAGTCGTTTTTGACTGAAATATGTTGCTATCTTAGAGCCGTATATAAAAAAGGTTATCAATGTGAAAAAAGAGTTGAAATATAATATATATTGTGCGAACAATAAACAGGAAGCCCATCTCTTCCACATGGATATCAAGTCTAACATTAGCTACGGTTGCTCAAGAAGCATCACACAGGAAGAGATGGAGTCTGCGGCGAGGAATGCATACGCCCACAAATTCATCTCAGCCCTTCCTCACGGTTACGACACCATAGTCGATGATAATGTTCTAAGTGGAGGACAGAAGCAGCGGATAGCGATAGCAAGGGCCCTCCTCAGAGATCCCGTTTTTCTGGTTTTAGATGAAGCAACCAGTGCCCTTGATGCAGAGAGTGAAGGCTATATCAAGGTGAGAGAGACTCTCTCTCATCTTCCTTGTTAAGAGAAGAAACTAAGTAATTTGTGGGTGCAGGAGACTCTTGAATCTTTGAAGAAGAAGGCAGAGAGACGAAAGACCATCATCGTAGTTGCACAGCGGTCAGTTTTTCTTTCCCAAGTAAAGTTTAGATGTGAGAAGTGATTGGTGCAAAAAGTGAGCGAGGTAATTAAGTTGCGCAGGTTGTCTACGATAAAAGCTGCAGACAGAATCGTGGTACTGAAACATGGGCAAGTAGTTGAGGTAAGGTAATTAAGGCATATTGTGTTTATAAGAAATCAGATATTGAAATTAAAAGATGTCGTAATAATTTGAAGCTGTTATATGATGCAGACGGGTACGTATATGGAGCTCGTACACAGAAATGGAGTGTTTGCCCGATTATTCAAATTAACAAGCTAGCTTCAGAAATGAATTACGGACATATCCATGTTCCGATTATTCATTCCTCAGGCAAGAGCTGCTCCTTTCTTTGTAATTGCATGCATGTGGAGCATATTGATTGTCGAACACAAACCAAGCTAGCAGCTATCTAGATCCAGCTGCGTTGATTGCCATTGGGCTTGTTAGTTTATGAACGGAGCTCGTTAAGTGAATTTTAACTTTTCTACAAGTTATACACTACCACTATTTCTTTAACTAACTTTATTTCTAATAAGAGAAACTTATTTCACTCTATAAGGCCATTTACTACGGGAATCGAAGGGGGGGTGTCGAAGGTGGTGTCGAGTGGATCGACACCCCCCCCCCAACTCGACGTAGGCTATGTCGAGCCCATAGTGGGCGATCGACACACCCCTATGTCGAGGGGTGTGTCGATGGCGGAGTCGGAATTTCGACCCACCGCTCGACTCCACGATGATGCAATATGGGGACACTTGTCGTGTCCCCATTGGTCCAGTCCATTTTTTTTTCTGATTACAAAATTAATAAAAATCAACGGTTATATTTTTTTGTCTACAACGTATATTTTGCTACCAGCAATGGCTATTCCCATTTCTTCCCTATATATATCCCACCACATCAATTCATTCATACCACACCACCACATCAATTCATTCAATTCATTCATCATACAATTCACTCGTTTTTTCAAAAAAAAAAAAATTATGAGTTGGCCGGGTGCGAGCTACAATCTTGAAGAGACGGAGGCGCGCCGCCGCCAACGTATGCAGTGAGCCAGGGAGCTTTACCAAATAGTGGTTGAGTCTGATTCGTCAAACGACGACGAGGAGGATACGAGGACGTACCTGTATCGGAATTGTGAGGAGGCCGAACAACGCCTCCGACGAGATTATTTTGTTTACCACCCTATATGGGGTGATGTTGTCTTTCGCCGACGGTTTCGAATGAGCAAGCGTCTATTCTTGAGAATTGTTCAAACTCTTGAGGATCGGGAGCATTTTTTTCAGCAACACATGGATGCCACTGGAAGATTGGGGTTCCACCCATGGGTCAAGTGCACCGTTGCTCTGAGGCAACTAGCCAATGGTGGAGCAGCCGATCAGTACGACGAATATCTGCACTGTGGCAATACAACGGGCAATAACATCCTCAAGAATTTCTGTCGGGCCAACAGATCTGCTTTCGGCGACGTATATTTGAGGCGGCCAAATGAGGCTGACATCGCCCGGATCACTGCATTGCACGAGAGGACGCACGGCTTTTCCGGAATGCTTGGAAGCATCGACTGTATGCACTGGCAATGGAAGAATTGTCCAACTGCTTGGAGAGGAATGTACACTGGACGAAATAAATCTCCAACCCTCGTCCTTGAAGTTGTCGCCTCCCAAGATTTGTGGATTTGGCATGCTTTTTTCGGTGTCGCCGGCTCTCTGAACGACATCAACGTGCTCAATCAGTCCTCTGTCTTCGCCGACGTCATCAATGGTAGAGCGCCGTCAACCGCTTTCACTGCAAACGGACGCCCGCACCGTATGGGATATTATCTTGCCGACGGCATCTATCCGAAGTGGGCCTCTTTCGTGAAGACGCTCCATGCGCCAACAGATCCGAAGAGACAGCGATTCGCTCGGATGCAAGAAGCTGCGCGTAAAGACGTTGAAAGGGCTTTCGGCGTCCTGCAAGCTCGTTGGGCAATCATAAAGGGCCCTGCTCGCATGTTCTTTCGGGAGCATTTATGTGATGTCATGTATGCCTCCATCATTCTGCATAACATGATTATTGAAGATGAAGGACCGAGGGCAACTGAATCTCATGCTGAATCGAGCGCAAGGGGCGATGCAAACGTGAACAGGGCACCAGTCCATCAAGGAGCGCCAGTGCCACTCCGCCAAGTTATTGAGAGACAAGCTCAAATTCAGGATGCACGTGCCCACGACTGCCTTATGGAGGATATGATTGAAGAGATTTTGGCACGTTTTGGTCCACTCCGCGAGTAGTAGTTGTGTTTTTATTTATTTCCTAATTATTGTATTTTTTTAGTTATTGTCTTTTTTTAAAATTCAATAAAATTGTCATTTATTAATTTCTGAATTTAATTAAGTTATTTTTAATAATATTTATTACAAATAAAAAAAACAACAAAATAAAATCTATTCAATCATTAAAATCACGCTTCTCAGTGCTTAGACCTAGGTCTTACTCAACCATATTGTAATGGAAAAATCAACTTATGTCTAACTAAATACTACCAATCATTAAAATCACGCTTCCCAGTACTTCAACCTACGTCTAACTAAATACCCGTAGTAAGTGCTCTTAACAAGCCTAATTAATGTTTATCACTGTAGAAGAAGAAACTAGGTTCTTTTGTATATCCTCTAGATAACAAGAAAAAGTAGAGAAGAGAACAACATATATATATAGGACTTGTTTTATTAAATCAGAGCTGCTCCAATGCTTGAGTGTTGAGGTCGCTGGCTTGTGGTTGTGGAACTTGTTCGTGGGGAAGTCCTTTAACTGCCTCCTCTACGGCGTCGTTCCAGGCCGATTTCTTCTTGTCATTTCTGGGTCTATGACTATGATCGTCACCACCTCTCACCTCCTCGCTACCCTTCTTCTCCGCTTCTGGCTCTCTCTCATCAATATCATTCCTCTCTCTCAATGTCCGATGATGCTAAAATACCTTTTCCTTTCCCTGTCCTTTTTTTTTGGAGATTATATATGTATGAGTGAAGATGAATTCACCTTTCATTTGCTGCTTGTTTTCAGACACGTATTATGTACTACGTCGGTATGTCCTATGTCGATATTGATAATCTTGAAGTAAGTGCATGTGGAGTACAAGATTTAACAAATAAATTGGCACCATTGACATGTACTAATTGTCTAATGATAAATACTACTCCTATAATATAAGAGCTAGTCTCTCATGCGGTAGGTTGCATCTGAAATGTGACCGGATCGGGTCGGATTGACCTGTTGACCGGTCCTTTTTTTTCCGGTTCTGTCTTCGGCTCCAATTACTAATATAAGGATAATCGGCAGATAATGTTTTGGACTTTTTCGGCTCACTCCGAGGCCTTCGACTCCCCTCGCTCGAATCTTGAATCAAAGAAGAAGCGGCAAACAAAAAAACGAAAAGACAATAAAAAAGTATAATTTAAAAAAAAAAAATGAAATAAAAGCTGAAAAGAAAACAAAAAACAAGAAACTGGAAAACAGGAAAAAAAGAAAAAAAAATTGGAAAAAAAAATTATAGGTGCATGCACCTCACGCGTAATCACATGAAGTGCCACGGGTCGCATGCGAGATTTTGTGATAATATAATTATCTTAATAAATTAAAGAATTTGACTAGTGAAAATAATAAATTATGGCAAACTATTTTTTCTGTCACAGTTATAAATCAGGACTCATTTCTAAAGGAATCGTTTTCTCTTTACATGCTACATTTCTTAGGCTGTCTGCAGCGGTGTGTATCGAAGGGGGCTCGAGACACCCGCTGCGACGAGACACCCCGGTGCAAGGAGAGGCGGCTCGAGCCCGTCTCGTGGCGACGAGACCATCTCGAGATGGCGCGTGTCGCCCACGCGCTGGACTTTTTTATTTTTTATTTTTTTTTAAATAGGCGCGTGCATTGCATGCGCCATACATAAAAAAAAATTTAAAAATCAAACAACGGCTACATTTTATTTCCAACGGGTGTAAACGGCTAATTCAGCCGATTTTCATTTTTGTCTTAATTGTGAAATATATCCAATTTCACTTTTTCTAAATTAGTTATATCCACTTGTTGGAAAACAAATTAGTTATGTCCATGTTTGGTATGAAGAGACCAATTTACCCTTGATGTTGTATTTTTTATATTATATCTCTTACACATTAGGTACGATTTGACTTGTTTCATACTTTTACTCTCATTAACCGAAAATGATTGTGATGTTAGGGTATGAAAGTTAGCAAAAGTGGTCAATAATTAGATAATTAGTGTTGCAATGATTAGTTTGTCTAGGGTTTACTCAAAACAGATTTTCTGATACTATATGTAAACCATAAAAAACAACCAAAATTATATGAAATAAAAACAAAAAAATATTTAAACTAGACAAAAATAACCAAAATTATATGAATTGCTAAATCTATTTAAACCCGCTCGGCTAAATGTATAATATTGAAAGATCCCGCTCAAGATTATTGAAGATCCCACTTGAGCGGGATCTTCTAAATTTCGAGCGGGATCATTCCATGTTGAAGGATAAATATTATTTCGAATAAATTCTTAATTAATTACGCAATTTTTAATAAATTAATTATATAATAATATTGAATATGTAATAACTAATTAACTTATTAAAATAAAAACAGTAAAATATGTATAATATATAAAATTAAATATAATTATATCAATTTGACAACTTTTGGAAAATCCCGCTCTGTTAATTCATATATATTGGAAGATCCCACTCGAGATTATTGAAGATCCCACTCGAGCAGGATCTTCTAATTTTCGAGCGGGATCATTCCATGTTGAAGGATAAATATTATTTCGAATAAATTCTTAATTAATTACGCAATTTTTAATTAAATTAATTATATAATAATATTGAATACGTAATAACTAATTAACTTATTAAAATAAAAACACTAAAATATGTATAATATATAACATTAAATATAATTATATCAATTTGACAACTTTTGGAAAATCCCGCTCGGTTAGTTCATAAATATTGGAAGATCCCACTCGAGGTTTTTGAAGATCCCACTAGAGCGGGACCTTCGAATTCTCGAGCGGGATCTTTTGTTTCTTAAATCTAAATATTATTAGAAACTAATTATTAATTAATTACTCTATTTTTAATTAAATTAATTATATAATAAAATTGACTAACTATTAAGTGATTTAAAATTAAAATGAAAATATATGTAAACTATATTAGAATAAGCAAAAATTTATTAATTGTAAATTGAACAATAATCCCGCTCGTGTGTTCTAACAAGAAATGAAGATCCCACTCGATATTATTGAAGATCCCACTCGAGTGGGATCTTCATTTTTGTTAAGTTTGTACGAGCGGGATATATAATTATTTTGGAACTAATAACATTATTTAATTTTTTATATAGTTTACATATTTTTTGGATTGTATTGGTATTTTAATTCGTAGATTTTAATAATTTGTATACAGTATGTGATAATAATTGTACTATACAACTGAGTGTGATAGTAATCGACACTGGTGGATGTGAAAATTCATCTGTAAATATTCACGTGAATGGTATTTCACCATTGATGTAACAATTTTACTTTCACGTGAATTTGTACAATTTCACTCACCCAATTGATTGAATGAATGAATGAATGAATTCTATAAAAGTGGTAGCAGAGATGAATCTTCAAACACCACAACCATCAAAATATTTTGTACTCCTCGTAAAAAATTATCACAATATGGAAGAATGGAAATATTTCAACATAAAATATGGTGGAGAATGGCACGATTGTGAGTATGTGGGCGGTTCAGAATCGATCACTCAAGTTCTTGCTGCCACTCCAGCTCTTATCAATTTGAAATATAACATCGATGTGCTGATGCGTCGAAATTCGATGAGCACTCGGTACGAGATGTATTATTTATCGTATGCTCGAAGTGGACGCACTGTGAAGATTCTCTTGAGCACAGATCAACAATTTGCTCAATTGTGCATGGAGTCCCGTCCAACCGTGTATCTCATCCGCAGCCAAATAGATGTGTATGTTCCATATTTCGAAGAACCTGGGGCGTCATCCTTTCAATACGACCAAGGGCAGCCGTCATCATTTCAATACGACCAAGGGCAGTCGTCATCATTTCAATACGACCAAGGGCACACGTATTCTGATGAAATGGAGCGTATCCAACAACAAATCAATTCCCAGGATTTCTTTTCCAACTTATATCCTAGTGGGTATAATTACGAAGCGACGTCCACGTATCACGTACCTGTTGTTCCGGATTGTCATTTTCCAGACAACGAAGATGATGAACCACAATGCATTGTCGAGTTGGATTCAGACGATGAAGATGTTGACAGTGCTGATCTCCAAACTGATAGTGAAGCATCTGAAGAGTGGACTGAGGAATGTTTACGCGATTTTACTATGGTGGAGCATAGTGCATGGATTCGTCCCAGTGCAACGACGGACGCGTGCGATCTAACCAACTGGTTAGTTTTGGTGATTCCGCCCGATGCTACGATTTATCTCGTAGCACGTGATCCTGACCCGACAGATGATGATGAGTTGCGTGTTGGTGCTATTTTCCACAGCAAAAAAGAGATAAATATTTCAGTCGGAACGTGGCACATGGAGAGAGGACTTGAATTCAAAACTCCGAAATCAGATTATATTAGAATGAAGTTCTTATGCAAGTATCCAAATTGTCCATTTGAGTTGCGTGCAGCCTCACGTGGAACGAATACTTGGATAATACACAAGTTCATTCCTGAGCATTCATGCATCCGTCAGCTACGACGTGCCGCTTCGAGGAAAATCAAGATGAATGTTGTTGCAACTTACGTGGAGCGAAAAATCAGAACCAACTGTAAAATCATGTAGCCAAAGGCCATTATGGAGGAGATGTTACGCGAGTTCGGTATCACCATCCGTTATGATTTGGCGTTGCGAGCACGGCATTACGCAATACAAAGTATATATGGAGGGTATGTTGAATCCTTCCAGTTGTTGCCTGGCTATCTTCACATGCTCAAAGAATCAAATCCCGGCACGCTGACTGATCTTGAGGTTGGAAATGATGGGAGATTTGAGCATTTGTTCGTGGCTCTCGGCGCCTGGAGACTCGCGTATCCATTCAATATGAGACCTGTGATAGTTTTAGATGGCACTCATCTGAAGTGCAAGAATAGAGGTATTTTATTTGTCGCTATGACGAAGGATACCAACGAGCATATTTTCCACTGGCGATAGGTGTTGGCCCAATCGAGAATGATATATCTTGGAGATGGTTTCTAATCCGTTTGAAAATGGCTTATGGCGAGCTTAGAGATACATTGATTGTCTCTGACGCACATGTCTCCATAGCGAACGCTGTCAATGAGGTGTTTCCAAATGCAGTTCACGGTCTTTGCTACTATCACTTGCTGAATAAGTTGACGTGTTATGGGAAAGTTGTTGTAAGATTGTACGAACGAGCTGCTTTTGCATATCGCACTTCAATTTATGATAAGGCAATGGCCTCTATTCAACAAGAAAGTCAAGGCGCATACGACAAACTAATGAGAGTTGGACCAGAGAAGTGGGCTCGATGCAAGTGTCCATTGCCGCGTTATAGCCATCTCACTTCAAATGCAGCAGAAGTGTGGAATCATAGAGTAAAATGGGCTCGTGGTCTCCCTATATGCTCAATGCTTGACGCTATAAGGTATATCATCGAGCAATGGTTCGATGAGAGACGAAATTTATCCAAAGGGGACGATGAAGTTGTCACTCAAGAGGCGGCTAAGAAGATGACAGAATCAATGAATAAGTCATTTAGGTACGATACGAGTGGTGGAATCGGCTTGGTGTTCAACGTGGGTGATGGTAGAAGAAATTGGAAAGTTGATCTCAATTTACACACTTGCACATGTTGTGAATTTCAAGATGATGGATTGCCTTGTTCGCATGCTTTTGCTGCTATCCGGTATGTTTTATTGCTTCAATTTGCATAACCATACGAAATTATAATTACAATTAACATTATTGTTAAAAAATGTAGAAAAAATGCTGATGATGTATACCAATATGTGCAATGGTACTACAAACGAGAAGCTTGGGACGAAGCTTATCAATATCCTATACATCGTGTTCCACATGTAGAGGATTGGGATATTCCAGTTCAAGTGACCAATATCTTGGTCTTGCCTCCCGTAATCACTTCACATGCAGGACGGTCGAGAACTAATCGGCGAACATCTGCATTAGAGAGAACTAGCCGGAGACAAACCACAAGGCGAGAAGCAGAATCATCGACAAATCAACGTCGGAGGAGATGTGGTAATTGTCGTGAATAAGGTCATACGCGTAGACATTGTAATCGGCTTTAACAATCTACCATTAATCGTAACTATGTTGTTTGAATTTATATAATCTATTTGACTTGGAAAATGTATTTTTTATTACTAGAAGATTAAAATTAATGAAATTTTAAAATTGCATAACTTATACCGTTAAAAAATCATAACTTAATATATATATATAATAAATTTAAATAACAATTATATTTCTTTTTACATCTTCTAAATCCCACTCGTGAAAACCGATATTCCGCCCGAAAATAATGGAATTATTTTTAGATCCCGCTCGAGTGGGATCTACATATCTCGAGCGGGATCTATATTTTTTGCATTTATATAATTTATTTGAGTTCGATAATGTATTTTATATTACTAGAAAATGAAATTTAACAAATTTTTAAAAATGAATACATTATACGATTAAAAAAATAATAACTTAATATATATATAATAAATTGAAAAAGAAATTATATTTCTATTTACAATGTTTAAATCCCACTCGTGTACCCAAAGATCCCGCTCGACATCCCTGAAAATTGTTAGAGATCCCGCTTGAGTGGGATCTCTATATAACTCGAGCGGGATCTTTTTCTATTCAATTTATATAATTTATCTGAGGTGGAAAATGATATATTTACTACTATTATGTTAAATTTCATCACATTTAAAAAATGCATGTGTTATTTGATTAAAAAAAATCGTAACTAAATATATATAACTTTAATTTCACAAACAAATATATTTTGGATTGCAAAATTGAAATCCCACTCGTTTAGGTTTAGATCCCGCTCGGTCTCCTTGAATATTTTTTGAGATCCCGCTCGAGTGGGATCTCTATATAACTCGAGCGGGATCTTTGTCTATTCATTTTATATAATTTATCTTAAGTGGAAAATGAATTATTTACTACTATTATGTTAAATTTCATCACATTTAAAACAATAAAATGCATGGATTATATGATGAAAAAAAATCTAAAATTACTAAATCAAACTAAATCATAATATAAATATAGTCTAAAGCTCGAAATTCATTACAATAAAAATTGTTCCAATTCTAAAAAAAAAAGAAAAGTGGTACAAAGCTCTTAAGCTGATCGATAAAGTTCATATATAGCACATGCCATCCTTAGTCTATATGCTGTAGTGCGAGCTTGCCCCCATGGTATGGATGGACGCCCAGTAATCAATCTTTCAACTTGCATCAGTGCAAATGGAGCGCAACTGTGACTATCTCTTTGCTTAAATTGATGATCAATGTCAGCCACTACCAATTGCAATGGATCATCGACAGCGGTGCGCCCAATACGATTATGTTTCCAATAGAAGGCATGGCTAAGCACTACAGGCCATAAGTGTAGCAGTGGCTTCAACCTATCAAATCGCATTTGTTGCACTGCTGGATCAAGATTGTAGTACATGGAGTCGTACAAGGTCGCCGTCCATGCCAACATGTCGATACTAACCATCACGAAGTGTGTACTTACACAACACACTAGTATGACCTTCACAAAATGGACATGGAAGCATAACTCAATTAAATCTACTACATTATAACAAATAGTTTTCAACAAATTACTCAAAAATCTAAATTCACTTACTTGTGTTGCATCAAACATTGAGGTATGTGACGCTCCAGCGTCTTCTCTTCCGTGGATGGTAAATAGTATGCTTGGGGCAGGCTGGTACTGAGGGTGACTGGGTTTTCCCATATGCCAATTATTTTCGAGCGATCCCTGTTTCATCAATAATATTAAAACCAATTTATCACTCAAGACAGTGTTGTTGAAATTAATAGTAAAAAGCTACTTACGAAGACACCCGTGTCTAAGATGACTGTGTTCCTACAATTCACACCAGGCTTCATCCCATCATCTGCCTTCAATCGCAGGCGCAGATTCAATAAGTACAAATCAACGGCCTACAAAAAATGGTTAGATATTACATTAAATTAATAACAAATTTTAATGATAGTCATCTAACAGAGTACAAATTAACTTACCTCGGCAAGGACATCAATTTTTGGATTTAAAAGCTCCATAAACCATGCGTGATCAAGTTCTACACCACTATCTTCAATAATCATCTTGCCACTCGACGGACCGTTGCAAAATTTTTGGAATTCTTCAACCGGTCATCTGCCAGTGGGATCGGTGCAACTTCGGCTTGAAATGGCGTAGAAACTGAGGCTGCAAGCTTTTTCTTTCTAACCCCTTTCCGTTTAGGCTGTTTAACGGCCGCCTCTTCAGGTTGATGGCGATCAAGTGGGATAGCAGGGATAGCACTGATTGACACTTCTTGTGAATGTTGCATTTGGGAACGATCTTGAGCGAGTGATTGTTGAAACGAGCTTCCAATAATCTACAAGGACAAAGTATTAGAATAATTCAAACATAATTAAAAAAACTGATTTGGTAATAAAAACTTTACATTACCTCTCCCAAGTGACTCCACATATCTATCTGATGACCACTTCCAAACATGGAATGCCGAGGCGGATCATGATGCGTACTACCGAACTGTCCTTGCGGCCGATATGCCGTACCAAATTCAGGCATAGAAAATCGGGCCGGAGTGAATGGCTCAGTAGTGTATGGGATGGAACTGGGCGGGGTAGTACAGAGCACAGTGAATGGTTCAGTACTGTATGGGATGGAAGTAGAGGGCAAAGAGGATGGTTCATAAGTGTATGGGATGGAACTGGGCGCCGTAGTAAAGGGCACGGTGGTGGGCTTTGGTGGTGGTGAGTGGAAGATGGGCTCCTGCCGAGGCCGAGTTGTAGGTTCATATGCAGGTGAACGTCGGGATGTTCCACATTGCATTTGATCCATCAAGTCCCCAAACCACTTGGCAAACCGAGGTACCCATCTCTTGTCCATCTTGTCCAGGAGCCGATCCTCAGATTTTTCCAGTTCCTCTCTCATCCAACGACGATCATTGTATCGGCGGTGGTGCTCGCCCCCACTGCTGGAAGATGATGATGTAACTTGTTGGGATGCAGCTTTTGCAGTTTTGCGAGTACGCTTCCCCTTATCTTGTGGCTGAATTTGAGGCTCCTCGTCTGAATTGTCTGCCTCAACATAGCTAGCACCCGCTCCATGTGATCGTCTGGGCCTTGAAGCTTCATGTGTCGGGTTAGCCTCTTCATCAAAAATTGCTTCCGTACGGGGACGAGAAGGAAACCGGTCACCATCCCTTAGCGGATTACTGGGGGGGACAAAACCAATATTGAGAGCATTTGGATATTGAGTCGACTGCCAGTAAAACGTCATCAACTCGTTGTCAGAAACAACAATCGGTGTCAAATTGAGCTCATGTACAAAGACAAAATGGATATTAGATATGACGTATTGTATAAGAACAACAAAGTATTAAGAGATAAAAAAATTAATTTATTACCAGTTGAGAAAAAAGTGGTCCAAGATCTGTTGTAGGTCTGCTTCTAAACCTCCATTTAAGGCATCTGGGAGCCCCGGTCGGGTCATCAAGTCTTGCAGCGGCTTCCGCTAAATCTGGCATGACTTCTAGAGACCACACATGAAATGCCCACACTGCACCATAGAAGTGATATTTCTTTGTATTCTGCACACTGGTGATGTAGTGCTTTAAATTCAAGTATGAATATGCTCCCCATGGAAAATTATTGAACAGATTCAAATCATCAACCAATTTCCAAATCCACTGCGGAACCAATTTCTTCATGTCTCTACCGAGTGTTACCGCGTATGCCACTATAACATGAGCCGCGTCGAGGTACAAATCAACACATAGATCACCATTTCGATCGGCAATGGGCGCCCGCGTGTTCTTAAATCGCTCCAGTAAGGCATTCCCAGTGATAGGCATACCGTTACAGAACCGTCGATAAACCTCCACATCCGATAAATCGTGGTCATCTTCCGGATTAAAGCTCGACTCGCCAAAGCTCAAACCAGTCACCAAAGCATATTCTTCAATAGAAAATCGGAGGTTTACGCCGTTGATATGGAACCACATCTCGTGAGCCTGAGAACATGGATAGCTGATCTCACGTGATAATACGTGATGCACAGCCATCCCGCATTTCTGCCCAGGCTCCCAATAGACAAAATGCCCGAAGCACCCATTTATAAATCTCTCGACCAACTCTTGACCACTGACCTCATACAAAACCCTTCTAACATCTTCCAAAACACCAATCTTATAATACGTGCTAATAGTGGAACTACGGTTGATAGAATCGGGCCTCTTGTATGTAATCTATGCACAAAATCAAAATAACAATTCATTACAAATAAAATAGAAAATAATTCGATACATAATCCAAAAAAAATTTACCCAACTTCTTATAATAATCCACAAATAAAAATTGATTACATTTAAATACGCATATTTTTTAAATCCACACTTAATCTTTTCTACACGCCAATTACGTGAAAATTACAGGCCAAGTACGTGAAACATATACGCATAATTTAAAAACTAAAGCGAATTGACAATTTTCTACGCAAATGTAAACTATTTTTTTTAACCATCAATTATTCGACTAAAATAAATATTATTATATATTGTTAATTTTAAATTAATTTCATCCTAGAAAAACAAAGATCCCGCTCGGACATAGGGGTCCCACAGAAAATTCCGACCGAGAGGAATATACAATCCACCGAGCAGGATCTTCTTCACGGCGAGCGGGATTTCATATACGAGTGGGATTTCATATAATTTTATTAATATGGGATAAACTACACTATAAACCTAAAACATATGATTTTAATTTTGTACGCACAAAATCGAAACGCAAAAAATAACCAACAAATCAATCAACAATTAATTCAACAAATAATTCAACTAATAATTCAACAATTATTAATTAATATAAAAAAATTGGCTAACCTCTAAAGACATCTTGACGGTGGAGTAGAGGTGAGGAACGAAGATCCCGCTCGCCGCCGCTTGTTTTCTCTTTATTTGGAAGTGGAGGTGGGAGGTTTTTCGACGGTGAAGAGCGGAAGATTTTTGCACGGTGAAGGGTGGAGGCGGTGGAGTACGATGAATTGTATACAGGGCGGGATTTAGGGTGTTTAATGTCGCGTGATGGGCGGGATTTGTGATAGAATTGAAGATATATATAGATGATATATATTGGCGTGATGGGCGGGATTTGATGATAGCAAATTTAAGATATATATAGATGATATATATCGAATATTGAGTAATACAAAGATATGAGACAAAAATTTGAGTCAACCCATATTCTTCAACCAGTGCATGTGATGCAATGTCATATCTCACAAGCATGCGCGAATATTTTGAAAATTTTGAATTAATACCTTATACGATTAAAAAATTAATAACATAATATATATATAATAATTTTGAAAACAAAAAATATTTATTTTTACGAATTCTAAATCCCACTCGTGAAAACCTAGATCCCGCCCGAAAATATTGGAATTATTTTGAGATCCCGCTCGAGTGGGATCTACATAACTCGAGCGGGATCTATATTTTTTGAATTTATATAATTTATTTGAGTTGAAAAATATATCTTTTATTACTATAAAATTAAATTTAATAACATTTAAAAAATAATACCTTATACGATAAAAAAAATTATAACTTAATATATATATAATATATTAAAAAGAAATATATTTTTGTTTATGTTTTCTACATCCCACTCGTGAAAAACTAGATCCCGCCCGCAAATGATGGATGTATTTTGCGATCCCGCTCGAGTGGGATCTACATAACTCGAGCGGGATCTATATTTTTTAAATTTATATAATTTATTTGCGTTGGAAAATGTTCTTTTTATCACTAGAACATTAAATTTAATGAAACTTATAAAATTAATACCTTATACGATTAAAAAAATCATAACTTAAAATATATAAAATAAATTTCACAAAATAATATATTTCTGTCCACACATTTTTAATCCCGCTCACATATTATTGAATTATTTTTAGATCCCGCTCGAGTGGGATCTACATAACTCGAGCGGGATCATTTTTTTTCAAATTTATATAATTGTTCTTCGATGTAAAATATACTTTGTTCTTACTATAATGCTATCATTATCAATTAAATAAAAAATTAATGATCAAATTACATTAAATAAATAACGAAAAAAAAATAATACTATCAGAGTTTTAACTCTTTCACATGAACTTGTGGGCGGGATTAGAGTTTTAACTCTATTCTCACCTACCTCTCCAATCTAACCTAATTAATTCATAAAGTAGTCAACAGAATCTTTGTCTTTCCAATTCCCCATGCAACACACGGTTGAAGTGATGTTTTTTTTGTCATGTTTCAATTATTTTAAGGGTATTTAGGTCAAATTGGATATAACTAATTTGGTTTTCAATAAGTGGATATAACAAATTTCAATATATAGTAAGTGGATATAACAAATTTTTACTCTTTCATTTTTTTTATTCACCCTTATAAATACCCCACTACATAACACAATTTTTTCACACCAAATTCATCTTCTTCCTTTTATTTTCTCTCTAGTTTTCTCTCCATTTTTTCGCCAAAAAAAATGTCTTCGTCGTCCGACTCCTCAACCGGCTACTCTTCTCATGGCACCAACGACGAGATTATATCGATGGTGACGAACCTCCAAGCTGATGCCGCTCGACTCTTCGCCAAAGAGAAAAAAAAAGAATGTGAAGAGGACGGTCATACATCGCGATCGGGAGGCGGTCCTGCAGTAGTTGATGGCCGACTACTTCAACGACAACCCGACGTACAACCCAACATTTTTCTGCCAGTGTTTTCGGATGCACAAGCATCTGTTCTTGAGGATTTGCGAGGCGTTGGAACAGAATGTGCGGTACTTCCAGCAGAAGCAAGATGCAACCGGCAAATGGGACCTCGTCGGTGCAAAAATGCACAATGGCCATTCGCCAACTAGCCGCTCACCTGGAAGAATTTTCTCAAACGGGACGCCACATTGAGAAATGCAAGGAAGCACCATCGGCTCACCAATGATTTGATCGAGCATCTTTGGAGCCGATTTGGGCCGGTTGATGAGTATGATGTTTTTTATTTTTAAAATTTCAATTAATGTAATGTTTTTATTTGTTTTATTTCAATTAATGTATTGTACTAATTATTTGTTTAAATTAATGAAATTTTCAAATTTTCTTATTAAAATTAATGCAAAATACAAATTCAGAAATTCCTTAGAGACACTTCTTAGAAACAGCATCACTGCAGCTCATTATCTTTATCTCCAAAAAATTCTTAGAGACATTACCACCCAGACAATCTTTAGAGTTAATTAAATTAAAATACACACGAACTTTAAGATTAATCTCTTTTGAAAAGGACTTTCCACATGCACTATCTTTTTCTGAAGCCATGTAATTTTAAAGTTTAAACCCGAGATTCCTTTGCTAAATTTGCTATACTTTTTACTAGTAGTATTTTTACAAACCAGACCAATCAACTTTACTAAAAAAGTTGCAGAACATATAAAATAAATATACCACCATACCCAACCAGCCGACGCCACGTGGAGCCCATCTCTCCCCCAAAAAACCTGCGCCAAAACCCTAAATCCATCGTGTCTCCAGATTTCGAACGAAGAGTTCCAAGTTTCTTTCCCTCCCTCAATTTTTTCCCTTTCTACAAAATTTATCGAACTCCCATTAATGTTTGATGTTTCCTCCTTCTGCCAAAATTTCACCTGAGAAACCAAAAAATGTTTCCCTCCACCCCGTTTCTACTACGTCCACTCCTCCTCCTCATCATTC
The DNA here is from genome assembly GCA_029490685.1 of Schizonepeta tenuifolia. Classification (NCBI taxonomy): domain Eukaryota; kingdom Viridiplantae; phylum Streptophyta; class Magnoliopsida; order Lamiales; family Lamiaceae; genus Schizonepeta; species Schizonepeta tenuifolia. The sequence goes on from CM055958.1 coordinate 71,188,527, forward strand.
TCCACCATGCGACGTCGTTTTCAGCGTCGGGTCCCCACATTACCGACGTCAACATACTCCTGCCGCCCAAAATGACCCACCCCGTCGAGTACAGGCTTCAGGCCAGCGACGGTTGCTTCAAGTGGTACGTTGCGCTTCGTTAGTTGTACTATTTCTCCCTTTCTTTGTAAATTTGTGAAGTTTTTGATTGTTTTTTGAACTTTTATTTGGATGGTTTAAGGTCATGGGATCATCATGAAATACTGTCGGTGCTGCCGGAGTTCAATGCGAGCAGCCGTTGCTCGACGAGTGCTCGGTTGAGGTCCATTGCTCCCTACGCCGGGCGGAAGGAGACGGCCGTCTACGCCACTGATTTGAACAGTGGAATGGTGATTAGGTGCAAGGTCTATGTAGATACGATCTCTAGAATTAAGATATTCCATAACTCTGTGAAGCTTGATCTCGATGGCCTCGCTACTCTTCGAGTTCGAGCATTTGATACTGAAGGTATGAGTTGTTGGTGTGGTAATTGATATTTAATGGCTTGTTTGTTTGTTGGAAAGAGTTTTACAGTTGATTTGTTTGACTTTGAGTTTTTGGTAACACCTTCTAATTCTTTTTGCACCTACAAAGTTTAGTATGATTTCAATTTATGCGGTGCTTGCAAAAATTAAGAATATTGTAGTTTCTGTGCTATGTGATCTATGTAAAGTAAACTTGTAGTCTTGTTAATAGAAATTTTCGAATGAAGGAACTTAGTAATGCGAGAGGGCATGCTTGTTGTTAAGAAGTAGTAATTAGAATATATAATGTGGATATGATATAATCCTTACTGTTACATGTTTTGACTGCGACTTGGAGGCATAAAAGCTCTTGGATATATATATGTAAATCAAATTGCTCCTTTTACTATTATACTCCATGTTAGTGCATACTGTTTATCTGTTTTTTGTGCATATGTTTGTTCTTAAAACTGCTATGTAGAATATTAAACAGATTTAAAAACGCAGAAAGAGTTTATTGTATGCTTCTTGAAGATATTGGAGAAATGCCATTCTCATCCTTATTGTTGTAAAGTTTCACCTGGATTTGTGTAGTTAATAGAGTTTCATTTATATATGCAAGTTAGGTGAACTTTTTTGGTTTGGTGGTTTTCTGGAACTGTCTTGTCTGTTATGTTATAAGTTGTTTCCTGCAAAAAGAAACTTTAATGCTGCGACTAGTATTATGTTCTCTTCTGTATGAAGGCAGTTTGTGTATTTCGTACTTTTTATACTCGTATCTTTTTATTTCTTTCCCCTGATTGTTCTCCTTGTGCTGTTGTTGTTATGCAGACAATGTCTTCTCCTCCCTGGTGGGCCTGCAGTTCATGTGGCAGTTGATGCCTGAAACCCAGGGATTGCCTCATAGCCTCATCCATGTTCCTCTGAAGGATTCTCCATTGAGTGATTGCAGTGGCTTTTGTGGTGACTTGGATATTCAAGTAAATCTTGAAGAAAGTGGTGTTTTCTCAGATTTTTATGTAGTGAAAGGCACTGAAATTGGCCATGAGGTTGTCTCCGTGAGTTTGCTGGAACCATCAGTGGGGCACTTGGCGGATAATATTGTTTTGACTGTGGCAGAAGCAATGTCTCTAGATCCTCCGTCGCCCGTGCATGTTCTTATTGGCGCAGTTGTTCGTTATACTCTTAAAGTCATTCGTAGCAATATCCCGCATGTCGTAAGTTTGCCATCGTCATTCCATCAATGGTCCACTTTTAACTCTTCGGTGGCTGAGGTGGATAGAGCTATGGGTACAGTTCATGCATTGAACTTGGGGGTTACATCAGTAGCTGTTGAAGACACCAGGGTCGTAGGACACATGCAACTATCGTCTGTTCATGTTGTCGTACCTGATAATCTGTTGTTATATTTGTTGCCCCTCCCTTTTTCTGGTGAACCTATTGAGGATATTGAGCTCATTCCCTCTGTGTCTCGTTGGTATGTAGTGGCTGGCCGTTCGTATTCCATTCATGTTAAGGTCTTCTCGCCAGGACCTGGAGCACAACAGATTTTTATAACAGAAAGTGATGCCATAAAGATGCATGGCGACCAAGACGAGTTCTGGAATATTCTCCCTCTTTCGGAAGGTGTTACTGCAAAGAGTGATTCTAGAATCTTAGATGCTAAATCATATGGATTGGGAAAAATCACAGCAACTTTAACTTACCACACCGGGCATGATGTACAGAAAGAAGTTCTCAAGGTTGTTCAAGAAGTCATGGTATGTGATCAAGTTAAGTTCGATACGGAAGGAGACAGTAGCGTTTCTCACAAAATTCTCCTCCCATGGGTCCCTGGTGTCTATCAGGAGCTGGAGCTTAGAGCAATTGGAGGTTGCTCGATGTCTTTCAGTGACTATAAGTGGTTTTCTTCCAACATGTCTATTGCTTCTGTATCTGTTTCTGGGATTGTCCAGGCAAAGAAGCCTGGGAAAGCAACTATTAGAGCGGTGTCCATTTTCGATTCACTGAATTATGATGAGGTGGTTATCGAAGTTTCTGTTCCTCATTCAATGGTCTTGCTGCCTAACTTTCCTGTGGAAGCACCTGTTGGCTCACATCTTCAAGCGTCTGTTACATTGAGAGCATCAACTGGTGCATATTTCGATGTGTGTGATGGTTTCAGGTCGTTCATCAGATGGAAAACTGAGAGTGATTCTTTCATAATTGTCAATACAACTACAGAATTGTTTGTTTCAGACATAAAAGAAGCTGTTGATGGTCCTCCATGTTCGTGGACCAACATATATGCTGCAAGTTCTGGTCGAACTGTGGTGCATGCAGCATTGACTAGGGATAATCAACTATCGGATCATGCTGGTAGGGAATCAATTGTCTTGAAAGCATCCTCGTCTATTGCTGCATTTTTACCTCTTGTTGTTCACCAGGCAAGTGACGGGAACCAGTTTGGTGGTTATCAGTTTGATTGGATTCATGCTGATTCTCAAAATCAGCTGAGTAGTTTGGATTATCTGTATCTTGTACCTGGCACTCATTTGGACGTAATGCTTCGTGGGGGACCAGAAAGATGGGGCAAGGATGTTGAGTTCATTGAGAATGTTAATGTGTTGGCTGATCAAGATTCTCTTTTGAAAGACTCGATTCCCATTTGTCATATGTCAACCACCTATGGTAATCCATACAGAATAGGATGTGATAGCTTGGGAACTTTTAGACTTATTTTCAGACGTGGAAATTTAATGGGAGAGGACCATTATTTACCTGTTGTATCTGAAGTGCAATTATTACTTATGTGCAGCTTTCCATCTTCAATTGTAATAATAGCTGATGAAGCTCTTAATATGCCTCTAGCTATACAGTCTGCAGCTCAGGCAGAACGCTTGCCTGGCAGAGTCCGCTCCTCCCCAATTAAAGTAGCCAATGGACGCAGAATACGAGTATCAGCTGTTGGTCTTAGTGATTCTGGCAAAGCTTTTGCAAATTCTTCTTCCATCCTTTTAAGTTGGGAATTGGCAGAATGTGAAGGATTGGCTCTCTTAGACGACACTGAAAGTTCAGCGGCATATTCGAGCTGGGAAAGGTTTTTGATCCTGCAAAATACATCTGGTCTCTGCACTGTACGCTCCACCGCTGTTAGCTTTGATTCTCTGGGCCTTCTCGAGTGTTCTGCTAAATTTGAAACTTCTAAAAATCCTCTTACAGACGCCATTCAGCTGCAACTTGTTTCTACTCTTAGTCTCAGTCCAGAGTTCAGCTTGTTGTATTTCAGTCCTGAAGCTAAGTTGAATATCTCTATAAGTGGAGGGAGCTGTTTTCTGGACACATTGGTAAACGACACTCATGTTGTCGAAGTAATACAACAAATATCTGATTATGACTGTTCACAACTAATGCTGGCTCCTAAAAGCCTAGGATCTGCACTTGTAACGGTTCAGGATGTTGGGCTAGTTCCTCCTCTCTCTGCATCCTCCACTGTGCAAGTTGCAGAAATGGATTGGATCAAGATTTTGGCTGGAGAACATATAAGCATTGAGAAGGGAAGTTCGCAGTCTGTAAATTTTTTGGTTGGGGTTGGTGATGGACGTACTTTTGACCCTTCTCAGTACATTTACATGAAAATCAGTGTCCACATTGAGGAAGATATAGTTGATGTTGTGGAGAGTTACAACTTTCCGTTAGCTGCCGATACATATGTACGTGGGCCAACTTTCACGTTGCAAGGCACACATCTTGGAGTAACAACGATATATCTTCGTGCTATCCAGCATTCTGGACATGAAATTGTTAGCCAGCCGATTAAGGTGGAAATATATGCTCCACCCAGAGTATATCCCAGTGATTTATTTCTCGTACCGGGTGCATTGTATGTGCTTACAGTCAGGGGAGGCCCTAAAATTGGTTCACACATTCAGTTTTCCAGTTTGGATGATGAAACAGCTGAAATTCACAAGTTCTCAGGGCGACTATCGGCAATTTCACCAGGGAACAGTACTATTGTTGCCACAATTTATAGTGGAGGTGATATTGTGCTTTGTCGAGCATACGGAATAGTTAAAGTTGGAATTCCTTCATTGGCGGTTTTAAATGTCCAGAGTGAACTACTTGCTGTTGACCGCAGGATGCCGATATATCCTTCTCTCTCTGACGGCAATTTGTTTTCCTTTTATGAGCTCTGTAACAATTTCAGGTGGAGTGTGGAAGACAAAGATGTGTTGGATTTTCGAGGCAACAGTAGTTTGAAAACATCCCTAAATGAGCTAGACCTTAGCTTTATTCAAGTTCTTCGTGGAATCTCAGCTGGCAAGACGAAAGTTGCAGTGTCGTTCTCATGCATTTTCAAGAATTCCAAGTCAATGTTCTATGCCGCATCTGTATCAGTATCGGTGGTCCCTGATCTTCCACTTGCCCTTGGATCACCGATAACTTGGATCCTTCCATCTTACTATACCTCATCAGATCTTTTACCTTTGTCTTCACACGCCTACAGTAAAGGGGGTTCTTTGAGTGATAAAGGCATAGCTTATTCCTTGTTAGGACAGGGGAAAAGGAAAATTGATGAGTTACATGACGATGATGTATATATTGACGGTGCTAAAGTTGTTACTAAGGATTCGGGAAATGTTGCATGCATCCTAGCAAAAGACAAGGCAACTGGAAGAACTGAAGTTGCATCTTGTGTGAGGGTTGCTGAGTTGGATCAAATCAGAACGGCAGATGAGTTTCCAGTTCACATGGTTGCTTTAGATGCTGAACTTGGCCTTCCAATCAGGTACTATGACGTTCTTGGAAATCCTTTCCACGAGGCACATAATATCACACTGTTTGAAGTGGAAACAAACTATCCTCATATTGTGTCAATTGATGAATATGATGGTCGTGGCACTATCAATCTTCGTGCAAAAGGCGAAGGCTTAGCTCTTATTCGAATCTCTTATGTGAATAATCCTCGGAAAGAAGTATATGCTGTTATCTCTGTTGGTCCTCAGCTGTACCCTCAGAATCCTGTCATTCACCAAGGTACGAGTCTTAACTTTGACGTAAAAGGTTTGGGTGATTCAGCATCCGGTCAGTGGTTCAGTTCCAATGAGAGCATTGTGTCTGTTGAGAGACTATCTGGAAAAGCTGAAGCAATTGGAGAAGGTACAACCCTAGTTCACTTTGAGGGTACAAGTCCGAGTTTCAAGATTCAGACGACGGTAACTGTGTTGAGAGGGAGCATCGTGTCCGTTGATGCTCCCAATGAGGTGCTCACAAATGTGCCATTTCCAGCAAAAGGATATGCTTTCTCTGTGAAATTTAGTGAAGAAGTTTCTGGGAAGAAGAATAAGATGCTGCTCTTGTTTGATTGTGCCGTTACACCACCTAAAATCGGGTTTGCTAAGCCATGGAAGGATCCCGACACCGGCAACACATACTGCCTCTTCTTCCCTCATTCTGCCAAACATTTAGCCTCCGATTCGCCACATCAGGTTCTCGTCTCTGTTCGAGCTTCACTCATGGAAGATCATCACATTTCCGGCTCTGCATCTGCTCTCTTCGTCGGAGGGTTCACTCTCGAAACCGATGTGAAGAACTCACTGCATCTGAACCTGACTCGAGACTCCAACAAGAGTGTCGTAACTCTAACTGGGAACACCAACGTTGAGCTCAGCTGGCTAGATCGGGAACACCTGATCGTCAGGCCCATCCACGGGGGCGAACCTGCTGTAGCAAAGTATGAGGTCAGCGCTCGTGGGGCAGCCAGAATCCGAGACCAGCTCGTCTTCTCACTCCTGGCAACTGGCCAGAGAGTTGAGGTCAGTGTTAGCTATGATCCTGATGAGAGAGAAGCAGCCACTAAACCGGCAAACATGACTTTCTGGGCTGGTATATCTGCTCTCCTCTTTCTACTGATATTCATCACAGTGGCTTTTTGCATATTTTTCCTCGATAGACCCGATCGATCACCGCGGGCTGTCTCCGGCAGTCCGGTCATTGCAGCGCCCGCCACACCTGAGCGCAGCAGTCCGGCCATCGTCAACGAGCAGTCACCCCGGACGCCGCAGCCATTCATCGACTACGTTAGAAGGACTATAGATGAGACTCCTTACTACAGACAAGACTTTAGGAGGAGGGCTAATCCTCAAAATACATTCTAGATTCTTGCATTTGTATTCTAATATGTAAGAAGAAATTTTTGAAGTTGTGTGTCTGTATTCATGTAATATTAGTGTATTTCAAGTTCTTAATGGTAGGAAATGACTGACTGAATTTTTTTATTTTTTTTTTCCATATAAAAGTTTATAATTTCTTTGTTGCCTGTATTAAATTATCTATCCTATATCTGAAATCCCACATCAGTTTAGGATCGAAATAAATCAATCTTAATTTGAAATCTTCCTACGTAGGAATACGGAATAGTCCCACGACGACTTTTAGTTGAGATAATCATTCAAAATAATCCGCACCCGATCCATATTATGAAAAATATATGGGGCGCCTAGTGCCCTGCCGGGAAATTCTTACATGAGTGTGCATGGCCCGACAATTCTTACATAGGTGTGCATGTATTACATCATCCCCTCACAAGAGATTATTTTAATAATATAAAATAAATTATTAAAATAATAGCATGTGAGAGATGGGTGTACTAGATGTACCCATTTAAGACTTTCTCCTGCCCCACAGATTGCCCAACGTGCCCCTTTTTACAGTTTCAATAAAATAATAAGATAATAATTTTTGAAAAAATCCCTTTATAAATGTATAGGTCTCATTAATACTATAAATTAATAATTCTTAAATATTACAATTATTGATATCATGCTAATTAATTAAAATATGAATCTATTGTTATTTTTTTCTTACAATTTAAATTTAATTAGATTTTATCCATAACTATTCTAATTGCACTCAAAAGTTCCGGTTTCGAGTTCTCTAGCTGCAATAAAAAATTGTGAAGAGTTGTTGCCACGTTCAAAGCTTCTTTTCGCGTGACTGTTTCCAACGATGTTGAATCATCTTGAACTTCATCACTAGTAGGATCATCAATAATGTCAGCCACAATTTTCTCTAAACTTTGAACTTGTTAACATTCATCATTTTCACCCGGATAGTCCAATAAGTTGATTGTGATAACCAACATCCTTAATCATATTCTCAAGCTCATGTAGGTCTTCTTCAAAGATTGTCTCACTTAAGTCACTTGAGATAGCTTCATTTGTACATAAATATATGTATACGTTACAACAAATTGGGTGATGCATGAATGTATTCAATGAAACATATATGGATTCATTTATTTTCAATACACATGAATACTAAATATAATTCATTTTTTTTAATTTAAAGTCACTCTTTTAATTAATAAAATATTAATTTATCGATATATTAATACCTCTCTAAATTAATAAATTTTCACGGTCCCAAGAATATTAATTTATAGAGGTTTTACTGTAATTCGTTTTTACATTTTTATGGCCGAAGCGTACATCACACACACATGCCCTCTACACATGCTCACTTTTATTCGCCTACTCCCATCCCGTTTAGTATGACATAGCATTACTTCGCAATAATTAAATATATTAAATTGATTTTTAATTAATAAAGTATTAATAATATATCATTTGACCTTAAAATAAATCTTAATTCTTCTATAAAAGAAAATAATTCAATCATATTAAGTGGGACAGTGCAAAAATAAATACAAGATCGGGCAGAGGGATAGGGGAGAATCGAGAGGCTCGACTGGTGGGAAGAAGAAGGAGATTTCTTCAAAGGAGGTTAATCTCGTCTTAATTCTTTCAATTTTCGAAATTTAGATGAATAAAATTGGCTTTTTGGTTGAAATTATGAGGAAATAGCCCTAGAGTTCTCTTGATGATATTATATGGTTTGCTTTAGGTTGTTTGAGTCTGAATTGGTTGTTTGAATCTACTTAAGACTAACCGGGAAGCTCACTTCTCTTGAGCACGAGAGTTCTCTTCCGCCGCGGAGTCATAGTATGCCTCTCCTTTTGGACCGAGGGTGACTGGTACCACAGGAGACTAAAGATCTATTTATTTCATACCATCAGGAAGCCTATAGCTACTTTATTTATCGGTGACTAAACTAAGAAAAGAAAACTTTCAAGTAGCAATTCCGGTAGAAAGAGATAAAGCGAGTGGAATAAGACTTTTTGGCTAGCAAGAACAAGGCAATTTAGGAGCTGAAAGCGAAGTGGTATTTGTTTTTCGCTGCGCACCTATAGTTGTTTCTTTTCCTTTGATTTGATCATCTGGTGAGTTATTGTCATGTTCCTTCTTAGCCATAATGTCTCAAAACGAGGAGGCTATAGAGAAACTCTTTTTTATTCCTTTCTTTCGAAGAACTCAATTCTATCTCTCCCTCGTTACGAACAAAAAAGTGGTTTTTTTTCTCAGTTGTACACTCCCTTCGTTCTACGAACCCTTGTTGATTCTGAACTTCATTGAAGTAGTCCAACACATTATTGTACGTCGAACAATTTGTGGCATCGTCTGTGGTATTTCTGTGAGTCCTAGAAATGGTATGATGCTAGAAAGGATTTTTATCCAAACATTAATTGGTCGTGTATTAGCCGATGATATATATATATGGGTACACGTATTGCCACTAGAAATCAAGACATTGGGATTGGCCCAAATAAATCTATCGTTGTTCAAGCAGTTCCTTCTTATTGATCTTCAACCTGGGAATTAGTAGCCAAAAGAGAGACACCCAGAAACCTAAATAAAATACAAGAACTCTTTTACCTCGCTTTAAAGGCTTTAGTCCTTGGTAGTTAACTGAAGCTAGAGTTGGGACTTTAGACTAGGAGTCCATCACAGCCTTCTCTAGTCTTTAGCCCTATCCTGGACTCCTCGTTGGATATAGTAGCTCACGAATAACCACCTAGTCAGTGGTGCCTTGATTCGCTGCCAGATAAGAAACTCTTGTTACTTTCAACAGGGAAGCACCCCAAGAAAAGAGATGCTGGAGTTCGGTCTTAGGAGCTCAACCAGCAACAACGTATAGAGGGAATTAAAAAGAATTCTTGGTAACAACCAATATTCAACTGTATAAAACAAAAGACCGAATAGCTCCTAGCTCATGGGAAAAAAGGAAGAGTTATTCCTTAGGCATCTTCTTCTAAATATCCCCATACTTAAAGTAGGACTCAGGATTAATAGTAGATACAGGAGAAACAAAGCAACAAGCAGCAATTGAGATTAGCCTTCGGGATATATCAATATAAGTAGGTGGCGGATAGGAGAGTTAATTCTTTTACTGATAGGTTACCGGCAGTTCGCCCTGCCGGGCACAGGTGGAAGCTACAAGGGCAATAACAACAAGCTACAAAGCTGCGATCGAAAGAAGCCCTGTAAGGAGATATCGACGTAGAGATTGCTAATAAGACGAATTAAATCATTAAATAAGTAGGGATTTAACGCACATTTTAAGACCTCTCTTTGTGTTTATACCTGATATTTATAGATGACCTATTATAGATAACCTATAAGAGCTGGCCTTTTCTTCAAGGGTTTAAAAATCCAAGGCGTAAACTACTATCTATAATAAGGGTATAGTTCCCCACCTTGCCTGTCTCCCATCATAACTTGTCTTCCTTTGCTACCTTTTTTCTGTAGTTACTGGAGAATTCCTAAACTCGATTGTCCTTTTGTTCCATATCTATTTCCATTAGCAAATCAGAAGGTAAACCCCTCCCTTAAGACCCGATCGACCTTGATCATAATTCAATCCAAACTTCCTCAACCAGTCGCATGTAGTAAGTCTTCCCAGAATAGCTAGCCAAAGGATGAAATACATTTCGGAGCTGCTATGTTTCTACTGATCATATGATGCAAATTTTAAAGTGTAATATCCCGATTTCTCCATAATTAATAAACAAGTAATTGAACGTTTGTGTGATTACAATTATGTGAATTAAGTGATTATATGTTTGTGAATAAAGGGAAAAAAAAAGAAAGAAAATACATATCAAGTATAGTGATGTATATATGTATGTGTTGGTGACATATAAGAAAGAAAAGAAAATATAAATATGATATATTATACATGTAAGGTGCTTATGCGTGTGTGCATTATTTTGAAGGAAAAAAAAGAATACTTTATGTTTAATAAAATCTAGAAATTTTGTGGATAAAATTAGGTGGGACCCATGTCTTATAAACCTTCCACCTCATTCTATATTTCATCAACAGTCAGCACACCAAATTAATAAACAACTGACTTCTTTCTTCCACACTAGAAAAAAACAAATAGAATTAGAAGAAAGAGAGAAGAGAAGAACGGGAAAGCAAGAGTTAGCAGAAAAAGAGAAAGAAAAGGGTGAAACCAGAGAAGAGAGTAAGAAGGAACAAAGGAAAGATAGAAGGTGAGAGAAGAATCGAGAAAGGAAAGAGAGAGAGATGTCGAGTGCAGGAAGTAGAGAGTGAAATCGGGCAGAGGGATAGGGGAGAATCGAGAGGCTCGATTGGTGGGAAGAAGAAGAAAGAAATTTCTTCAAAGGAGGTTAATCTCGTCTTAATTCTTTCAATTTTCGAAATTTAGATGAATAAAATTGGCTTTTTGGTTGAAATTATGAGGAAATAGTCCTAGAGTTCTCTTGATGATATTTTATGATTTGCTTTAGGTTGTTTGAGTCTGAATTGGTTGTGATTATGACATTATAAAGGTGGGTATATGTATATTTTTCCAATAAGTGCCAACACTTGATAAAGGAGAAAAAACAGAGCCTATGAAACAACGTCTACCGAGTGTTTGAATAAATATGTAAAAGAGTTAGGAAAGTTTTACAGGCAGTTTATGCACTTACATATATATATATATATATATATATATATATATATATATATATATCATGCTGTATGTGGCTTTATGTTTACTTTTTGTTCATGAGAAAATATAGAAATTATAGGTGAAGATCTAAAAAAGGAAGAGAGATTTCCAACATTCTCGCAGCAAGCTGCCAGCTTTTGGAGTCTGCACTCAAAACGCCATAACTTTGACTCGGTTATTATTTTTACAAAACGTAAATTTTTCTAAAAAGTAGACACTCTTAGCTATCCGGAGGCATATGGCACGCCTCCTCGTTCGTTTTGTACCGAAATAGTTTTTTGTTTAAAGTTGTAGACTGTGCAGGACAATTTTGAGTAAATGTGTGATATTTTCAAAGGAAAATGCATGTTTTTGTGAAGATAGTAAGGTTGTAGATGAGTTGTGTTTCTTACTTAACTTGTCTATGTTTTAATACACCACTTGAATAAAGTTTGCGAGGTAAACTAAGATATAGTTGGTGTATTAAATCGGAATGTGAGGACCGAGAGTAGTGAGTTATGACCTTATTGTTAATGAGGTTAAATTGGAAATCATTTAAGAATAGAACTTTGCTTGTAGGATCAACCTATGGGAGCAAGATATATGTGCTCATTTTGAGACGACGTCACTTCGGATTTAATTTATCCAGGTGGGCTTTTCTTCCCAAAATTTATGTTTGAGTTATTAAGCTCTGATATTTATGAAATGAAAATGCTATCCATGAACGAAATATTTTATGTGCGCTCAGTGTGTTTAAAGCTCTTATATTATTGATCGAGGCTCTCTGATAATCTAACACATTTGATGAGTGTTGTATACACCCCAGAGTCATGATATGGTAATGGCCGATCACCATTGTGTACTTGACATAGTTTAGTGATTTCTCTGAGCTTAGGCTCGAGATTCACCCAGAGAACTCTTGGAGCTACGGCTCGAGATTCACCAGCGAATTCTCTAAGTTCCGACTTGAGATTCACCAGCTTATAAGAGTAACACAAGAACGCCACAAGTAATGGCGCTACAGTGAAAGAAATGTTTTAGTGAACTTAGAAGCTTTTTGTTTTAAAACCTTCTAAGTATCAGTGTACGTTATGGATATGCTAAGCTTACATTTTTATGAAATGTTTATGAATTGCATAGCCCACTGAGTACATTAGTGCTTAGCCCATATGTTTTCTAAATGTTTTCAGGTCTTGGAGCAAGTGTCAACGGATTGAACTGAGGTTAGGATTCAAGATTTGAGATGTACTTTCGCTAGTGTAAGCTTTTGAAGCTTAGTTGATGTATATAATATTGGTAGCATTTCTATTTTCGGATTCGACTAGAACTTCGATCCTCTCAGCTTTTATCTTGTAATTATTAGTGTATAATATACTAGATTACTTGAATAAAGTCTTGTGTTTTAAAAGTGGGGTATGACATAAAGTGCTAGAAATTGAGTTTGGTGGTGAGGACCATTTTTCATAATTTTGTTGCACCAATATGGGTGCAAAATACATATTGTTGGAAAATCAAGGAGGTTTGAGAGTATTTAAAGTATCATAAGTTCTTTTGCTGTAATTTTTGTGGCAGCAATACTAGCTCAATGTAAAAAAAAATTATGTTAATTCTACTTAATTTTTACATTTATTAATCAGCTACACTTCCTGATGGAACTTAGGTCAAGCACATAAATACACAAGGAAAACAAATCAAGAAAATGATCATAGTAAACCAAATTAAATTAACTACGAAGAGTATCAATATCCAATCATCATACAAAAATATATTTAACTGCATATAAATATCTATTACAACACAAAATCTAATCTAGTAGCAAGCTTTCCAGATTGACTTTCTTTTTCGCATCGAACTATTTGTAATAAGAATATGATGACCAGTCATTTCCTCTTTTAAATCTTTCCAATCCGATAGTACGATGGTTGTACAATATCGAATTCTTCATACCTTTAGCAGCTTCTTAGTGCTCGCTAAGATACCACTTTTCTAGCTTGATATGTCTTCTCTCATGTATGTCTTCATATGTCTAATTAAATAACATTTGTACCAATGGTGTATTTTGATCTCTCTATTTGATGGGTGGTATGCAAACATTCCCTCTTTCTAATAGTGTGGCGTTTGGAGCCTCTACTTGTGTTGTTTCCTCAGCCACCATCATTTCGTCATCCCAAGTGATCGCTAACTTTCTACCAAGCAATTATACCGCACTTTTCGGGTAATTGTAGTATAAAATAACGAGTATCGTATCCACGAGGACTAATATGCCGAGTTTCTAGTGAAAACCAAATTTATGCATCTTCCTACTATTCAAGCTTTGCAAACAACATGATTTGGGATTCATTCAAACACTTAAACAAAAGGTCAACGCTAATTAAGAAAGTAAATGACACGATCATGCAAATTCAATGGAACAAATGATTAAGGAACAAATTAGAACAAAGGTTGGTTCTAGGGATTCAATCCGATTCTATATAGCTTGATCACAACTTCCTAATTCATGCAAACCAAATTAATCCTCCAATTAAGAAGCAATCCACCAAATTATTCACTAATCTCTCTCGAAAATTAGCAAACGAGGATCATTCAATCGACTCTCTTGGCTAAGACTCGAGACGACCAAATAACTCCAAATAGCACAAGGATTATACAGTTCCATGCATTAGATCATCACCTACTAAGTCTCAAATCAATACAAGTTGTGCAATTTGAAATCCATGCAAGTAAAAACCTATCAAGAATTTCTACAAGCACTTGACATGCAAGAAAGGTGATCAACAATTCCCACATGAAAATAAGCACCAAATCCACAATTAATTAGAAGAAGGAAAGAGAAATCAACAAGCTATGATCAATCTACCATCAAATCTTCATAAATCTCCAAAACCAACAAGAAATTTAGTTAGACATAAATGAAATCAACACAAAATAAAAGGAGAATGATTGCATAATTAAGAAAATAAGAACCCAATTATCAATTCTTCAACAAGTCTTCAAATCCAACCTTAACCCACTAATACAATAATTGAAATGTGTTTAGAACCCTAATTGGAAACTTTTTGAACAAGAATTTAAGCTAAGGGATGTAGAATGCACGTTTTGTGGCTGTCACAAGGTATTTATAGGGAGGAAAAAGTGCTAAATGAAGTTAAAATTGCGTTAGGGGCAAAATCGTCCAATTTTGGACAAAACAGTGAAAATCGGCGGTCGGTGAGCCAAAATCGGCGGTCCAGCCTGAAAATCGACGGTTCAGGCCTGAACCTCCGAGTGGACTGCCGATTTCAAATTTCTTCTTGACTTTCATTCCAGAGATTTCCGGCGGTTTGGCCGGCGGTTCACCCTTGAACTGCCGACTTTTTGCTCCAAATCGTCGAAAACTCATGCTGAAGCGCTGGTTCTTGATTTGTTCTCCTCTTCGCTCGGTTTTCTACTTTTCCGTCCCGCTTCTTCATCTCCGCTCTTCAACGGCCTTTTCATTTCGACTTAGCATCCCATGCTTGACCTACACACATGCACAAACTCCACCAAAACGTGAAAACAATCTAAAATAGTGAAAACCATCCAAAACAAGTCACGTTTGGCGGAAAAATAAGGCAATTAGTGCTATGAAAATACGTTTAGTTGCTAAAATGGATGTTTATCACTCCCCCAAACTTAAGCATTGTTCGTCTCGAACAATATATTCAAATAAGAACATAAACATCGAATGGAGTAGCAACTTTGGATCCTAAATGCCTCAGAATTCACAAATACTTCCAATGCCAAAACCGAGTATCTCTTTCACAACTCACACAAACTAATGACATGCCAATCTCAACAACTCAACAAATGCAACTCTTAAAGTAGTGTATCCCTCTCTCTCAAGTGTTTAGGTTTAAACTCTCATCGAATTCACACAATGCAAATTCACTTACCATAGGCTTGCTTATCATCTAACATCTCCATTGCAAACAAATTATGCAAGATCAAGGATCGCAAAAGGCTTTTTGGGTTGTAATGTAAGGACATTGGTTTAGGAAGGGAAATTTGGCTAAGTGACCAATCAAATTATACACCAACCTCATATCTTCTTCAAATCTAGCATGAATTCAATCATCTTCCTTCTACACCACATAATCCACAATTAAGACTCAATTACACACCTTTTTCAAGCAAAACACTTATTTATTCCCTTATGCTCACATTTTAACCATTTTTTTCTTTCTTTCCATTCCATTGAAAGCAAACGTTTTCATCAAAACTCAACACTTAGTTCTTTCACTTTCATTTCTTTTGTTCTTTCTTTTTCTTTCTTTCTTTTTCTTTTCTTTTTTTTTTTCTTTTCTTTTGAACGAGCTCATGGGAATTTAAGAATTTGTAAAACATCACACCTCCTAAATTTAGCTTCTCGTTTCAACAAATTCTCCACTAAAACCCAACCCGGGATACCCTTACACTCCATCACCCCTTTTTCTCCGGTTTGACAAAGAAAGGCTATTAAAACTTAAAGGGCTAACAACGGATGATTCAAAGCACAAGGTAGTGTTTGAGTTTTTATAGATAGCTAACAAGGATGGCCTAAGATCATTTCCAAGATTCTTGCATAAACACGCATTCTTGACGAAGGCCCAAAGCAAGTTCTAGAAGTAAATAAGCATGCATGATCAAACTCACAAGAAAGGAACATGATGCAAAGCAAATCAAGGCTCAAAACCTTACAGGTTTTATTCATTCATCAAGATGTCAAAACTAACACACCAATCATTCATGCAAGCCGTTCACAAGACACTCGATCTCAACAACATTTTGCAAAACACAAAACAATATCATCATAGGCATTTCACCAAAGCCACATGAGCATAAACAAATCGAATCATAGCAACTAAATTCCAAATTTTTCATCTCCAAAAATTTTCATTTTTCCAAAAGATTCCAACTCTAACAAACTACCAAACAAACCACAACTAAAAGTAACAAACCCAAACTCAAACAACTCAAACACACACATATTTACAAGCGTATTTGTATTCATCTCCCCCCTCCCCAAACTTATTCAAAATCAAAGGAGCCGAATAAGTTTGAAGGGAAGAAACAAATACAAATATGGCGGTACCTTTTTCTTCATTGGGGAGGTGGGGCCGGGGGCCAATTGTGGCCTTCATTGAGTTGATGAGCTTCAAACCGGCGGACGAGAGCCAACAAGTCCCTTTGATTGATTTGATCCTCCTGATGGTATCGATCTTGGCGTGCATATAACTCTTGTTGAAATGCATCTTGCCTATCAAACCAAGCTTGTTGGTTGGATCTTTGCTCTTGATGATACCGATCTTGACGATCAAAGAGCTCTTGACGGAAGGCTTGGTGGTCAGCTTTTTGTTCTTGGTGATATTGATCTTGACGATCAAACCAAGATTGTTGAAAAGATTCTTGCCGAGCATACACGTCATCTCGGAACTCATCATATCGTTGATACATGTCGGCTTGAAAACTTTGTTGGTTGCCGATTTTTTGTTGTTGGATCTCATTCATATCTTGTTGCCGGAGTCGGATAGCTTGGATATCATGCCTCATAACCGCAAACTCGCTATCCCATTGCGTGCAATAGTTGTCAATATGCTCGACACGCTCCGGCATGCTTGCAAATTCTTCACCGTAGAAACTTTCGGACCCCGACGGTCCGCCATACATGTTAGAAGGCCCAAACGGCCCTCCATAACCTTGGTACCCCCCTTGGTACCCTCCAAATGATTCTTGCCCTTGCCCGAAGGCTTGTTGCCCTCGTCCTCCTCTTTCTTGTCTTCTCCTCTCTCTTCTCACTTCTCTTCTTGCTTGTCCTTCGTCCCCTTCATCCTCATAGTTGGTGTCGCCGTCACCATCATTGTCATCACCTTCCTCCTCTCCCCCACTGCTACCACTTGCCTCTATCTCAACCCGAGGGTTCCCGACCGCCAGAATAGCCGTCTCATAGAATGGCATATCCATCTTCCAATTTTGACGAGCATTGAAAATGGTAATCTCTGTAAGAACGGTGTCGGGCAATGGGAAAATCTCCACCACCTCTTTTTCTCCCGGCTTGGGCTTGTACTCCTTGTGTTGCCGAAATAGATAAGGACGAGAAGCCGAGACAAGAACTCGCATATTCTTCAACATGTTCAAGTCCATGAGCAC
Source organism: Schizonepeta tenuifolia (assembly GCA_029490685.1). Lineage (NCBI taxonomy): Eukaryota > Viridiplantae > Streptophyta > Magnoliopsida > Lamiales > Lamiaceae > Schizonepeta > Schizonepeta tenuifolia. Next base: position 71,205,971 of record CM055958.1, read on the forward strand.
ATTGTCGTTGAGTTTCTCCCATTGTGGGTAGTCCGGACAAAGAGACATAGCTATGGCCGATATGAGACCTCCACAGCAAATGACTCCCATCTTTTAATTCTTTTGAGCCCATAGTTGTCGGAAGATGAATTGCCCCAAGTTGAGCGGTATATAAGTGAGCATAGCCCATAAGACTTGAAGCTCAACACTCCGACACGAACTATTCTCTCCCCTTTGGAACACCGTGTGGGCAAGGATCCTTTGGATAACCCGGAAGACAGGATTGCGGAGAAGGGTAGCCTTTGATTTCCCCGAGGAGTAAGCTTGTGTAGCATGTCATTGCTTTCCAAAACACCTTCGGCTTGAACTCCCTTGATTTCTAACAAGCACCCTCATCCGGGCAATTGAATATGGCATTCACGTGCTTCATAGTCAAAGAATGTGTAACATTTTCCAATCGGAAGTGCACCGTTTGAGGAAGCTTGACTTGGTTGATGGGGATGGTCAATGTGGAAAGCAACTCCAAAGAAGCTCTTGGACATGTGGGCCACATGCCCGTTAAAATAGATCCCCATCCGATGCGGTCGAACATCTCATTCACGTTGTCCCAAAGATCGAGATCCCTGAGTACTTATTCATCCGGATATTTGCATGAAATAAGGCTTCTTTGAGCAAGTTTGACAAATAATTGATTGTGCTCGTCTCGGTGAAGGACCATGCCATAAACGGAAGGGCCATAAAGGTCGAACTCCTCTTGACGACGTCTATAAGTTTGGGTAACTTGACGTGATGTGGTTTCCTTTTGTTTGCCCTTCCCTTTGGTGCCCTTGGCCCTAGTTTTAGGAGGAGAGTCCTCAAGGCGCGGGCGCTTTTCCTTACTTCGACCTATGGTACCTATGCTTAACAAGATAGATTAGTTTCACAACAACAAAACCAAGCTCCAAGCATTGAATACGCCATAACAATCCTTCCAAAATCGATCCATACTTAAAACAAAGCAAGCTAAGCACACCACATAACTCACATTCAACATGGCAAGCTCAAAATCAACTACAAGTCCAACACTTAAGCAATAAAGCATGAATTCATCATCACCAATCCTCCTACACACATAATCATACCATATTCAATCCATAAACTCCAAAATATATGTTAGGAATTACTCAAAGGTACCATTAGATCAACAAAATCAAGAAATAACCCTAAGCAATCAACTAGCATGCTCAAATCAACAACAATTCACAATGTGGCATGATTAATTGAGCAATTAAACACAAAACCCCCAATAATTTCGAAATTAAAAGCCCTAGAAAAATTACCCAAGCCTAAAAACGAAAATAACACAAACTAACTATAAAACTAAGCATATTGAACCATAAAAACGAAAAATAAAAGAAGAAATTACCTTAAAATTCGAAAATGAAAGGGAAAAACGAGCAAGAACTTTAACTTTGGGGTGTGGAATTTCGTGGATGAAAACCCAATTTGTTTGGTTGGAATGGTAACTTGAGAGGTGGGAAAGAGATGGGTGGAAGGAATTAAGAAGTTATGGAGGATTAAAGTAGTAATTTGAAAAGAGAGAGAGAGGATTTTCATGTGTTTGTGAGAAGAGAAGAGAGAGAATGAGAGAAAGAAAAGAATAAGGGGAAGAAAAAGGGAGAAACCCGATTTTCGGCAGATCGGCGGACGAAATCTGCGCCCTGGCCGCCAAAATCGGCGGTCCAGACCCGAACCGCCGATCTGACCGTCGGTTTGACGTTTTAATAGAGGAACTGACTCCAGAGATTTTCGGAGGGTTGGTCGGCGGTCGGGACCCCAAAATCGGCGGTCCAGACCCGAACCGCCAACCCGCCTGCCGATTTGATGATTTAAAAGGCGATCAACTCCAGTAACTTTCGGAGGTCTACCCGGCGGTCTGGACCTTAAAATCAGTGGTCCAGCCTTGAACCACTGGGTTTGATCGTCGAAATGCAATTTGAACGCGATTTTTTTGAAGGAGAAAAGGCTAAAAACGAAACAAAAACAAAAACGACACTAAACACACGAAACTAGCATCTCAACAAATTCTCAACTCAACAAAATTTCAACTAAAACGAACACAACTTAAAACTACAAACAACGGCATGAAAAACGAGAAGACAAACTCAACTTTCAACACACACAATTACAAACCAACACAAACTCAACCAAACCAAAACAAACACAAATTCACAACCAACATCAAACACACCACCAAATCAAACAACAAAAGCTCAAAACGAAAAACAAACAAAAGCAAGTAAAAGTGTTGGGATGCCTCCCAATGAGCGCTTTGTTTAACGTCTAAAGCTAAATGATACCTCACTTCTTAAAGGGTCGTTTAGAAGAGTGACCGTCACATTCCGGTCCGGCTCGCAATTGATGTAGGACTTGAGACGGTGTCCATTGACCACAAAGGTTTCACCATCCGACTTGAGAAGTTGATATGTTCCTTTCCCATTGCATTTGTAGACGACATATGGCCCCGTCCATCTAGATTTCAACTTGTCCGGAAATAGACGAAGATGAGAATTGTAAAGAAGTACCTCATCTCCGGGAGTAAAATCTTTTGAACGAATGGCTCGATCATGAAACTTCTTTGCCCGCTCTTTATAAATCCGAGAACTCTCAAAGGCTTCATTCCTCCACTCATCAAGCTCAAGTAGCTTCTCAAGCCTTGTATATCCGGCTTCCTTAAACTCAAGATTGATCCTTCTTGTGGCCCAATATGCCTTATGTTCAAGCTCAACGGGCAAATGACATGACTTCCCAAAAACAAGTTGAAATGGAGACATACCAATAGGAGTTTTGTAGGCGGTACGATAGGCCCAAAGTGTATTATCCAAAAGATTTGCCCAATCCTTCCTATGTGCCACCAACTTCTCAAGAATTTGCTTTATCTCCCAATTTGCAATGATGGTCCCGAAACGAGTTACTGTTGTATGGGGGGGGGGGGGAATACACCAGTTAAGATTTAAAAACTTAAACCTGAAAAATCACTTTAACTGAGTAAAAGAGGACTCAGTTGAAATCTCACAGCTGAGTAAGCGACCTCAGCTGGAAGAGTGAGGCCGTGCGGAATGTGGTGGAAAATTAAACTCGTTAAAAACAACTCACGCAAAACAGCTTGGTTGGTCAAGAACCAAAACAGCTCGGTTGAAAATGTGCAAAAGAGGTTTGTATGCCGGTTAGATTTATCAGATAAAAATGCAAAAGCAACTGAATAAAAACAAACACAGACACACAGGATTTAACGTGGTTCGGAGATAACCCTCCTACGTCCACGGGGAGATGTGAATCCTCACACCTCAGTCCAAGTTCTTCTGGACAGAACCACTCAGCTTACGCGGGCTGAGCAACCGTTAAGGATAAGTTTGCGGGTACTTATCGACCTTACAGATTAGTTTCCGGGCACTAAACAGCCTATGTCAAGTTTGCGGGTACTTGACGACCTGACTACTCAATTACAGGAAGAGTAAGGTCCTAGCACACTTTTTAGGGTGTGAGTGTGGGTGGGATTTCCAACTACAGCTCGATCACGAATGAGAGCTGGATCTAAGGCTTGAACGAATAAACACTCAAACTAAGATCTAAGATAGATTTTCACTCTATGAACCCTCAGCTGCTAATGTTCTATCACTCTTGAACTCTCAGCTGGTGATGTTCTTAGAATAGGATTTTAGTAGATTTTTCTTTCGCTTGATTCTCTTGTGATTGCACTTTTCTTTCTTGCTTCAGTCTGTCTCGTGTGTCTCTCGAATGAGAGAATGCCTCTATTTATAGGCGGAGAGAATCAACTAGCCGTTGGAGGAGCTGTTGATCTTTGATCGTTTGATAGCGATGGCTTGTCTCTTATCTCTGCAGACTTTCCCGATATGGCATTTGTGCTCTTCTGCTTTCCATCTGAGACAGCCTTGTGTTGGGCCAGATGAGGTAATGACTGAACGGTCAAACCCTCATGTGACTTCCTTTTGAAATTCAAATCTTAACCTTTCTGACAGTCAACCTCGGTTCGTCGGTTGAAAGTCTTGATCTTCATCTGAGTGGTCTTCAGCTGATGTTCTGAACTGTTGGACTCTCAGCTGACTTTGAACTTCAAGCAGTTGATCTTCTTGTTCGAGTTCTACAACTGAGGTTCTGAAACTGAACACTCAGTTGTCTTCCCTGTATTTACTCAGTTGGGTTTGAACCTTCAGATGATCTGATGTTCTCTCCCTCTCTACTGCTTCTCATCTGACAAACCCTCAGTTGGTTTTCTTCACAACTGATGTTCTGAAGACTTCCCCTTGTTTGCATCTGAACATATGAACTCTCAGTTGTCTTTCTTCACAACTGATGTTCTGTCTGAGTGACGCCTTGTTGCCATCTTCAGCTGGAGACCTGTAAAGATAAAATCTTAACTTTGCTCAAACAGCGAGCCTAAATTCTAACATTAGGTTCTGGCAACGTCTACTCGGTTGGGGTCAGTCGGTTTTGGAATTCATCAAAACTCATACTAATAAATTTTCCAACAATTTCCCCCTTTTTGATGATGCCAAAACCACTTACAACTTTAAACCACTATTGATCTAAAACTCACTAACTTATCTAAAATCTCAGCTGAAATTCTAGACAGTCTATAAGATAAAACATCAAAGGGTTAGAACAGTTATAACATGATATTGAAAGACTTTGTGATTCAGAGCTTGGACAATGAGGAATTGTTCATCAAGGTGAATCTTATCACTGAATAGTTTTCATTACAACTGATTGTTACAAAAGATAGGCTCAAAAACCGAAAATTACAACAGTTGCTAGAAAACTAACTGAGCTAGTATTGTAGCCCATACTTGCCAAAAATCCTTACGAAAATTTCCCTCTTTGCAGGTGACTCCTTGGAAATGTCCACTCCATGCTCCTTGCAGACCTGCCTCGTCTCAGATGCAATCTTCGTGCGGTTCGGGTTGCTAGAATCCGGGAGAAGAGGTGGCCGACAAGTAACCCTCTTGGGAACTGGAACAGTGTTCAAGTCCAGGTTGGCGTCAATCATGGCCCTCCTGAATTGATTGAACATGCCCGGGTCACCTGAGTGCAACTCGGTCAGCGCTCCCACTCCTCATTCCACTCGGTCGGCATCCACTTGTCGGTATGCCTGAACCGACTCTCAACCTTGGACTTTAGAGGCAACCTTTGTTGCTTCAACCGAGCTTCCGCCTTTGATTGGATTCTGTTGATGCGGCGTCGGCTGCGGGAGGCAACGTTGCGGTCCAGGTTCTGGGAAACCTTCTTCAGCTCAACCTCGAACTGGTTCACCCTCCTCGCCTGGCTGGCGGCAAACTTTCTGATCCAGCTCGGGTTCATGTAGTCCTTCTCCTCTACATCCATAGCCTTGGCCGCTGCAATGCACTCTTCGGTTGTTATCCCGTCGAGTTCAGAATCTAGCTCGGTTGCATTCTCGGCTATGGAGCTGTAGGAAACTCCAATCTTCTTTGCCTGCTCCAAGTCCTTAGTCATTTCGGCTCCACCGACTTCGGTTGTCTTGGCAGCAGCAGACTTCCTCCTCCTCAGCTGAGATTTGGATGGTTGAGCAGCTGGCACTCCTTCTTCTTGGGTCTCTTCTTCTTCCTGTGCTTCACCCTCCGTCTCCTTCTCTTCCCCCTTTTTGGCATCAGCAACAAGGCTTGCTACTGAACCGTCCAGAGAGTTGAGTTTGGCCTCGGTGGATTGAACACGGTTGAAGAGTTCATCGACCGCACACTCCAGCTCGATCTTCTTCGCCAGTTCGGAGTCCTGGCGCTCTTGTTCTGCCTTCTTCAAGATAGAGAGGTTGTCGTTGACCTCTGTCTGAAAGGCAACGAACTCAGCCCAACGCGACTCGAACCGGGACTCCCATTCAGCATCCTGCGTCTGTTGGGACTTGGCCAGGTTTGAGTCAGCCAAGGACTTGAAGACATTCACTTCCGACTTCAAGCCCAACAGAGTGGATTTCAGCTCCGACACGTCCTGACTGGTGGAGGAGGAGAGATCATTCAGCTTCGTCTTCAGCTCGGCATTCTCCTCCACCAGTTGTTGGTACTTCACTTCTTGTGCTGCCAACTCCCTCAGCTGGTCATCTTGTTGGTGCTGGAGGTTGGCGAGCAGCTCGGTCCTCAACTAGTTGACCCTCTCAGCCACTAGCTTGCAGATTTGTTCTGTTGAAGGAGCGAGCTGAGCAGCTGGAAGGGCTTGAGCAGACTGAGCTAGAGGCTCAGCTGTGACCATGGCTTGACGGTTTGCCAGGTACAGCTTTAGGTTTTCCTCCTCTTCCTTTGCAGCGGCGGCTGCTGCATCGACATCCTCAAGGAAGTTAGCTGATTTCACCAACATGCTGTCAAGAAAGTCGACACACTCCTTTCCAGCTGCCTCCCTTGTGTCCTTCCCTTCAGCCAGACTCTGGTCCATCCGTCTAGTGAGCAGCGCGATCCGGTTGTTGTACGCTACCTCCAAGTTGGAATAGTTGAAGTAGGCTCGGATGCGGGACTCATCAGACTTAAGCCTGTCCCAGCTCAGCACCCTGATCGTGTCCTCCTTGACATACCACTGGCTAAAGATCAGGTGGAACTGGTACAGTAGCTCGGTTCCCAGTGTGGCGAAGATGGGCATGGCGCAGGGAACAGACCCAACAGCTTTTGAAAGCAGTAGGCCACCCTGCCTTCGTGCTCCTCAGCAACAGCCTGCAGGTCCTCCGCTTCATTGATCGGGGAGGGGGTGAGATTGTATGGTTCGGGTTCAATAGGTTCATCGATGTTGGTCAAAGAGTCGGTCACAACATCGGCATCGAGCTGAGAGCTCGGAATTTGGGATTCAGTTGGGGAAGAGGGTGCAATGGTTTCCTCAACATCAGCCGAAGGAGCGGTCACGATGTTGGCATCGAGCTGAGAGCTCGGAATTTCTGGCTCGGTTTGGGTAGAAAGAGCAAGAGGCTCTGGGGGCGGTACAACATTCACTCCAGCTGTGGGAGAGGTGGTAACATCTTCGAGGTCCTCAGATGGGAAGGATGCATCCGACGTCTCCATGCCCTCAGCCTCATCAGCTCCGGGGCCTCGAGGTGCGATCTCGAATGATGCGGCCTCAGCTGAGCGGCTGGATTCGGAACGCTCCTCAGCAGGTGTCGATTCAACCTGCACTCCCTCCTCGACTGGAGCTTGTTCCTCATTGGCTCCTCAGCTGGAACATCAACTGGCTCATCAGCTGACTCATCAGCTGGAACATCAGTTGGCTCATCACCCGGCACCTCAGCTGCCTTCTTGGTGGACTTCTTGAACCTTACCCTTAACCTTTTCTGGACAGGTTCGTCAGTCGACTCCTTCTCAGTGTCAGCTCGGCGACGTGAGGCTTTGGATTTTGCGGGGCGAGCAGCAGCTTGTTCCCCCTCAGCTATTGACTCAGCTGGCTTTCCCGACTCCCTCTTGTCCTTAGGAGTGTAGACACTCCTCAACACCTCTTGTGCTTTCCTGGCTGTCGGAAACAGCAACAGCTTCTTCAGCGGTGTCTCCTCGCAGTCAGCCCAGACCATGTTGCGGTCCTTTGTTGCGAGGAGGATGAGGGCGGAGACTTTGCAGCCGAAGTTGAGCGTGCCCTTCACACTCAGTAGCTTCTCTCCAGACTCGGTTGTAGTCTCAGAGATCTTTGACTTTTCCACCATCAACTGGTTCAGAAAATATTGGAACCAGTTGATTTGGTGTTGGTGCTCCAGGGCCACCAGCTGCTTCAATTTAGGTCGGCTAATGTCGCCGAACGCACCACTGTATCCGAACACTACCTTCGACACGGCGTCGAACAGCAGGCGGTGTTCCAGCTTCAGCTTTGTTCGTTGCATGTTGCTCCTCAACCGCTCCGGCTCGATCAAAGCATCCTTAAGAAATTCATCTGCTTGTTCGTCGGTAATATTCTCCAGGAACTCGGTGGCGGTGTGGTTGATTGGTATGATGTACCGGAGGACATCGGACACGTCGATGGGAAAGGAGACGCGACGTATCGTCCTTGCTGGAACATCTCTTTATCGACACGACACCACCATGGAAACTCCCTCCGAACTGTCAAGGGGGCGAACGAGATTGACGTAGAATTCTCCGACTTGGCGCCTGAGCAAGTGGGAGGGGCAGAGCTTGGCCCATTCCAATAGTCCATTCTCACGGAGAGTGTTGGCGAGAGGGGCTATGACCGGTGACTCTAGATCCTCGTCGGAGAGGATCTGCTCCAAGTGAATCTTTGATACTAACATATCGAATGACTCTTCATACGTGGTAGGCACGAGGGAAGGTCCGGATGATGCCATTCTCTTGCTTTTGAGTGCCATTAATAATCACTGCAAAGATAATATATAGGAAAGGAAAGAAATCTATTTGCAGAAACGGGTTAGGCAGAAAACTGGAAGACGATGAACAGTTATAATTGATAAGCACAAATGAGGAAAGTAGGAGATATCTTCCTGATTTTTCGCCTTATATAGGTCTTTGACTCGGATGAGATCAACGGCTGGGGTTAAATGGCGCGAATCCATCAACGGCTGGGATTACGCGACTGTTGACTATCTTTGACTCGACGTTTTGATCCGAGTTCCAACCAGCGCATGAGAAGGTGTACAGTTTCATGTCAGCCCAGTCGCACTATAAAGTAGGCTATGGATGCTCAGCCGTACTTTACATTTAATGCGACATGATGGCTATTTTAATGTAACTGACTAGCTCAGGAATGTTTGAATTTATTTCAAACATTCTCATGTAAGATCATAACACCTTCAGTCATAAATGATACCTGGCAGCTGATGTCGATATCAGCTGTATACCTCAGTTGTTCTCCTCAGTTGCCGCATACCATCAGCTGACTCGAGTTCGTCTGTTCAGCTGACGTTTGATGTCTTCAGTTGGCAATTCGCATCTGAGATTCCCCCTTCATCTGAGCTTCCCCCTTAAGTCGATATCCGACTCTTCAGTTCGGATGGATCCTTATCAGCTCGGATGACTCTTCTGCTCGGATGAGTTTTTAGCTTGGATCCAAGAGTCCTAGAAGATCACATAGCATCTTGAACTGGGCTTCAGGAAGAGGTTTGGTGAATATGTCAGCTCTCTGAATCTCAGTTGGGATCTTCTCCATGGACACATCCTTCTTCTCAATATGATCTCGGATGAAATGATGACGAATATCGATATGCTTAGTCCGAGAGTGGTGAACAGGGTTCAGAGAGATAGCTATGGCACTCGAGCTATCACAATGAATGGGGACCTGTCCAGTTGCAACTTCATAATCTCTCAGCTGTTGCTTTAGCCACAACACTTGCATGCAACAGCTTCCGGCAGCCATATACTCTGACTCGGTTGTCGAAGTAGCAACACACGCTTGTTTCTTGGAGAACCATGAAACCAGCTTGCTTCCCATGAACTAACAGTGTCCAGAAGTAGACTTCCTGTCCAACCGATCTCCTACTAGGTCGGCATCTGAGTATCCACTCAGCTGGATATTGTCATCAGTTGGGTACCACAACCCAACATTGACAGTTCCCTTCAGATACTTAATGATGTTCGTTGTTGCCAACATGTGTGCTTCTCTTGGTTGGACTTGAAAACGAGCACACACTCCAACTGCGTATGAAATGTCTGGTCGGCTGGCAGTTAGGTAGAGCAGCGAACCAATGATCCCTCTATACTGGCTGGCATCAACGAGCTTTCCCTCAGCTCCTGGTTCGATCTTCCAGTTCGTATTCATAGGGATCTTTGTTGTCTTACTTGTCTGCAATCCGAACTTGGTGATGAGCTCCTTTGTATATTTGGACTGGTTGATGAAAATCCCTTCAGGTGACTGCTTCACTTGTAATCCAAGGAAGTAATTCATCTCGCCCATCATTGACATCTCGAACTTCTCCTTCATAAGATCGGAGAATTTCTTGCACAGCTCCTCCGACTTGGAGCCGAAAATGATGTCATCGACATAAATTTGCACAACAAGTATATCTTCTCCAACTTTGATGGTGAATAGAGTTTTATCAACTGAACCTCGTTTGAACCCCGAGTTCAGAAGAAATCCACAAAGAGTGTCATACCATGCCCTTGGCGCTTGCTTTAGACCATAGATAGCTTTCTTCAGCTTGTACACTCTTCCATCTCCAGTCTCAAAACCAGGAGGCTGTTCAACATATACATCTTCTTTGATATCTCCATTGAGGAATGCACACTTCGCATCCATCTGATGGCTTCCAGCCTTGCAACTGGTGCAAAGGAATCTTCAAAGTCAATTCCTTCTTGTTGGCAGTATCCTTGAGCTACCAACCTTGCTTTATTCCTCACAATGAATCCAATGGCGTCTCTCTTGTTTTTGAAAATCCACTTCAATCCAATCACCTTGACACAATTTGGTCTTTCTACCAACAACCATACACAGTTGCGTAGAAACTCATTCAATTCTTCTTGCATGGCTGTTGTCCAATGGACACAGTTGAGAGCTTCCCCAACATTCTTCGGTTCTGGCACATCAGCTACAAAGCAAGAAATCATGGCAACATCTCCAGCTTGCTCGAACTCTTCTAGAACTGCCAATTCTTCAGCATATTGGGCATATGTGTTGGAATCTTCCTCGGTTGATTCTGGATTTGCAACTCTGCTCCGTGTGCGCACACCCTCGGTTGGATCTCCGATGATGTCGTTGGTGGAATGAACCTCATACCATCTTCGGTTGCGTCTTCCTTCTTCTTCCAACTGTGGCTGTTCAGAAATCTGAGTTGGAGTCTTCAGAGCTGGTGATTGATCAGCTGTTGAGTCTGGATTCTCAACATTAATAGTAGTTTGAACTGAGCTCGGTTGGGCATCAGATGCTGACAGTTGGTGGAGCAACAACTGAAATTCCCCCTTGGGATGAGCTGGGGTCTTCGCATTCATCTTCAGAGGAGTATGGATCCTCATCCTCAGTTGCCCATACCAGTGGTTCAGCTCGGTTCTTTTTCCGAAGTGCTTGCGATCTGGTGAGAACTGGTAGAACAGCTGGATCCGCGTGTTGTTCCTTTACCTGTTCCCTGCACTCAAAGGTAGATTCATCAAAACTAACATGAGGTGTTATTTCCACAACACGAGAGCTGTAGTTGAAAACTCTATATGACTTGATCCGAGCTGCATATCCAAGAAATATGCCCTTCGAAGCTTTGGCATCAAAGGTTTTCAACTGAGTCTTCCCATTGTTGTGAATATAACACTTAGATCCAAAAACACGAAAACAAGAAATATCTGGCTTTCTGCATCTCCACAGCTCGTAGGGCGTCTTTCCCAACCGCTTGGTGAGAAGAGATCGATTCTGAGTGTAGCATGCTGTGTTGATCGCTTCAACCCAAAATCTCTTTGGCAGTGCTGAGCTCGCTAACATGGATGTGGCTGCATCCTTCAGAGTTCTATTTCTTCGCTCAGCTATGCCATTCTGTTGTGGAATACGCGCGGCTGATGTCTGATGGGTTATGCCATTCTTTTCGCAATACTCAATGATGGTTTCATTTAGAAACTCCGTTCCACGATCTGATCGGATGGATATGATCTTCATCTCTTGTTGGTTCGATATCCGATCCATCAGCTTGGACAGCTCATCTCGGGTCTCACTCTTGTGGCGCATGAAGATGGTCCACGTATATCTTGAGTAGTCATCAGTTACAACCAATGTATATTCGTTGCCATTAATGCTTTTTGGTGTAACTGGTCCGAAGAGATTCATATGGATCAGCTGTAACACTCGGTCGGTTGAGGGAGTTGACTTCAACCGGAAGGAGGTTCTAGCGAGCTTTCCCAGCTGGCATGCACTGCAAATGTGTGTTGTTGAAAACACTCGGTTAGGTATGCCTTGCATGTTCTTGTCTGGCGAGTCGGTTCATCGTCTTGAAGTTCAGATGGTTGAGCCTTTTGTGCCACAGCCAGCTCACATCCGAAATGCTCTTTGATAACAGGCAAGTGTCAGGGAGGCTGTTGTTCCAGTCAGCGTAGTAAACATTCCCTGTTGGAGATCGATTTCCCAACAATATCACCTGCTTTGATCCGACATCTTTGACTCTGCAACCCTGTGCATCAAATTTGACAGAGAAACCATTATCACAGAATTGGCTGATGGAGAGCAGGTTATGCTTCAATCCATCAACATAAGAGACATTAGAAATTGAAACATGATTGGTTTCAAGGGTACCGTAACCTCTGGTATAACCTTTTGAGTTATCACCAAAAGTAACTGATGGACCTTCTTTCTCCACGAAACTTCCAAGCAAATCCTTCAGATTCGTCATGTGTTTCGAGCATCCACTATCCATCACCCACATTGTAGCAGACGCCTTCTTCTTCCTCAGCTGTTTCTCCTGCTCCTGCAAAGAGAAACTCGCTTAGGTCCCCAATTTCAGTTGGGTACTGGAGGGTTAGAACCAGTTCCCGCTGGAACTGTGCGTCGTTTTTCCCTGTAAACTCGAATAGCCTTGTCATTCCAAATTATTTGCCCATTTTCATCAATTATAACAACACATCGGTTATCCTTAGGCTTGTTGTTAGAAATGATGCTCTGTTTCTTGGGAGGAGTTGGATTTCTCCCATGTTGGGCTTTAGGAGGTGAGGCTTTCCCCCTGTTTTGATGGCGATTCTTATCCTGTTGAGTCTGTCTGTGAGGTCGGACGCCCTGTTGGAATCTTTGTGGATGATTATGATTCCAACTTCCTGAGGGTTGTCTGTAGCTGTTCATGCCCTGTTGGTGATTAATATTATGGCATGAATATCTCCAGTTTTTTGACCAGTTCCTCATTGGTTGACTGGGTTGGAACCTTTGGTCGAACTGATGTTGGAACCTCTGTTGATTCAGATGATTGAGCTCAGGTCTGTTCTGAGGTCGGTTCCATTCCTTCAGACGTTGACTTTGAGGTTGATGCAGAGGTCGGTTCTGGTTCTGAGATCGGTTGCGGTTGTGCCTTCGACGCCTCTGATTCGTCTTCTGACTTCTGGAACATTCCCCCTCGGTTGATACCTCAACCGATGGAACATTCTGTCCTATATCAGCTACTCCTTTTCCCTTCTCAGTTGAGATTCTGTTGGTCGGTTGAACTTGCTGAGAGGTGGAGGTTGAGTTAGCTTCTGGAGACTCAGCTAAGTTAGGCTCGACAGCTGTGACTTCTACTGGTTTTATGAAGGTTGCTGGTGGAATCCCAGTATCCTTGACAGCATCATAACCGAGTCCTGACATGTCATCCATCTGTCTGCTGTAATTTAAAAGGTTATCGATGATCTTGGATGACTGATACAGCTTGATTAGATTGTCCTTTTCAGTTTGCAACTCCTTGACGAGTACAGCTATCTGCTCGGTTTGTTCATCTGACTTCTTTATCAGCTGTTCGATCAGAGCATCTTGATTCTTCAACTGATCTTGTTGTTCTTTGTTTTGCTTTGTCAACTCCTCATCAGCTGGAGGCTTAGCCTCGATCAGTTGACTCTTGAGATTCTCAATCTCCTGAGTTTGGCTCGTAATCAGATCCTCTTTTTCGGTTAAGGAATCTTCAAGCTTGGCGAACTGAGCTTGAAGACTCTTAAACTCAACCTACTGCTGATGCAGTTCCTCACTGAGTTCTTGAAAATCATTCCAGGAGGGTTCCAACTCATCGCTCAGAGATTCCTGCATGTTAGAAGTATTGAAAGAATTTAAGCGAGCAGGATTAGATTGTACCTCAATATCATCTTGGTCGGTTCCAAGTGCCATGAGGCATTGATCCGGACTGATGACTTTGTTGGTAGAGGTCAGTTCATCCTCATCTTCAGTGTCTGTGAAGATGTCCATATCGTCAGCTGCCTCTTCAGCTACCATGGCCTTGTTCTTTGCAGTTTGCTTGGCCCTCAGTGCTTCTCTTTCCTTCTTTGAGAGGTCTGGGCAGTCAGCTTTGAAGTGTCCTTCCTTGCCGCATTCGAAGCAACCATTGGTAACTGGCTTCGAACTGTCTCGAGTTCGGTTTGATTTATAGAAACGTTTATATTTGCCGAACCGAGTGTCCATGTCGGCTAGTTTCTTTGACAGCGCTGCAATGTTCTGTTGCAGTTCCTCTCTGCTCGGCTCCTTTGTAGTCGTGTCAGCCGATCTGGTTGGCCTTGACGATCTCAACTTTGAGTAGTTAGCTCGGAGGGCAACTGACTTTGATGCCGAGCCAACATCCTCAATTCTATTTGTCTGACCTGAGGGCTGCGATCTCCTTCTGTTGACCTTATACTCATTTCCTTTCAAGATTGAGAACAATCTTTCAGTTCCCATTTCACCAAGGTCAGCTCGGCTCTCGTGGATATTTGTGAAAGTATCCCACTCAGCCGGTAGAGCTTGCAACACTTTGAGGTTTATTTCTCTTAGAGTGTATTTTCCTTTCCGGATGGACTGGATTCTTCTGATGATGTCCATAAACCAGAGCTCTAGCTGATCGATAGTCTCATCAGGTCGCAGACTGAAGTTGTCGAAGTCTTGACATGCATGTGAGAACTTGTTTTCCTTCGTCTCGTCGCTTCCTTCACTTAGCGAAGCCAGGATGTCCCACATCTCTTTTGCAGTCTCACACTCCTCTATCCAGGGCAGATAATCTTGTCCAACCGTGGACATTATTGTGCTCTGAGCCCAAATATCCAGCTGGCTCACCTTGGCCTCCTCTGGAGAGTAGTCTTCTGGCTGTTTCTCCACATACTCCACCACTGTATCTCCATCGTGAGGATTTGTGGGAGTGCGAGCTATTCTTTCTTTAATGACTATTGGTCCAGAAGTGAGAACTTGTTGCATCCTATGATGCTTTGACAGAAGGATCTTCTTCATTCGAGTTCTCCATGATGTATAATTGACTACAGAGAACATGACGACGATCTTGTCCTTGACGTCCATCTGCACAAGCAAAAACAGGACAAAAAAGCGAGCAAGTATGCACTAGCGTGAAAAGATCTGTTCAGTTGACCACTGAAGAAAAATTCTCGAATTCACACCTCGTGAAACAGAGTCAGCAGTCTTTTGAACCACTGCTCTGATACCACTTCATGGTCCCGAAACGAGTTACTGGTGTATGGGAGGGGGGGAATACACCAGTTAAGATTTAAAAACTTAAACCTGAAAAATCACTTCAACTGAGTAAAAGAGGACTCAGTTGGAATCTCACAGCTGAGTAAGCGACCTCAGCTGGAAGAGTGAGGCAGTGCGGAATGTGGTGGAAAATTAAACTCGTTAAAAATAACTCACGCAAAACAGCTCGGTTGGTCAAGAACCAAAACAGCTCGGTTGAAAATGTGCAAAAGAGGTTTGTATGCCGGTTAGATTTATCAGATAAAAATGCAAAAGCAACTGAATAAAAACAAACACAGACACACAGGATTTAACGTGGTTCGGAGATAACCCTCCTACGTCCACGGGGAGATGTGAATCCTCACACCTCAGTCCAAGTTCTTCTGGACAGAACCACTCAGCTTACGCGGGCTGAGCAACCGTTAAGGATAAGTTTGCGGGTACTTATCGACCTTACAGATTAGTTTCCGGGCACTAAACAGCCTATGTCAAGTTTGCGGGTACTTGACGACCTGACTACTTAATTACAGGAAGAGTAAGGTCCTAGCACACTTTTTAGGGTGTGAGTGTGGGTGGGATTTCCAACTACAGCTCGATCACGAATGAGAGCTGGATCTAAGGCTTGAACGAATAAACACTCAAACTAAGATCTAAGACAGATTTTCACTCTATGAACCCTCAGCTGCTAATGTTCTATCACTCTTGAACTCTCAGCTGGTGATGTTCTTAGAATAGGATTTTAGTAGATTTTTCTTTCGCTTGATTCTCTTGTGATTGCACTTTTCTTTCTTGCTTCAGTCTGTCCCGTGTGTCTCTCGAATGAGAGAATGCCTCTATTTATAGGCGGAGAGAATCAACTAGCCGTTGGAGGAGCTGTTGATCTCTGATCGTTTGATAGCGATGGCTTGTCTCTTATCTCTGCAGACTTTCCTGATATGGCATCTGTGCTCTTCTGCTTTCCATCTGAGACAGCCTTGTGTTGGGCCAGATGGGGTAATGACTGAACGGTCAGACCCTCATGTGACTTCCTTTTGAAATTCAAATCTTAACCTTTCTGACAGTCAACCTCGGTTCGTCGGTTGAAAGTCTTGATCTTCATCTGAGTGGTCTTCAGCTGATGTTCTGAACTGTTGGACTCTCAGCTGACTTTGAACTTCAAGCAGTTGATCTTCTTGTTCGAGTTCTACAACTGAGATTCTGAAACTGAACACTCAGTTGTCTTCCCTGTATTTACTCAGTTGGATTGAACCTTCAGATGATCTGATGTTCTCTCCCTCTCTACTGCTTCTCATCTGACAAACCCTCAGTTGGTTTTCTTCACAACTGATGTTCTGAAGACTTCCCCTTGTTTGCATCTGAACATATGAACTCTCAGTTGTCTTTCTTCACAACTGATGTTCTGTCTGAGTGACGCCTTGTTGCCATCTTCAGCTGGAGACCTGTAAAGATAAAATCTTAACTTTGCTCAAACAGCGAGCCTAAATTCTAACATTAGGTTCTGGCAACGTCTACTCGGTTGGGGTCAGTCGGTTTTGGAATTCATCAAAACTCATACTAATAAATTTCCCAACATGCAAGTTCCGCTTGGCCATTCCCTTGAGGATGATAAGGAGTGGCGATCTTGTGCTTCACCCCATATTTAGAAAGTAGACTTCCCAACCACTTATTGTTGAAATGGGATCCTCCATCACTAATCAAAGCCCTTAGGGTGCCAAAACGAGTAAGGATGTTCTTGTGCAAGAACTTGAGGACCACTTTTGAATCACTTTTCAGCGTGGGAATCGCCTCCACCCATCGAGACATATACTCAACCTCAAGAAGGATATAGGTGTATCCTTGGGATTTGGGAAAAGGTCCCATGAAATCAATACCCCACACATCAAACAATTCAACTTCCACCATAATATTTTGTGGCATCTCGTCTCTCTTGTAAATATTTCCCATTCTTTGACACCTATCACAAGACTTAACAAAAGCAATACAGTCCTTGAAGACGGTTGGCCAATAAAACCCGGAATGGAATACCTTGATAGCGGTCCGATGGCCACCGAAATGGCCTTCACTTGGAGAGCTATGACATTCCTCCATGATTCGCATCCAATCCGATTGCTTCACACAGTTCTGAATGATGCCATCGGTACATCGACGATAAAGATTAGGGTTCTCCCAATAATAAAACTTCACATCATGCAAGAATTTCTTCTTTTGATAATGAGTGAGGTCACCCGGCACTTCACCAATGATTTGATAATTCACATAGTCCGCAAACCAAAGAGTATAATCCACCAACTTCAAAATTTGTTCATCGAGAAAGCATTCATTAATACGTACCCGAGAATCTTCTCCTTCAACCGGATGCTCAAGACGGGATAGGTGATGGGCAACGACATTTTCGCATCCCTTTCTATCTCGGATTTCCATGTCGAATTCTTGGAGCAATAAAATCCAACGAATCAAATGGGGCTTTGCATCCTTTTTGGCAAAAAGGTAGCGGATTGCAGCGTGATCTGTATAAACAATAGAATGTATCCCAACTAGATATGGTCGGAATTTGTCGAAGGCATACACCACGGCAAGTAATTCCTTCTCGGTGGTGGTATAGTTCAATTGAGCCGAATCTAATGTCTTGCTAGTATAATAAATCACTCGGAAGAGCTTATCTCGTTTTTGCCCCAACACGGCCCCAACGGCCCAATCGCTAGCGTCGCACATCAATACAAATGGCTCCGTCCAATCCGGAGTTATCAATACGGGGGTAGACACGAGTGCCTTCTTCAACTTCTCAAATGAATCAAGGCAAGCGCTAGAAAACTCAAACCTTGTATCCTTCTCCAATAGTGAGCAAAGAGGCTTGGAGATTTTTGAGAAGTCTTTAATAAACCGTCTATAAAACCCCGCATGCCCAAGAAAACTTCGGATAGATTTCACATTTGTCGGTGGAGATAACTTCTTAATTGCCACTATTTTAGCTCTATCCACTTCTAATTCTTCCTTAGACACCTTATGCCCCAAAACAATGCCCTCTCACACCATAAAATGACATTTCTTCCAATTGAGACATAAAGAAGTTTCCTCGCATCTTTGCAAAACTTGAGAAAGATTTTTCAAACAATTATCAAAGGAAGAACCAAAGACGGAAAAATCATCCATGAATACCTCCATAATCTTCTCGATGAGTCCATGGAAGATCGCCATCATGCATCTTTAGAAAGTGGCCGGTGCATTGCAAAGACCAAACGACATCCGTCGACAAGCGAATATTCCATAAGGACAAGTAAAAGCCGTCTTATGTTGATCCTCCGGAGCTATGGCAATTTGGTTGTAGCCGGAATACCCATCCAAGAAGCAATAATACTCATAACCGGCTAGCCTATCAAGCATTTGATCAATGAAAGAAAGAGGAAAATGATCCTTTCTTGTGGCCGCATTCAACGCTCTATAGTCGATGCACACTCTCCAACCCGTTTGCAAACGAGTGGCTATTTGTTCACCCCTCTCGTCTTCTACAACGGTGATACCTCCTTTCTTGGCAACCACTTGAGTCGGGCTAATCCACTCACTATTGGAGATGGCATAGATAATTACGGTATCAAATAACTTTAAGACATCTTTTCTCACAACCTCTTGCATAACCGGATTCAAACGACGTTGAGGTTGGACCTTCGGCTTTGCATCATCCTCCAATAAAATTTGGTGCATGCAAATAGAAGGGCTAATTCCCTTAATATCGGCTATAGACCATCCAATAGAAGACTTATACTTCCTCAATACCCTCAACAACTTATCCAACTCCTCATTATTTAGAAATGAAGACACAATGACTGGAAAAGTTTTATCCTTACCCAAAAATGCATACCTGAGGTGATCGGGTAAGGGCTTCAACTCCAAAGTTGAAGAAGAACTCGGCTTGGGCGCTTCTTCCGGCACTCCTCCCTCAATAGGTGTATAGAGATCTAGATATCCCAAATCTTTCAAAGGACTGCCTTGATTCGCATTCATATAGGCAATGGATTCCAACAATTCATCACAAGCCTCATCCAATTTCGAATAAGAGTGTAAAGAGTCCACAATACAATGCTCCAAGGAATCTTGAGAATAAAATGAATAAGAGTCAATTAGATTACACTCTTCAAGCTCCAATTCTTGTGGCTTCTTCGTGGCTTTATAAATCGAGATAGTCATCTTCTCATCATTGTAACGGAAGGTCAACTCGCCATCTTGAACATCGATCAATGCCCTTCCGGTTGCCAAGAACGGACGGCCAAGGATAAATGAAGTATTGTCATCTTCGGGCATGTCAAGGACCACAAAATCTGCAGGAAATATGAACTCCTCCACCTTAATAAGCACGTCTTCGACAATTCCTCTAGGATAAGAGATAGAACGGTCCGCCATTTGCAAGGAAATAGTAGTAGGCTTCAATTCTCTAATCTCCAACCTCTTGGATATTGAAAGGGGCATGAGATTAATACTAGCACCCAAATCACACAATACTCTCCCAAAAGTTTGGCCTCCAATAACACAAGCAATCACAAAACTCCCGGGGTCATTTTGCTTTAAAGGTAACTTACGTTGTTAGACGGCACTACACTCTTCCGACAAGTTGATGGTCTCAAATCTCCCAAGTTTCCTCTTCCTTGACACGGCCTCTTTCAAGAACTTTGCATAGCCCGACATGTCTCTCAAAGCATCAAGTAATGGTATATTGATTTTCACCTTCTTAAACATCTCAATAAACTTGGCAAGCTTTTCGTCACCTTTTGCTTTGGCAAGCCTTTGAGGGTAAGGAGCTTTAAGAACCGCATCCTTGCTTAGTTGAACAACCTTGGGGGTCACCTCTTTTGGGATTAAAGGCTCCTTGATTGACTCTTGAGGTTTCTTCTCTCGAGGAATGGACTCCTCTACTTTCGACTCTTCATTAACCCCTTCATCTTGATCTTTTAACTCCGGATAGTTCTTATAAATAGTTCCACTCCTCAAATGAATGGCATTGCATTGGTTCTTCGGGTTCACCTCCGTATTGCTTGGAAATTTCCCCAGCTGAGAAGCCGCTTGATTAGCCATTTGGCTCACTTGCCCTTCTAACATCTTGAGTTGCTTAGACATAGCCGTGACGGTTCCTTCCAAGCTTGTGACCTTTTGTCCGGTTGCTCCTATAAAAGCATTTTGGTTTTGGAGAAGTTGTTGCATCATTTCCTCCATGATCGGCATAGGCTTCTTCTGCTCATTGATCATCCCTTGAGACACCGAGAATCCGGGTGGTGGAATGATAGCATTGTTCGGGTTAGCATACGACAAATTTAGATTCTTATAATTAGGATTATAGGCTTGATTCCCCGGAGGATAACTCGAACGGTTGTAGTTACTATACCCCCGTTGATTGACATAGTTGGCATCCTCGAATTGTGAATACTCTTCACCTCCTTGTGGCATTGGTTGAGCCACCATCTTCACATCCAACTTCTCTTTTCTTTCGGGCTCGTAGTCTCTTTTGAGCATGGTGAATTGCTCAAGAAGATCATCATACTTCTCATTCGAAATGGAGGCAACTTTTTTCGACGAACTTCTCTCTTGAGGCCAATGGCAACTATTGACCGTCATTTCTTCCAATATTTGTACTGCTTCTTCATAGGGGCGATTAGTCAAACCACCACCGGTGGTGGCATTCACAACTTCTCTTGTATGGCTAGTGAGCCCTCGATAGAAGTTCAATATTTGTTGCTCCTTTGAAAAGCCATGTTGAGGGCATCTCCTCAACATCTCCTTGTATCTCTCCCATGCCTCATATATAGATTCATCTCCGGATTGGAAAAAATAAGAAATGTCCGAGATTAGCTTTTGTGCACGAGACGGAGGGAAATACTCGGCTAGGAATAGCCGACAAAGTTGCTCCCACGTAGTAATCTCCGAACGGTCTACGATCTTGTACCAAGCTTTGGCTCTATCCCGCAAAGAAAATCCAAACAATCTCAATCTAATAGCATCATTCGAGACCCCTTAGATTTTGATAGTCTCGCACACATCCAAGAAAACACTCAAATGTGCGTTGGCATCTTCATTAAAATCTCCTCCGAACGACTCCGCTTGCACCATATTAATCAACCCCGGCTTTAGCTCAAAGTTGTTGGTATTGCACCGATTGCCCCAACCTCTATCTTGGAACATATTCACTTGAGGCTCAAACATTTGGTTGATCGGAGGCGGAGGTGCTCTTTCTCTTTGAGCTTGTTGCTCCTCCATTTGACGGTGGAGCTCTTGCATTTGCCGCTCCAAATCGGCCATATTATTAGGCCATTGACGCTCTATTGCTCTCCTTCTTCGTTCCTGGCTAGCTCGTTTATGTGTGATTTCAATCTCCAAGTCTAAGGGTATAATTTCTCCTCCCTTTTTCTTTGTGATCATGCACCAATTCACCTACACAAACCAACCAAGAATACACTTAGATTCAAACTACACATATAAGTAAAGAATGCTTGAACTAGTACTCTCAATGCAAAGATCATTAACACTATAAACTCTAAATAGTCCACGGCAACGGCGCCAAAAAGTGATAGCTAACTTTCTACCAAGCAATTATACCGCACTTTAATGGGTAATTGTAGTATAAAATAACGAGTATCGTATCCACGAGGACTAATATGCCGTGTTTCTAGTGAAAACCAAATTTATGCATCTTCCTACTATTCAAGCTTTGCAAACAACATGATTTGGGATTCATTCAAATACTTAAACAAAAGATCAATGCTAATTAAGCAAGTAAATGACACGATCATGCAAATTCAATGGAACAAACGATTAAGAAACGATTAAGGAACAAATTAGAACAAAGGTTGGTTTTAGGGATTCAATCCGATTCTAGATAGCTTGATCACAACTTTCTAATTCATGCAAACCAAATTAATCCTCCAATTAAGAAGCAATCCACCAAATTATTCACTAATATCTCTCGACAATTAGCAAACGGGGATCATTCAATCGATTCTCTCGGCTAAGACTCGAGACGACCAAATAACTCCAAATAGCACAAGGATTATACACTTTCATGCATTAGATCATCACCTACTAAGTCTCAAATCAATACAAGTTGTGCAATTTGAAATCCATGCAAGTAAAACCTATCAAGAATTTATACAAGCACTTGGCATGCAAGAAAGGTGATCAACAATTCCCACATGAAAATAAGCACCAAATCCACAATTAATTAGAAAAATGTAAGAGAAATCAACAAACTATGATCAATCTACCATCAAATCTTCATAAATCCCCAAAACCAACAAGAAATTTAGCTAGACATAAATGAAATCAACACAAAACAAAAGGAGAATGATTGCATAATTAAGAAACTAAGAACTCAATGATCAATTCTTCAATAAGTCTTCAAATCCAACCTTAATCCACTAATACAATAATTGAAATGTGTTTAAAACCCTAATTGGAAACTTTTTGAACAAGAATCTAAGCTAAGGGATGTAGAATGCACGTTTTGGGGCTGTCACAAGGTATTTATAGGGAGGAAAAAGTGCTAAATGAAGTTAAAATCACGTCAGGGGCAAAATCGTCCAATTTTGGACAAAACAGAGAAAATCGGCGGTCCAGGCCCGAAAATCGGCGGTTCAGGCCCGAACCGCCGAGTGGACCGCCGATTTCAAATTTCTTCTTGACTTTCATTCCAGAGATTTCCGGCGGTTTGGCCGGCGGTTCACCCCTGAACCGCCGGCTTTTGGCTCCAAACTGCCGAAAACTCATGCTAAAGCGCCGGCTCTTGATTTGTTCTCCTCTTCACTCGGTTTTCTACTTTTCCGTCCCGTTTCTTCATCTCCGCTCTTCAACAGCCCTTTCATTTTGACTTAGCATCCCATGCTTGACCTACACACATGCAAAAACTCTACCAAAACGTGAAAACAATCCAAAATAGTGAAAACCATCCAAAACAAGTCACGTTTGGCGGAAAAATAAGGCAATTAGTGCTATGAAAATGCGTTTAATTGGTATAAAATGGATGTTTATAGCAGGAAATGAGAAACTAGAATCAACGGAGAAGAGAATTAGGAATTACGTAAGAATCGAATTTGATTTGGTGAAATATGATTTTGACTTTTCTAGGCCTAGCTTGTTATATCTGAGCGAAGCGCATATGAAAGTTTCATATTATAATTTAAAGCGATTTTTATCCTGACCATTGGATGATGTTAATCAAGGGCCATCAATAGTTCCTATTTCTCATATAAGAGATGGAACCTACCAGATCCACACCCTATATATATATATATATATATATATATAGTGTGTGGATCTGGTGAGAACCACTCCTTATATGAGAACTAGGAACTAATCCTGACCACTCTTTTGTAAAGAAGGTGTGGCTAAGATTAGATCTAAAAAATTGACATGGATTAAAAAATAAGGGATGGAGGACTAAATTGGGAAATTTCTAGCAATACACTTCTCTCATTCCTCGTTGCACACGCTCTCTCCCCTTTCTCTCTGATCCCTCTTTCTATATTTCTCTCTTCTCCATTTTTACTTCTCTGCACCACCACGATCACCCACCATAGCTGCTACTGCCCCCCGCCACCAAACAACATCATCGTCGCCGCTGCCACCACCGGATTCCTCTGTCACCACCGCTGCACAAGGCCACACCATCGCAGATCTCGCTCTCTCTAGATCTCTTGCTCTCGCTCTCTCCACAACTCACCATCACCACCGCCGACCATCATCGTTGCACCACCGCTGCCGACACTGCTATTTATCTATTCTCTCCACCTTTCATCAAAGTTTTCTTCTTCGTCTTTCCCCTTTTTCTATGATATGCCATAGACGAACCACCACCACCGGCGCTGCCACTACCACCACTGTCATCTCATCTCATCTCACGCTTCTCTCGTTCTTCCTTCTCTCTCTCTCTCTCTCTCTCTCTCTCTCTCTCTCTCTCTCTCTCAAGTGTGGAATTCACTGCAACTTCTGTTTAGTTTTATTACGCTTTCTTCTCTCATCTCCACTCTTTACTTTTTCATAGTTCGTAATCCTAATTTCCTTGCATTTGTTTCTTTTTCATTGAAATTGGTAAATTGGTATAAAATAAGAGGTTGTGATGTTGATATAGCGTTTAGAAGTAGGAATCAAAACAAGGAACAAATATTCTGTTGTTGGTCCATTAGTTTTTGCTGAATAACACTAATGCATAAATGTAAATAATGTAATGCACAAATATCATATACATAATGCATTAACTGTGGTAATGGATCTTTCCATATTTTGTGCATTTACAGTTTCACGTTGATGCATCGCGTAAATCTTGTTAATGCATCGTAAAATTGTGTCTGGAACATCAAGCATGATTACGATATGTAATGCTTTAATTGTATGAGTACGTACTTTATGAGTTTTGTTTGTTCTTTACA
Source organism: Schizonepeta tenuifolia (assembly GCA_029490685.1). Taxonomy (NCBI): domain Eukaryota; kingdom Viridiplantae; phylum Streptophyta; class Magnoliopsida; order Lamiales; family Lamiaceae; genus Schizonepeta; species Schizonepeta tenuifolia. The sequence goes on from CM055958.1 coordinate 71,230,408, forward strand.
AATGATAAATGAGATGTAAAAAACAATATTCGCTCCAGATTAATGAAAAAAAATGATGCATCAGAAATGTGATATTGATGCATCACTTTACATTAATTAATGTATCACTTTACACTATTTTATGCATCTCATTTTTCAACTGGATAAAATAGCGAAAATGACCATATTAACCTTACTTAAGTAAAGTGATGCGGGGTTAACCAAAAAAAATGGGATTGACTTAGATTAAATCATATCCATAAATCTTATAAGATGGAAGGCTTGAATTGGTTCCTAGTTCTCATATAAAGTGGAGTTCCCATATGATCCTCTCCCTATATATATATATATATATATATATATATATATATATATATATATATATATATATATATTTGATGTCGTGGGAACCCTCAGCCGCTACCTTCAGTGCGCACTGGGTAAACCTTCGTCCCTTGTGCAGTAGCCTGCAAACTACACAAGGCAAGTAAACCACACTTTATATATATTTGATGTCGTGGGAACCCTCAGCCGCTACCTTCAGTGCGCACTGGGTAAACCCTCGTCCCTTGTGCAGTAGCCTGCAAACTACACAAGGCAAGTAAACCACACTTTCCAAGTACAACTGCAAGGCACATAAACCACACTTTCCAAGTACAAGTGTGGCAGGCTCGACCTATAGAGGCGTTTCATGAGGTTCGAACCTGAGACCTCTTAGTCTCAGGCACTCACTTTTACCACCAGGCCATCCTCAAGGGAACTCTATATATATATATGGAGTATTTCCCATGCAAAAGCATCTTAAAGCGAAAATTAGTAATTAATTTCCACCATTGATTATATCTACATGGAGGGTTAAGATTTGGTAGGGTCAAAGTGGGTCAAATCCGGATCAACCCGTTTTATTTTCGATTTTTTTTTAAGGTTCAGCTCACATGCACCACTTCACATATTCGGATGCACCACTATGATTATAAGTTTTTTTTTTTTTACAGTTAGGTCATATGCACCACACTATATAAAGAGATGCACCACTAAGTGCATTAAAATGCACTAGTTTTGTTTTCATTTTTTTTTTTCCGTAAAACGTTGTGCTTCTAGTTACACTATGTGGTGTATCTAGTTACACTGCGTGGTGCATCTGGTTACACATTGTGGTGCATGTCCGATTTTTTTTCAGTTTTTTTTTTTTTTTACAAATGTGTTTTTTACGGCTCCGCTTTCGCTCCGATTAATAATATAAGGATAATCGTCGGACAACAATTTGGACTTTTCGGCTCGCTCCGAAGCCTTTGGATCCCCTCGCTCGAATCTTGACTAAAGAAGAAGCGGCAAATAAAAAAACGAAGAGGCAAACAAAAAAACGGGGGGAAATAAATCTGAAAATTAAAAAAAAAAATTGAAAATTTCGGTGCATCTCAATGCATATAGTGGTGCATCTCATTATATAGAGTGGTGCATCCGAATATGTGAAGTGGTGCATCTTGGGTGACTGTTTATTAAAAAAAAAGAAATTGAAAAAAAAAACTGAAATCCTGTGCATCTAAATGCACTTAGTGGTGCATCTCGTTATATAGAGTGGTGCATCTGAATATGTGAAGTGGTGCATCTTGGGTGACCGTTCATTAAAAGAAAATTAAAAAAAAAAGTCAACGAGTTGACCCAGGTTTGACTAGGTCAAATTTTGACCCTCCATCACCCATAGATTTATGGTGGAAATCTATTCTCATTTCTTAGAATAATATTTATTCTCATATGATCTCTTTCCTATATATATATATATATTCCTTCTCAAAATGCAAGTACGAGTAAATAAACAAATGTTAAAACAAATGAAAATTTGGAATATTCTGATCATAGTTATTAATAATTTGGTTAGTACTATTTTTGTTAAAGTGTTTTTGCTAGTAGCACATTAGCAGTTACAAGTTGCAACAAACCAAAGAATTTTACGCAACAAAAAGTTCTCTCTCTCTCTCTCTCTCTAGACTCTCTTTGGTAAATATATATCGAGAATCGCTATACATTCTCTCTCTCTCTCTCTCCAATGGACGAAAAGGGTAAGGGTACTGTAAAAGGCGGATGTCGTGTTAGTAGTTATGAAAACCCTCATGGTAGAGTTGAAGTTTTAGAACGCGATTGTGGTGATTTCATTGAAACTAGCTATGTCAAGGGAGTCATCTTCAAAACACCTAGACTTGTCGCCGCTGTTGGGGGTAATATACATCAATAATTTATTATATCTCCATTTATTCATTTCAATCATCCGCTAATTCCTTATCGAGTTATTGAGGTACCTAGATCCTAATATAATTTGTCAATGGCAACAAGAGATGCAGATAATTAATTAATACCCAATTAATTTCTCATTTTATTAATTTATTTATTAAACTCAAAATATAAATTAGAATCACTTTAACAATATGTATATATATGTATGTACATGCCTCATGGTATTTGCATGTTTTCGTATAGAAATCCCAGATGAGCTGAAAATTGCCGGAAGATCCCACTCAACGTCAAAAGGTACTTACTTACTCCCTGCGCCTCCGTCTTAAATTTAATAAAATAAAAGCATATAAAATTAAGTGACAAGAGAGTGAGTTATTTCTCTAGCTAGCTATATTTACTACAAAATTTTGAAATGGCCCTAAAGATGTTGAGAGCTAGTGAAGAGACTGTTTAGCTTGGAACTCCGATTCGTATTTTTTATAGAGAATCTCTGATCAAAGATAGAACAAGATCCGTTTTGCATCATATCTAATTATTAGTTAAGAGACAAGAACAAAATCAAAATGACACTACTTATATGAGGATAATTAGATGAGTTTATATGTAGTATAAGTCTTAATTAAATTTATTATTGATCTGAAATTCAAGATAATGTTATCAGGTTTTGACAGATATAAAAATTTGTCTAACTTTATAGTAGCCCTAGTCAAAGCGCGTGGGAGCAGGTAACATTAATTTACAAATTAGTGACTGTGAATGTGATTCATATTGTTACATAGCTGTCAGCATCATCTGCGTGTGCGCGTATATATGATGATGTTAATATAGTAATAAGTAAAATGATTTGGTGTGGTAGCTCCGGTTCGGCTTGGGAGGAGAAGGAAACACGTAGCACAGACGAAGAACGTCCTGCTATTGCTATGATACACGTGAATTTAGCTGTGCCTCGTCTACTCAATCCCATGCTAATTAAGCAAGCAATCGAGGAAAAGGGTGTAAAACGTAATTTTGATGAACGTGGTCGTCACAACGTAATTCTCTTAATTATAACTATAACTATATTACTACTCCATTATATTATAGATATGTATAAAAGATTGGAAGATTCTGAAAATCACTCAATGTTAAGCAGGTTAAGATTAATGAAGTTTGCAAGGAAGCCATAGCAAATATTGGCCATAAAAAAGCCAGGCTTAGGTAATTTATAAACTAATTATATAGTAGTATCTGATTTCTTCTACTCTAATTAGATATATGGACAACCTCTTCACATGCATTTTTGTAATTAATTAATTAAGTAGAAATGACCATATATGTTAATATAATGTTTGTTTTTGTGTGCTTGAATTTGTGCATATATGTGTTAGGTCTAGGTGGATGGGGAAGCAGGACAACCAAGAAGCTGGGACTATGATACAAAACATTTTATCTGCTGCGGCTCCTCTAGGTACGTGCATGCATGCTTGATGCTCGCGCGCGCTATTTGGATTATTTTTTTCTAGATTGTGTTTTACTTATTTCCTGACGAATTGAAGCTTTTAAATGTTTTAATTTGCTTATATTTCCCAAGGCGAATTTTATCTTCCGTGCCGGACCTGGTGGTGCTCCGACTGAAGGTACTGGGGATTCAGATGGAGGAGGTGGTCCAGAGGTCTGATATTGAATTTTCACGTCTAATTAAATAGTAAATAAGCCGTCCTTATTGGTTTACAAGATTATAGACCTTCGGAGTCGCTAGGATTAGAAAGTTTATGTTTTCTTCATTTTCAACACTGGGGTTTAATTATCAACATACTAAATTGTCTTCGCCTTATATTGTTCTGTCTTAGTATTACATTTATCTGGACTTGTGAAGGCCATTTTGTGAGCTTATGTTTAATGACTTGTTTAAGGCTCTGTTTACTCAATTTCGATTTTCTATTGGCTATATGTATGACGTTGTCTTTGTTGGATTTATCGCTTTGCTCACAATTATATACCTTACAATAATTGGGTAGGATAAACCCTAATTATTGTACTTAAATTTATCATTAATATAACGAAATCTTTGTAGAAGACCATGTGTGCTGTTTATTGCCCTTTTTTTTTCTTCAAAAATACACTTATATGATGTTGCTTACTTGGTAGGGGGACTTGCGTCATTTTATTTCATTTATTATAGTGTATCTAATATATAAGGTAGTAACGACATTGAAAGATAATTTATTTTCTAAAATAAGTGACAGTTTAAATTTTGTAAAAAAGAAGAGTAGATTTGCAATTGAGAATATTGTGTCATATAGCTATAATGGACATTAAAACACAATATTTGGCCAAATCTCTTCATAAACACAAATTCTGGCCATTATTATCAATTTAGGACGGAATTACTCTTAATAAGGAGGGCGTGGGTCGCGGGTCAAGGAGCGGGCGGGTTCGGATCGGTTTAGCCATAGTCGTTTGTACCAACTTGCAGAAAATTTTTTGCTACTATATTTCTCCTTCCATCAATCGATACTCTATTTTTAGTAATTTAATCATTTTTTTGGTTCTGTTCATCACCTTGAGAGGTTAATTTCAATTAATTCCAACCCAAATTTCATTTAAATCGCTTGGGTTTTGGGAAAATTCGGACCATTATTCAATTTCTAGGGCATTTTCTATCTCTGAGTTGTTATTCCCGTTTTTTGGTGCCATCACTGGTTGTTTTTTAATTCTGACGCCACATTTGAGGTCGTCGTGATATTCCGACTCTGTTGGTGGTGGTGGTGAAGTCTAGCCATCGTTCACCGGAGTTTCCAATGTATATTTTCGATTTGTTGTTCACCACTTGGTACTATTGGTACAAATGAGATTCCATTCGTACCAATTGTACCAACAACACTTCGGGACATATAGGACTAATGACTAAATTTGTACCAAATGTATCAATAGTACCACAATCCTGATACCTTCCCGCGAACTGAACCAACCCGCGCGCTTTTTATTAAGGGTATTTTTGTCTCAAATTCCAAATAATGGCCTAAATTTATATTTATGAAGAGGGTGGACCAAATATTGTGTTTTAATTGCCATTATAGCTATTTCAAAAATTAACTCCTTGCAATTTTGTACCATTTGATTTAATTCAGATTAATTTTGTACATTGGTGTACCATATATAACATACTTTGGGCATTTTTTGCTCTTGACTCTAAAGTTCAAGTGCATATTCGCACCCTACTCCTAAGTATATATAAATTGATAAAATGTTCAATCTCATTGCCAGGAAAAATAACATAAATTAATAAATTTGATCTACTTATTACTGGCGGGCGTGCAATAAATCAATATATAATTGTCATTAATTATTGAACCATTAATTAAGGGTGTAATCGGGAGCTAGAGGTTTTTCAGGACACTAACTTAGGAGGTAATGGGAATTTAAGACACATAAAATGCGAGCTTTAAATTGAGGACAATATTGAATTAGTTTTGCGCCCATAAAACTTTTTTTGGCCTGAATAGGCCCGAAGAGCCCGGATGCCCATGTGAATGCCACCTCATCAGTTTATTATACAAAGAGATGTTATACTTTTTTTCAATTGGTTAATTGCATGATTGATTAGGAATAAATGATGGAAATATAAGAATAGATAACATTGAAAAAAAAAATGTCACGTCAAAAATATATATATATATATATATAGGGATGACTTAGTATAAAAATATTTTCTGGTGTGAGAACGGAGAACGTGCTTAATTTAATATGTAGTCATGCTTAAATTTATAGATTATCATGCTTAATAAGATTCATGCTTTTTATATAAACATTAGTGCTTATATAAGATCATGCTTGAATCGATATATATTCATGCTTCAAATAATCACAATCATAGATCATACAAATATAATATTTATATAAAAAGACATGAACATAATTAAGCATGATAATATATTAATTTAAGCATGATTACAAAATAATTTAAGTTTGTTCTCACGTTCTCACATTAGGATTGGTTTTTATATGAACCAATCCCTATATATATATGTATGTATATATTCCTAATTCTATTATAACTCAATTTAAGAGATAAAAACCAACTTAAAAATAAACCAAAGCGAATTAAATATATATAGTGTCATACCCCATTTTTAGAACACAAGACTTTATTCAAGTAATCTAGTATATTATCCACTAATAATCACAAGATAAAAGCTGAGAGGATCGAAGTTCTAGTCGAATCCGAAAATACAAATGCTACCAATATTATATATACATCAACTAGGCTTTAAAAGCTTAAACTAGCGGAAGCACATCTCAAATGTTGAATTCTAGCCTCAGTTTCACTTGTCCGCGTGTGCAAATACTTATTCATAATATTTTTATTGGTTCGATTAGATTTCAAATATTTATTCATAATTAATTATGTTATTCGATTCGATATTCGCAAATATTTGATTAGATATTTAAATAATAATAATATAATTTTAATATATACTTATATTCTATACTTTCTTAAGTTGATTATGGATTATGCTTAAATTTTAAATATATATTAAACGTGTTAATGTTAACGTCGTCCATCTTCAAGTCCATTATTTCAAAATAAGGTCAACATTTTCTTAATAAATTCGTATATTGCACTATGTCTAATGCCTTGAGTAGTGCAAAGGTAAGTTATAGTCTCTCTTTTTTTCTCCTCTATCTCTTGCTACTTTACAGTGTCTCTCTTTCATCGTTCTTACTATCGTTCTTCATAATCTTCCTTCACAAAATTCCAACTAGCCATTCTTCATCTAATTCCTCTATATATTTGAGTATTCGATTCGAATTCGTAAAACTATTCAAGTATTCAAATTCAAATCAAATTTCAGATTTGACCACAATTCGAATTCGATTCGGATTCATAAATTGCTTCACGTATTCGATCCGATTAGAATGATATTCGATGTGATTCGATTCGTTTGCATCCCTACTCCTTGTGTCCATCAATAATATGATCATTCCATTTTGGAACATATACTTCACACATTATCTTATTTTTTTTAATTTTTTTCTTCACTAACTTAATAACTATACTTTTTAATCCTTTCTTCACTCACAACTATTTAAATTTTATCAAAATAATAAAATCCGTACTGCATTCCATAATATTGAGGGATGAAAGGAGTATAAATAAAATCTCAACATAAATTGTTCGTACAAAAAAATACAAATATTCAAAAAAGATCGTTCAATTTATTTATAATTTTTTTTAAAAAGCATATGTAAATTTGGCATGGGAAATATCAGAGACCACAGACAGAATCGATGAGAATTGACAAATCTTCGACACGTTAGAGACTTTTAACCACTGACGTCACGTTAGAAATGGTTAAAGAAAAAAAATCATTATATCCCTCATTTTTCATCGAAATTAAAGAAAATAAATTTAGGAAAGTTAAACACGAAGTGAAGAACAATGGCGACTGTGTCCAGCTTTACTACAATGCGGAAGGTACAATCATACGTAATGGATTCTAATTCTGCTCAATTTTGTTTTACCTATTCTGTGGATGTTTGTTTTTATTTTTATTTTTCGTTTTGGTGATTTGTTCATGAAATTGTTTGTGCTTGCAAATGTCGCAGATGCAGACGCAGACGCCGCGAGTATTTTGCAGGAAGAGAGAGAAAGAGAAAGAGAGAGGAGGTCAGAACAATTACCCTTACAAAGTTATAGAGATCACTCCTCCGCCCAAGAGCCTCGGCGTTCGCTGCTTTCCCTCTGTAAGTAATTTATTAGGAATTTGGAATTCTTATTTATTTTTAATGTGGCAATTATTTATGGGATTTAATGTTAGAATTCGAATGTCTATTTTAATTACAAATTGGTTTCTATTCACAAATTTCAGCCATGATTTGTTATATATTGGCACTCTTAGATCAAGTTAAGTTAAGCACCCCGAATTTTCTTCTAGATTGTGTGCGTGTGTGTGTGTGTTTGGTTATTGAACAATTGAAGGGGAGTAGTGAGAAAATAAAAAAATACTAAATCAGGAAAAATAAAAAACTGTAGGCTGTAGCAAATTTTGCTTGTATATGGAATGTTGCTGAATGATGCAATAATTTTGGGCAGAATCGTTGTCGAGATTACAATTCTATGGCTATGGGTTTCTATTAATGATTCCGATAAATTCACTAGCTGCAGTACGTATACGTTGAAATTGAATGATGCATACTTACATAGCTCCTGCTTAGCCTAGCAGCACGACGCCATGCTTTATCTGCATCTAGAGTATCACTTAGTTTCAGAGAATACATGATCTCCTCGCGTTTCTTATAGGATTTTCACCCCACATTGTAGAGTAGATTATCAAAATAACATCTTTTTGTTGCAACGAAGCATCTATGTATGTTAGCAAACATTGAACTAACTAATTATAATGGCATAATCTGGAGTTTTGTGAGAGTTTGACCATAGAAGGCCAAGATTCTTATTTCACCCCACATTGTAGATTCTTATTTCGTTGCTGTTGCAACGAAACATATATATGTTAGCAAACATTGAACAAACTGATAATCGAAGAGTCACTAACTCATGATTATAATGGCAGAATCTGCAGTGTGGTGAGAGTGTGACGATAGAAGGCCAAGCTTACACCATATCAGCTGTAACCCATCGCTATCAGCTGAGGAGAGGGAAATACGAACCTAGAGATAAAAGGCTTGATGTGTTGTCGACTGGAAGATACATATTGAACTTGTATTTGGAAAACTTGCTCCAACAATCTTGATATCTTTTACCTTTCAAAACCAGGTATCTTTTGTAATGTTGATGGGAAACTATATATTGTTCCCACTTCTAAGAGAGTAAAGAGTTATTTTTAAGATATGCATTGACTTGTTTTAATTGCAGTAGTTAAGAATAAGATGGTAAATATAGTTGAGTAGTTTCCTAGTTACCTTGAACATACACTAATTCCACTCGTCGTTTAATTTGCTCGTCTATAAATCGAAACTATCGTGTTGCATGTACGTAGGGGTGTTCAAAGATATGGTTTGGTTTAGATTTTTCAAAAATTATGGTTTATGGTTTAGGTTTGGTTTTTAAGAAAATTCAAACCAAATCAAACCGTAAACCAAAAAACCGTATTTGATATAGTGATATTAATATTATCATTTTATTTATTATGTTAGGAAATATGGATTTTCTTGATTGTATGTCATATCTGAGTATTATACAAATTTAATTAATGAAATCGTACAATTTTAAATCATTAAACCCTACAATCTACGATACATTTCCAATTAATTGTTACACTCGCTTATCTTCATATTTGAACACAAGGTACGAATTTCTATTTGTTTTCTTTTCTTCTATATCATTTTCAAATTCAAGTTGTTTTCGATAGAAAAAGTAGAGAACGTGAAATTATTTTACTATAATTTATTATTTAGGTAAATAATATTATCCTAGACTCCTAGTATATTTATTATAGCAAAGGAGAAAAACGTACATGGTCGTGACAACAACTTTATTTAATTCCTTTAATTTCTATTACGAAGAAACTGAAAAATATAGATAAACCGCAAACCAAACCGCACCAAACCGTATTATTACAATTTGGTTTGGTTTGGTTTTACTACTTAATCAGTTCGATTTGGTTCCCAAAAATTATCAAACCGTATTTTACGATTTTGTTTGGCTTTAGTATCAATCGCACTAAACCAGACCGCGAACACCCCTACATGTACGTACAAATGTTAGAATCTATAGTATACTAAAAAAGGGAGTTATGGCTATATTACCTAATTTGCCCTTTTACCCTCCAAATCCAATTTAATAGATAATAGGTATTGACCTTTAAGTCATTTTATAAATGTTTAATCATCTATGTTGGTTAATACATCTCATTGCTATGAATAGCTATGAATTTTGGCTATACATAGCTATGCATTTTGGCTTATCTAATTGAATTTGAGATTATGTAATTGAATTTTCTATTTTTTATATTATTATATATATAATAAATATTCATATTTAACACAACTCTATAATAAAGATACATACAATTTTGAAAAAACAAGATGGCAAAATTAGTTATCAAAATGATTTTATTATTTAGATACTTAAATATTATTAGTGAAAAGTATTAAAAGACAACTAAAAATATATTTTTTGAGATGTTTAGAAGTTAACGACAATGAAAAAAATATTAAAATGCAAAAGTGAGTTAAATTATTATGATGGTTGTTCATCTTTAATTCTAATATTATTTTGAAATGGGTTATAATCAAAATTGCATTTTCAAACTATAAAAAATTGGTTGTTTAAAGATATTTAAAAAGTAGTATGAGTTATGCTAATTACAAAAAAAGATTTCTTAAATTATTAATGTAATTAACTATTTTTATGTAATTAGTGTAATTATAGTTATGAACGTATATCTTTTATATTATTAATTTAATTAATTTTATTTTATTTGATAATATTAAGGATAAAATTATCACATTTTTTTGGGTTACACATGTACAGATAATTCAAGACATAACTTATCTATTCTCATACTACCGTAAAACTATCAATGATATCCTTTAATATTCATGATATCAATTTTGTATAAAAAAAGGATAGGATCATTTTCATACAAAATCAATACTTGATGATTAAAATAAGTATTATTTATAGTTATGATTATTTTTTAGATTTCTTGATGAGAAAGTTAACATAATAGTGTATGATATTTTAAAATTGTACTGTTAGTTGTCTTAATTTAAAATTTTCTCTATTTTGTGTATTGTAAACTGAAAAATAAGTAAATAAATGTTGAATAATTTTATATTCTATATGAAGACATATACAAAATATTGATTATTGAAAATATTGTGTACAAATAAGTACTCCATTTGTCTCGCTCATTATGTCTACCTTTCCTGAAATGGACGTCAACTCATTTTGTTTATGTCCAAATAAGGAAATAACTAATCATTCAAAATACTTTAAAAGTGGTAAGACATACCCACTTTATCTTTTACCCTTCGTTTTTAATCTTTATGTCCAACAGTTCATAGACATAATAAGTGGAACGAAGAGAGTATATCATAATATAAATTAATAAAATATATCAAATATATATGTATATATTTAGGGTAATAAAATATGTCATATTTAATAATGTTATTTGGATTGAATATTCGTTTTCAAAAAATATGAATGTAATGCATGAAGTTTTGTGTTATACCACAATTATTACTCTATTCGTTCCACAATAAGTAGCCACATGCTTTTTGGCACGGATATTGTGTAGAAGTATATATAAAGAGTAAAAGATAGAAAATGGCGGAGACCACAACTTTTTGTGTTAAAAGCTTATTTTCTTATAAGGAAAAAGGCCACGTATCCCGGAACTAATAAGGAAATGTGGTCACTTATTCCGGAACGGGGTGAATATATTAGATGATAATGCATTTTATCTGTGACTGACATCCTTTCGATAATTTTAAGTGGATATATCAATAATTGCAAATTGAAATGTTTTAAGATATTAGTGTGCGTTAATGAATTGTCTATAAAAAATATTGTGTTAAAAGAAGTTTTACGTATAATGTCTAAAATGTAATATGTTGTAGTATTTGGAACTGTTATTTTTTAAATGTCTTCATTTATTTCTGTACTGAAAAACTAAGTATAATTATTCTCCCCTGTTGCCTAAATATTTATAATTATACATGTGATAATTTAATGTTATCAAGATTTTAAGTTATATTATTCCGTGCAACGTACGATTGCAATATTAGTCTATGTGAATATAACAGTTTTCACTCATATACTAACTCCACTGTGTTGGTTCGATTTCTTGTCGATATATAGTCCGAAACCACTGTAAAACTTACCGGGCTAAGAAATCATGGGCCACTCCAACCCCTGTATTTGGTCCAATGCATATATATCCGGGTTAGCCCAAAATCCTATCGGGTTATAAAGTTGTGGCCCAATACCACCTAGAATCGGGTCTATGATCCCTTGTACAATTGGGTCATGATCTTTTTAAGTGAGTAGCATCAGAAGAAAAGGAAATGGATAAAGGGGAAGGCATTGTTGTATTTTATTATGTTGTACTCTCTCCGTCTAATTTATGTCTATCCATTTGGAGTGTGGCACGAGTTTTAAGAAAGCTGATAAAGTGGTAGTTAGTGGAATAAAGGTATATTTGAGGGGTAGTGAGATAATGACAAAAAAATAGTGGTAATGATAAAAAATGTGGAATTGACCAAAAAGTAAGAATAAAGTTGTTGGGATGATAAAGAAGTAGAAATAAAGTTGATGTGAGGTGGATCATCAATGGCAAAGGTTGGTAAATGGGGAAAAAGGATGATGGTATAGGTGTAAAATTTTTAAACTAGTTGACATAAAATGGACAAATTTTTTGTGGTAAGTAGGTAGACATAAATTGAACAGAGAGAATATAAACTTTAACCTCTTTAATAGTATGTCAAAATTATTGACTATTGCGATGTCCCGTCATGAGCTCAACAATGAAGATTGAATTATTGGTGCATCGTCAACCATAGTATTATTACACTCCCTCCGTCCCGGAACAAGTGACTATATTTTCATTTCATGGTGTTCTATAACAAGTGGCTTATTTCCAAATAAAGAAACAATTATCCTTTTAAAAATTGTGAATCATACCACTTTAACCAATTTTTACCCTTTATCGTAATACCCGTGTCCAAATGAAATGAGTCACTTGTTTCAGGATGGAGGGAGTATATTCATTCTCATGATTATAAGTGTAATTGAGTCGAGTTTAATCGAACTGAACCGTGTAGTTCTCCGATCACTCCAATCAAAAGTTTCTAAGCTTGAGCTCGCCTCGAATTTTACAGTCCTTATTCTATTTATTTATTAAGTTAATTAAGATTAAACTATACTAGTATGTAATTGGTAATAAATAAAATCTAATTAGAAATTAATGAATTTTAATTGAAGATTAATAAAGTTTAATAGAAATTATTAAGTTATAATTAGAAATAATTAAGTTTTTATTAAAAGTAATTAATAAATTTTAATGGATGGTTAATTATAATTAAATAATTAATAAATCAAATAATAAAAAATGGCTTGGCTTAAACTCGATAAGCTCCAAGGTTATACTCCCTCCGTCCACGAAATGGTTGTCACATTGTGGACGATGCGGGTTATAAAAAAATGATAGGTAGTAGTGAATTATAGTGAGTGGAATAAAAGTCCCACAATGTGAGTGGAGTAGCAAAAGTGGCAACCATTTCGTGGACAAACTTAAGCAGCAAAAGTGGTAACCATTTCGTAGACGGAGGGAGTATATATTTTTGCTAGTTTTCTACTACTATCTATAATCGTTTATGTTTCAATTAGACCCTCACAATGAGTTAGCCTCTTGGGAGCGTGATGAGTCGTGGATCCCAGATAGAACTACTGAGTTGCGGTGGAAAGGGTTTGATGGGGGGAGTGATAGAGCTAATTTTGAGTTTTAAGATTTTGCATTATTTAAAGGAATGTGAACTTGCACTGATTTAATAGATAAAATCTACATTACCATAAGGCTAATGCTAATAGAATTGAAATAAAAAATTACTACTGCTTGAATACGTAAAACTAAAAGTTCGGCATGTCTTTGATCATCCTTCAAGTGTCCAAGAGGTTGAATGGACCGAAAATGGCTTCGTACTCGGACAAAGTCGTCTTGAGGATATGGTCGACGATAGCGTTTCGAATTCATTGGGCGACTTGCCAGTGCGACACGTATTCCTTGTGGTGACGCAACTGATTGGGATTTCTGACTACCGTGACTTCGGGCCTCGTAGAGTTATACTACTATGCAACTTGTTGCCAGAATTAACGTGCATGTCGTTGGCGATTTGTTTCGACTCAAGCTCGAATAAAGGCTTCAGTTTCGGCTTGGGAGTACGCATAATTAGGAGGCGTTGTTGGGAGAGAAATTAAAGAAAAAAATTGAGAAATTAAAGAAGAAAATTGAGGTGTGAATTGTTGTAATAAATGGTAGTAGTATTTATAGAGGAATAGAGTTAAATAATAATAATAATAATAATAATAATAATATAATAATAATAATTATTATTATTATATTATTATTATTATTATTATTATTATTATTATTATTATTATTATTATTATTATAATTTTGGCCAAATGGCCATTGTCGATAATTCGGTCGTTGAGGTTTTAGTGACGGTTGCTTGCTGAATTTGAATTTCCTTTTTTTATTTTTTTTTAAATTAAGGGCGCATGTGCACAGGCCCTATCGAAACGGCACAAGCTAGCGGGCTGCGGCTCGATGAAGGCGGCATGTCAATGGGCAGGCTTGACGCTCAAGTAGCTCGAGCTGGTGATCGAGCCGCCCATTGTGATTGTTGTTACAAAGTATAGAATTAACCCTATGACAATTTAATAGGTATGACAGCTCGAGCTATATGGTTACTTGAATACTCCCTTCGATTTACTAAAATTGTTATGTTACTGTTCGACATGGAAATTAAGAATAAGAGTAAAAAGATAGAAGGTGAGTATGTCTCATCATATGAGTGGGTTGAAGGGAGTCGTTGTTAGCTCTAACTTGGCCCGTTTAAACTACTTTGAATGGGCTCTGATCCAAGTTCGATTACACTAGCGAGTCGATCCATCAAGATTTGTACTCGAGTACCATTCAGCTTGCACTAATAAAAATATTGACTACAAATTACAGTTGTTGACGCTCCAGCCCCTTGAAGAAGATTTATGTAATCATGGGGCTAATTTGAGAATTTAGATGTCATTATGACTAGACTAAGATTATTCCCAAAAAGAAAATAAAGTAAAAGGAAAAGATGATTAACAATCATATTTGTCTGCACTCTGATTATGATTATTCTTAAACATGCTATGTTCATGGGTGACATTTGTGGTCCCCTACTAAACTTAATTTGTCTCTTCATGGATTATTATTTTTACTAAAACCTATACTTATAATTATTGATTGGTATTAAAAAGGGCGCCGTAACACGAATAATTCATTTACACCTATTTATCATATTAATCTATGTAATTAATTATAAACATATTCTTCCATCATTTTTCCTTTTTTTGTTTTTATATATTTCTTCGATTTCTTGGTATATCATTTGGGAACAAGAAGTTATGACAAAAATATACTAAGTTATTTGGTGTGGGGAAAACATGGTTCATGGCTCAGTTTTAAGTTGTTTTGTTTTGTCTGAACATTTCTTCCAGTTGGTTCGTATGTGGCAAGGGATTTAATAATTTATTTTAGAACTTAGGAAACTATTGAAAAAAATAGGGAATTCTGATTCCGTAAAACAGAACCATATAACGTGCTAAGTAATATTTTTCCGAGAAATCACAAATACAATTTCCATGACGACCACAGAGTTTTGATCGAAGTAAGAATTCACATTAAACATTTAATCCACATGTCAAGTGAGAATTCTATATTTATATATATATTCGAACTTCGAATGGACATTAAGCTCCCACTCTAGTGCATTTTATCGTAGTATTAAAAAATGATTGAAATCTGGATTGACACTTCATTTAGATTAGATTAAATTCTTGCTTTTAGCAATTTTGTACGAACTAGATTCCTAAAACCATATTCTATTGCGTATAGCAAAATAGCTTGTGGAATTGTGTCGGAAAAAAACTAGCGTCCAATCCTTATCGATATTTAACAAATAAACATGGGAATGGTACTAATTTGATCATTGACCTATGTGTTAATCCTAATCTAGTTGTATGATTAGGGGTTTCTCTTTTTTAATGACACTAAATTTATGGGCATAATTAAAAATTATTAGAACTTAGGAATTACGATTATTGTGCATGAATTATACGATATAGTATATACTAACTGTCACACGGTCCACATGCTACGGTCCTAGTCCACGTGCATGCATGTGCCAACTCCTTAATTTCGCTAACCTAAATTAATTACTGTGCATTTACTTAAAATCACATAATATATCTAAATAATATATAATTAAAAATAAAAATTAATTTATATTAGAAAATGATCTTAAAACATATCTGGCATGTATTATCCAACTTATGAAATAAAAATGGCAAAAACTCATATGCGACGCGTCGCACCCCATGCGAACGCGCATGGGGCGTGTGGGGTGCTCGCGCCTATATATATATATATATTTATTTTTTTTTTCCCGATATTTTTTTTCTTTTTTCCTGTTTTGCAGTTTCGTCTTTTTCTGTTTTTTTTATTTTCAGCTTTTATTTCAATTTTTTTTTAAAAATTGTATTTTTTTTTGTTTGCCGTTTCGTTTTTTTGTTTGCCGCTTCTTCTTTGGTCAAGATTCGAGCGAGGAAGGCCGAAGGCCTCGGAGCGAGCCGAAAAAGTACAAATTGTTGCACGCCGATTATCCTTATATTAGTATTCGGAGCGAAGGCGGAGCCGTAAAATCGGAGCCGAAAAAAAATGTTCGGATCAACGGGTCAACCCGACCCGACCCGGTCGCATGGCCCGTGCGACATGCTGCACCCAAGTGTTGCTCAATAAAAATTGGAAGCTTAAGAAATTTCGATTTATATGATTGTATGCATCCAATGTCTGATATTTTTCTTTTAGTGTTTGATTAAATAAATACATTAATTTTATTAATGTGTTACGTATATGCATTAATAGCAATTGATAGTAACTTCCCATTAGTATTTGGTATTTTCATCTACGTATATGACCAAACATTTCTGACCAACACTGAACAAATAGATTATGCACTGCGATTTTTGGTTATTTAGTAAAATTTTCCAATATTCCTAATTACAAGGGTGTGTGAACTCATTTAATAGAAAGAATTAGCAAAGGAAAAACAATTTTTTTCGGTTTAATGAACAAATACACACTTAAAATTTTGGAAAAAGTCACTGCGATCATGTTAAAAACTAAATGTATCGTTTGTAGATAGTTTGACATGATTATTGTTTCATCTACTGATAAAAACGAAATAATATTAAAACACTTCCATTGTTTTTTTTTTCTCTAAACATTGAAAAAATCATGAAATCTTTAATCACTTAAAATGAAAAAAGATACCGATTTTTTTTTTTTTAAGTTACAACACACGCAAGCACACATTATTCGAATACTCAACCTCAAGATTGGAAGGGAAGCGTATGCATTTAAAATCATGTACTTTGCCCCTGTTGCATATCAATCACAAATTTTTATTATTCACAATTTGAACCGATACCATGTTTCACGTGTCAAGCCGACGTGATTGGGTTTATTTGTCAATGTAACATATGAAATTTGTTATATTAAACAACACATGCATATTTTAATTGTTTAGAAAGATGCAACGGTGTCATTTTACATAATTCTCCTAAATTTCCGACAAATGTCATAGAGCACGAGTTCAAATTTGTTTTTTTTAAGTCCCCACATAATTTTATCAAAAGCAAGAACATGGAAGATCAAGAAGACCCACAATACGGGGGTTCATACCAAACAAACGGCAATTAGAAATGCCTAAAATACCTAGCAAGTTAGTGAGCAACAAAATTTGTTTCACGAAAGACATGCTTACTTTTGAAAAAAATAAAAACATTTGTATCCAATATACTCTGACAGCTTGAAGCACTTGAACCAAGTTCACAGCGAGCCACAAGTAGAGCATTGTATCCAACATTTGATCTCGTTTGCAATTACTTACAAGCTCAACTCTAGCAAACCAAGCTGCTTAATCCATGAAAGAGCCTCCAGTATACCCATGGTCTAGTAGGCCGGTAAGCAAGCAACACGAGCAACAACAAAGTGTCCTCAGACATCTCGGATAATTGCCGCAACACCAGTAGCATTCAAATCTTCAAAGAAAGCCGCATCCCCATCACATTAAACCAACTAGCCGATAATTTTGAGTAGATGAACAATACTTGAAAATCATTCTTGGCGATAATTTTGAGCACTCTCCATAGTACGATCACAATTTGCACAAGTTTGAAAGTTTGTGATTTCAAATGCAGTTCGTCCCAACAGATGATACTCAATGACAAGAAATTAGTTTGAAATAAAATCAAAATCATATATCTATACGTGTAAACGAAAAAACAAATTTACTAGTATAATTTTTCGTAACCTAGGCACAATCTTTTGGTCTGTAGCCTCACGATTAATATTTTATTTTCTATAGAAAAAGTTTCCCAATAAATTCTTTTACAGGTCTCTCTTTTCTTTTTTCTCCCACACACACCAACACACATACTGCGTGTGCAAACAATATTTTAGAGATAGAAAATGTGCATTAACTCCATTCATGAAAAACAAGTGCATATAGTATTTTGTACTACTCACTCACAGACAACGAGAATTGAGCGTTACAAAAACAAGAAAAGGTGAGAGATTTTAGAGAGGGAGAGTGAATAATAGAGTAAAGACGGCTTTTCAATTTCATATACGCAAATTATAGAACAAAAATCGTCTCTCTCTCTCCTCTCTCTCTCTCCTTTTTCCTTTTCTTTAATTCTTACTTTTAAATCATTGCTTCTGAACTGAGCTTCAGTTTTCTTTCTTCTATTCCTTCCCATTTGCGATCCATTAAACGACAGAGAAACAATTAATTTCACTGAATTTTATCGTTATTGGCATAATCTTGAAATTGTTTCTTTTTACTTATCTTTTTGTGGGAAGTAATCTATCCATCAAAACCCGTTTCTTGTTCCGATCGGATCTGAAAACGACCTGCGCAACAACGTTGAGGTGAAAATTGAATTAATAAAAAAGCTGTTCGTCAACACAAAGTTCATTTACTTTGTGGAGTAGTATTTTTTGTACCAGGGTGATGAAAGATTGTTCGGCCATTTGCATTTTCTGATTAAGGTAATTCAAGAACTCGTTTTCCCCCTTTTCGTACTTTTCTCTTTTTGTGTTATTTGATTTCTGTTTATTTACTTTTCGTTTATGCATATGTAATGTGAGTAGAAAAAAGGAATCTTGACTGTAATGGAACTCGAGAATTGAATCTGTTAATGATCAGTTTGAAGTTTTGGGAATTCTTGTTGTTCGTTTTATTTTTTGGTTAATGGGATTTATATTTCTGGAACGTTCTGAATTTGTAAGGGATTTACTGTGTTTTTTGTTCATTGTATTAATTATTGTGGTCTGTTGATCCATACATATATATTTGGAATTAGGTTTTAGCCTTCTGTTCTGAGGAATTTGAACTCTATTGACTGAGATATATCATGTATTGAGAGTGATTTTTGTGTGGTTTTCCAAATTTTCTGCATCAGTATTGAAACAGCCATAGTTTATGATTGTCATTAGGTTGAGGCCTTCTGTTTTTGGTGGTGGACTTTGAACTCAGCGGACTAAATCATTTAATGTGTTTAGTTCATTTGATTGAGTGATTCTTGTGTTTTTTTGTGAAATTTTATGCATCAATTTTTAATGATTTAGTATTGAAACTGCCTTAGTTTAGATTGAATCCTGCTTGATTTGGTAGTTTATGTGTTCCAGTGTCGATGCCTCACGACGCTATGGAATCGCTTGCGCAAGGAGTCGATTCCATAGAGATGAGTTGCAGTTCTGTTGGCAAGGTAGAATATAAGTCTTCCTCTGCACCTCCATCGAGCCGCCCGCCCCACCATCCTTCCACGAAGCATCATAGGCACGGTGGAGGCTCGTCTGGGTCCCACTCAGTTCCTAAGGACTCAGTTCCTAAGGATCATATCATGAAGACCATCTATGCCCCGTCTGGCTCTATGGTTGTTTCAAAACGCTCCTATAAAACTGCTCATCTTGTCATGCGTAAAAATGAGGATAATGGTGGATTAGATGAAGGAAAGGAGAAAGTTCTGAGCAGTAGTGTTGGAGGTAGTGAAAAGGAGGAAGATCATGCAGGGAAACGAATTGAGCAACGAGTTGATGATGCAGAGATTTCTGATTCTAATGGTGTGGTTGAGCAACTGGTTAAGGTTGATTTGTTGCCAGCTAAAGAAACTGTTGACCTATCGAGTGCTCGTATGAGGCCTAAACTAGGAATGGGTTTTTGTCCAAGCCCTCAAGGCAGTTTCTACTCGGCAACACAGTATGCAGAAGCTAAAGAGAGCTTCACTGAAGTGAGTGAATGTGCAAGCAGTATGGGGAAGTCTGAAAGTGGTGAAGTCAGCATCTCGGGTGACTTTGTCGAAAGTAGGAAGACGAGCATATACAGAGGGAGCACTGGCAGTGATGTTAGTGACGAGAGCAGCTCGAGTAGCTTCAGCAGTGCTATGTACAAGCCACATAAAGCGAATGACACGAGGTGGGAGGCGATTCTAGCTGTGAGGTCTCGTAACGGTGGGGTGTTGGAGTTGAAGAATTTCAGGATTTTCAAGAGATTGGGATGCGGGGATATCGGCAGTGTTCATCTTGCGGAGATGATAGGGACGAGAACTTTGTTTGCCATGAAAGTGATGGACAAAGAAGCTCTAGCGAGCCGGAAGAAGATTCTCAGAGCTCAGACAGAGAGAGAGATTCTTCAGTCGCTGGATCATCCCTTTCTTCCCACTTTGTACACTCACTTTGAGACGGAGAAGTTCTCATTTCTGGTGATGGAGTTCTGCCCTGGGGGAGATTTGCATGCACTTCGACAGAAACAACCTGGGAAGTTCTTCCCGGAGCACGCTGCCAGGTAGAATTGAACAAACTCTGGTTTTCACGCCATTTGAATCTGTTATTTATAAAGATTGCTTCAAGGATGTAAATTTGTGTTCTTGTTTTGCAAATTGCTCAATGCTGCTTTGCTTCAAACTCACACATACAGTAATTGGTCTTGATTTCAAAGAACTTGAAAAATCGAACTTACTTCATAGCATCTGTTATGATATCAACTCTTTTGGAAGTAGCATTCTAATTTTCTGCTAAGTCATAAGGATAATTTCTAGAGTTCCTATTTGAATAAGTATCTAGTATGTTTATTACATGTTCTTGACTTCCCATCATACTTTTCTTGAAAAATCCTGATATTTTTATGCAAAATCTTTCAGGTTTTATTTGGCTGAAGTTCTCCTGGCTCTAGAATACTTGCACATGCTTGGGATCATCTACAGAGATCTTAAACCCGAAAATGTTCTAGTGAGAGAAGACGGGCATATAATGCTATCCGATTTTGACCTCTCCTTGAGATGTGCCGTGAGCCCAACATTAGTCAAGTCTGCAAACATCAATACAGAATCCAAGAACTCGGGATACTGCGTTCAGCCCGCCTGCATGGAGCCATCTTGCGCGATCCAGCCGGCCTGCATCCAGCCTACGTGTTTTGGGCCGCGTTATCTTGGAAAATCGAAGAAAGACAAGAAATCCCGACCTAAAACAGAAATATACAACCAAGTCACCCCTCTCCCAGAGCTGATAGCCGAGCCCACGAGCGCTCGTTCCATGTCATTCGTGGGCACACATGAGTATCTAGCACCAGAAATCATCAAAGGAGAAGGCCATGGCAGTGCAGTGGATTGGTGGACTTTCGGGATTTTCCTGTACGAGCTCTTGTTTGGCCGGACGCCCTTCAAAGGAGCAGGGAATCGAGCTACATTGTTTAATGTCGTAGGGCAGCCGTTGAGATTCCCTGATTCACCTACTGTCAGCTTTGCTGCCAGAGATTTGATCCGAGGCTTGCTCGTGAAGGAGCCACAGCATCGACTTGCTTATAGGCGTGGCGCGACTGAGATCAAGCAGCACCCGTTCTTCCAGAGCGTGAACTGGGCTCTCATTCGTTGCGCTAGCCCGCCAGAGGTGCCACCACCATTTGTGATGAATGAGGCGACTCCTGCCGCCGCGCCCTCACCGTCATCTGCAGCTGGGAAGGTGCAAGGTGTGGATGTGAAGCCTTCGGGTAATTACTATGAGATAGATTTTTTCTAGCTGACTTTGTTTTTGTTTTTGTTTTCTTTTTTTGAATTCCTTGAGATGATTGCTATTATCATCTTGTACTGAAATTTTATTTTTAGAGATATTATTTCATTGCAAGGAATATATAAATCTGTTGTTCCTTAAAATGAACCAGTGTAAATTGCTGCAGTTATTTCCTAATTTTGCACGAGAATTGGGTTAGATAATTTTGTTTTATATTAGAAAATGTTGGTGGGATTAGATAATTTTATTTGATTAATTAAGATTTACTAGCATTTTTATATGAAGAACAACGCTGTCTCTTTGAGTGGGAAATCAGGTTACAATTAGCAATTGCATATGACCCACATTTCCCTATTAGTGGAAAGAAAGATTGAATTTTGCGCGGATAATGGCTTTATTAGTTTTAAAACTCAACTATTGCGCGAAAATTGGCTTTATAGGATTTTAAATAAGTGGGTTTGGAGAGTTCGTTCCATAGTACTTAAACTAAATAAATTACTTCATGTTGGAACTAATTTTGTTTGTTTGAATAATTAGTGTCTCGATTGGATTAACACACAATTGTAACTACAATGATCTCTTGTATTTCCAATTTGTCAGTAGTATTCTCAAACCATAAAATCAATCTGTACTTGCTTATACAAGAACTTGTGTCTGACATAATGTATATGATATTAAACTTCAATCATACTTGACCTCTACACGTTATTATATAAGTAAAGGAGCAAAAACAAATCTCTTAGGGAACGTTTACTAAATAGGATAGGATTGACTATTCTTATCTTATAATTCCTTTAATTCCACATGTATAGTTCCAAATATGAACAATGATTATGTGTGATGAGATACTCTTGAATTTAATCCTTAAAAATAAACGTTTGATTAGCCTATATTACTTTTATCTATCCGGTTTATCTCGTTTAATAAACGCTCCCTTATAGTTATAGGTGGTTGAGTCCGTGGAACGAGTTCACGTATAGAGTTGGAGTCCCCTCGTTAGTTTGTTACATGAAATTTATGTAGTAGATATGTGACAAGAATAAAGAGACTTATTATTATTATTAGTTGATGGCCTAAGCTTGGCAATAGCCTCCTCCACTAGCTCTAGCTGAATGGATGTCCCAACTCTATCAATCTCTAAGTAACAAGAGCAAAGCTTTGGCCTCCTCTCGATCACGCCTCGTCCCGTCCACACTTAGCTGTAGGAGCCCCAGCATCGCGCCTTCGCTCAATATCATCGCCTTGTATCTCTCTTTCTTGCTTTTGCATATCAACCACAACTCCCGCCGCATGCTCCTTGCACGAACCTCTTCCCTCCTCCACTGCTTCCACCAACATGCCGATTGCGTCATTCATCTCACAAACCTAAAAAGTTTTTTAATATAATTTTTTTTAATTAAAATCAAAGTATTGTATATAGATAGTTTTATAAAATAACAAAAATAATTAAATGAGTCCAGTCAAGCTTGACATCTAACTCCAAAATTAAATTGGTCAAATAAAATCTAGCTCCAACTTGGACTTTTTGGTGTTGAACTTGAGCTCAAACAAAGTAACTCGATTCTTCTCGACTATACCTCTACCTCTACCTCTAGTTATAATTAATTGTTGGATGAGGTAGCTATTTCGTTACCCGATTTAACGCGATGTCCGATGTGGAGATGAGCGATTCTAGCAAACCAACGGCCTTCTCCACCAACTCCGATGATTTGTCGGTCGTGTAAATTAGTTGAACAAGAGAGATCAAGCAATCAGAGAGTAAAATTGATCGCAGTGTTAGTGGAGGGAGAAGTTGAGAGATTGTGCAACGTGGATATGATATCGAGTTTGGCCTAATTGCTTATGCATTGCCCAATCGAGAACTGCGGTTTCAACAACTGAAAGCGCACATGCACTATCCTCGAAGTCGCAATGTCTCGCTTGTTTGTAGTGCAGGACGAGAGCACTAACGTGGTAGCGACTGCGAGTTTCCATCAGAGATTCAAATTCCCTCCGCCACTCAAGGATATCTAGTATTGCGGGTAGGGCCCCATATTTGGTGATGCGGACTTTATTTCTGAAAAATGGAACCATACCGAATATTAATACTAATAATTAAACCACCCATTAAAATTTAAGCGGGTTCGGTTTTAATCAACCTTTCGCTGCCGAAGGAGAGGTTGAGTAGAGCGAACAGAGCAGCTTCGATGGATTGATTATCTTCTGCATTAAGCATTTAAATTAATTGGGAAATCACCTCTTTGTCGTTTAATCTCTGCTTCTGCTTGCAGTTGAGCTTGCCGATCTGTACAGCTTTTTCAATTTGAGCTTCTCTTTCAACTATAGACACCTTTTCTGCCATAGCCCCTCTCTCTCTAGAATTTGATTCTTCCATCTCTTGAGCTTTTTTTGAGATCGATACTCCTACATAACTAACTACTTTATTGATAATGGCATGTAAAATCTTACTCCCTCCCGTCCCCCAATAATTAATTAAGACAGTTGTTTCTCTACACCACCACATTTTATACATTATTTTTTTTTTTTTTTTTTTTTCGTTTTATCTTTAGTGTTTTTTGTTTCTTGTGTCTTTTAGCGTTTTTTATTAATATCCAAATTTTTTTAATTTTTCAAATATTTTAAATTTTCAGATTTTTTTTCACCTCTTCTTTTTTATTTGTTTCTTCATTTTTTGTTTGCCTCTTCATTTTTTATTTATCTCTTCTTCTTTGGTTAAGAGATCAAGTGAGGAGAGTTGTTAACTAGAGTAAACATTATCATGATTAAAAATAATGATTGTGAAATACTACGTTTTTTTAACGATAATGTTTACATTCTCAACGAGTTACTTTAACTTTTGATGAAAAATAAAACTTATGATGCGCAAAAGTTAACATTGTATTGTGAAACATTACGTTTCTTAGTGAAAATATTTACTTTTTCACCGATAATAATTACTTTAACGGTTGACTATATAAAAGTAGAACTTATCATGTTCAAAAGTAGACATTGTCGTTACGAAATGTAATGATTGTGAAATTTTATGTTTCTTAATGTCAATATTTACTTTTTCAACGACAATAATTACCTTTTTTTTGAAAATGCCTCGGAGCGAGTTGAAGAATTCAAATTGTTATCACTACGATTATCTTTATATTATAATCGGAGTGAAGACGGAGCCGTAAAATCAGAGCCAAAGACGGAGTCTGAAAAAAAATCTGAAAATTAAAATAAATAAATGAACATATGCACAACACGCGCTGCACGCAGTCACATACTATGCAACCGTTGTACCAGAACATGCCTCATGATATAAATAGACAAACTAATTGCACCGTTTGATTTCGCTTCGTAAATTGTAACAAATCCGTACTAAAAAAAGATGACAAGTATTAATGAATTCTAAAAGAGAGTAGGGATGGTAATAGGTCGGATACCCACCCATTAAACATTTCTCATTCTCAAACTCAAACCTATGAAAATTTTTAACACCTAAACCCGCCCCACACCCGATTAAAAAATAATTTTAAAACTCATACCCGACCCAAATCCGTTGGATAATACCCGTTTATTACCCGCTAAAAATCTGAATACTAAAAAGTAAACATCAAGTAACAAAATATTATAAATATGATTAAAACATAAACATCAGCAGAAAATTTAACTAAAATTAATCTCAAAGCAAAGTACTACGAACTTACAAAATTTTACTCCCTCTATCCCGCAAAAGATGAGCCATTTTCCTTTTTGGGTCGTCCCACGAAATATGAGTCCTTTCTATTTTAGGAAATAATTAATTGCATTCACACTATTTTTACATTTGCATTCACAATGTATTTACATTCTTTATTATTTATTCATACTACTTTTACATTTTTGATCAAAATACTCCATTAAATACACTCACTACTATTTCTTCTTAGTCTCCGTGCCGAAAATAAATGGCTCATCTTTGGTGGGATGGAGGGAGTAAAAAATAACTAGAAGTATGAATTATTGATGTTGTCGTTGTGTCATCATATTTCGGAAGTAGATTTACAAAAGTAGAGGAGAAACATTAAAGATTTAACTCTTACGGAGTGTGTGTGGGTTAAAAAAATCAGTTAAAGCCCTAAATCTACTAATATATATTTATACTAATATTTATAATATATAATAAATTATACCTTATATATATAAATGAGTGATTTGGGTAACGGATAATCGGAGGTAATTGTCCAAATCCGACCCAAATCCGTGATGAGTTTGCAAGTTTCGACTCAAATCCGTTCTAAAACTATTTAATATTTCTCAAACCCGTCCTATTAGAATTTGGGAAGTACGGATACTCACGAATACCCGACCGTTGCCATCCCTAAAAGAGTGGCGGCGTATTATCAATCGTAATTTGAGGAGAAATTTGCGACTCATCAGCTTCGTGGAAGCATTACTAATTTACTATATGAATTCTTACATTGGAAATTGCATAATTTCATTTACTGATGTCTGCAATAATTGTTCGAAAACAAATTAATTATAATATTATCTATATGTGTATTGGATTTATTATTATTAATGTTTAATTGTCGTCAACAGATAGAAGTAGAGATTGAAGCTGATATCAACTATGTGAATATGTGGTTAAAAAAGTACGTGAATATGTGGCAAATTCAAATGCATATAGTACTCCCTTCTTCCCCTAATATGTATTCAAAGCAGCTAAAATGCTTGTTCTAAATAAAATATACGTTTTAACTCAAAACTTAATCTGATGCATATTTTGAATTTTCAAATAAAAAATAAGGGCATATAGAGAATCAATTTATCAACGATCTTTTGACAGTAAAGACAAAATTCAGGGACGAATGAATAGAGTAGAAAATTAGTCGATAATTATGTTCATATTTAGCTAAGTAAATGAATACTCGTAATTGAGACATTTCCAAGAGTAATTATATTAAAAAATTAAATAAAATTGCGAGATGCATATTGAACCAAATACAGTATTTATACGCTTATCAGTTATCAGCCATGTCATGAATACTACTAATGTACAAAGGTTAAGGGTATCTCTTCTTCTCTTCATTAAAGGATAATTATGATACTAAAAATGTATAGAATAATATGTTTTGTGAATTTCAAATTTGATTACATCCTCAAAATTGACAGCCATGGTGGCGTCAAAATCTCATAGGCCCAAGTGTTGAAATCTCCTGACGTGGCGTAAAGGCCCAAAATCAATTGGAAAGTCGTAGGCCCATTCTCACCATAATCCAATCAAAAACAATAATTTTTGATATTTTCATAAACAAAAATTCTCAATATTTAATGCCAATCTCATCATTTGAGATTCGATTATTGCATGATTTTCATTATTGCGACGCTTCCGTAGAGATGATGGACTAAAAGTTGGTGGCCATTTCTTCAAACTCGAAACCGAATTTTTTATTTTTTATTATTCTGATCGTTAATTCGGATTCTATTAATGCCAAATGTGTGATTCCGATTCACTCTCCTTTCCTTTTCGTTTTAGTTTATTCGGTTGATCATTCATCAAGTTTGGCGTTTCCGGTTGTGATTGTGAGACTTAATTTGATTTGCAGGTGTGATTTTATGGCCTCCTCCGCAGTTTTACTCTTCATAATTTGGATAATTGATCCTTAATTTTATTTAAGAGTGAGTTTAATTTTGTCGATTCCTTCTTCTTCTTTTTTCCGCAGCTGGAATGGATGAAGGGAAAGTTCACCCGATTGCGAGTAACTCCGGCGAGAAATTGGGGGCAAATGCGACGCCGGCTAATGTAATTCGTGATGGCGATGGATCGTCTAGGGTTATATTGTCGGAGCCCACCGGTTGTACGGCTGAGGTTTGTGTGTTTTGAATTTTGATAATGATTTTCATTGATGAAATTCTTGATCTCTTGTTATGGATATTTATCATTTTTATTAATTTGTATTTTGCAATGAGGATTTTGAATTGCAACTGTTAGTTATTTGGAGTAGGAATTCCCCTGTTTTGCATGCGCATGAACGATTTTCTTCCCCTTCTAATTCTTATTTTGAGTGAGTGTGTATGTGTGTTTGGATTGTATAAGTTAAGTTTACTCGGAGTAAGAATTATTGAAGAATCTTAAAAACTTATATGTTGTACAGGTGCTTCTGCATGGTGGGCAGATTGTTTCTTGGAAGAATGAAAGAAGGGAAGAGCTGCTATTCATGACCAACAAGGTGAAGTGTAGAGATTATATGGTGTCTAAGTAATGCGTTGTTGTGACATTTTATTTTATCATAGATATGGTGGTAGGAATTATATAGAGTTCTTGGATGGATGATTGTCTAATGGAATATCTTAACGTATGTATGTATCAATGGTATTGGGAATCTTGATGAATATATGTTAATTATGTGAAGTCGTACTCTTCAAATATGTGTATCAGTGTGGCAGTTGATAAAGTTATGCGTTTATAATTATGCATCATTTGTTATCGGGGTTTTTCAGGCTCTTTGGAAGACTGGTAAAGTCATTAGGGGTGGGATATCCATTTGCTTTCCGCAGGTGAATCACTATCTTTGCTATAAATGTATCTAAAGCTTTCTATCTTTATAATTGAAGTCTTATTAATGCCACGTGTGTATCAGTCCTCCAATTTTGGGTCTCCGGAGCAACCTGGATTTGTGAGGAATAGACTGTGGTCGATTGATAACTCTCCTTCGCCTTTGCCCCCTGCCAATAGTCATTCAACGGTGGATCTCATGCTTAAATCAACAGATGACGATCTGAAGACTTGGCCACATAGGTAAGTAGGAAATATAATGACCTTCACCCCAATATTTCTTGTAATTTGAGATGTTCTTATGCGAATTTTTTCTAATGCTGTGTATAGATTTGAGCTACGTCTACGAATTTCTCTGACTGCTGGCAAGCTCACCGTGATCCCTCGTGTCCGGAACATTGATAGCAAGCCATTTTCCTTCACCTTTGCTTTATGCAGTTACCTATCTGTCTCTGATATCAGGTTCGTAGATCACTTACAGATATTCTTCTCATTTGCATGGTTGATATGTTACTGGCCACATGCATTTGGACAGTAGTTTGATTTGCATGGATGAGGAACTCTCATATGTCCTCTATTATACCTAAATGTGCTAGAAATATTGTTACCTTTACAAAATAGGTTACTTGATGCTGTTCGATTTGCAGTGAAGTGCGTGTTGAGGGCTTGGAGACTCTGGACTACTTTGATAATTTGTTACAAAGGGAAAGGTACACTGAGCAGGCTGATGCAATTACTTTTGATGGTGAGGTAATGCTTCGTTTCTCATTTTCTATTTCTGTTTATTATGTTTGTCGGTCTGTCTGCTGCAATTACATTTCTGTTTATTACTCTAGTTGATTATGCAAAAGGAAACTTTGAGATCCGAACTTTAACTTCTCGAATCAGATTCTTCCAATTTTCATAACTTGTCCAAGCAGTTTTTAACATCTCTTCTGTGTGTTGATAGGTTGAGCGGGTCTACCTAAGCACCCCACCAAAGATAGCCATGATAGACCATGAGAAGAAGAGAACCTTTGTACTTCGCAAAGAGGGCATGCCTGACGCAGGTTCTTTCTTGTGCTGTTAATTTGCCTCCAATGTTTTTATCTTCATCTTTGCATTCTTTTTCTGTAAATGCTCTAAATAGAGTGACACGTGGCGTGCAGTTTTATGGAATCCTTGGGACAAGAAAGCAAAGTCTATGCCAGATTTTGGTGATGAGGATTACAAGATAATGCTATGCGTTGATTCTGCTTCTATTGAAACCCCAATAGTCTTGAAACCATGCGAAGAGTGGAAGGGCCGTCAGGAGATCACAGCGGTCTCTTCAAGTTATTGCAGCGGACAGTTAGATCCTCGAAGAGTTCTTCAGGGGTACAAGTATTGAATTTGTAGCTCGGGTTCTGGCATCACTTATCATTTTCCAGTGTGTATATATGCTCTCTGTCGCTCAGCCCCCCCCCCCCCTCCCCGCCCGGTATTCAATCAACCATTTATGGCTGAACATCTTAGTGACATAAGCAATATGTATGTTGGGTACATGAGCTGCTTCTTCTGTTTGTGGAAGTACTAATCCAGCTGCATGTTGTTTGATGAGCTTCATCATCTTTCTTCTGTTATATGAGGTTCAATCATTAATGTTTTACGTTGATTCATGAATGAACATTATCCTGTCCTTGCACTTCTTTTCTGTTTATTTGGTCAATTTGATGCAAATATCATACATAACAACCTTAGAAATGCGTTTTGGATGCCTTTACATAGACTAAAGATCCCATTTCTAGAATAGGTGCATAAATAATCAGGTAATACATGTTCCCAGCGCTAGTCATATGAAAGCTCCATGGATATTCATGAAGTTTCCCCTCGTCGTCTACTTATTTAGAAATTGCTATGAGCTATAGATTAGACTCTTGAGTGTTATTTACTTACAGATCTAATTTCAATACCAAGTCCTTTTAGAACAGAGAAAGCAGAGATGTCCCAAAATTTTCCTTGGCTTCTTTGTCAAATGCATCTTCGCCCAAATACATGTTTACATATGCTCTGCATATTAGTTCGCTTTGAACTGTGCTGACTATCTCACCCCTAACTGCGTTGTTATAGAACAAAACCAAATGAGTAGGAGCAGCATGTTTATAATAGATTCTAGGATGATAGTTCTTACCTTTAGTTTGGAGTATATATCCCGGAAGCCTGGATATTTCAATTATGGAACCCGGTTTTAGCTTTATGTTATCTGATGCTTCTCCCATAATCCTGTAATTGATTGATAAATCTGGTCACCTTCTTGAGTCATCAGTTTTCTTGTTTTACTTCGTATGCATATAGAAGGAATTACATACTTACATTTTTGCAAGTTCTTCGTTCTTCCTTCCAGTCAGCTTCTTAATGGAAGCTCCTAAACCTTCATCAAAGTTGTTCCTTACCATGCTCATTGTTAGGCTAGGGAACACGATCACCAGTCGGACCATCATCCCAGCATCGCTGTCTATCACCATTTGATACATTTCCATTGTTGCTTTAGACAGCACTTCCCCCATTTTCGCCCTTAGAAGATCTCTTACTTTCTCGTTGTCTGCATATATACCTGCAGTTGGAGTAGAATGTGTTTAGCTTCAGGTATCAAAGTGAAAAATGGATACCTGAAAAAGGCAAATATTATTATTTCATTTATGTAAAATTGTCTGAATTGAATTTGTTGTACTCTGTGTGTGATTATGTGACTGAAGCAGGAGGTTTTATTGATGGTTTTATACCAAATCCATAAATCTTCATGCTGATTCCAATTATACTCTTCTTTCTCAGACCAACAGAATTCAGCTGCTTTCCTGCCACCATAACTGGGAAAGATGTTCCAGTTTTAGGTTCCACTTTAACAGGTATAGTTAGTTCTTCCTGCTCGATTTTCGCTTCTTTCTCGGCAGGGTTCTCTACTTCCTCGCCCTCAAGCTTCTCTTTTTCCTTGTCATTGCCCTCATCTTTCGTTGTTGAGCACAGAGCTACACTTCTCTTGGGGTCAATCTCTGCCATCTCAAATTGTTCTATGATAAACATTTCTTGATAAATGGTGTTTAAGTATATGAAACTTTTTTCGAGTAGTTGTGTTTACGCCATGGGCAATTAAGGCCTAGTGTTGCTCTATGTGAGAATTGTGGGGTGCATTTAGTTCTAAGAAAGCGATTTTTCTGTTGTTTGGGGCTCATTGAATGTTGAAATTGACTATTCATCCTTCGATTTTTACGGTGAATAAATATGCGACGACGAAGAAAGATTTGTTGCGAAAGTGTGAGAATCGGGAGTAGGTGCAAGACTCTTCTAGCAAGTTTTTTCGAAACGATGATGAATGATGCAAGATTGTCGAGAAAGTATCACTTATTAGGATCGAGTATTTTGATAGGAGGAACTTCTTTTTTTTAGGCCAATAATTTGGAATAGTTTGTTAGAGAATTACTAAAGACTGTTAACTTTGTTGGAATTCAGCCACACAATCCAGTTGTGTGGTAGCAATAATTTGGAATAGTTTGCTAGAGAAACACTGTAATATTAACTTTGTATGTGTGGACCAAAAATTCTAAATTTTTTTTTAGTTTAAAAATTCTAAATTAAACGTGCAAGTACTATTTTCTTGAAGGAAAAAAAAAAAAACAATAATAAAATTAGTTAAATTAACTAAAGCTCGAGCTCAGTTATATTAGCTTGATTTGTAGCCCAATACTATTTAACTCCAATTAAATTATGAATTATATTGATGGGAATTTATATATATAAGAAAAAAACGCTTTTTGATTAGTTTAGTTATTGTAGCTTTCGGAATTAAATAAGTAAACAATGTTTGTTAAATGGGTTTCACAAGTTGCAACTGCCACACAAATACGAGTAGAATAAATCGATAGAAATGGCTTTAAATTGATTATTTTAATTATTAGGTATTGCAGTTAGACCAGAAAATCAATAATAAAATTGTTTACACCGATCAATAATTTTTAAGTCGTCGAATGTGATTTTCATTCATTATGAAAATAGTGGAACATGTCTCGAGTTAATATTGTACATGTTAAATTGTTAATCGACTAAATCATGCTTCACTCAACTTCCAAAATATTCACACCAAACGTTAATAGATTAATTAAAAGTTCTCGCGACTAAATTTACTTGACATCGTGACATAAATAATCAATTGGAATGTAAGGATGTTGTTAAATATAACTAACAGATCTTATATGTCAAAAATATTTCATCCAACTTCCAAGATATTCCAACCAAACTTAAAAGTATTTAGGAATTTTAGCTTTTGTAGATCGATTCCGAGAAAAAAGATATTCACACCCAAGTAATCGCCATTCGCCAATTACGTATAAATGTCAAATCATATAAATAACAACTTTTTCTTCTTGTGATTATTAATTCATACTTTTTGCGTGGCCAATTGATTAAATTAGTTGGAAATATAAAGAGTTGGAGTTTGTTGAAGAAATGCAATAAATAGTCAAACCTAAATAATTCACCGACTGCTCTCACGGGATTCATCCATCACAGGCAAGTGACTTCAGTTACTCTTATTAATTTAATTATATTTTTGTTCTTGCTTTTATATTATTTTTTTCTAATTTGACCAGCAAAAATACAATATTATAAGGCTATCTGCAATCCTAATAGTCTTCAAGAAGGTTTTCAGTACTATTTTTCTACTAGATACTCCTTAAAGACACTTATCCCTGCAATGCAGCTGTCTCCAAGGAGTCTCCAGCATCATATTAAACAATTCCTCATTTCCATTTATTAAATTAATTCATGTATTTGTAAATAAATTAAAATACACTAATTAATAAATAATATGAATTTTCCATTAATATTTGAAAATTGGAAAATTACATGTCGTACACAATAAAAAAAACACTACTTAATTAAAAATAAAAATTACATAAAACTAAAAATTACGAAAAAAGACTACGCCCATCCCCGACGTTGCTTCACCTCCTCCACCATCATCATGTGAACATGGAGCTGCTCCGGCGTCATGAATCTCGTATCCCTGGAGATAACTTCCAAGTCGGTGGCATATTGTTTGGCCCGAGTAGCTTCGGTCCTTGCCCGAGCATTTTCCAGCTTCGCTTGAGCTGATTCTCGCAACGCCACCGCGATCTCATGCTTGGCCTCGGCGAACTTGCCGAGTCGGGAGGCATATCGATCCATGAAGGATTCAAACTGGGACGACTCCTCAGCCGGCTTCTTTCCTTTGCCCCTTGCCTTGGCCCTTGCAGCATCTCGACCCTCCGGTCGGGGATGCGCGCTTTCTCCTTCAGTGGACTGGGCTTCTTCCGCTGACGGCTGGGCTGGAGAAGATGTGTAGTTGTCCTCCGCCGTAGTCTTCGTCCTCTTCATGAAGGGTACGTCTGGGAAAGCGGCGAGGAGAAACCTGGGATAGTCTTTTAGAATCTCCCAAGCTGTAAAGTAGTGGAAAGAAGGGCTTTGGGTTGATGCCTTGTAGATGGCTTGGGCTTCGGCGAGCACCATCCCGTCATCGGCGCCGCTTTGCTGGCGAACTTGGGCTTTCTTGTAAGCGACAATCCAAGCTTTAACCGTTGTCTGGATGCGGCCGAAGTAGCTCTTTACCTGCTTCTTGTTGAGGCGCAAGTTGAACCTCTTGTTGAAACGTTGTTGGACCGTTCCCCAGTATTTCTCACCGGACTGGTCACATCCGACGATGGAGTTGCAGGTCTCCTCCACCCAAATCTGTGCCAAGTAGGTGGCTTGTTCGTCGGTGTAGTTGTGACGCTTGGAGCCCTTGACGACTTCTTCATCATCTTCCTCGGCAGAGGCGGCGGAGGTGCCGATGGCTTTGCTTTTGCTCTTGTTCTTTCTTCCTTCGTCAGCGGGCTGGGACGGCGGCGACGCCAAAATTAGACGATCATCGGTGTTTGTCGTCGGGCTGTCGGTGCCGGGGGAGAAGGATGGGTAGGATTCGGCGGAGGCTAGAGTGTTGAGGTTGATTGAATCAAGCCCCGCCCCCGTGAAACCATAAATGTTGTCGGACATGTCGGGAAACCACGCCGACGAGTATGGGTTGTTGGGATTGTTGGGATCCATATTTTTTTTTGGATAAATTTGTTGGAGAAATGAAAGAGATGAAAAATATTTGAGGGATGAAAGAGATGAAAAGGTGTGAAATGTAGGAGATGATAATGGGTATTTATAGGCTACAAAAATTAAATAAAAAAAAAATCATTCTTATCGTTTTTTTACCGTTTTCTGCCCGTTGCCATTTAATTTTTTTTAACGTTGGCGCGTGCACAGCGTGCGCCTATCATTTTTCTTTTTCTTTTATATTTTCGCTGAAGCGCGTGACGCGCACGCGCCGCTCGAGCCAGACTCGAGCACTCGAACCGGTCTCGAGTCACGCCCCCTCCAACCTCGAGCTCCTACAGTCTCGAGCCGGCTTCGAGACAGCGATTCGAGATCGCGTTACAGGTAGCCTAAGTAATTACTAGGAAAAAGGACAAAGAGGGTCTATCCATTCAATTTTGTATTTAATTATCTTATTTTTACCACCGACGCGTAAAACCATCCGCAGTTTCTCACGAAAACAATTTTGACTCTTACCAAGAAACTTCCTTTCCTTTTCTTCCTCCATTTGTTCACATTGTGATGTGATGGAGTATTTTTTTTTGCTCTAATAAATTACTCCCTCCGTCTACAAATTAAATACCCATTTGGATTCCGGCACAGAGATTAAGAAAATTGATAAAGTTGTTTTGAGTGGGGTAAAAGTTAGAATGTAGGGATAATAGGATAATGACAAAAAAATAGTGGTATTGACAAAAAAATGGTGGTATTGACCAAAAAGTAGAAATAAAGTTGTTATGATGATAAGAAAGTAGGAATAAAGTTATTGGAAGGTGGAGCCATCAATGACAAAGGGTAGTAAATAAAGGAAAAATAAGAGAGTATGATTGTACAAAAAAGTAAGTAAGTATTTGATTTGTGGACAAAAAAATATGGGTAAGTAGGTATTTGATTCGTGGACGGAGGGAGTATAATATTTAAATAAAACTGTATAATTTAAATTTATTTTGTCTAGCCGAATCTAATTCTGAATAATAAATTTGACGTTATAATAATATGAGCAAACAATTTTTTTTTCTTCTTCTAACTTTACAATACTTCCATTAAACCCCCAAGAAGTTACTCCCTCTGTTTTTTTATAAGTGTCCTCAGCCGTCAAAACACACAAACCAAGGAAATATATTACTATTTTCATCTATAATTATTGCCTAGGAAACTTAAAATGTAAATAATTAGCATTTATTACTTAGCTAAAATAGAAAGTTCTGTATGATTTTTCTCAAAAATTGCATCGTTTTTTTCAAAATTTATGAAATACGACACTTAATAAAAACAAATCAAATTTCATAATAAGACATTTAATAAAAAATAGACGGAGTAGACAAGAAGCATCGTACCAACTAAGTTGTATTTCGTCGTCAATATGAACACTAAGTTTGATTTGAAAACTTTCTACAATATATCCCGAAAAGTACAAAAATATCGTAAATAATATGTAAAAAAAAAAAGATTTGTGTGTAACAATGAAATATAGAAAGATATATCGACGTTTTTATATTTAACTCAATTACGGGAATATTAATTAATCCTCATTTTCAATCGAAAACCAGGCTGATTTCTTTTCATTCTTGCAATGCGTATTTATGATTTGTACGTTGCCTTCATTTCTGGAGAAGATAAGTAATTCCTTATTCATAACTATTTAAAGACAGGTCAATATAAATCATAAGAAAAAATAACCAAACCCTTACCGTCATGGACAATAAGTTACTTAATAAATAATAATAATATTAGCGGAAAAGGACAAATATATTCGGCATTTAAAAGAAATAAACTCTAGAAACAGAAACTGGTGTGATCATCATAACATGTTATGTGTCATGGCGTTATCTACTGCATGACTGCTTGAGCATTCAATTTCATGTGAAATAAGATTTAATTTAAAATATTAAAACGTATCTAACTTAAATATTACTCCATATCAAAGTCATTCATTGTTTTAGAGCTTAAGAAGCATTGGTTGAGCTTTTAAGCCTCAAGTAAGCTCTACCTGAGGGTCCACGGATGAACCTGTTGTGATATTGATGAGGCTAATCCAGTTGACTCATATGTATTAGTTTTAAGATTTTAGAATTTTAGAATTTTGATAGAATAATAGGGAAGTACAACACTTAATTTTATTCATAAAATAAATTTACATTAATCTAAACAAGCCAAAAAAAAAAAATACAACAAACCATTTTATTAATAAAAAACAACAACCAATTTTAAGCGTGGGAGAGGAAATCGAGATCATCCCTTACGATCCTCCACATGCTCACATGCTTGAATGGAATGTTGTAAATGGTGTGGTACTCCGTTAAAGCTCGCTCCATGATCTGAGCAACGGATGTGTTGGCCGGAAGTTGTTGGGTGAATTGCGCTTGCATTTCTTTGAATCGTTGGCACGCATTGGTGGTTTGGCTCCAATGGTTGCTCAACATTTTTGCATTCCTCTCTATCATGCCGGCGGGGCGAGTGCGATTGTACTAATCGGTGATTTAGCTCCAAAATGATTCCCCGTCGATCGGCGGCGCACGTCTAGTGTTGATCCAAGCTCAGACCAAGGCTTCAGACTCGATCTTGGTCTATGGAGATGGACGATTGGCGGCCATTAAAGGAGAATGATGAAATGTGGAAGGAAACGAGAGAAGAAAAGTGTGAAGGAGAAGAATGAAAGTAGAACAATGAGAAATGAAGATGAATCGAGGACGATTGGTGTAGAAAATGTGAAGTGGATAGGTGTATTTATAGTTGAAAACTTAAGAATTAAAAAATAAAAAATAGCAGTTGCAGGCACCGGCACCGGCAACCCGTTGTGGATGCCGGAGTAGCCGTTGGCGGCGGCGCAGACGAGAAGTAATCGTTGCTGATTTGAATTTAGATTTTTTTTTTTAATTGCGCATGCATTGCACGCACCATACAAAAGCTCGTTTGAGTCGGGCTCAACCCTCGCCAACTTGTTGTCGGAGGGCTTATCGCCAAGGCTGACTTGAGTCGGCTGATGAGCCCCTTGATGCACATGCTCTTTCAGAAAAATTAAGTTTATAATTTTTTTTATCTACATATATTCAATATAATGAAAGTCTCTCTCTCTCCTTCCACTAAAAACTTAAATAGAAAATATGAGTGGAGTAATACGAAATATAAAATTAAATATAATATATTATGTAAACTCTAATATTATAATTATATTATAAATATGTGTCCAAATATTATTACTTATAATAAAAATGACAACGATATTGTCAATTGAGAACATAAAAGGTAATAGTAGTATTATTTGTTTTCGCAGAATAAAGTGATGCACGCACACAAACATATTCATGTGGCGTTACTCATTAAACAACGCACGTGTATTGTAACACACATGCATTCTATACATTAGTATTATTATACACTAATACAATAATATACTAAAAACTATTACATATGTTTTCTTTTATTTGTAAATTTGTGTGGTGGTAAACTGTTAATACAGTCTCAACTTTAATTTATTAAAGATATCAACTACGGTTTTTAAAAAAAGGTCTCAAATGTCTATCAATGTAATTATAAAATCCAATTCATTTCTACATAAATTTGATTAAAATTAAAAGTAACAATTTTCTAGTCAACGGATAAAATTTAAAGAGAATTTTATTTTTTAAATAATCAGATAATTATATATATATATATATATACATATATATACTATCATAGCCAAGTGAATTTTGTACATAAAAAAAAATAAAAAAAATTGTTTTCTCGACAATTATCCACACTATCAAACACAAAAATTACTACTACCTAACTAACTTATTATGTCTATCGCCCAAACTTAAATACACAAATCAATCAATTGAGCCTCGAATAAATTGTTGAATATATTTAAATTATAACAAGTATAAAAGACAAAATAAGACGACCCCACTGATTCTGACACGGACAGAATTCCTTCCGCCACTCTCTCTCTCTCTCTCTCTCTCCTCTCTCTCTCTCTCTCTCTGTATATGAAGATCAAATAGTACCCAAAATCTCAGCAGAAAATAGTAGTACGCGGTGAGAAAGTTTCAATAAATTCCGCAACACTTTTTCTCAACTTCCTCAAATTATTGTCCACTTTCTTCTTTGAAAAAAAAATACAATTTCAAGTTTAAAGCATAAAGAAGCATCCAATCATCTCGGTGCATGTATTTAGTGGATATGGGTCCGTGAGAAACGAAGTTGGGCTGCGAGAAATTCTCTTTCTTGAGGTGATTTCGATATGGGATTTGCTTGAAATGTGTGGTAAAGGAACAAAGCTTTGATCTTGCACCTGTTCAAGCACTCTTTAGTAAGTGGTGAAGTCTTGAAACTGGTAATAATTTGCACAGCGAGAGAGAGAAAGGAGAGAGAGGGATTGGGAAATGGGATCTGGAAACGGGTTTTACCCGGGAGCAGAGTTTGATTTGGACCCGAAGTGGTCGGTGGATCCGAAGCTTCTCTTTGTAGGGCCTAAGATTGGAGAAGGAGCTCATGCCAAAGTCTACGAGGGAAAGTAAGTTGACCTTTTGCACTTTTGTCTGAATCTTGATTTCCTAAGTGAAGTAGTTTATGATTCTGTAATTATAATGAAGAGCAAAAAAAATTAAAAAAAAAAAAATATTCCAGAAATTCTGAATAGTTGTCATGTTTCTGCCATGAAATCTAATTTGTTTGGGTGAGAGCAGTTTTACACAACAAATTTAAGGAATTTCTGCCATAAGAAACATAATTCACCAGCAAAATGTTGTGTTTATGATGAAATCTTTCAATCTTGTTTGTGACTGTCAACTCAATTTTTTCTTATTGGCCTTTTTCTAAGATACAAAAATCAGAATGTTGCTATCAAAATTGTTCAGAGAGGGGAGACAGCTGAAGAAATTGCAAAGAAGGAGGGAAGATTTGCAAGAGAAGTTGCAATGCTTTCCAGAGTCCAGCATAAGAATTTAGTTAAGGTTGATTTTTTATTACAAAGATGACTGATCTATTACTACTGTCATAATGAATTCTATTACTGCGTGTGTGTGTGTGTGTGTGTGTGTGTGTGTGTGTGTTGGTGTGATTTTTGTAATGAGATTGATTAAGACGTATATTAATTAATTATACCAAAGATGAGTGATCAGTTACTACTGTGAAAATGAATTGTGGCTTCAAATCACACAATCTCTTTCTATGTGTGTGCGTGTGTTTTGTTGTGATATTTGTAATGAGATTGATTAAGGTGGATGCTCTGGAAATAAGATGTCAGCATTGTTTAGTGACAATCTTCTTTCTTAATAGTTCATTGGAGCTTGCAAGGAACCTGTAATGGTGATAGTGACTGAGCTTCTGCTTGGTGGGACGTTGCGAAAGTACTTAATTAACCTGCGCCCTAGGAGTCTGGATATACGGGTTGCTATTGGATTTGCGCTAGATATTGCTCGTGCAATGGAATGTTTGCACGTGCATGGAATCATCCACCGTGACCTTAAACCTGGTAACAGATTCTTGACCTTTGTCGAGTGTTTAGCCTTATTGCGTACACACAAGAATTGATAAGTTGTTAGGAGCAGTTCATAATGCTGCTGAAACTGGTTTGCTCTCATGAAATCTGTATAACTCATGCCTTTAGACTATAGAACAGTAAGCTTTGCAAAACCAAGGTTAAGAATTTGCTCGTTGAAATGTATACCTTTTGCTATAAGACTAAGAAATAGTGAGGTTCAGAATTTGTGATAAGTTGTTAGGAGCAGTTCATGATGCTGCTGAAACATGTTTGTTTTCGTTGAAATTTGGACAGCTCTTGCTGTTAGACTAGGAAATAGTTGGCTTTGCAAATCCTAGGTTAAGAATATGTGAAAAGTTGTTGGGAGCAGTTCATGATGCTGCTGAAAACTCATTTTCTCTTGTTGAAATTTGCCTAACTGCTTTGCAAACTCAAGGCTTCGAATTCATAATGTTGTTAGGACTTGGAGCAGTTCGTTTAAAATTTGACTAGGAAGTATTTGGCTTTGCAAAATTGTAGTTTGTAAAATGAGTGTCTGATTTATCATTTCTGTTTTCGATAGGGCAGAGATGGAGAATGTCCAATCATGGTTGTCTGGTTGAATTTCCGATAACATGTAGAGCTGATATTTTTCTTTTTATCGTTATATCTTCCATTGAGATTGATATCCATATGGCTTTCCCTGTCTTGCAGAAAATTTGCTCTTGACAGAAGATCGAAGAACAGTCAAACTTGCGGATTTTGGTCTGGCCAGAGAAGAGTCATTGACAGAGATGATGACCGCGGAGACTGGAACCTATCGATGGATGGCCCCGGAGGTAGCTTCGCAACATTTTGTCATTAAATTTTTTTTATCAAATTGATTGAAGAAAAATATTGCTAATTTATGTTAGTTAAATATGTATGTTGCAGCTCTATAGTACAGTGACACTTAGGCATGGAGAGAAAAAGCATTATAATCACAAAGTGGATGCCTATAGTTTTGCCATTGTGCTATGGGAACTCATACACAACAAGTTACCCTTCGAAGGCATGTCGAATCTTCAGGCAGCCTATGCCGCGGCTTTTAAAGTGAATTCCCTCAACTCTTCATCCGGATATTTATACTTTGATGGATCGAACAATCATGAGCTTGTCTGATCATACATACTATCCTTGAAATTCAAAATTCTATGTATTGTCAATCTATTTAGCAGACATAGTTAACATGTGATTCTAAAGCCGGTCTACCATCACTGAAACACATTTTCTTTTATGTTTTCAGAATGTGAGGCCAAGCGCAGATGACCTTCCCGAGGAGCTGGCTCGAATAGTCACGTTATGTTGGAAGGAAGACCCTGGCGCTCGGCCCAACTTCACTCAGATAATACAGATGCTTTTGCAATATCTTTCCGCAGTGTCTCCACCAGAACCGGCCATACCACACCGCGTCTTCACTTCTGGGACGAACGCTGTCTTCCCACCGGAGTCGCCAGGGACAAGCGCGTTGATGGCGAAGAGGGATGATGCCAGCAACACACAGGCAGCTGTGATGGAGGACGAGTCGAGAGGGCCTTTCTTCTGCTGCAGGTGATGAAGGAGGTAAATGCCTGCATAAATTCTTGAGTAGAAGACTTGGTTTCGA
The DNA here is from genome assembly GCA_029490685.1 of Schizonepeta tenuifolia. Taxonomy (NCBI): domain Eukaryota; kingdom Viridiplantae; phylum Streptophyta; class Magnoliopsida; order Lamiales; family Lamiaceae; genus Schizonepeta; species Schizonepeta tenuifolia. Next base: position 71,272,170 of record CM055958.1, read on the forward strand.
TCGAGAGAATCGAGCTCTAACTGGTGTAGGAGGTTGTTGGTTCACCTTCTGCTGATTTCTTGGCTTCAATTTGGTGTGATTGAAGGTACAAGTTGTAAATTATGGAGTTTGGGTTGCTGTGATGAAATTGTGAGGTCCATCCAAAGGCCTTTGCTCCGTTGATATTAGTAGAAACAATCATATTATGCTACAATTCCTAGCAAAGAAATTAATCTGTTGCTGAAATAAATCAAATTAACAAACAAATACGGAGTACAAGTTCGAACTAATAACTCGGTTACACCCCAAACGTAAATTGCAATAATTTCCTATCAACAATAAATAACTTAAATAAGTAGCATATGTTTGGTTTTAGTAGAGGAACGGAAAAGAAATAGAATCAAGTAAAGGAATTGTTGGTAACAATAACCGTTATCTTTATTGAGTATTTGATTCATTAATGGAAATGAATCACTTGTAAAACATTTTCTTTGCAGGGAGAAGAAAATTTTTTGTTACTTTTTTAATTTGGAGGGTAATATTTTTTTGGGAATGGGATTACTCTCAACTAATGATAACCCACTTACCAAGTCAAACAAGAAGTTAATTTAATGTATTGGGTGAAATAATTTAATTTGTCAAGTCATCAAATATGTGAGACGAGAAAATATCTCATTTTGATCATTTTTAATCCAAGCGTAGCGCAAATGGCATATAGCTATTTTGATTGAAGAAATAAACATTACTGACGATGTAGAACAAATCATAATATTGATAAGGAAACTGGAAAATTAACTAAGTGAAGGGCCTAGTGTTACGTCCCTAGAAGTTGGCATGAGACGTGCCGAGTTAGTGGCACGTCTGGTGGCTTGGTGTCCAGTGCCAAGCATGCCGACAGTGAGCAGTGTCGTGACACGGTGTTGGGGCACGTCGGGAGTCTGAAGTTGGCATGGAGCCAATTCACTTGGATCAGATGAGGAGCTGGTTCAAAGTGTTCGAGGGATGATTTGGGGTCAAGATAGGTCAGGAATTCAAGTTTGGCACGGAGCAAAGGCTTGAAGGAAAATGTATTGGTGCACAACCCATTGGGTGTTTGGTGTTGGTACGAGCCAAATCAGTGAGTTAACATCTATAAGGGGATGAGTCATTGTGGTGGTGATCTCCCGTGGCGTGGGCTAGGTGTTGGCTTGGTTTTGTGGGCAAGATGCTGAGATGGCATTGAGCGAAAGATGGTGAATCCAAGTCAGGCACGAGATGGTGCGTGTTCGATGTGTCCGAGAATCGGTGCGAGGGTCCAACGAGGGTTGGTTCGAGACATGGTTCGTGGGTGGTGCGTGAGAACTTGGTGCTAGATGAGAAGTGCTCGAGTATGGGCGAGACTTGCTCGGAAGCATACGAGGATGGCATGAAGATAAGCTATGCGGGTCGGCAACGAGGGTAAGGTGCACGAGATAGGATGGGTTCGCGGGCAGGCCCTGGTGCTGTGGGGCCGACCCGAGTCTGAACACGAGCGAGGCGTGCTTGGGCGAGGATGACGGTTGCGAGGAAGTTCGGAAACTGTTTTGGAAGCGGTTGGCACGACTTGAGGAGCGGATGCAAGAGTGGGGCGACCGTTATGCGGAGATAACCGCCCACTACTGTGCATGCTGGCTTGGAGCGTGACATGTGGCGCTAAAAACTACCCGACGGTTACTTGCTGCCTAGAATCCGAAAATCCTAGTGAAGGGGGATGTCCTTCACACATATATGTTGTAATCTGGTTTGGGGCCGGATAGAGAGAATAGTGGGGAGTAGGCTTTGGGAGCCGAAATAGAACGAAAGTAGATAGAGTCGGTCGTGGTGGCTGAATTCTTTTAAGTGTCGATCATGGGGGTTGGCACTGGTAGGGGTTGTGAGATGCCGGGACTCGTGAGCAGGGTCTGAGCGAGCAGCACTATGCTGCGAGCGCCGTTGAGAGTTGCACAACCGAGTGTTCGTAGTTATGTGCAGCTTTGACGTTTCCTTTGTATGTTTTGATGATTAATGCAAGGGTTGAGAGTGAGTTGTCCCGTAAAATAATATAGTGTCGATGTTTTATTCTGCTGCAAATTGACACATTCACACAAATACGAGAGTTGAGTGTTGGTGAGGCGAAAGGTTGGTCGAGTTGTGCAAGCTCGGCATCGGCACAAGGCGAAAAATTCATAGACGAAGAAAACCTTGTGACAATTTGGTATCAGAGCCAGGTTTCGAAAAATCCATGGGGAGACGTTTCCGTGGTGGTGCTGCCGTACAGGAGTGCCGCGTTGTGCTGTGTAGGTGCTGATTTCGGAAGCATTGGTTCGTGACATTGGCAAATCCGTTGTTCCATGTTCGTGGGTATTGTCGCAGAGATCGTGGGAAAAAATCGTGGATCTTTTCGGTGGGAAATGCGTTCCCAGCCTTGTGAGAAGATCCCTCGTCAAATTTGGGATAGAGAGTGGATGAGGGCGTGCTGGAAGCGAATCTGGTGCGTGGTCGGTTATGCTGTTCCGTGGGTGTTGGATGGTGCAGATCAAAATGATGTGAGCGTGCTAGGTGAGTGACTGGTGCGTGGCCGGTGATGGTGCTCGTGTTGGTGTCGCATGGGCAGATGAACTAGGGATGGACTAAAATACCGAAATTTCGGTATACCGACCGAACCGAACCGAAAAATACCGTATTTTACCGAACTTATGGTATACCGTATTTTTGGTATGGTATGATACCGTACCGAAAGGTTTTGGTATGGTAACGGTATATGAATTTCAAATACCGCGGTATACCGTATCGAACCGAAAGTTACGTATACCGAAATTTTCAATAAATACCGATATTTGGTACATACCGAAATCGCGGTATATGCCGAAGATTTAGTATATGCCAAAAATTCTAAACAATTATATATAAATTGATATATTTATATAACTATATATGTATATATATTAAATTATTAATGAATTATTCATTATATTTAATTAATAATATCAACTTAACCCATATTTAAATGTTGAGAATTGAGATGTTAAATTATTAATTGTTGTTGTGATGTTAAACTGTATGTTGGATTTCCTTTTAACTTTTGTGGACTTAATTGCTTGTTGGAGATAATTATTATTAGTATTAAGTATTTTCTATGTTTTTTGGAATTTAAATATTTGATGTTCATATTTTCGGTATACCGTACGTTTACGGTATACCGAACATAAGGTACGATAACAGTATGCCTTTTGAACCAAACGGAAATTTCGGTATACCGAAAAGTTTGGTATGGTATCAATATCAAATTATGCATACCGAAGGTTTCGGTATGGTATGCGGTATGACCAAAAAACCCTAGTATGGTATACCGAACCAGCCCTAGGCAGATCAGAATGAGATTCTCGAAAGAAATGATGGTTCATTCGAGAAGATGCGTTGGAATCTGTCGGCGATGGGCTAGATGATGGTGCCTAGATCGTGATGGATCAGAGATGAGGGCAAGTAATTCTGTCGGCGATGGGTTCGATGAGGGTGCCTAGATCATGGCAGATCTTATTTGTTGTGAAGGTTCCAAAAATTCTATGGTGTTGGGTGCAGCAGTTGTGCCTAGATCGTGATAGATTTGTTGGTTCGAATGGATGCAGACTGAATGTTCGAAAAAGTGATGGCAAGTAGGAGTGAAGCGGCGTAGTAGTTGCGTCGGGTTCCGAAGGAATGCTGATCATGAAGAGGAATGTGGTGTTGTTATTGCGGTCGAGGTGATCGTGAAACTGTGGAGTTGACCCACAGGCCCCGGGAATTTGGTGTCGAGGTGATGCATTCCATGGGAAGGTTCGGAGGTGACGTGAATTTCAGTGAACGAGATGCGAATTATGGGATCAAATCTCGTGAGCCTCAAGCAAAACACGCAAGTATGGGATTGGGTGTTTTGTGAGAAATGTGCGTTGCTTTGAACGGAGACGGAGTTGCAGACTTGGAGCTAGGCTTGTCAATGGCAGGTTTTACCCGGACCGGACCGGAACCATTAACAACCCATTGCCTTGAAGAGTTTCAGTTCCGGTTCTAGAACCGTTAGGATCCGGACCGCACTATGTAAATCCGAACCGACCCGTTGGATCCGGTTCCGGTCCAGAATCGCTCCGTTTTTTTTAAATAAGATCTTATTTATAAAATCTTATAATATCCCCTGAACCAGCCAGCGTAGTCACGGTTGCGGGTCCGGTCCCAGGCACGAACCGTCTAAATTTTTAATTTTTTTTATCATTGAAAATATAAATTATAATATTTCAAAATCTTTAATGTAATGTATAGAATCGATATAAAACAAATACAACAGCAACGGCTAACACTAAAAAAAGAAAGAAAAGAAATAAAAAATCGTTGGAACCGCTGGTTCACAGTTCCTAGCCATTGCATCCGAAACCGGCCCATCCTACGTACGGTTCATGTTTGGAACCGGCCCGTTGACCACAGTTCCTAGGGGTGTTCAAAGTTTGGTTTGAATCGTCAACCAAATCGAACCAAACCGCAATTTACAGTTTGGTTCGGTTTTTGGTTTAAAATATATGGTTTGGTTTAGATGTTTCAAATATTATGGTTTATGATTTAGGTTTGGTTTTTAAGAAAATTCAAACCAAACCAAACCGTAAACCGAAAAACCGTATTTGATATAATGATATTAATATTATCATTTTATTTATTATGTGAGGAAATAAAGATTTTCTTGATTGCATGTCATATCTAAGTGTTATACAAATTTATTTAATGAAATCGTACAATTTAGAATAATTAAACCGTACAATCTACTATACATTTTCAATTAATTGTTACAATGGTTTATCTTCACCTTTGAATACAAGGTACAAATTTTTATTTGTTTTCTTTTTCTTTTATATCCTTTTCAAATTCAAGTTGTTTTCAATAGAAAAAATACAGAATGTGAAATTATTTTACTATAATTTACTATTTAACTAAATAATGTTATCATAGACTCCTTATATATTTCTTCTAGCAAAAGAGAAAAATGTATATAATTATGATAACAACTTTATTTAATTCGTTTTATTTCTATTACGAAGAAAATGAAAAAATATTGATAAACCGCAAACCAAACGGCACCAAACTGTATTATTACAGTTTGATTTGGTTTGGTTTTACTACTTAATTAGTTCGGTTTGGTTCCAAAAAATTACCAAACCGCATTTTACGATTTGGTTTGGGTTTAGTATCAAACCACACCAAACCAGACCGTGAACACCCCTAACAGTTCCAGTTCGAAAACCATTGACCACGGTTCTGATTTCGGTTCCAACTCGCCGGTTTCGGTTTAGATGAACATCTCTAATCGAACCGTATCCGTTTTTTAGGATTTGGATCTCAAAATCATATTATAACATACAATTACAAATTAAATGATATACTAGTAAATATAGACCCGAACCGACCCACTCGTCTCGGTTCCGAACCGACTTGCTCGACTTGGTTCCCAACTTACCCGCTTGTCTTGGTTTCGGACCGACCTGCTCGTCTCGATTCCGGTCCGACTGGGTGCAACTTTTTTTTTCTTTTTGCAGAACAAGATTTATATCTGCAAATCTTATTTATTTATAATTGTGATGTTTATAATTATAATTATGGATTATTAATAATATAAACATCACACTATATAGTTTCCGGTGAAGACTAACTGGTTGCCTGGGTGCAACTTTCTTCCCTCTCTCTCTTTCTCGTAAAAAACCACCATGTCCGCCGCCACACACGTTTTTCAAACCTTCCCCATCTCATTCTTCTTTAGTTTCCGATGAAGACTAACTCGTCGCCTCTGCAATCCATCGCATACTACTCTCGTCCGTCTACAGAAACCAACAAGAAATTCCCAAAATTAAAATCTCTTTTCTCAATCTTTTTTCTAATTTCCGGCGAAGACTTACCGTAGCCACTAGCAGCTCCGCCGTCATGACCCCTTTCATTTTCTTTTTCCTTCATGGTCGCCTTTTCCTTCATGGTCGCTGCCCATCGCCACCCTCTATCTCCTACTCAAGCTCTCCACCGCCTCTTTCCAGATTGATTATAAAGAATATCCGATTTTGATATAACCCATGGGCAATTATCCAAACCGAAACCGTTCGTTTATAATTTCATGGTTTGGGTATGGTCCGGATTTGGATAGTTGTGGGTCGGTTCAGGATCTAGAACCTAAAAGTTTTCAACGGTTCCGGTCCGGGCTTTACCCGCACGTTGAAATCCCTACTTGGAGCAAGAAGGTTCGAAGCATGTTGCAGCCGTTGTTGAAGATCAAATGCGGGACTTGATGAGTTGTTTGTGCAATTCGAGAGGGAGGCTTTTCCTAGCAACGACGAGGACGTCATCGAAGTTTGGTGGGGGAGGTTTGTTACGTTCTTAGAAGTTGGCATGAGACGTGCCGAGTCAGTGGCACGTCGGGTGGCTAGGTGTGTGCAGTGTCAAGCACGCCGACAGTGAGCAGTGTCGTAACACAGTGTCGGGGCACGTCGGGAGTACAAAGTTAGCATGGAGCCAAATCACTTGGATCGGATGAGGAGCTAGTTCTAAGTGTTCGAGGGATAATTTGGGGTCAAGACACGTCGGGAATTCAAATTTGGCACGGAGCAAAGGCTTGAGGGAAAATGTGTTGGTGCACAGCCCATTGGGTGTTTGGTGTTGGCACGAGCCAAATCAGTGAGTTAACATCTATAAGGGGATGAGTTATTGTGGTGGTGATCTCCCGTGGCGTGGGCTAGGTGTTGGCTTGGTTTGTGGGCAAGATGCTGAGATGGCATTGAGCGAAAGATGGTGAATCAAAGTCTGGGTAGGGGATGTTGTGTGTTCGATGTGTCTGAGAATCGGTGCAAGGGTCCGACGAGGGTTGGTTTGAGACATGGTTCGTGGGTGGTGCACGCGAACTTGGTGCTAGACGAGAAGTGCTCGAGTATGGGTGAGACTTGCTCTGAAGCATACAAGGATGGCACGAAGATGAGCTATGCGGGTCGGCAACGAGGGTCGGGTGCACGAGATAGGACGAGTTCGCTGGCAGGCCCCGGTGCCAGTGGCCGACCCGAGTCTGAACACGAGCGAGGCGTGCTTGGGCGAGGATGACGGTTGCGAGGAAGTTCGGAAACGGTTTTGGAAGCGGTTGGCATGAGTCAAGGAGCGGATGCAAGAGTGGGGCAACGGTTATGCGGAGATAACCGCCCACTATTGTACAGGCTGGCTTGGAGCGTGACATGTGGCGCTGAAAACTACCCGACAATTACTTGCTGCCTAGAATCTGAAAATCCTAGTGAAGGGGGATGTCCTTCACACATATATGTTGTAATCTGGTTTGGGGCCGGATAGAGACAATAGTGGGGAGTAGGCTTTAGGAGCCGAAATAGAACGAAAGTAGATAGAGTCGGTCGTGGTGGCTGAATTCTGTAAGTGTCGATCATGGGGGTTGGCACTGGTGGGGGCTGTGAGATGTCGGGACTCGTGAGCAGTGTCTGAGCGAGCAACACTATGCTACAAGTGCCGTTGAGAGCTGCACAACGGAGTGTCCGTAGTTGTGTGCAGCCTTGACGTTTCCTTTGTATGTTTTGATGATTAATGCAAGGGTTGGGAGTGAGTTGTCCCGTAAAATAATATAGTGTCAATGTTTCATTCCGCTGCACATTGACACACTTCACACAAATACGAGAGTTGAGTATTAGTGAAGTGAAAGGCTGGTCGAGTTGTGCAAGCTCAGCGCCGGCACAAGGCGAAAAATTCTTAGATGAAGAAAACCTTGTGACACCTAGCCTAGTACATTTAATATTGGGAGTGACCACGCACACGGGCGCATCCGGAACCCACTCGGATGATTCATCGAATCAGGGCAAAATAACTTTTTTTTGATAAACAAAAATAATATAATTGAAATATAAGTATCAATTAAAAATTTTATTAAAAAAATCTCAGACAAAATACTTACTAACAAAATTTATGATGAATCAATCAATATTTTTCTCTATTGTACTTTGCGTCTTAAAATTTGAAAGCAAATTCTTTGAAATTGAAAAGGATTACGGAGAACTTTAAGAAACAATAGGAATTTTGACGGTTTATTTGTACGTGGTTTAGAAGAATAGAATAAAATTCTAACTTTTTTAACATTTTTATTAATATTTAAAACTATATTACTATGAATTAAATATATAATACTAGTATTTTATACGTATAATAATGGGTTAGTTATCAGTTATAGTCCAACCTTTCAGCTCATAGTTATATTACGTTCTGACCTTTAAAAATATTCAAAAATGGCTCGATCTTTGCCTCAATATGACACTTATGGCACGGGAGCGAAGATTCAGCAATGAAAAAATGATTAGGATCATCGGACGTTGACCTGTATTCTTCCACCTAATTTTTTAAATGATGTCGAATTTTAATTTCCACCTAACTTCTCTCTCTCTCACCCACCTCATCTTTTCTCTCTCTAGCCTTTCTCCCTTGCCATCAATTTCGGTATTTGTAGCATCGACGACAAGGATAATGGAATAATAAATAACATGTGCTATTTGCAGCGACGGCGGTAACAGAATGTGAGGCGGCGAAAATCGAAGGACCGACGAAATAATTCTGATAACGCCGATGCCAACGATGATGGAATAAACAAACCAGAGTGACGACATCAACATTATCGGATCTAATTTTTTGACGGTCCAAACCACAATTTCTTAATTTTAGATGGGAGAGAAAGATGTTAGGTGGAAATTAAAATTCCACATCATTTAAAAAATTAGGTGGAAGAATACACGTCAACGTCCGATGATCCTAATTATTTTTCGGTTGCCGGATTTTTGCTCTCGTGCCATAAGTGTCACATTGTGGCAAAAGTCGAGCCATTTTTAAATATTTCTAAAGATCAGGACGTAAAAATAACTATGGGTTGAAAGGTTTGGTCATAAGTGATATTTAACCCTATAATAATCTCAAACCCGTGATCATTAGGAAGAGACACTATATGTTATTGTATTAATTAAAATGTATACAATAAAGAAATAACTGAAATATTTAATTGTATATAATTGTTTTTATGAGAAATCTTAATTATTTTGGATTAGTAAGAGGATGAGTTTTTTTTTATTTTTTATTTTTTTTATTATTGGTATAATTGCAAACCAATACTGAAGGCAAAGGCGATGATCAACTCCCATCCACATCGTCAAAAATTGTATGTTCCTTAACAATTAATTTCTCAATTTATATAGTTTAATCATATACTAATCGTCAATTAATTAGATCTATCTAGTCTGGAAATCATATACTATAATCCAACGTTTTACTCTTTGATTAGCTAGGGTTTATTTTATTTTTTCTTTTAACAATTTCCATACCCGATTCATATACAGTAAAACCTCTATAAATTAATACGGTTGAGATCGGAGAAATTTATTATTTTATAGAGGTTATTAATTTATCGAATTAAAATTTAAAAGATAGTCTTATAATCGGGACTGTGAAAAAGTATTATTTTAGAGAGATTATTAATTTATCGAGTATTAATTTAAAGAGGTTACACTGTATAAGTAGTACTCATATTCAAATCAGTATGCAAAATTAAAAGTGGCTATCTGTCGTCTCCTCCGATCGGCACCCCAAACTGCAACCGTCTCTCCTCCTACAACTCGGTTTTGAGGAGTTATTCTACTTGAACCCAACCACCAATGGTGAAAAGAAGAAGATGATGTTGATGTCCCCTTGGGGATGGCCTAGTGGTAGAGTGGGCTGCTTGGGACTCAGAGGTCTCAGGTTCAATCCCCATTGGCGCCTCTATAGGTCGAGCCTGTCACACCTATACTTGAAAGGTGTGATTTACAGGCTACTGCACAAGGAGGGGATTTTACCCAGTGCGCACCAAAGGTAGCTGCTGCGAGTTCCCACGAATTCAAAAAAAAAATGATGTTGATGATGGTACCTTATAGAAAGAAAAACAAGATGATACCTTTGATTGCAGGATAGTGCAGGCATGCAATGGACTGATGTTGATGGAATCCACAACATCGAATCAAGGCCGTTACAATGTCTATAATTCAACCACCAGAAAATCAAGAAAGATTGCCCTTACTCGCAATCGTTTTGCAGGGATCGGCTTAGCATTTGATCCTTCATAATCACCTTATTACAAGATGGTTTTCATTTATTGCTCCAATCCAAACACAAATCCTTGTTCATATGATTATGAGATAGAGGTTTATGACTCGGAGTTGGAAGCTCGTTTTGGAAGCATCTGTTGCTAAGCTTTGCTGCCACAACTGAATACACTGGAATAACAAAATCTACTTTGATTTTGATAAGAAGGAGATGAAAACAGTGTCGTTTCCTAAGACGGGAAGGCGGTCTCCAAGAATCAAATGGGCATCTCTATTATTATTATTATTATTATTATTATTATTATTATTATTATTATTATTATTATTATTATTATTATTATTATTAATCGGTGTGAGAGTTGGTAGGGAATGACGCTCTTGAAGCACCGTGCTCTCATTAGGGATCACAATACGAATATATATATTGAGAATATATTGATGGCGGGAGAAGAGACATGCAGTTTGCTAACTCATTGATCGGGGTAGGAAGATAAGTGTTTACAGCTTTGGTGACGAGTCGCAACCCAACCATGTTGCCGCCCTAGAGATGGTCATTCTGTCACAGCTTTTCACTTTCAACAAACTTTAGCTTTGCTTTAATTTAATCATGTCTCTTTTTACTCTCTTCTTTCTCTACATTTATGGACACCACTTACACCATAACTTTTAGGGGGGTGTATTGGATTGTAGAGTTAGGGGGATTTTAATGGAGTTGAACTCCATGGAATTGGGTGAAGTTCATAAGATTTGAGTGTGGAGTTTGGAGGAATTCGGCATGGATTTTTGAGAAGTTGGGCTGACTTCAAATCCACATCCCCGTGATCGCGGGTCTTTCCCGGTCGTGGATGGCCTCCCTGCGATCGCGGGACATATACGATCGCGGGTACGAATTTGGGGATCGGGGTTAAAATCCACACCACAACCCTAATTGTACACACTCATCCGACATTCACCACATCCGAACCCTCAATTCTACCGCCGTCCCTCCACCTTCGCCTCCTCCATCGCCGCCACAGCTCCACCACCGTCCCTCCTCCATGACTGCGGGATCCCCGCGCTTGCACTCAGTGGTATTCTTTCGTTTTCGTCCACGCTTTCTCAACCCCAAACTCCCCCAAACCCTGCCGCCGCCGCAGCCTTCCCTGCCGATATTGCACAACTGTTCCGACGTCAACAACGTTGGAGGTCGCATTCCGCCGCTCCCGCGATAGTTCGACGCCGGTCTCTTTCCTCGCGGTCGCGGCATTCCAACTGTCGTTGGTATTCTCCATTTCACGCGGTCGTGTGCTCAGTTTCCTCGCTCAGAAATGGTTCGTACCAAGATGCCCGGTAGTGATGCTGCATCAGACTCCCTTGTAGACTTCACAGAGAGATACGAGTGTCCATTTGAATTGAAATTTGATTGGGAGGGTCAAGTTTATGTTAAGTTTTGTGAGCATGATGTTACACGGTCGAGATATATTGATTGGGCTTTGATTAGAGATCTTCGGATTACTGCAAAAGTGGTTAAATATTTGAAGGTTTTGGGTTTGGAAACTTTTGCTAATGATGAAGTTCATGCTTCTGCTTATGATAAATTGTGCCTTGAGTTTTTAACTTCACTGAAGATATCATCTGATAAAAGCAAGATTCATGTTAGAATGCAAAATAAGAAGTATATGATTAGTTTACAGAGAATGAAAACTGCTTTTGGTTTTCCAACTAGTGGAGAACCTGAGAAACCAAGAGGTTTTAATTCCAATTTAGAATGGAAAGAATTAATTGGATATGATAGTTGGAATCCTGCTGGTATGTCCAATGGGTATCTTGAAGACCCAGCCATGATAATTGTGCACAAGTTTATTGCCTATAACATTTGTGGGAAGGAGGAGACAAACAAGGTGAACGCAACTGAACTATTTCTGTTGTCTTGTGCCAAGAAGGGCATTAGTGTTTGTATTTCAAGCTTCATTTTTTCTGCTATACATCAGACACATATGCAACCTGGTACTCATGCTTCATTCGGTGCAATTATTACAAGTTTGGCTCATTTTAATGGAGTTCTCTCTTCCAAAACGGGCCCCCATGAAGATTATGAAGAACTTGAGCCTTACTTCATTGATTTCAATGAGCTGACTGAGTCTAACATCATTAAAGATTGACACACTTTTGTACCTCCGACAAAAAGGCAATGTGTTAGAAATTTCCTTGCCAAAAAGGACGAAGCATCAACATCCAATGTTGGTAATGAAGAAGAAGCTGGAGAGGAAGAGAGAGAGGAATAGCAAGAGGAGGAGGACGAGGAGAAAGAACCGGGACAGGATGTGCCACTGGCCCCACCCGAGTCTCATGGTTATGGGAGTTTTCAGACTGATTTTCAGTCTTTTCGAGATCATTTTGACGCCGCTTTTGGGTCATTCAGGCGAGATGCGAATCAACAATTTGCATCGTTTAGGCATGATGTGAATCAAAGATTCGATTCTCAGGATCAACAATTTGGGGCATTTCGTGATGATGTCTACTCCAGATTCGACGCTTAGCATGAGAAGATGGCAACTTCACAAGCACAATGGAATGCTTGGAGCGCTTTCTATCCGCCACCACAACCGCCAAATCAACCCGATGAGTAGTGAATTTTTCTAGGATTTTGTGTTTAACTCGTCCAGTGTGTTTAATTAATTGTCACCAAAATGTTAAGCTTTTTGGCAACTTTATTTAAATGGTATGAAACTGGTTTCTTCACAAAATTTATTCTATTCTGATACCTTGAGAAATATGATACCTTGAGGGACACGAAGTCCATTTTCTCTTGATAATGCATCTTGTAAGAGTTTTGAATCATATGTTGATCATTCCCAACCACTAAGCACGTACATGAACTGTAAAATCAAAGTTGCAAGCCGCCAAAATGTTTTGTGATTGAGTACCATGTCGGTTAGGGTAACTGCTTACGTCTCGGCCTATTACTGTCGTTGGGATATGAGTTCCATCTATGTTACAGCCCGAATTCTAGTGTGTAGGAACGACTAAAATCCATTGGACAGTGAAGATGGAACAACTGAATAAGCATGATTAAAAAGGAATATCACTCGGGTATAGAAGGAAATTTAAGTGAGAACAATGACATTTAAATTACTTGTTTTCGATTACCCGATCTAATAACTCCACAAAATAAGTTGATAATTAAGAATCAAGGGAAGAATAAAATCAAGTGACGAACACGAAACTCTTCAAATAGACATCAGAGTTGAAAGTCTCAAACACGACTAAGTATTTGAGTTGCAGCGGATAAATACTTTAATTCCCAAAGTTATATGTATGAAGACATATAACCCAAGTTTAAACCAAACTTATCTCAAAACAACGAACGTCGCCAGGCATACTGCACCATCACCATCCGAGCAAACCTGCACGTTTTAGAAATAACATGCAGGGCTGAGTACTTCGTACTTAGTGAACACATGCCAAAAATAATTTTAAAACTCTGCCCATTAGGGCTTTATAATTGAACTTGCCTCATTAGCTGCACCACAAGCTTTAGATATATTTATTTAAAAGGATTTTCGACTTGTGGCAGCTTAAAAACATTTTTGTTTGTTTTTCTGAAATCGGCATGCCATTTTTCTGGGGTAAGAATCCATCTACACATCTCATCTTTAAGTGGTGTCAAGAAGTAGGTCTCCTTCTCGAACACCGTGACCGGCCCAATCAAAGCAAAGCTCACAGTCTTTACATAACCGGCCCAACCGAAGCAAGGCTCACAGTTACTTAACGACCGGCTAGACTGTAACAAGGCTCACGGTCACCTAATCTAATGCATGCATTGTCCCGCTTTGAACAAGACTTAATCCCATGCGTCCACAGGACTCATTCAACTCAATATAAAATAGAGGATTACATACCAAAATATAAAAACTCAGGCAAGTCAATTAACTTTAAATAAAATAGCACATATAAAAATAAAATGTGCATTCATCGTTGAGTTTCAGTTCAGAAAGCCCACCTGATTATTGAAGATTAATCGAGGTATCTTACTCTTTTTATCTCCTCTTACTTCTCAGTCCCGCTCGGCCCTCAAAAATAATATTTTATAAATACGAGTTTACTTTCTCGTAAACCGTAAAATAACTTTAGGGCTTGGCTGAAGGACTTCTACTTGACTCGGGTTTTTCTTATCTTTAACTTATCTACATCGATATTTTTCTCAATTCTCGTTCTCGGATTATTGTCTTTACTCGGTTACTAATTAATTCTCAAACTCGAAATTTTGTTTCTAGAAAATAATATTTTAATATTCACGCAAAATAAAAAGTTACTATTCATCTCGTCTTATGCTTCTTAATTTCTCGAGTTATATGTGTTGGGAAAATATAAACAAAACGAACAAAAAACCAGATTCTCTTACAGGCGTGAGAACACTTTCAAATCGAATCAATTCGACGGTTCTATCGAATTATTCAATCGGATACAATTCAGAGTATAACGAACTTTAGTATGGGATTGTTTGAGAATCCAGAACCAGAACAAAAATAAAAATTGATCAGCAACACGAAACTGATTCGAATCAGTTTTATGCAGCTTTTGCAACTTTCCAAAAATTGCAAAATAGTCCCTCGTAATTTCGGAAATTAAATTTTCGATGAATTTTTTATACAGCAATTTAATCGGAAATAAAAAATTGCGAGGTCAGCTCGACCCCAGCCAAGGGCTCTGCCCCTTGGACCCCGCTATCGGGGGCGCTGCCCCCGAACCCCCTTCCTTTAGGGGCTTCGCCCCTAAAATCATAATAAATTTATATAAGCGTGCAGTCCACACCACTAAACTTATATGATGTATTATTATGACGATACTAATCAAACAAGTCAATCCAATTACACTAAAATATCCAACAATATGAACCCAGAAAATTATAACATTAATTCTCGATTATCAATATCACAAATCATTCATGTCATAATTGATCATTCACATCAATTATCGAGTATTTACAACAGGTAAACAATTAACTTCACAAATAAGTGGATTAAAAGAATCCCACTTAATCACAGAATTTCAATCAAACATAATAAACTCAAAAATAATTCATATTTCAAACACAGTCAAATGATGACTCATTACTGCTCGACTTTTAACTTTTAAAAACGTATAACTTCGGATCTTAACAAAAATAATTTTGTTAAAATTTTAATAACTCAAATAATAATAATTATTATGAATTTAAAATTCAAACTTTTATTTAATATTTCTTGATTCTAAAATACGTCGTCATTTTCTCAAAATACGAACTCATACTCGTATATACTCTCAACTTAATACTCAACATCAAATAATTATCTTTTAATCTTTTTCTCTATTAAAAACTCTTTATTTTCGTTTTTATTGAATAAAAACTCGTCTTTTCATTTCAAAACTTCGACGCTCGGTAACTTCTATGTTTTAACTCCAATTTATGTGATTCAAAAAGCAAACTTGCTTATTTTTACTCAAACATTATCATCAGATCACTTAATACTCATTATAACATCAAGAATTTAACTTTCAAATATTTAAACTCATTAATCTCATTTTTCTCGTATTGAACATGCAAAACTCACTCGTTTTTCAATCTTATAACTTTTCTTCACTCAATTAACACTTCATAGCATCAATCAAACATCCAAGGATACTTAAGAGTATGAACTTCAACTCATAACTCATATCATACTACTTCTTAGTTTTTAATGGAAATATTCCATTAAATTGAATATTTTATTTTTATTCTTATTATTTTTTTTTCCAATAACATCTCTTAATTAATTTCTCATTCAAAATAAATGAACTCAAATACGAGTAACTCATCTCTTTAACTCGTATACTCGACTTCTAAGACATTTCCTCATATAAAAATTTATTCTCTTTCATTCTAATCTTCTTTTTATTCCTCAAATAAATATTTATATTAATATTCTATTTTCTTTTAAACATCAACATCATACTCATGCATTTTCTTTACTTATCATTAAAATTTTCACATCCTCAACAAAGAAATGTCTTTCTTTGTTTTATTTAACTCATAACTTTATTTATTAATATATCTTCTTTCTTATTTTCTTTTATTCCTTATATATATATATATATATATATATATATATATATATATATCGATTTCTTCATAAAAATTAATGGGATTTTATTTCTTTCTCAATTCACTCAAGACATACTCAATATCTCATTTACTCTCTAATTTCTTTTTTATTTAATGAATTTCATCATTATATATATTTTTATATATATATTTTTTGATTTTTAATAATAAAAATAATTAATTTATGATTATTTTATATCATCTTCAAATCTTCATAAATTCCTCAAGAACATGAAGAACACATCTTCATATCTTCATGTTGGACTCAAGATCATCAAAAACACTCATATATATATTTTTACTTCTCAAAAATTCATTAAACCTATAAAAATTATTATCTCTCAATTTCTTAATTTTCATGCATCTCAACTCACTCAAAAATTTATCAATAACATCATAACATCATCATCATCATCATCATCATCATCATCATCATCATCATCATCAATATCATCATATTTCCTTAGAAATTATTTAAATCATTAAAAACTCATTTTCATCAAATATATATATATATATATATATATATATATATATTTCGAATTTTCCCATAAAATTCATAGAATTCACACTTAAAATCATATCTCAACCATATTTTCATGCTTCATCATACTCATATTCATCAAAAATATCATCAAATTCATAAATAAGCATTTAAACATATTTTCTTCATTTTATATCATAAAAATCGACATATATGGAAATAAATTCTCAAAAATTATCAACTTCACATTCATGCATATAAATCACTCAAATCATCATCATAAACATATATCATCATCATATCATCAAATAATCATCAAATACTCATCAAGGAATTATTTTCCTTTTTTTTTTCTTTTAGTCGATTTTTAGTTTATTTCTTAAGAAAATTTCTTTTCTTCATCTTTTAATTCCTAGGTTAGTTTTTAAATCTCATTTTCATCATCTTCTCATCATCATCATCATCATCAATCATCATCATCACATCCCTAAGGTTTGCCTATGCAATAAGTAAACATGCATGTTTTTCCTTTCTCATCTTAGATACACATATACATATCATCAAATAAATGAATAATATCATACTTTAAAAATTAAATCAAACTCCTCCTTGGCTTGATGAACTCGATGGATTGAAGGGTTGGAGGGTGATGGATTTTCACTTCTTCCCTTGCATGAAAGATATACAAGGTATAAGAATCAAAGCTTGGATGATAGGATTAAATTCCTTGCTTGAAGAGCTATAAAAATCGGTAGAAATAGAAGAAATAAAAGGGATTTTTTTCTTAACTTGTTTCAAGCTTGAATGGAAGAAATAAATATGAACTTACTTCTTCATGATCTTAGAGGATTGAGATGAAAAACACTTCAAGAATCCAAGCTTCCAAGCTTTTTTAATGGAAGTTCATCATATGTGTACATGTATGTATGTTCTTCGATAGAAATGGTGAGGAAATGGAAAAAGGGTGTTGTTGCCCTTCTTGCTTCTTTTCGGCAGATTTGGAGAGATAAGGGAGGGTTTCCTTTGGTAGAGAGAGAGAGAGCTAGATGATGAGAGATGGAAAAATCCCTCAAGAATCCTTGCTTCTTCAAACTCCTTTCATGGAGGAAGTATATGTGTGTTTATGGTTGTGTTTCGGCAGAGAGAGAGATGAAAGAGAGGAGAAATGTATTGATTAAGAGAGAAGGGAGAGGGCTGCCGTGTGTTTAAGAGATGAGGGAGAGTGAGAGAGAGTGTAGGTAGTGACAGTGGTTATGTTGAGAGAGTGAGTTACGCTCTCTTAAGAGTTAGAGTGAGAATTAATTTAAAGAGAGAGGAAGTGAACCTTATCGGTTATGAAGGGGGAATTAATATGATTATTATCAGATAAAGATCCCCGGAAGAAATTATTTTCCGGTACAAAACGTCCCTCTTTAATCAATTAACTCTCAAACGGCTCAAAACTCACCACAACTCTTTCTCGACGTCGGAAATCTTTCAACTTCGTCTTATTTTTCCAAAAATAAATTTAGGAATCTTAATATCAAATTTTCAGATTAAAATTCCATCTATCGAAAAAAATCTTAAAAACTGCTCGGCTAATTATGCCATTAAGCAATTATTTTTAAAACTTCTTTCAAACGATCTCGGAAAATTCTCCGACATATCTCAAAGGTCTTAAAATAAATTCTAGATTCAAATGACACTAATTAGACTAAATTCGGAGTCGGTCGATGAATAGTGATTTCTTGATTAATGTTACTATTCATCAAAAAGTAAAAGTTCTCAGAATTTTACGAAATTCAAACTTAAGCTCAAACTCATATATTAATGCTCAAACAATGCATCACATACTCGATTCGAATAATCAAAATGAGAAAAATTCACATCAGAGCACGTAAAGGCATTTTCGTCATTTCACAAGAAAATTTATTTTCTTGGAAATTTCTAGCACTCAAAGCACATCATATAGGCATATGAACTTATTTAGTACACAATTAAAGACTTAGAAAAGTTTGGGGTATTACAATCTATAGCTCCGATACAGTCCTAAAATAAAAATAAAATACATGTTAAACAAAAAACTATAACATATGTAAAATGACTTAGAGGATTCATACCTTGAAGAAGGGTTAAATCTTAAACTTTCTCGAATTTTAGCGGGCATCCCACTAGACGGCTTCACCATCAAGTCTGGAGATATAGCGTTCAATGCATTCAAAGTCTTGTTGAAGTTCTTACTAGTAGCAAAATGCTAACGATCGAATCGTTGACGAACATTACAATATCGATCATTATGTCCGACAATAATAAAAAATATTGCTACCATTTCTTCAACGTGTATAAATCTTGTATTTTCTAGTTGAGTCTTTTCTCTAATGAGAGAGCATAACTTCACAAACACATCCAGATACATTCTATACATTTGTCAAAAATTATGTGGATCCTCTTCCATCATATCACGTACAAAACATTCTCCTCTCTTACTAATTGGTCATCGCTTCAAAGATGCTTCAATACGAGAGGCATCGTAGCAATCTTTTCTAATAAAACTATCAGGACCTTAATGCCTAACAACAACATCCTCAAGTTTTCTTCTTCTGCATCTTCTTCAATTTCTTCATCTTCTATTTCTTCTGCTTCCATTTCCTCATATATATCATCATGATTTTCCATCTACATGGTTACAAAATAATATTGTTGATGAAATTATGATTCCTTGATATCATATATATACACATGCATACGGCATAACCAGCGATCGCGAATGGCAAGCGATCGCTGGGTAAGTGGATATCCAGCATCCGCGGACACCCAACGGTCGCTGATTATGCACCGTATATCATACACAAATCCAAAAATTTCAACCATTAGCAAAATGAAAAATACATAATATCAGTGACAACATCAACCTCAACCATTAATGATCAACATCCAAAATACAAACTAACTAGAGTAGCAAAAAAGCTCCATCAATACATGGGAAAAACAAAAACAGAGAACATCAGGTTCAGAACATCAGTAGCATCAATACAAAATAATATCAGTAGCATAATATCTAGTACATGGTTCAAATAATAACTATCCTCTAAGCTTGTAAGCAATCCAAGATGCTCACTTCTCAATAGTCATCTTGAAGAAACCATCTTTTTTGGACTTGATGTTAAGCAAGTCAAATGCCTTAAGACGAGATTCTTCATCCAAATTTGGGACCTCTTTGATAGCATCCCAAGTAGTGTACGATTGTTTTTTTTCTCTCTTCTGTAACATTTGATGAACTTCATCAAAGGTGGTTGTTAGTTTGGTAATGGAGTCCGTTAGAATGGAGTGAGAGGTATTTTCAGTAGAACTAGAAGTTGCCTCG
This sequence comes from Schizonepeta tenuifolia, assembly GCA_029490685.1. NCBI lineage: Eukaryota > Viridiplantae > Streptophyta > Magnoliopsida > Lamiales > Lamiaceae > Schizonepeta > Schizonepeta tenuifolia. The sequence continues at coordinate 71,292,185 of CM055958.1, forward strand.
TACTGAGCTCTACTCCTTTTGGATTGAGATTTTCTTTGGGTAGAGACCGGAGGCACATCAGAAGTCACATAAGGTGGTGCGGAGTTTACTTGTGTGGAAGAAATGGGTGGATCATTTTGAGGTTGGGATAGTCCTATAAACATGTCAGATTCGGCATCATAACTCAAATCCTCTATGCGTACATCTCTACTTTCATTATTTTCTACTGTAAATGTTCTTGCATCAGTAGTACTACCCAACCCAATCGATTTTTTTCCCACAACAACATATTTCCTATAGCAATTTGCAATAGCTCATAATCAGGACAGTTAGCATCGCGCAAGTTAACATCTTTGGGGTGAGCCTAACATAAATAAACAAACAAAAAAATTATTAACTACAGTCTCAAAATGAATTACATGATATTATGACAATATTTTAAGAAGCTTACCACTAAGTACGATTTCCATACTTCATCTGGAACTGTGAACTTCTTAGTAATGAGGTCATACCCAAAACCCGAGCTAAACCGCATAAGGGTTGAATAGGATGTCCAACGTTGTTTAAACCATTTGAGCCAACTTTGATAATTAGTATAGGTCCTATTACACTTCATTTTTTTCATTAAGGATAGGAAGTATTCTTTGTTCAACCGTTGATTTGCTAAAAATACCACTATTATCACGAAATCCCCGACGCGCACCATCAACCATTAACTCTAATAATAAGTCAGTTTGTTCCTTAGTCTATGCATTATAAGATAATGTCTTTCTCTTCGTATCTTCTTGTCAATTGCCCATATCAATAATACTAATAGAACACAAGTTCATAGAACAAATAACTCAGAACATGTAAGACTATTAAAAAAAAATCTATCCCAGCAACTGACACGTACCCGTCGTGTGGTACGATCAAAATACCTGTGTATGCCCCAGACGGACAGTACATGCTCCTATGCCCACAACCGGACTGACTAGTCTTAGCGGTAAGCTAGGGTCGATCCCACGGAGAGTGAAGAACTACTTTACTCTTCACGTGCACAAGTTTGGTTGTCACGGTCCAATCCTATTTATCTGCACAAAATAATTTGGAAACAATCAAATATAAAAGGGGTAAGATTTGGGATAAGTCATGATCATTGTTGATATGTTTATTCGGTCATGGGCATACTCAAGATCCATCCATGCTTTATATAAACTCAAGGCGTGGCCCAAAGATATTGGGGCGTTTCAAGAGTTTATACTCCACACTTGGGATGGTTGAATACCTTGTAGACACTTGGTCCGAAGGTCATGCTTCACCCCGGTCACAAGGCCGTGCTTCACTCCTCCTTAGATAGTAGTCGTACCCGATCCCTCCAAGTATGACCCTCACCAACCTTCTCTTCCAAGCTTCCCGGCTCCACACCTATAGAGTAGACATAACTCGTAGGATATACATTTCTGGTAACGCGTCCAACCGGTCATCGATATATCTACGATGTGCAAGATGAGTCCCTTGGTCAATAACCATGGCTTGATGCCTCGTCACAGTTGGTGGGTGATTGTTAGAGAAGCCCAAGACCGAGGATGGGAGCAGTATCCCCTTGTCCATTCCTCGCCATCCAGATCTACAACACCACTGAAGGTGCTGCTCAGCCACTCGGTCATAGGCATACTGAACGTTGTTGTCTGTCATGCCCTGGCCTCTGCTTGACATGGTACAGCTCCAACCGAACGGAGATCACCCGTTAGGTCAGGACTGCCCATGAATTCTGCTCAGATCTCTCCGGAATCACTGGACCCAACCAAAGGCACAAATGCCTCTCGAATATTTCACATATCAATACTTAATCATGTCCCCCACCCAAATCTCACCAAAGGGAACTACTCACACATATTGAATTGCATATTAACTGAAGTAAATAAACACAACAATAACATAAAATACGAAATACTTGAATTAAGATGATACCTAAGGCAAACCGCCTTGGATTTGTTCTTCACAACAGAATGAAAATAAAAACTGGTAAATTGTTTGTGCGAAAACTATAAAAGTACTGAAAGTAAAAGTGTTTCTTGAACTGAAGACTATCGAATGGTAGGGGTAACCAACGTTGTGCTAGCCACACTTGCTGCACTTTTATAGTTGAGATGATGGCAGTCAAAACCCTCATCCGGCAGACCGTATCGGCATGATTGATTCCTTCCATGTTTAGCTTGATCTTGATTTGTCTGTGATTGATCGGATTGATGATTGGCAATCTCCTATTGATTGATTGAGGGTGATGGACTGGCTTCCAGATCCTTCTTCACATAGACGCTCGACAGAATATCGTGCAAATCTCTTTCACGCATCTTTCCTTATTTAGCTTCGGCGACTGACTGCTGATGTCGGTAGTGGTCATACGGGTTGCATGCTTCGGTTAGTCTCGCACCAAGGTCCTGTTCTTCGCGGGTGCAATAGTTGCAGATCTTCTTTGTTGTTGGATGCATTGCGTTAATACCACAAATGCGAATGATGAACACCAACTTAGCTTCAGGGTTCACATAGAATCCTCCTTTCAACCTCGTCTCTCGCTTCAGCTGAATGAGCTCCCTCTTCTATGTTGCATACTCTTTGGTGTAGTCAGCTTTGTGAAACTGGTTGAAAATACTCCAATACTTCTCATTCTGACCATCTTTCCTCTGTTTGCCTTGGACGGAGCTTCCTTCCCACGAACAACAGTTTTCTTCCCTATATACACACCAATTATACAAAAAGACAGGAAAAATAGGGCCAAGTGGCCCAAAAGTCGAAGACGCATCACACCTACACACTTAAACCATACATGCGCTCAAGTATGTAGGTGGATTCACAGATGACACCAAGAAAGAGATGAACAAAGAGGAATAAAACTCCAAGATACGAGACTGCGCAGTCAAATGGATCAGTTCATGTATGCATACATCAACCAGAATATCATACCACAACCATTAAGCAGATACATTACATGACAGTGTTAGCAACTTCCCTCACACACTCAAGTGTATGGCTAGTGTTTACTCTCATTTTATGCTACATTAGCTTTCCCATAGGCTCGTTCATAGATTCATGGCAAATACTTAAGCTGGTGTAGATTATCAAAGGGTCTTTGTTTGTTTATAAGGGGGTATACAGAGCAGAGGTAAGGATTTCTGGACAGTGGTTTAAAACTTGGTTCCAGTCATCCCGACTAATCTTTCAGTACTAGTGCTCCCACTCAACCTCTTCTTTCTTTTTCGGTGGTTGTTCTTTTCTTAGGCATGTATTATTTATTTTACTCTATTTTTCAACTTATGCCTTTCCGTAAACAAAAGTTTCACCACTTTTTTTCTTTGGTGAGCCCTTTTTTTTCAATTATGCTTTTCCATTTTAAGTACTGATCTATCTTTGTTCGTTTGTATGGTATGGGAGACACACTCTTAATTAAACATCAAAACAAAGGCTTATGAAAGAAACGCTTCGGCTCAAAGTGGTTAGCAATAGTTTATCATGTTTTAGCTTAATAAGTCTGGGGCTTCTAATCATGAAAGAACTGCCCTAATCCTCTAAGCTACACCAACCAACTAAAATCCATTAACAAGTTCTAGGATTACTAAGTAGCATTGTCACACCAGAAAATAAATGCATATTAGCTCAATGCTTACGGGAGTGGATTTCAGTATGCTCTCTACTACTATTAATGCAATGATGCTCATCATACCAAACATACCAGTCAAACCAAACAGAATGCATACATCACACCAATCCATAAGTCTTGCGCGACACATATATAGACTCTAATCAACACCAGACTCCAACTGACACAATGACATAAAACATAAAATCAAAAATGAAAAATAAAACCTAATCTAAAAGTAGGGAATAGAAAACTTAGTCATTTTGGTCGGAGGCATCCTCCTCCCCATCAGCTCGTGCAAGCAATGCCTTTAAACCAGTCCTCATATCTGTCCCGAGCACCACCATCTCCTCCTTCAGCAATGTTATTTCCTCACGTATCTCCTTCAGTTTCGCTAGTATGGATACTACTTCGCTGTTGGTAAGGTGCGGAACCGCCTGCTCACTCGCCCTACACGGTTCGGCTCTACCTGCTGCTCCTTCTGAGTAGACCAGCGAGTAGTTTCCATGTTAATCCACCTCAACAATTCTCCACCTCACGAAGTGCCCTTGATCTAGGAATCTGGTATCAGCGACTGGATGGTCATCTGGCTTCTCTAGGTTGAAATTGGTGAGATTCTTCGCGAGGATAGTCACCAACGGGCTGAGAGAGATGTACTTGTTGTGGTGGGTCACTCCAAATTGAAACTACAAGGCTGCTATGAACCAAAATTTACCCTTTTCTTTTCCGCCATGCACTATAAACAGGAACAACTCTTGCTGAGTCACCACATTTGAGCCTTCCAGGCGGCCGTAGATGTTGTAGGCCAGCCACCTGTGGCATATTTGCAGTGCTGGATCCCGAATTTCATTCGATTTGCTGCTGTTCTTCACATACTTGTCCTTGGTGGAGATGGTCGACCAGTAGTGGTTAATCTGAGACTTCCATTCAGGTGAGGCCACTGTCTCTGCCTTGTATTTTTCCTCATACACCTCCCGTGACTCAAGCACTCCGAGTTGGATGTTCAACTAGTTGATATAGAGAGGGAACATCCTACCCCGTAGTTGAAAGCGCAGGGTACCCGGAGTCTCGATAGTGTAGTTGCCACGGGGTTTAAACTCGATCATCCCCATGAACTCCTCCGATAGCTTCTTATAGGCCAGGTAATTCCATCCCAACACATTTCCCCAGCCAATTCCTTCAAAATATCCTTCCACCTTCTCCTTGATTCCAAACCCTTCCAAGCTCTCCGTGAACAAAAAGTACCAGGGAATGATCTCCTTGTTCTGGAGAATGGCATACCATTGACTATCCCTCGGTACGATCGTGCCAGATAAAGCAGGTCGCACCAAACCCTTTTTCTTGAACCCGGTTTTCTTGGTGGCGATGCTTGGTGTGGACCTCACCGGGGCTGGAATCCCTCCAGAATCAGAGTTGTCTATAGCCTCTATTTCTTCTTCTTCAACTCCTTTCCCTTCTTCCTTCTCCACTTCCACTTCCTTCCCTTTTCTTTTCTCTACAGCGGTAGCCTTCCTCACTATGCTCGTGGTGCTGGTCTTACTCCCCACTTTACTCAGTTTTCCTTTTGGCGGTAGAGGGGGTTTCGAAACATCCAGTTTTCTCTTGACACCTACCCCTTTCTCTTTGCTTTGTGGGGTCTGTTCCTGAGACTACACAGGGGAATTTCTCTTTTTCCCTTCTTCCTCTAACAATTGTTTCTCCTCCCGTTTGCTTTCTTGTTCCTCCTCCTCGTCGTCGGAGGCGGTCTGACCATCCTTCCCTGACTGAGAGTTGGAACGAGAAAGAATAGGTTCGAGAGTTGGTTCTTTCGGCGGGGTTTATGACACAGGGGCTGCTTTCTTTTCGACGGCTGCAGAGGTCTTCTTCTTTGCTGCGGTGGTAGTCGTGGTGTTTTTAGCCGCATGCTTCTTCTTTTCTTTCTTCTTAGGTGGTTGGTCATCCACCTCCTCATCAGCTTGACCGAAACCCTTGACTGCTTCTGTGCCCTCTTCACCAGTGGTAGGTTTTTCTGGTGAATGGACTTGCTCCTGTTTCTCCTCCTCTAAAGTTAGAGAAGGTGTGGTTGTCTCTGTGATTTGCGCATGAGTTTCTTCTGACGTAGAGCTGCGCGTCTTTCTCTTTCCTCCCGCTGGTGTAGGTTTCACCTCAACGGTGCTCTTTTGTCCCGTGGTGGTGGTTTTGGTGCTACCGGAGACGGCGCTGTCCTTGGCACTTTTCTTATTTGCAGGCATTTTGGTTCTTGCCATGATGAGTGCGAAATTAGGAACTAGGGTTTCTGGTTTGCGAATGGATGAGTGTGCAGGGAAGCAAAACTGGCTATTTAAATGGAGTATTTCTAATGGCGGTTGCAGCGAAGTGGGGAGAGTGGGTGTAATGTGTAGCGGTTATGGAGGATGTGGTGGTTGAATGGGGGAGTGTTTAACCGATGAGAGGGTGGAGATGACGGTTATGGAAGTTATAGAATGATTAAGGAATAAAATCATTACCATATTTGAAATTCAAATATTTGAGCTAAATAGGAAGCACGCAGTCACTTCCCAGGTAGGCTGTGTCAGACGCGCTTCCACGTCACTCCTCGGTTAGACCTATCCCCGACGAAACAATACCATGGGCCTCTACCTACACACTTTGCATCGCAAAGTGAGTTCAACATTTACCTTGGGCTTCCCTTATCTCTGGCCCATATTTTCCAAACTCTGATTCCGTCCAAAATCACTTAATAAAATAAAAGCTCCTAAGTAACGAATGAAACAGCGGTTGTGGTCATACCGACGACCACGCCTGGGTTGCCTCCCAGTCAATGCTCTTGTTTAATGTCTTGAGCTCGACTTCCCCAGATTTGTTTTCACTGGTAAACAGGGTCTAGGAGAGAGCATTTCTCCTTGTTCTTCTTCAGCTTGGAGTAGTCAAAGTAGGGCTTCAAACGGTAACCATTTACCAAACATGTATCGCTTCCATTTAGGTCATACACCTCGACGCTTCCATTTGGAAATATCTCTTTCACTATGTATGGTCCTCCCCATTTGGATCTAAGTTTCCCACTCATCAATTTAAAACGGGAATTGAAAAGCAGTACCTTTTACCCAACCCAGAATTATTTCTTACGGATCTTTGCATCATGAATCTTCCTTGTTCTCTCCTTGTACAGAACTGCATTGTCGTATGACTCCAACCGCAGTTCCTCCAACTCACTTATCTGCAATTTCCTTTCTTCTCCGGCCAAAGTCATACTGAAGTTAATTTTCTTGATGGCCCAGTATGCTTTGTGCTCCACTTTTACCGGTAAGTGACACATTTTTCCAAACACTAGCCTAAAGGGTGACATCCCTATTGGGGTTTTGTAGGCAGTTTGGTATGCCCATAATGCATCCCTTAAATGATTACTCCAGTCTTTCCGGTTAGAATGGACCACTTTCTCCAGTATGCCCTTGATCTTTCTGTTCGAAATTTCAGCCTGTCCATTGGCTTGAGGGTGGTATGCAGTTGTTACTTTGTGTTTCACCCCCATCTTCTTGGTGAGTGCTTTAATAGTAGCATTACAGAAGTGAGATCCCTGATCACTGATGAGGATTTTTGGAACTCCAAATCTGTTAAACACTTGGTCCTTCAAGAATTTAACCACTGTGTGAGCATCATTATTTGATGTAGCCTTTGCTTCGACCCATTTAGATACATAATCGACTGCTACCAATATATACTCATAATTTCCAGACTTAGGGAAGGGTCCCATAAAGTCTATTCCCCATACGTCAAAAATTTCCACAGGCATAATGGGCATTTGAGGCATCTCATCCCTTGCGGTAATGCCCCGAACCATTTGACACTTTGGGTGGCCCTGTACCCATTTCCTTACATCGGCAAATACTGAAGGCCAATAAAATCCGCTATCTAAAATCCTCTGTGCCGTTTTTCTTCCACCAAAGTGTCCACTGCATGCAGTGCCGTGACACATTTCCAAGATTTGGGTATGCTCATCCTCAAGAACACACCTCTGTATGACCTGATTTGTTCCTATCTTCCATAAATGCGGTGCCTCCCAAAAGTAGGAACGAGCTTGTGTGACCAATTTCTGCTTTTCAAACTTGGTCTTTCCTGATGGAACCTCTTTTGTAAACAAATAATTTGCTATATCTGCAAACCATGGCTCTTTATCGGTTAGGGTATACAGAGACTCCATCTCCGTATGAGCAGGTACGACATACAGTTTCTCATCAGGGAAAGCATCTTCTATAGGTTCTCCATCATCCTTGCTCATTTGTAGCCTAATCAAATGATCTGCCACAAGGTTGGCAGCTCATTTCTTATCCCTTATTTCAATGTCAAACTCTTGTAGCAGTAGTATCCATCGAATGAGTCATGGTTTAGATTCATTCTTTGCCATTAAATACTTCAAGGCTGCATGGTCGGTATATATAATTGCCTTGGTGCCCAAAAGATATGACCTGAATTTCTCTATGGCGAACACCACTGCTAACAATTCTTTCTCAGTTGTGGTATAACTGCACTGAGCTGGATTGAAGGTCTTTGAGGCATAGTAAATGACATAGCTTTCCTTCCTTTTCTTCTGTCCCAGTACAACTCCAACCGCATGATTACTGGCGTTACGCATAATTTCGAAAGGTATCTCCCAATCTGGGGGCTGTATAATATGGGCTGACACCAATTTGTCCCTTAGATTAAGGAATGCTTCTTTACAGTCACTGTCGAAGTCAAACTAAACATCTTGTTGCAACAGTCGAGTCATGGGCTGAGCAATTTTTGCAAAGTCCTTGATGAAACATCGGTAAAACCCTGCATGTCCAAGAAATGCCCGTATGTGCTTGACCGTAGTTGGGTAAGGCAATTTGGCAATAGAATTGATTTTTGCCTTGTCCACTTCGATCCCCCTTTCCGAAATGACATGTCCCAGCACTATACCTTTCTTTACCATAAAATGGCATTTCTCATAATTAAGCACCAGGCTTTTTTCCACGCATCTTTTCAATACCAGCTCTAAGTGATCAAGGCATGTGTCGAATGAGTCTCCATATATCGTGAAGTCATCCATGAACACTTCGATGCAATTCTCCAATAAGTTAGAGAAAATACTCATCATGCACCTTTGAAAAGTTCCAGGTGCATTGCACAGACCAAAGGGCATTCTTCGATAAGCAAATGTTCCATACACGCATGTGAAAGTTGTTTTCTCTTGGTCTTCTTGCGCCACAAAAATTTGCATGTATCCCGAGTACCCATCTAAGAAGCAGTAATAGGCATTACCAGCTAGTCTTTCGAGCATCTGATCGATAAAGGGTAGCGGGAAGTGGTCCTTCCGTGTGACCATGTTCAATTTCCTGTAATCTATGCAGACTCTCCATCCAGTTTGCAATCTTGTGGGAACTAGCTCTCCCTTATCATTTTCTACCATCTGTATCCCATATTTCTTTAGTACGACATGGACTGGGCTGACCCACTGGCTGTCAGAGATAGGAAAAATCATTCCCAACTCCAAAAATTTCAGAATCTCCTTGAGTACCACTTCTTTCATTACAGGGTTCATCTTTCTCTGTGCATCTCGCACTGGTCGAGCTCTTTCCTCCAGGTAGATATGGTGCATGCATTCAGTTGGACTGATTCCCTTAATGTCTGCCAAGGTCCAACCGATTGCCTCCCTATTCTCCCGTAAGACCCTGACCAATCTTTCCTCCTGCACCATTGTCAGATCTGCACTAATGATTACTGAAAGAGTTCCTCAGGTCCCAAATAAGAGTATTGCAGATGTTTGGGCAGCTTCTTTAATTCCAAGATCGGTGCTTTCAAAATCGAAGGAAGTAACTTTTCGTGCTGCTCATACTGAGAAAACAATTCTGGTTTGCCCTCTGCTGATCCTCCAACTGAATACACTTCTAAAATAATTTCTCTGATCTTTTTATCCACCTCTAACTCTGCCTCCAAAGTGCTCTCCTTGAGTGAATACAGCTCCATAATAGCCTCCCTTACCTCAATATCTTCTGTTTGAATAGCATCTCGATCGGTAAGGCTAGCTTGTATCACATTTTCTGTGGAATCACTAGCACTGAATTCCAAGCTTTGTTCTTATACCAGAGGTTCAAATATGTCAATCATTTCTACAGATTCTACATCTGGTTTCCTTTTCATTGCTTCATATATATTGAATTTTTCCACAACTTCATCGAATTTGCAAGACAGTATGCCCGTCTTCATATCTAATTTTGTTCCGGCAGTCATCATGAAAGGTCTACCCAATAAGATGGAATTCTCTTTTGCCTCTGACCCCGTATCCAACACATAGAAGTCGGTAGGAAAGATCAATTCCCCCACTTTGATTAGCACATCCTCTATCACTCCTTCCGGGTATGCATTGGACCGATCTGCCAATTGTATGACCACTCGGGTATTCCTTAGTTCTCCCAACTTCAACCTGTTAAAAACTGCTAAGGGCATTACATTTATCAAAGCCCCTAAATCCATCATGGCCTTATCCATATTTCTTCCTGCTGTGTTGCAAGGAATGGTGAACATTCCAGGATCTTTACGTTTTGGGGGTAATTTCTGTTGAATTACCCGCTGACACACTTTTCCCCATCACATATCGAGCATCTTCTTCCACTTTCACCTTCCTTGAACAGAGATCCTTCAGGAACTTAGCATATTTAGGAATTTGTTTGATTACGTCCAGTAATGGTATGCTAACTTTCACTTTCTGAAACATTTTCATCATCTCGCTGGCTTCCTTTTCTTTGGCTTTCTGTCGCAGTCTGCCCGGATAAGGTGGTTCGGTTTGATCATTACCAATCTGTTCTCCAGTAAACCCATGACTGGTCCCCTCATCTCTTTTTCTGTTAACTTCTGCTTCGGCCAAAATTTTCTCAGCTTGCTCATCATCCACTTCTGTTATTATCACATGTGTTTGTTCCTTGTGATTAATTCCCTGAAGATGTTTTCTTCCACTTTGGCCAATGCTTTTGCCAAATGACCAATTTGTACATTGATCTGATTCATACCAGCTCGAACTTCATTTCGAAATTTCTCACTTTCCTTGGCCATATTGTCAATGGCCTCTTCCCATGGTGCTCACCTTTGATGTGGCGGCTGATAAATCTGTTGCTGCTGTGGTTGGTAATTCTGCTGTTGTGGTGGTCTTCCCTGATACTGTGGTTGTTGTTGGTGTTGGGCATACTGTTGAGAAGATCCCGGTATGCCCGTGTTATGCTGTTGGGGTTGACCATCTTGCTTCCATCTGAAATTAGGATGATCCCTCCATCCTCGATTGTAAGTGTTAGAGAAGGGATCATGCTTCCTATGAAATCCTTCGTTTCTCTCCATAGCATTTACATCCATTATGTCTTCACCAAAATTAGGGCAATTTTTAGATTGATGCCCTGTTGCATCGCAGAGGCCACAGTGACGTACCTTCTTATGTATGGTCAAATCACTCAGCAGTGCCTTGATCTCTTTCATCTCTTTACTCAATGTTGTAAGTTTATCTGTTTCTTCTTCCTTAGTTGGTAACTCTCTGTTCCTTTCATGTCCATCATCTCTCAACTCCTCAGCCATCGTTCCCAATATTTTGAAGATTTTTTGGGGAGTTTTGGCCATCAATGATCCATTACATGCAGCTCCTCCGCATGCCTTTTACAAAGCTCTCAACTTGATCCTTAGACGTGATCTGATGGTGCGGGCAGTTGCTCAAAAGCTGCTTAAATCGAGTTCAATACTCATAGAAGGATTCCAGCCCATCTTGTTTGATGTTTCTGATTTCCCATCTTATTCTCTCAACTCGTGTGGCTGGAAAGAATTCTTCTAAGAAGCATTGTTGCATTTTTGCCCAAGAAGTAACACTTCCTTGGGGTAGATTATATAGCCATCTCCTTGCACGATCCACCAACGAGAATGGAAAGAGTACCAACTTCACGTACCCCTATTGGTTTTCGTTCTATTGGTGCATCACTGTCATTTAAAAATCCTAGAGATGAGTGTGGGGGTCGTCCCCGGCGTATCCATTAAACTTCGATAAGACTTGTATCAGTGCTGGTTTAAGGTCAAACCGCTCAGGGTCGAAAGGGTTTGCTAGTAAAGTGATCCCATTCGGCCTGAGATTCAGATTAGTTGGGTATGCCAACTGTTTGGGGGTCTGCGCTTGCTGTGGATCTACCATAGCGTCGCATCTCGCTATCCGTGCAAGTGCGTGTAGTCGTTGTTTAGTTCGGTCAATATTTGAATCAAAAATCAATGCTCTTTGTGCTCGACGAGTTCCACGCATACACTAGTAGCGGAAAATGGAATGAGAAGAGTAAAATTGTTGCGCGTCACTCCCCAGCAACAGCGCCAATTTTGACACGCACCCATCGTGTGGTACGATCAAAATACCTGTGTATGCTCCAGATAGACAGTACACGCTCCTATGCCCACAACCGGTCTGGCTAGTCTTAGCGGTAAGCTAGGGTCGATCCCACGGAGATTGAGGAACTACTTTACTCTTCATGTGCACAAGTTTGGTTGTCACGGTCCAATCCTATTTATCTGCACAAAATAACTTGGAAACAATCAAATATAAAACGGGTAAGATTTGGGATAAGTCATGATCATTGTTAATATGTTTATTCGGTCATGGGCATACTCAAGATCCGTCCATGCTTTGTATAAACTCAAGGCGTGGCCCAAAGACATTGGGGCATTTCAAGAGTTTATACTCCACACTTGGGATGGTTGAATCTCTTGTAGTCACTTGGTCCGAAAGTCACGCTTCACCTCGGTCACAAGGTCGTGCTTCACTCCTCCTTAGATAGTATTCGTACCTAGGCTTGTCAATGGGCCGGTTCTACCCGGCCCAGGCCCATTAAATTAACGCCGGTTCTAGAACAAGAACCGGCCCATTAGTATTTGGAACCGGACCGGAACCGGACCAGAAATTAAAAGATGGTATGGGATGGATCGGGTTGTTTACCCATGGGTGATAAAGGAACCGAAGAAAATCCAATTTTCACAGCGTATTGCAGAAACCCTTATTTCTAACAACAGAGTTTCAAGCTTTCAACCACCGCTCGCCGCCACCGTCGAGCGCAACCGCTGAACACCGCCGCCGTCGAGCGCCGCCCCTGAACGCCGTCACCACTCGCCGCCGCTGAACACAAGAGTTTCAAATTTCAATTATGGTCGTCCCTAATTCCTCATAAATCGTCAGCATCTCCCACTGGTTTCTCTCTCCTCTCTATCCGGCGATCTTCCTCCATTGCTGCAGTTGTTTAGAGCTAAGGTATTTTTCATTGAAAACCTATTATGAATTGTATCTCCAAACTCCTAAAAATACAATCATCCCTTTTTGCTTTCTTTTCATCATTGCAGAATTTTTCATTTCTTCTTGTTATGGATAAGATAAAAATTTTCATTTGAGTGTTTTTTTTTTTTGTTCTTGATTTGCGTTTACAGATTATTGAATATTGATGAATTTATCTTCCCTTTGAACTATGTGTTTTGTGTGTGAGTGGATGAGAATTTATATTTATTCATTCATTGTTGTAATGATGATATATGTGCCGTTATTTTTTTTTGGGATTGTGGAGGTATTTCTGCCATGATTGAAGCTTATCGCTTTTAATTGAATATTCAAATTAGAAGCAAAGGGTTGTAAGAGTAGATGGGATTAGGGTGTTATAATTCTAGATTCTGCAGTGGTTAATAACATTAGTTGTAAGAGATCACATGAAAATACTTATTTACATATTTTATTGTTTTCATCTTGTATACTGTATTCTCTATTTTTCTACATTTCTGCCATCATTGGATCATTGAATAATTTGACTGTAATCTTATCTAGGGCAGTATGTTATGAAATTAATTAACAGACTAATGTACAGGAGAGTACCAACCTTTTCCATTTTCTATCTTATTGGTTGGTTTCATGCCATTCTTTACCTTCGAAAATTAATGTAGTTGTCATCTGTATTATTGTTGTATGTCATCTGTATTATTGCCAGGGCTTAATAAAAGAAAATTCAATGAAAGATGTGATTTATTATAGTTGGAAGATGTGTTGATGTAGTACAATATAATTCTATTATTGATTATTGATCCATTGTTATTTTGAAAAATTTGCTAGGTAAATGTCTCAAAGAAGTGAAGGTTCTCAACTTAGAGAACCTATGGAAACTCCTATTGAAACTGTTGCCGACAAAGAAGCTCCCGTAGAGAGTCCCACTACAGCAACATCAAATAAAAGTGGCCCCAAAAGAAAAAAGTCATTGGTTTGGAAGCAATTCACTAAAGTTGAAATCAGCCCCGGAGTGTTCAAAGATGCAACGTGTGATCATTGTAATAAGGCACTGAATTGGAGTAACACGTCAGGTACTTCTAGCTTAGGGAAACATCTTAGAGGCCCTTGCCCGAATTTTAGGCTTGATGATTCTTCTACTAGTTCTTATCGAAGTCCTAGAAGTGAATACAAGTTTGATCAACTAAAAAGTAGAAGGGATTTGGCAATGGCATGCATTAAACACAATTACCCATTCAATATTGGTGAGCATGACTATTTTGAAGCATTTTTGAATGGTTTGAATCCTGATTTTAAGTTACCCTCTAGAAATACCATTAGAGCTGATGTGATTGATATCTTTGAAGAAGAAAAAAAGAAAATCTACTCTTTATTAGATAATCTCTGCTGCAAAGTGTCATTAACTACAGATCTTTGGACTTCAGAGCATTCTAATAAAGCTTATTGTTGCATGACTGCTCACTTTATTGATGATTCTTGGGAGTTGCACAAAAAAACCCTTGCATTTAAGTTGCTTGAGTATCCACATGATGAAGATAAGTTGTTTAACTTCATGAAGGATAGGATTCTTGAGTGGAATTTAGATAGAAAGGTGAGTTCAATTGTTGTTGACAATGCTTCTGCCAATTATTCCATGATAAATAAGCTCAAGTTGTGGTTTGTTTCTGGTTCATCACTTCCTCTTTCTGGAGATTTGTTGCATGTGCGTTGTAGTGCACACATCCTAAACTTGATTGTGCAAGATGGGCTTGGGGAAATTAGAATATTATTAGATGATATTCGAAAAACTGTCCGATACTTGGAAAGAACTCCTTCGGCAATGCAAAAGTTTGAAAGGGCCAAGCAGCAATGCAAGCTTCAAGATAGAAAGGCAGTGGCTATTGATGTGTCAACTAGATGGAACTCAACATTTGAGTTACTCAAGACAGCACTGCCTTTGAGGGAAGCATTTGGCCGACTAGAGTAGATTGATCAGGGTTATCTTCACAATCCTTCGGCACAAGAGTGGGATACTGCTGCAATTGTTGTTGGGTGCTTGAGGACTTTCTATGAAGCTACCAATCTCTTCAGTGGTAGTAAGTATCCAACTTCAAATGTATTCTTTCCAGCTGTGTGTGATATACATTTGAAGTTGATTGAATGGGAGAAAAGTGAGCATGAGTGCCTTAGGAATATGTGTATTCCTATGAAGAGAAAATTTGACAAGTATTGGGAATAGTGCAATCTTGTATTAGTTGTTGCAGTTGTGTTTGATCCTACTTGCAAGATTCATATTGTCGAATACTTCTACACACAGATCTATGGTGAGGATGTCGCAGCTCGACATATGAGTAGGGTTAAGAAAGTATTGGATGACTTATATGTTTTTTATGGGGGTAGTCTTGTACCATCTTGTTGGGTTGCTTCTGGTAGTTCATCAGTTGGTAGTTCATCAGTTGGGGCACAGAGGCGTGGTTTTGATAGTTGGTATGATAAGTCTCATGCTTCAACTTTACACCAGTCAGAGTTGGAAACCTATATGAATGAACTTAAACTTCCTCAAAGTGATAAGTTCAACGTTTTGAACTGGTGGAGCATCAATGCTACGAGATTGCCTATTTTGGCAAAGATAGCGCGTGACATATTAGCTGTTCCAGCTACCACAGTTGCCTCAGAGTCTGCATTCAGTTTAGGTGGCCGTATCATAGACGAGGCTCGTTCTAAGTTGAGCTCAGATGCCGTTGAACCATTGGTACTTGCAAATGATTGGATTCGACCGCTTAAAGAGAATGGTATGTATTTATTTAATAGTAATTGTTTCTTAAATCATTTACTTGTGTTTTTATATTAATTGTTTTTTAAATATTTTGTAGTGCACCGAAGGATTCCTCGTCGTGAAGTGCTAGACTCAATCAGCGAATATGAGGAAAGTGAGGCGTAGAATGGTGATGCATTGTAAATTTCTAGAAACCATAAATTGTTGAAATTACTTTTAATCTTAATACTTATTTTTGTTTTTATTTTCTTTTTGCAGCTTCTTGTTTAGGTTGATGGCTCTCGATTTGGTCATTTCAAGTGAAGCGCTTTGAGCTACTTTAGGCTATTTGACTTTTTTTATTATGCTTAGTTTGTGGAAATTTTCCTTGAATCTTTACGCTTGAAATATGTTGATATTCATTATAAGATTTAGTATTTTTTATATTTATAGAGTTTTTGAATTTATTGAATTATGTTATAGGGATTAAACTCTTAGTTCAATCGTACCTTTTTCGAAAGATGTTAATATGCATTGATAAACAGGTAAAAAAAACGAGATGGGTCTAGAAAATGATTATTTTTTTAAAAGATGTTAATATGCATATGCCATCAGGTTAAAAAAAAAAAAAAAAAAAAAGTGGCGGGTCTGGACCAGAACCGGATCTAGCGGGCCGATTTGGGTTACACATGTTCTGTTTCGAGTCCAACCAGTTTGTCCGATTCCAACTTCCAGGAATAACATATAAGATTTGACAAACATGTAAAAAAAAAAAAAAACCTGACGGGTCTGGACCAGAACCGGATCCAGCGGATCGGTTTGGATTACACTTGTTCGATTTTGAGTCCAATCGGTTGGTCCGGTTCCAAGAATAACATTAAGATTTGACCTTTTTTTTAAAAAAACATGGCCGGTCTGGACCAGAACAGAATCCAGCGGACCGATTTGGGTTACACTTGTTCGATTTCGAGTCCAACCAGTTTGCCCGATTCCAACTTCCAAGAATAACATATAAGATTTGACAAACATGTAAAAAAAAATAAAAAAAAATGTGACGGGTCTGGACCAGAACCGGATCCAGTGGGTCGATTTGGGTTATACTTGTTTGATTTCGAGTCCAACCAGTTTGTCCGATTCTATCTTCCAAGAATAACATATAAGATTTGACAAAAAAAAAATTCAAACGGGTCGGGTCTGGACCGAAACCGGAGCAACGGGTCGGTCCGGGTTACATTGGATCGGTTTCAGGTCCGACCGGTTCTGGAACCGGAACCGGAGCTCTGCTAGATATGGGCTTAAAGCGGTTCTGGGCTTGGACCGGGTAGAACCGGCCCATTGACAAGCCTAGTCGTACCCGATCCCTCCAAGTATGACCCTCACCAACCTTCTCTTCCAAGCTTCCCGGCTCCGCACCTACAGTAGACATAACTCGCAGGATATACATTTCCGGTAACACGTCCAATCGATCATCGATATATCTACGTTGTGCAAGATGAGTCCCTTGGTCAATAACCATGGCTTGATGTCTCGTCACAGTTGGTGGGTGATTGTTAGAGAAGCCCAAGACCGAGAAAGGACGCAGTATCCCCTTGCCCATTCCTCGCCATCCAGATCTACAACACCACTGAAGGCGCTGCTCAGCCACTCGGTTATAGGCATACTGAACGTTGCCGTCTATCATGCCCTGGCCTCTACTTAACATGGTACAACTCCAACCGAACAGAGATCACCCATTAGGTCAGGACTGCCCATGAATTCTGCTCAGATCTCTCCGGAACCACTGGACCCAACCGAAGGCACAAATACCTCTCGAATATTTCACATATCAACACTTAATCATGTCCCCCACCCAAATCTCTCCAAAGGGAACTACTCACACATATTGAATTGCATATTAACTGAAGTAAATAAACACATCAATAACATAAAATACGAAATACTTGAATTAAGATGATACCTAAGGCAAACCGCCTTGGATTTGTTCTTCACAACAGAATGAAAATGAAAACTGGTAAATTGTTTATGCGAAAACTTTAAATGTACTGAAAATAAAAGTGTTTCTTGAATTGAAGACTATCGAATGGTAGGGATAACCAACGTTGTGCTAGCCACACTTGCTGCACTTTTATAGTTGAGATGATGGCAGTCAAAACCCTTCTCCAACAGACCGTATCGGCATGATTGATTCCTTCTACGTTTAGCTTGATCTTGATTTGCATGTGATTGATCGGATTGATGATTGGCAATCTCCGATTTATTGATTGAGGGTGATGGACTGGCTTCCAGATCCTTCTTCACATAGACGATCGGCAGAATATCGTGCAAATCTCTTTCACACGTCTTTTCGTATTTAGCTTCGGCGATTGACTACTGATGTCGGTAGTGGTCATACAGGTTGCATGCTTCGGTTAGTCTCGCACCAAGGTCCTGTTCTTCACGGGTGCAACAGCTGCAGATCTTCTTTGTTGTTGGATGCATTGCGTTAATACCACGAATGAATGATGAACAGCAACTTAGCTTCAGGGTTCACATAGAATCCTCCTTTCAACCTCGCCTCACGCTTCAGCTGAATGAGCTCCCTCTCCTGTGCTGGACAGAATGGGAATGGGGATACGTGAATCTGTAAAGCTTTGTTAAAGTGTCGAGACCTTTCACATTCCACCGCGAGCGCGGGACATGCACGCCCGCTTTAATATTTCCTAACCAGCGACCGCGGTATGGCCATGATTGCAGGAGTTACACAACTCCAACAATTGCGTGTCATCAATGCCCGCTGATACTAATTCCATGGAATTTCGAGGTCCAGAGGTCGGATTTCATCCTTTGTATTCTTCATCATCAAATCCATCGAAATTCATGAAGTTTCACAAATACAGCAAAATCAAGTTGAAGTTGAATACGAGGAGAATTTGATGGAGTGTGAAATCCATTGATCCAATACGGCTAAAATTTGACAGATTTTAAATTCCTTCAGACTCCGTGAATCCAATACCTCAGGATTTCAGACTCCTTTAAATTCCTTCAAACTCTACAATCCAATACACCCCCCTTAGTCTAAAATCAAATGATTTGCTATACAATTATGACTACAAAAGAATTATTTTTGTGAAGGTAACTATGAGCATTTTTGTAAACACATGACAAATTTTTTCTGACTTCCAATTAAATGACAAGTTTTCAAACATTGAATCTGTTCGGATACGTGCGCTCATGGTTATGGTCTTAATAAAAAACTTTTTACTCTACAATTACAACTTCCATAAACCATAACTTTGCAAGTGTCCCTTTCACTACCAAGATCCACATACACAACCAGTATTTTTGTAATTTAAAAAAGTAAAAATTAAAATAAAAAATAATTTCCTTAGACTCATTAATAATGTCACTCTTTCATTTTTTTGCCTGTCCAATTAATAATGTCTCATTTCCATAAATGAAAATATTTATCCAAAAAATGATGGATTCATCATTTTATATCATTTTATCCTTGCTCTTTAATAACGCAGAAAGCATGGTTATATCTATTTTAGGACTTGGTTGGGCTCCAGCCTAGTGCAAGTTTTCAAGAAGTACTCCTTCTGACCTATTCATATTGTCATGTTGTTGTTCGACACGGAGATTAAGAATAAGGATAAAAAGATAGAAAGTGGGTAAGTCCCATAACTTTTGAAGGATTTGGAAGATGACATCATGACAATATAATGGGATACCTAAAGAAGAAAACGATGATAATATGAGTGAGTCAGAGGAAGCATATATATTTCTACGTGTGTATCTGCTCATATGTTTACTTAGCCTAGTGGGTTGAAATTTTCTTTTCTTCCTAGCAGTGGGCTGGGATCGACTCTCAACAATAGCACCACTGAAATTATCAATATTATGTGTTTTTTTTAAATGTTAAGGAACTTGTTTAATTATTTGGAAAATTGAAGGTGCTAATAGAAATTTTACACATAATTATTAAATATCATTATAGTTTTTGATCCTTACTTTAATTTAATTTTTCAATTTAATATATTTTGCCTCAAACCTCATATAATATAGCAGTTACCTCGAAAAGCTAATATGTTCCTTTTTTTTAATGCACTAAATTATATCATTTTAAGAAAAAACCTTCTTTGAAAGAAATTCTTAAGTGTTTAACTATCAGCCCACCCCATTCTAGAATCCTGGATCCACCTCTATCAGAAAGTAAGGGACATTATCAATGGAACAAAGAGAATAGTAGATATAGCGAGCAAAAGAAATGAACATATATAAATAATCAGCATGCCTGAGATTTCTTTGTGAGTAATTTCAACCAAAAAAGAAAAAAAGATTTGATCATCTCATCATCCTATGATTCTTGGTCTGAGGCAAAGAGATTGCCATCAAGATAGTAATTCACATTTTCCTGTGTTGTGGATAAGGCGAATATTCGGATTTTGGTACGAATTTTTGCTAAAATCAAATCAAACCAAATTTGTAGTTAAAAGAAATTCTAATGGAACCTAGGGGTGGGATACGGGTTATGATTTACGAGTATATCCGTCTCGTACCCGATACCCGGTGGATAAGTGGGTACTTTAAACCCGAATTTTGCGGCTACAGGTCGGGTGGCGGGATAAATTTATTTTGTTTGCGCAAGTATCAGGTATATCTGACCCGTACTCGGTACCCATCCAATTACCCTCCTATATTAAAATAGGTTAAAATTAATATTAATATAAGAGTATTTAATTTTTTAAATTCTCTTCAATTAGTCCTAACGTAACAAATAAGAAAATAGACTTATATGTAGAGTTCATCTAGTACAATAAGTCTTATGCTAGCCTATGTAGAACAACACGATGAGCTTTGAACTTAACTCTTTTTTTTTGTTGATGACTTATTAGTGGTTATTTAGATACTTTTATTTCAATATTTGAATGTTATGTGAGTTCAATTGTTTTAATGAGTGCTATTTGAATGTTTATTAGAGTTCAATTTTCCAATTTTATCTTTTCAATTTTTATTGGTAACTTGTTAATGGTTAATGCGTGCTAAGTGGGTAAGTGCTAGAAATATATATATATATATATATATATATATATATATATATATATGTATGTATGTATAATTTTAAAACTGAGTTAGGGGTACTCGTATACCCGAATAGGAAACCCGAGCCGGATTTTTGGATACCCGGTATAAAGAATGGGCCGGGTGCGGGTAGCTTATTTAGGCAAAAAACGGGATTGGGTATCCGACCTTTACCCGTATTCCCACTCCTAATGGAACCTAACTAATAATTATCCTTAAATCTGAATCAAACAGAAAAATTATAAATCATATTTTTTTTATTTTTAAATAAACATATAATATTATTTATAATTATATAGTACGATTACTTTCATTTTTTAGCCGTCCCAATTTAATATGGTGTTTCCTTTTTGGGACATGTCTTTTATCTTTTTACCCTTAGGGCCTGTTTGGTAGGCAAGATTAGGCCAGATTAGATTATTTATCCGTGGTAATCCGATGTTTGGTAGAATAGACTAATAATTTATAGAGCCCGGTGTAATTGTTCGGCCCGTGATTATTTCCACTATCCTTCGAGATAAATAATACCACCTTCCTCCTCTGATTATTTAACAGGGTTGTACAGTAACCCCTACAAATCCCTTCTTTCCCCAATACCCCTCCCGACGTCTTCCTCTTCCCATCTCTGCTGATTCGGCCACTTCTTCTCATCTCCTCCGTCGCGCCGCCGCTTCTTCTCACCTCCTCCGTCGCGCCGCTGCTTCTTCTCCTCCTCATCTCCTCCGCCGATTCCGCTGCTTCTTCTCATCTCCGCCGCCTCTCTGCTTCTTTTCTCCATCTCCCTCAAAGCCTCTGCGGTGCTCCGCCGTCTCTTTCCTCGCCGATCCAGCCGGCTTTGCCTTTCTCCGCCGCCGACTACGCCGCCTATACCATTTCCTCTCTTTCCAAGATTACAACAAGCCTCTTCTTAACTTCCTCTCATCCTTGCCTGAAAGCGGCTGACTAGGGCATAAGATATGGAAATCGGCCAACACCACCATGTTGCCGCCGATTCGAGCCCTCTCTGTCGTCGATAAAGGTTAGGCGATAATTGATCCTTAAATTTTTAATTTTATCCCCAAATTTCAGAAGCCTTAATCCGTAATGATGCATTTGGTAGAAATTTCATGGGCACTTGTTCTTCTTTACAATTATATTATAATCCTTCACATCGCGATTCACGCGGAAAACTTTTGTTGACCATGAAGTTCGGATTTTTATATGGTATTCATGTTCTGGCACCGTACTTATAAACTATCCCGAGCCGTGCTCCCGTGAAGGCATAATTGTGCTGAATTTAACTTCATAGTTTTCATTGATATCTTGCTTTAACTAGCCTCCTTCAGGAGCTGCTTGGCAATTGTTATCAAATTATGTATGGCAATTGTTTTCTGCTTTTGTAAAACTTGATATGTCGGAAATTGTTATTTGCTTGAAATGATTTTACAGTGACTACCTTTTATGCATGATTGTCCAAATTTCTTGGGAAGCATGATATTCAGTGATTTTTGTGGTGGAGTAAGGAACCTTTTATGCATGATTGTCCAAATTTCTCTAGTTAATAATCCTTATCTTGGAAGCTTGAAGCACTTCAGAATTTTTTATTGCTTTTGGTCTTCAAATTCTTGATTAAGGTGTTTGGCCTGGTTTAGTTTGGTTAAATCCATAAGAGTTTTATGCTAAAAAAGAAATAAAACACTTATTTACGATTTCAGTGGCGGTTCATGTTGTTTTTATTGAGATTGGTCAGATTTTACTTCTGTATTTTTTTTTTCAGTTTTCAGAAGCTTTTGTGCCAAAGTGAGAGATGTTGATTTGTTGTTGTTGTTGTTCGATTTGTTTTTAGTTTTTTAGGCACTTCAGTCTAAACCAATTCCTGAGGACAGTTCAACTGCAAATCCAGCAGCAGTTGCTTCGATTATCTTGGGCGGACGGATGCCACCGTCGCTTTCCACTCACTAGCAGACGAGCTAAACCTGTTGTAGGACAAGAAATTTGCTAGCATTATGTTTTAAGTAATTTTATGTTGTGGAATAAATCCTTATCTTGTAGCAGTTATGTTTTCAGTGATGTTTATCTGGTGAATAATTCTTTGTTGTGTTATGCATTTTGTTGTAGTTGTTTTTATGTTTTGATTCAAGAAACTATAGACAAAATCAGTTTCTCTCCTAAAATGTGTTTGATTTCCATATTTTGATTTAAGGCTATTTTAGTCATTTCACATTTTAATCTTGAGATTACACAATGCTACCAAACATCTCATTTATGTTATCTTATTTTTAATCATACCTACCAAACACATAGTATAGATAAATAATCTCATATATCTCATACTATTTATCTCAAGTTTATTAATATCACTTTATCTCAACTTGGCTACCAAACACTACCTTACAAGTTCAATTAACAACACATCATAAATGAGTCCATTCCTTCACTTAAAATATCTCTACCAAATATTTATCTACTTTTTTCTTAAAACCTTTGCACGGCCCCACACATATTAAGTGGGGACGGAGGGAGTATTAAATATTCGATATTATTATTTCTAATTTTTTTATTACTTATAATTTTATTTTAAATGAAATAATATAATTATATAGTATTAAATTCAATTTCTGATTTAGTTCAATTCTAAAAACTAAAAACGGAACTGATTCAAAAATTCATTTTTTGTATAGTAAAAATTCGAACTAAATCCAAAAACCCAAGCCAAGCCAAATTTAATATTTTGATTCGATTCAAATATTCAATTTTCGTATACTCTGCTCACCCTATAGTTGTGGAAGACAGTTTTTCAAGTTTGTGGAATGACCTCGGGAGCATCCACAGTGGTAGAAAAGATAGATCTAGGTTGATCTTATTTTTTGTGATTTTGGTGGGGTTTCAATAATTGGATTCCTAGGTTGAAAATTCTACAATGGTAAGGATTATAGACCTAGGTTGATCCAATGATTGATTTTAATTTATTTTTGTTATTCAATTTTATTTTGTATTTTGAATAAAACGAATAATAATAAAATATCAAATTGTATTGAAACATTGAAAAATTACAAATATGATTGCTTATTTAAATTTTAATAAATATAAAATACATAACTAAAAACCCCATTGAATTTTTTTTTCGAGCATTAAACAAACATTTATGTGATTCTCCAATTGGTCCGACTCCATATCGCTTGTTTTTTCTTGTGTAGATCTCGTCCGTCATCTTGAATTCACTAAGATTGTTCGACGTGGATAATTCTTCCGCAACAGTCCCCAACTGTTGCATGACCTCCGCCTTCTTGCCCATTTTCCCTTCTTGCCCATCAAGGTTTGATAGTTAGCTTGCGCCGCGTACCCGATATCAATGTATTCCCTCCGTCTTGTTCAACATGTCTTACTTCTTTTCGATACGGAGATTAAGAAAAGAAGGATTAGATATAAATTGTGTGTTTAGTGTAGTGAATAAAGTGATACTCCCTCCGTCCACGAAATGGTTGCCACTTTTGTTACTTAAGTTCTTCCAGGAAATGGTTGACACTTTTGCTACTCCACTTACATTTATTGTGGGATCCTTACTCCACTCACAACAATATTCACTATAATTCACTACTACCTACCATTTTCTTAAAACTCGTATCGTCCATAATGTGGCAACCATTTCATGGACGGAGGTAGTATAAAGTATTTTTTAATTGATAAAGTGATATAAAGTATTTTTGAAGTGACATAAAATGATTTTAAAGTGATATAAAATGAATAAAATAATTTTTTAATTATTTCCTTAAAAGGGAATGAGACATGTTGAACGGGACACCAAAAAAGGAAAGTGAGACATGTTGAATGGGACGGAGGGAGTAGCATTTAGCAAGCCACTCAATTTCATCGAGTGTGTAGTTGGAGCCTCGACCTCCACCACTGGTTGTCGCCGTTTTTCCCTTAGCTGTGGCCGCCTGCTTCTTGCCTTTCCACTTGGTCGTGCTTGTCGCCGCCGATTTGCCTTTGCAGCGAGGAGGTGATGGCTCGGCCTCGTCGTCCTTGTCCACGTCGACATCATCATCTTCGTTATTAAGGTTGATGCTTCTTATTAAATTGGGTAGGCATTGGGTAGCGTGTCGAACGAACGATATTCACCGAGTGACGTTGAGAATTGTTGAAACGGTCCCTACGATGGTGAAGATGAGAGTTGGCCAAAATCGGGAGACGTGGAGAATTGAGGGTTTGGATTGGGACTTCGACTTGGTTTTATACGAATAATAGTTTTGTTGATACCATTGGTTGAATTGATTTTCATTATGTCCCATGGTTTCAATACACAAAAAAAAAAATTGAAAATAGAAATTAAAAAAGATAGAAAGTGAGAGTGAAAAGTGGAGGGATTGAGGTAGTATAGTGAAATTTGGGTAAAATAGCTGTTGCAAATTAATTTTTTTAATTACTGAAAAAAAATGCAGAAATTAATCCCACAACGCCGCGTGTGACACATTACCCATCGAGAGCGACGTCGAAATATCAACACTCCTCGCAACCTTGACACCATCGACAACACCCACAACAGCATCGACCTCGACGAGGTAGAGATCGACACCCATTGTGGGTGCTCTAAGGGAAACAACGGTGAAGTGGCCTGTCATACTCATTGCAAATAAATAGTTTGTTAATTAATATTTTAAAAAAAAGTTTGTTAATTTTTAAATGAATCTATTTTCTTCTTATTTCAATTATTTTACTTTTACTTTTTGCTCTTTACTAAATGAACTTATTTACTTTTCTCTTTAAAAATAAATGACATTTCAGTAAAAAACGAAATACCCCATCGTCCACCATGCATACATGCAACCTTAACCAAAATAGCTAGGATATATTTTTTGGAAAAACAAAAAATAACTGCAATTCGTATAGGTTTATTTATCTGCAAATCTGATACTCATATGCTGAAAATTGCCAAATCCTAGAAGCTTAATTTATATTATTCATCTTTCGATATTGATTAATAGTTATATATATAGGCTATTCGTGCCTATTGTATGGCCACTTTTCTCGTGCCTGTGAGTTTGAGAAATGAATTAGAGAAAATGATGAATTCATTTTGGTGGGGTCATAAGAGTAAGAGAGATGCAAATGGTGGTATGAATTGGATGAGTTGGAGTAGATCGGAAAGAGTATGGTGGTTTGGGGTTCAGGAAATGTTGCGATGCTTGGGAAGATGGGTTGACGTTTTCCAGATGCTCTTGTATGCAGAGTACTTAAAGCTTAATATTTCCCGACGCCGACGGGGGATTTTCTAAATGCCAGCCAATTGCGGGCATATGCCAAGTTTCTTCGACGTGAGCAATAGGCGTTTTCCAGATGCTCTTGTATGCTCGTAACTGTTTACCGACTAAGAGGGTATTTGGCTGAGCTTAAAAGCTCATTAAAATAACTTATAAGCTCCTAAATTCTTAGTAATGAACAACTTATAAGCTGCTTTAAGGAGCTTAAAAGCTTAGTCAAACATCCTCTAAGGAAAACTTGCTACGAATTGAAGAGGTGTTGGTGTTGGAGGAGAGTGTGCATGGCATGCATCTGTGGAGTGGGGTACAAGAATATTTGGCACATTTTCTTTACTTGTCCGCTTGCAATGGGTTGCGAACAAGCTGCGGGGTTGTCACAGGTAATTACAGCGGCACGGCATCAACAAATTGTGAAGAAAATATTAGTGAGGCCGGCCATGTTTAGAATTATGGAGTTCACGAATGTCTGGTGTTAGAGTTCCCTGTAATTAGAGCACATCTGCATGCTTCTCCTATAAGAATGGTTGCACCTTCAGCAAGGTATTCATCCTATTTCGTCTAGTAACATTCAACAAATTAATTTGTTGTTCTGGTTGGCACCAGCTCCCCACGGGATGGATTAAATGTAACATTCATGCAACTTTCTTTGACGAACAAAATAAAACGAGAGTAGGAATTATTTTAAGAGATGCTACATGGAATTTTATTGCAGCCCGTGTTGTTTGTTTCAGTGGTTTTTATCTGGTGGAAGAAGGTGAGGCAATGGGGCTTCAAGAAGCTTAATTTGTCTTGGATCAAGTCAAGAGGTTTACAACAAGTTATTATTGAATCAGGCAACAAAATTGTCGTGGATGCAATTTATTCAAGGAACTCGAATTTCTCAGAATTTGGAACGATTATACAAACTTGTAGGTCGATTCTTGACTCTGTTAGGTCTTATAAAGTTAATCATGTTCGTCGAGAGATAAATATAGTAGCTCACTGACTTGCTCGAATAGCTAGAGATTTTCTAGACCCTCATGTGTGGGAACAACCCCATCTATTGTGGATGACCTTCTTCATGTTCCTTGCATTTGCACTTAATATAATTTTGAGTAATGGTATTTTGACACACTGTGGCCAGCCATACGCGTGAAAAAAGGAAAGTTGACTGTAAAAATGGAAATAATCAAATTTTCCTTTAGGGTTTATACTTCCCAATTAGGGTATATTTCATTTTCAAAACCTATATTACCATTTTTAGCGCGTGTGGCTAGCCATAGTGTGTCCGAATATCATTACTCAAAATTATATTAATTTTATTTCCAAAAAAAAAACTTATGTATATAGGTTAAACTAGTGTGCAACCCGTCGAATCATATTAAGCTATAATATATAAATATGTAACTATAAACACAATGTAATAATAGTATTATCTATATCAACGTATGATAAAAAAAAAAAGAGCATTTGTTTGATATTACTACAATTTCTTTATCTGCAATAAATCAAACTAAGTTTTTTTTTTTTTTTGGTACAAACTCAACATAATTTAAAATATGAAAAAATTTCATCGTATACAATGTTAATTATTGCGTACATTCTCGTCACAAATTAATCTTTTGAGTTCTCTTTCACTATTGTACTCATGAGATTGCAACGATTTCTTTTGGTACAAACTGAACATAATTCAAAATATACAAAATTAAATCGAAGACGATGTTAATATTGTGTAAGTCCGATCATCTCGTCACAAATTGAAATTTTGAGTTCTCTTTCGCTATTGTAGTCATGATGTTTCAACGTATTATTAACCATGTTTAGTTTTGATCATCCCGTTCTGCATTAATTGATTATTAAAATTATTAGCCGCAATTTGTTTGATTGTTATAATAATTATTTTGAAAGTGAAATGTTAAATTTCTAATTAATTCAAGAAAATTATTATGTGATTCTCCCGTCTCCATTTACTATTTTTCTTCCCTTTTATTTAGTTTAATTTTAATCCAATTGCTTCATTGAGTTAATGAAAAATATTAGCTACAATTTACTTGGTAATTATAAAAACTTATTTTGAAAGTGAAATTTTTAGTATGTAATTAAATTAAAAAAAAAAAAACATTCTGCAATTCTCCCTTCTCATTTATTATTTTTTATCCTTTCAGTTCAATTTTAATACACATATTATTTAAATAATAGAAGCAATTTCCTTGGTAGTTATAATCGTAATTATTTTTTTTTTAAATCTGTACACATATGTATTAGATATTATAATTTATTATTTAATATAAAAAATGATGTTTACTTCTCATTTTGTTTGCTGGTTAAAGAAATTTATTTTGAAAATGAAATCTTTAGTTTCTAATTAAAGTCAAGAAAATTATTTTGAATTCTCCCGTATTCACTTATTATTTTAATACTTTTAATTCAATTTAATACACATGCTTCATTTATTTACAAATATAGGATGACAATTACACACTAATTTTGAATATTTATATAAATTCTTAAAGGGTGGAGTCTTATTAAAAAAACAAAGTGAAGTAGAAAATTTATATTAAGTAAATAAGAAGACCCCCAAATTAATTAAAGATTTTATACCGATAGAAATATGATATAATAAATTTTCATAAATTTATATAATAAATCATATAAATGTTATTCAATTTTATACAAGATACTCTATAAGGAAATATATACAAGTTTATATTTATACAAATGAGTATTCTAGAATTCAGAAACAAAAACTATAAAATCAAAACACATATTATTCGCTAGAGTGTACGGGGCAAATCAAAATCATAAAAATATAAAACTAATATCAAGAATTGGGAAACAAAAACTATAAAATTAAAATGCATATTATCCTCAAAAATAATAAGAAGTAAATAAATAATGCTCCATAGATATGGGTGGTTTAGGTAGATTTCCTTTCCAGCCGCCTAAGTGTTGCAAACCCCATAAACATCATCATTCATTGCTAATCTTTGTGTAGGTGATAAACTAATATCAAAATTACGTACAATTATTATTTTCAATATTGAATTGTGAATCTATTATGATGAGATTGTTGTATAAAAAGAAAATTGTACTCACTCTGAGAAATATTTAGTGAGATTCATATGCATATGGTTTAATTGGTGTTTTTTTTTGCAACACGTGATAATAAGAACGTTCTAGATATCTCAATTTGATTTCTGATACTGTTTGTTTACGATAATAATTAATTTCATATCTTGTGTTTTCTAATATTAAGCAAAATAGGTTTGTGTGTGATTTTGAATCATGTCTAATAAGTGTGATACTTAATAGAATATATTATTGGATTAAACTACTCTTGTGTTCTTGCAAGATTAATGATCTGTAGAAAATTCTTATAGACAACCAAATAAAACGTGTAATAGCGTTACCTCAAAATTTGCAACCACTCTCAAAACTGTATTGAATTAAACAAATCCATACACAAACAAATTGAAAAATGATGGAAAAGGAAAAGAGAACAGTGATAAAAAAAAATATAACTATTTATTAGGCCAACTAATAAATTAGGCAAATTATTTAGTTGCGGTGCAAAGGATGAGAAAATACACATTAATTTTAGGTATTTATAAGCTTGTCAATAAGAGGAGTTTGATTGAAAATCGATGTGGGATAGAAGATTTATAATTAAAATAAGATATAATAATATAGATATAACTATTAAAATCGGCAAATTTGAGCCAAGATATATTTGAAATATATGAGATATCTTATGACATATTTAGCATATGGAATCTTTTATTTCCTTTATAAACTATTAAGTAATTAATTAAATATATAATTGTAGAATTTATGAATTAAAATGAAGATTTAAGATAAATAATAATACCGAATGGAGGATGCGCCACGTTGGACCTAAAATTATGGGGAGTGCTTGAATTAACATTGATTTTAATAATATATACATTGAGAATTAAATTTAGGAATCTAGCATCGGTCATAAACAACTACTAACTACTAACTCTATTTACAATTTTTTGGATACGAGGATTTGTAAATATCACAAATATACATATTAGATACAACAAGATTAGTGGAATAAAAATGTGACACAAATTAATTATTCATCTAAGTCAATTGCGTTGCAAAAGTGAAGCATATACATATTTTACTCAAGTAAGATGAAGATATAGATTACCAGAAACTAGATTGCATGTATATGAAGAACCAAAAAATTGGAGTAAATATTTTAGAGTTAATAGGTGTCAATACCCTTTTTTTTAAAACTAAAAATAAAATATACCCTTAAATTTATAAAAGATAAATATTGCCCTAGTTTACCAAATTACCCCACCGTTATATTAAAACTCTATAACATAAGATTAAGGAATATCACAATTCCTTTATCTCTCACTGTAAGAAACACCTCTCTCTCTCTCTCTCTCTCTCTCTCTCTCTCTCTCTCTCTCTCTTATTATCATCATCACGTCGTCTTCCACCGCCACCGTTGTCGCCGGCCTCCAGTCATCTCCCACCGCCAGCGTCGTCGCCGGCATCCCACGTCTTCTACTTTTGCACTCTCAATTCATCATTTTTCGCCATCATCTTCTTCCTTCCCACCATTCTCCACCTCAACGCCGTCACCACTGTCTCATCATCGTTAATTGTCTCGTTGTTGCGACAAATATCAGGTCAACGTCTTCATCATCATTTCCGTTGTCGAAGGTCTTGTTGTCTGCCATAATCCAGCGCCGCACATTATAACTTCCATCGTTGTATTCAACCTCCACTGTCGCGCCTGTGCACGCAACAATTTAGATTTGTAATATTTTTTTGTTCATAATTGTCCAGATTTATGTCGCCGTTGTCACCACAATTCAGATCTGTGTAGTCGCTGTTGAAATTACTCAGTTCTGTGTCGATGCCACCGTCTTGCTCGCCATTTTAACCACACGCTACCTTGTCGTTTGGACTATCACAAAAAAATAGAAGGACATATGATTCTCTAGATCTACCTTGTCCGTCGTCGTCGCCACCACCTACTCTGATGAATGAGGTAACTCAATTCAACTTTAATCTAATGTATGCTATCGTTGGAAGTTATTCATGTATAATTCATGTATGATTTTCTACTACCATGTATGTTTTCATAGGTTGTTTAGTGTTTCATGTATGCCTGTAATGATCAATGAGGTAACTCAATTCAACTTTAATCTCATGTATGCTATCGTTGGAAGTTATTCATGTATAATTCATATATGATTTTCTACTTCCATGTATGTTCTCATAGGTTGTTTAGTGTTTCATGTATGTTGATATTGTTGCAGTTGTTCATGTATGTATTTTTCATGTATGGTTCGACTACCACGTATTCTTCGATAGATTGTTTAGTGCTTTCGATTGAACTTTAATCTCATGTATGGTATCGTTGAAAGTTATTCATGTATGATTTTCAACTACCATGTATGTTTTCATAGGTTGTTTAGTGTTTCATGTATGCATGTGATGAATGAGGTAACTCAATTCAACTTTAATCTCATGTATGCTATCGTTGGAAGTTATTCATATATGTTCTCATAGGTTGTTTAGTGTTACATGTATGTTGATGTTGTTGCAGTTGTTCATGTATGCATTTTTCATGTACGGTTCGACTGCCATGTATTCTTCGATAGATTGTTTAGTGTTTTCATGTATATTAATATGCAATTTTCACTTGTGGAATTTTTCCATGTATGCTTCTATAGTATTTTTAGTATTTTCTCGTATTCTAATGCAGTTCATGTATGCATTTTTCATGTATGATGCCATTTGTATAGAATATAATTTTTATAAATACGACCGAGACCAAAGAGTGGAGAATGACAAAGACGATGAATGATGATGAGAAGGATGACTAGAGATAGGTTGAAAGAGTTTTGTAAATTTTTTACATTAATTTTGTAACTGTAATTTCATTTTAATACACGACCTTATGAGTTGTTTATGAATCGATCATATTGTTATAAACTACTTGAGTTTTATTCAAATAAGTATTTAAGTGTATTTGATATTCGTTAAAAATGATCACCGGAAAAGATTTACTAAGGTTTGGCCATGTATACATGCATATTTCATACTCATGTATGACACTTATGTATACATTTATATCTCATATTCATGTACGGTACTCATGTACTTTGTGACATTTGCTAATTATGTATGCTACTCATGTATGACCAGCATACATGAGTAGCACCTATAAAATATTTTCATCTATCCTACTCATGTATGATATTCATGTATGATCAGCATTCATGTATGCTGCCGGAAAAAAAGTCGTCGGAAGGTCGCCGAAAAATTCTCGCCGGAGTTAACCACCGGTGTTGACCGCCGTCGCCGGAGTTCACTGTCGCCGCTAGAAAAAATGGTGAAAATTATTGTTAGAAGTGAGAGACGAGAGAGGAAGAACAAAAAAATTAGAATTAAAATTAAAAAAGAAATAGTAAAAAAATAAGGAAAAGGACATGCTAGTCATCTTACAGAATTTTGAGGTAATTTTTGTCTTTTCTTTATTGAAAAGTATTTTTTCATCTTTTATTTTTAAAAATGGATATTTTAACATTTCACTCAATATTTTAAGCGTTGATAATTTGATATAGATACGCAAGTAATAAAACAGTTGTTTCCTTTCAAAAAAAAAAAGTAATAAAATAGTTGTAAATAAACATTATGTTCATCCTAAAATTTGAAGTTAACGGAAAGTATAACAACATATTTGAATAGGGTAATGATATTCGAATACACTGTGGCCGACCACATAAGCTAAAAATGGTAATATAGGTTTTGAAAATGGAAATAAATTCTAATTGGGAAACATAAACCCTAAGGGGAAAATGTGATTATTTTTATTTTTACAGTTAACTTTCTTTTTTATACGCGTGTGACTGGCCACAGTGTGTCCGAATATTATTACTCATTTGAATAAAGGGGCATCAGTGTTAAAATAAGCTAAACATTAAGGATGAATTGTTGCCTAAAAAACTTGAGGGGCTTAATTATACTTCGGAGTAAATTTGAAAGGTTTATTTGACTCTTCTCCCTTTTTGAAATTGAAGAATTTGCAGTGTGAAAAATAAGTTCAATTCATTGAATTCAATAGACTATATGTGGGACTAATAATTAAGAGATGCACTCCCATGAGACATCTACTCCATACAGACCGGCCCGTGCGTGAGATCCACGCGTTGTGTATGGTTCTCACGCGCCTTTTTTTTTTCAAGCTTTCTGTTTTTTAGAATTTTTTTTCCTAGCGGAGCCTTCGGCTCCGATTTTACGGCTCCGCCTTCGCTCCGATTATTAATATAAGAATAATCGTCGAACAATAATTTGGAATTTTTTGGCTCGTTCCGAGGCCTTCGGTTCCCCTCGCTTGAATCTTGATCAAAGAAGAAGCGGCATACAAAAAATAAAATAAAATAAATTCTGAAAAAAAAAACTAAATTAAAAAAAAAGAGGTGCGTGAGGTCCATGCTCGGGTCAAGCTGGCGCGTGTGTGGCGGGTCGGGTTGGGGCGGGTCGACCCATCTGCACCATAAAGATTTTCTACAGATGTTTTTGTCAATATTCCCTCTGTCTCACGAAATATGTCGCTCTTTCTTTTTTGGATTGTGTCACGAAAAATGTCTCATTTTCTTATTGGAAAATAATTAAATGTATTCTTTTATATTTTTTATTATTTATTTACATCACTTTTATATTTTTTATTATTTATTTACACTACTTTTATATTTTTTATTATTTCTTGTTAATTTTCGTGCCGAACACAAATTAGACATTCCTAGCACTGACGGAGTAATTAATTAGTGAAAGTAGACGGGAAAAAATGTAATTAATCCAGCTGCTAAAACCCCCAACACCTCTCGCCCCACCCCACCCCACCCCCAAAAACCCCAATCAAAAACCCTTCGAAGTCCAATTCGATCGCGGCCGGTTTTCAGTTTCCGGAAAAAAATTGCAGCAAAATGTTGTCTGTTTATTCTAGAAATCTCCGAAATCAATCTCTTAAAACCCTCTCCTCCCTCCTCCTCAATCAAAGGTAAGCTATTTGCTAAAATTTATTGAAAAACTTCTCATTTTTGCGAAGGACTGTACATATATATATCATATTGACCGAACTTTTCTATTTGCACAGGATTGATGCCATTACAAGAAGCAGTTTTGCTGCACATTCGATGCCTGGAATCCGCAATGTGAGTATGGCGAACTGCGAATCGCCTTCGGCGGCGAAAATGTGGAGCTATTTTGATGGAGCGCGGCGTTTCTCGTCGAAGAGTATGAGGAGTAAAGTGGAGAAGCGGATGCAGCGGGAGTCGGGCAAAACCCTAAGGGAAATTCGGAGGGCGAAAAAATTGAGGAAGAAATTGATGACTGACGAAGAACGCCTCATATACAATCTTAGAAGGGTATGATGCTAATTTTTACTAGTTTTTGTTTGTATGGTTTTTGTGCTGAGGGGTTCTTTAATGGAGAAATGTCTTATTTGTTTCCTAGTTATGTGGTTTAGTTGCTTGAGATTATTTAGTTGCTATATATTTACATTCTCTCCGATGTTTCAAAGGCTTTTCCTTATCTATTTGGTGACTTGTTCTTTAAACGTGTTTGATTGTATACTCTTTGCTTTATTCTAATTATTTACGTTTTGAAAGAAGAAATGCTGTTTTTGTAATAATTGGCAGTATCGAGTTATCTCATTTTTGTGCCTCCCTATTTTTTGAATATTTTGCAAGCTGAATATTTCACCGTTTTCCTCTGTGTTTGACTAGTCCAGGCAAAGAAAAAGGTGGCTTTGCTTCTCCAGAAGCTGAAAAAGTATGAATTGCCAGAACTTCCACCTCCTCGCCACGACCCTGAGTTGTTAACGGCAGAGCAGTTGCAGGCAATCAAGAAAATCGGCTTTAGAAACAAGAACTATGTTCCAGTTGGTGTTCGTGGTGTCTTTGGAGGAGTTGTTCAAAACATGCACCTTCACTGGAAATTCCATGAGACGGTCCAAGTCTGTTGTGATAATTTTCCCAAGGAAAAGATTAAGGAGATGGCGTCCATGCTGACGAGATTGAGTGGCGGGATTGTCGTAAACGTACACAATGTGAAAACCATTATCATGTTCCGTGGCAGAAACTATCGCCAACCTAAGAATTTGATACCTATCAACACCCTCACGAAAAGGAAGGTAAGGCTTCATCTTCATTAATTTGGCTGTTTGCATGATTGCTGTATATTGCATTATCTTTAAATTATTACAAACTTTGTATCTTAATATAGGGTTAGTATACCTGAGAGTTCACAGATTTAAAAGGAATTTTCACATGCAGGCATTATTTAAGGCGCGATTCGAGCAAGCCCTTGAATCTCAGAAACTTAACATAAAAAAGATAGAACAAGACCTTCGGAGAAAGGGTGTCAATCCTGATGATCCAGTTGCCATGGCTAGCATCCAGAGAGTAGCCTCAACTTTTTTCAATGCTATTGATAAGAGAGAAGGAAGTCCCTACGTCTTTCGGGAGGACAAAGCAACACAAGTGGCATCTGAGGGCCCTCAGCAGCCGCAAGATGCTGGAGAAGACAGTGATCAGGAGGAGCTCGATCGCTTCATTGCTGAGATAGAAGATGCAGCTGATAAAGAATGGGAGGAGGAGGAATCAGCAGAGAAGGAAGAGATCAGCCGGATTAGATACTGGAATAGAGAAGATTTTGGTGGTAGATACCAAAGATATGAAGGTAACAGAAATGAGG
This sequence comes from Schizonepeta tenuifolia, assembly GCA_029490685.1. Lineage (NCBI taxonomy): Eukaryota > Viridiplantae > Streptophyta > Magnoliopsida > Lamiales > Lamiaceae > Schizonepeta > Schizonepeta tenuifolia. The sequence goes on from CM055958.1 coordinate 71,327,815, forward strand.
GTTCTGGTGATGAAACTGGGGATAGAATGAGATATAGGAATCAGAGGCAAAGGAGGAGAAGTTATGATAATGAGGTTGTAGGTGGAGACGGGTTTGATTCTGATGGCATTGGAGAGGTGGTTCGTGGAAGTTATGTGGACGACTCTGATGAAGCTCTCGATAAATCTAATGTGGAGAGACAGCATCGTAGCAAGACTGCTAGAGCCAACAGCTGGGGTTTTGGGAGAAATGAAATAAAATCCCATGATAGGAGGAGAAGTTTTGATAGTGAGGTTGAAGGCGAAGACGGGTTTGATTCTGATGGCGTTGGAGAGGTGGTTCGTGGAAGTTATGTGGACGACTCTGATGAAGCTCTCAATAAATCTAATGTGGAGAGACAGCAACGTAGCAAGACTGTTAGAGCCAACAGCAGGGGTTTTGGGAGAAATGAAATAAAATCCCATGATAGGAGGAGAAGTTTTGATAGTGAGGTTGAAGGCGAAGACGGGTCTGATTCTGATGGCATTGGAGAGGTGGTTCGTGGAAGTTATGTGGACAACTCTGATGAAGCTCTCGATAAACCTAATATGGAGAGACATCAGCGTAGCAAGACTGTTAGAGCCAACAGCAGGGGTTTTGGGAGAAATGAAATAAAATCCAATGACTGGAGAAAAAAGAATACCGTTTCAGAACTTGCATTGAGTGATTTGGAAGATGTAGCATTGGAATCGAAGGGCAAAAGACGGGACCTGAGGAATCCAGGAGCATCAAATTTCGATTATGTGAGCAGTAGTGATGACGAGAGCTTTGAACAACTGGAGAAACACAAAGGAACTAATAACAATGCTAACAGAGGTTCTCGTAGAGGTGCTTCAGCTACGTTGAAAGACAGTACTTTTGCTGAAGACGACTTGTTTAGTGAATCAGAGATAGCAAAATGGGAATCAGATGACACATCAGGAGAGGATTATGATGAAGGGAGCAAATAAAGGACATGCAGTGGACCAGAATCGGAAACTTGAACAATCTTGATGGAATTTGAACTATTTCAGCCATTGATGAAGCTGCCAAAGTTGATCATTAAAGGATTACGAACTTCTCTGTTCTTTGACAAGAAGCGAATACAACAAAGGAATGAAAAGACTAACAAAGAAAATAATGCATGCCCTTGAGGTTGTGTTCTGCATTTGGCTGGAATTGTCTGCATTCAAGGGCAGCGTCACCATCAGTTCCGCTCTAGTTCAAGTTCCACCACAACGAGTATATTTTCAGTTCAGATTGAATACTCACATGTGTCCAATGGGTGGGATCTGGAATCATCTCCTCAACATGTACGTGATTGTAGGAACAATGTTAACAGCCTGATGTAAGGTACCTACTGATGTCTCTACACAATTGCTGATTCAAACAGCAATAGAATTCCTCTTTTTGCATTGCAAGTTTTTTAGGTCTTAATAGCATTACTGGATGTCTTACAGTGCCATTGGGTTAGTTTTTAAGTTTATAAAGCGCGTTTCATTCTGGTAAACTTGATTGTTCTCGAGTTGTTTCGAAACTTGGGTCGAGTATTGTTAAGTTCAAGCTTTCAAAGCACCGAGTACTGAGTAGCAACTGGATAGATCAGAAAATGTAAATCATAAATCAAGAATCTTTTTTTTTTTTCTCTCAGTCAGATGATCATTAAATCAATTATCTAACTGTTCAGTTTTTCATTTTTATTTTCTTTATAGTCCCTCCTCCCAGTCCCAGACATTATTTTAAAATGAATTCAAGAATATACTGGATATGTTTCAGCATTTCAAATCAAACTATCTCATCCTTATCTAGATTTGACTGCCATAATTTATTAATTAATTTACAGTTTGTATCAGACGGTCTGATGAGCTATAGAAGAAGATTCATTGCAAAAAAATAGTCATTTAACAGAATAATAATAATCGACATTTTATTAGAAGAGAAGTAGTTAGTTATGACACGAAAACTACTCGAGAAACACTCTTGTACACTCATCCACACCGTGCAGATTCTGCACAGAAGTTTTTGTCAAACTATTATTGTGTTAGTTTTAAATAATTATGACAGTGACAATTGATAAGGCTTTGAGCTATTTCAAAGCAAATGCTTTTTTGCACCTCTAACACACAAAAAAAAAAAAAAAAAAAAAAAACGGCAAATGTTATTTTGACAAAAAAAACACGCGCGCGCGCACACAAATTCTACTCGCCCCAAAAGAGCTAATAAGATACGATTAAAAAAGAAATCAACGTTAGCATCATAATAAATCCCAGGGAGCAGCCATGATACAAGTGTAGGAGTTCAACAACATGCAGTAAGATAAGATTACATCCATAAACAACTCTATAAATTAAGAGTAAAAATGCCAAAAACAAATGAACAAACATCCAAAATGGAAATAAGAGAGGAAAAAACTCGAAACAACCACGCCGTCTTGATACCGTTCCACAGCCAAAAACATGAGCGAGCCAGCAAATCAAGTTGTACCATTTTTCAAACCGGATTGAAGACGAATATGTCTAACTCTTCTCTAAAGATAAGGCTGATAAGCTACCTACATTGCTACCATACTAGTCTGTTTTCGTCTCCTTTGGCTCGTTGCAAAATGAGAGCACGGCCATCTTCAAGAATGTGTGCCTCGCCCGGCCCCTCCACCCTCAGCCACTCTCTCTTATGCAGTTCCCTGGCAGAAGGTACCTGTAGTCGTCTGCATTCTCCAACAAGAACGAGGGAAGATGAACTGCCGAATGTGAATGAGGAATCGGGCCCATCTTCCCAATTATATCCCTGAACGTGTATTCCTCAGGCAGCATGTCATAGAGATCAGCACCTTTGCAGATGAGTTCTTGAATCCTCTTGGGGCTGAGGTAGTGAGAGAATCTAACTCGATCTGTGTGGCTGTAAGCCTTCATCTTAAAGATGAAATCACTTATATAACGAAAGCAGAAGCTGCAATGCCAGCCAGAGTCGGCCAAGAGGTAGTCCGTTTGGCGATAATGAGCATATCTCGTCTTCCCCCTTTGGTACCTATGAATCGAAGCCCTCCAGCTCCGAAGATCATACAAAAACTCGAACGAGTACAAGTAGTTCCTCAGCTGGAGGTGAAGAATCGGAGGAATGTCGTCACACCATCTTAATAAATCAATGGTATGCCTACTCGGGATCTCATCAACATCCGACATGATAAGGAGATCATCATCTTCAATCCCAGCAATTTTAAGCAGCTGGTCGAGCGCTAGCCTCTGGTACGCCTCCTCAATAAACGGGTTCTCACCTTTCCTGAACCTCCCACCAATAGTCCCGTAAGTAAGCCTAGGCTCGACAAATTTGAACTTGTCCCGGTTCAAGGCAAAGTTGAGAGGCTTCGGGAGAGCAGTGAAGGTAGAATTCGCCTCGAGAAGCACAAACTGTGAGATGTAAGGATACATTTCTTTCCATCTAATCTTAAGCATGTCGACTTCATTGCTGAACAAGACTGCATCATAGACGCGCCTAGGGAAGTCGCGGATTCCCCACCCGTGAAGCTTGCAGAGAGTCTCCATCGTCACATTCTCGTGATAATAGTGAGTTATGGTTATAAAAGGCTTAGGAGGAGATTCCCACAACGGGCGGAGAAAATATGTAATCTTTTGGCCATGGAGATATATACCAACTATTCCTGAAGGAATAACTAGGCATAAGAAGAGTAAAGCCCTCAAATCTAGCCCTAGGAACGACCACCGGACTCTCGACATGTTCAAGAATGCTGAGATAGCTAGCTGCACATTGAGAAGAAGCATTTTTTTCAGACAATGGGATCAACATAGTTGAAAAGAAACAAGTCTTGAGGGAATGTAGATTATTGCAAAACATTTTGCTTATTCTTAAAGATATGAACTACTAATTTTGAATTCCCTCAACAGCAACAATGCCGGTCAAGAAATTTCACAAAAATACCAAATAATTCTAGAATACTCGAAGCACCTGCATATTAACAAGCAATTAGAGGTGATAAGGCTCATTCAGCTTCACTTCAACCTTGAGCCAATGTAGACTATTGCACAACATTTTGCTTACTCTTAAAGATATGAACTGTTTTGAATTTCCTAAACAGCAACAATGCCATTTTTTCTGCAAGAAGTCCCTAATAATTCTAAAATCAAAGCCCCTCCAAATTGAAAAAGCAGTTAGAGGTGAGAGAGCTAATTCAAGTTCACTTTTACCTTAAAATTTTCAGAAACAAAACACAGAATGTAAGAAACACATTTAAAAAAACAAATGGAGCCCAAAAATTTCAGCAAAATATGATATTAGTAGCGAATCAGCATGAAAAGAAGATTTTGTTGACAAAAATGAAGCCACGAATCAAGTAAAAAAAAAAAAAAAAAAAACTAGAAATGTGACTGACCTGTGCCAAAAACTATGCAACAGCTTGATTCCTTCAACCAATAACAAAAGAATCTTCAATTTCTCTAAAAAATTGAAACGGAGAGAGAGAGAGGGAGATAAATGGCCAGAAACGCCTTTAATTATATATCGCCACCCTTTCAGAGAGTATAACAATCATCAAAGATCATAAAGTGCCCAAAATCTTTTTCTCTTCGTATCCTTAAACAATTCTCTCTCTCTAGAAATACCTCTTCCTCCGCCGTGATTGCATACACATAAAAAATCGTGGTCATAAATAAGCGGAGGGAAAGAGGAAAAAAGATGCAAAATTTTATTAAAAATGGCGAACCCTGGTGATAAAGGAGACCACTCCAGAAAGAAAAAGACAGAATTTTGGAGAGAAAAACAGGGAAATTGGATATGTTCTTGATGTTCCTAAAAATGGGCAATCCTCCTCGAGAAAGGGTTGGTTGTATTTGTATATCTTCTCACCAGTTTTCCCATTCTCTCTCTTCTCTCTCTCATGGAAAAAATAAACCTTTTTCGCAAATTTTCTTGACGCAGAGACACGGAATGGAAGGTTGAGAAAAAGAGAAAATTATTTGGGTAGAAAAATGGCGTCTGGGATTATCCTATATTTAACGAAGAAAATAAATCAGAAATGGAAAATCGAAATACAGATGCAATGGAAAATTGTAGTAATTGTGAAGAAGAAAGAAAGGAAAGGTGGAGACTGCATGGTTTTTTCTTTTTAATTTTCTTCTCATAAATGGGATTAAATCAATATGATTGTGAGATTAAAATCTAAAAGCAGTTTTAAAATGGATAAAGTTGTAATTATGTTGTTTATTATGAACAACTAAATTTACGCAATTTTTCTAATTAAAGTGGAAATGTTTCTTTCTACATGGTAGATTAACAATCTGTATAAATAATTATATATATATATATATATATATATATACACTATTGTATATATAATAAATATCGATTTAACTATTTAAGTCTCAACTGGAATATTTCTAATAATATTTCAATTTTTTTCATGAAATACCATGCGATAAGATGTTATATCTGATGTGGAAATATATATTTAATTACATGAAGAGAAATACTACTATGTACTTATGTCTGGACGATCTCTGATTTATATTAATTCACAAATAATGCAAGAGATATAAATTGGATTAGACACAAATTGTGAATGGACTCGGATATCTGGTTCTTTTCTTCTTTTTTGAGAGATAAGAATAATGGAGAATGTGATTAGGTGTATATTTAATTCGTGTTAAGCTCTAATGTTCTCTATTGCAAAGTATAATTATTATATGCATATCAAAATACTAAGTAGTTGATTTTTAGAATGAAAATCAATTATTTAATTTTAATATGATATGTTTTAATCAGAGACAATAGGTTAGCTAAGAAAAAGGGTAAGCCTCTCAAAAAAAAAAGAAAAAAAAAAGAAAAAAAGGGCTATAAGGAATAATATAAAGTATTTAAATGCTTTTGTTTTTATTTGATGTTAGAGATAGTATGGGATGATGATCGACATAATTTCAATTTACTTCATTATCATATACAGTAGTACTATTTTTATTTGCCTTTTTTTTTTTTTTCCTTTTTCGAACGGGCTTATTATTTGGATTCTTTTTCTTCTTACTAGACTTAAGAATCTGATAATTAAGTATTAGTACATCTCTTAAAATATTGTACTAATGAATAATAATATCTTACTGGTCGGTTATTTGTTTAAAGATTAAATTACTTAGACATATAAAGCTAATAGATAGTTCATTGTTTAGCTCGAGTTTCTAAAAAATTTACATTCGAACTTTACGATTGACCTTCTTAGTGCTCTTTGCTCATGTTCGTCATAATACTATTGTTCGTTTTTTTTGGATGAAAAAGAAAAAGAAAATTAAAAGAGATGATCATTATAGTGTCGTGGACAATCTATGATACTTGTTCATCATAAATACGTAAACAGAAGTTGCATATGCAGGTATCTAATTCCAATATTCTTTGGTTGTGTGAAGTGACTAAATTAATTGACCCTTTTCTCAACCTTTTTCATTTATGTTGGTCTTACTTTTTGAAGTTAATTCTTTTTTTGTAAGTTTGGAAGAGAAGAGAGGAAATTAGGTGAAGAGAAGTCCATAAAATAAAGCGGGGCTCAAAATCAATCTCTAAACAATTTAAACCAAAAAGAGCTAAAACTTTCCATTTGGGTTCGGACAAAATTATCTATATATCTTTATTTTATTTATTTACCGAGTTACTCAGCTTCTACAGATACAAACACTTTTATACTAGAAATATAAATGAAACGAATCAAACTAAATTTATGACTTTATGTAATACCCGTCAGCCCAGTCAACAAAAGGTCAATGTATGTATTACAGCCTTTTAGATTTGGATGCGTAATAAGTAGTACTTAATTATTAATTTTATTATAACTTTTGTTCTAATTTTATGAAGTATTTTTCAGCTTGATGAAGTTTGATTAGGTTCTTGACTTGAATCTCTCAATTCGAGTTCAACTCAATAGCAATTAGCCAGCGACTTAACTCATTTAATTTATTCGACAACTTCAACGAATATACTTCGAAATTTTTATTGAATAATTAAATATTAATACTTTTTATGGCCTTATTCTTTATTAGGTACCCGTAACCCTGTTTGCTCAACAAAACAATAATCATGAGCAGCCAGCCAGTCCAAAAGAGTTCACCTATATCAAGTTAAAAGAAATTAACTTACCACCGGCTCCCAGTGAAAAGCCCTTTTATAGGAAATAATAAAAGTAAAATTAAAAAACAAAAAAAAAAAAAAGCCTTACCAACTCTATTGTTTGGTGAAAGAATAGCTGCCTATGGTTATGTCACAATTATTGAAAAGGAACATCTAATACAAGAATTCGTTTTCTTTTTATTTTTTCCTTCTGCATTAAGTATAATTAAATTATGGTTATAAAAAAAAAAGAGAAAACATGTATACTCACTTTGAGGATAACATATACTCATCATACTCACTTAGATAATTATCTACTCTCCGTACTCACTTAGCCCACAAAATGTACTTGTCACCATTTAATTATGGTTTTTGCTTTAACTTTATTGCTGAAATTTGTCAATTCATCTAACTTAAAATCGATGACATGATTGAACAATCATGAGTTGAATTGTTTTTTGAATAATGCCAAAATGTATTTATGTTAAGGTACGTTCACGTGAATAAAGTCTCATGCATGCATGCGAAAATTGTACCATTTTGAATAGTATTATTGCATACGGGTAGATGCATTATTAAATGAGTTGGTGAATTCGAATTCTTCAGCCTATAGCCTATAAATGATTCTCACTTTCAAGAATATGTATGCAAGCATAAGAAAAATAAATTGAGAGAAAAGAAAGAACAAATATTAGAGGGAATCATTACACTAGTTATTATCGTTGTTCAATTCACAACAGGTGAGCATAATACAAGATTATAAAATTTTTAAACAACAAAATATATATATACAGATCGTGTAAATTCTGTACGGATGGATGAAAATCATACATCATCTATATAGAAATTTTTCGATTTGCATATTTTTTTTATTTACAAAAATTCCCTTACTATGATACTCTTTATTATTTCTGTTATGTTTTAAACATTATTGTTTGTATTTTGCAGAAATATAAACGGATTTTTGAAACGGTCTGAATCCGCACTACGAAGACACTTTTTTTCATCTCAAATATACAAAGGTGAGACTTAAAATAATTAAATTAATTTTTTTTTAAATAAAAAATTGTACAGATCTAAAATATATTGTACAGGTCTATGCAATATAGACGAGACATGTACTGTATTTTTAGGATCTGTACATTTTTTTATTTGCAAAACTACATATATAATGTCACAATCTTTATTTTTGGTATTTTTGTAACATTATTTTTAGTCTTTTTCAAAAATATAATCGAAATTAAAAATCTTATATAAAGGCTTTTTTCAAACGTGTGTGAATCCCGACTTAGCATTGTTTTGTCATATCATATTTGCAAAGTTGAGTCCTAAAACAATTTATGGAATTTTCGGGAAAATAAAAAATTATACGGATCGAAAAAAAAAACTGTACAAGTCGACGCATATTTGTGAGCGAGCTGTACAGTATTTGTTGCGATTTGTACAAAATTTTATTTTTTAACAAATTAATTTAATATGATATATGTATATTTATTTATTAATATTAGTGTTAAATTATTGGAGATGGAATGCAAGATGTTCCACGTTAAATTCAACGGTATTTAGGATGATTGTGTTTATAATGATAGAGAAGAGCGCACTTTCCATCTTCCGTTGGATATAATAAGTTTTTCCAACATTAAGGAACAAATAAATTTCATAATGATGTCTAGATCGTTAAGTTGTAGTTTTGAAATATTCTATTTTTTAAAGTCTCAATTCAGTGTTGAAAAATATAATTTGAGTAATGATGATCAACTTCGTCGATTGTGTGCTACTGAGTTTGAGCCTACATTGTATATCGGTCATAGTGATTCTATGTATAAACCTAGCTTTGATTTGAATGCTTCTTCGCAATTTGTCTATGATGATGTGTATCTGTCTCAGTACTCACAGTACGACGATTCCCCCGCACGTATGGCTTCAGGTAATTGGCTTGGCGAGGCACAAATTGGTTCTCAAGCACAAGCACCAGAGCCAGAGGCACAGCCGCAGGCACATCCTGTGCAGGCTTACGTCACTGTGGTAGAGGATGATGATGAAGAAGATGATGAAGACTATGTTGCTGAATCTGAGTCTGACAACATTGATGACGAAGAGGAACAGACTGCCACGTTGAACCTTGGAACTCTTGCTGAATTTGTTAACTGGGTGCATACTTAAGGCGGCGTGAACAATCTCCTTACAATGTTGATGCAGAAAAGTCGTGCACCCCTTGTTGACGAGGAGACGGAACTCGCCACTGAAGCGTCGGACCTACAAAATTGGTTAGTTCCCATGCTTCTACTGGAACCTGCTACTTCACTTGTTGAAACTGTTCTAGATAACATGCCTGACGGTTCTTTGAGTATGAGCTCCCTATTTAAAGACAAAGATCACTTGAGGCTTGTAGTTAGGTTGTGGCACTTGGAACAACGAGCTGAGTTTTGTTCTCTGCGATCAGATACGGGGCGTTTTCACTACAAATGCAAGTTTAGCACAGTGTGTCCTTTCGATTTGCGCGCTAGGAAAGATGGCAACTATTGGTATATTCACCTATTCGTCCCGACGCATACTTATACAATCAATATGAATCATCCTCTAATGGAGAGGAAGATCGAATCTAGTGTGATTGCAGCTCATTTTGCGAAAGGCATGAAAAATCAGAAAGAAATCATCACACCGAAGATGGTTATGGCAACTCTTATGCGGGAATATGGCGTGGCTGCAAATTACAATGTGTGTCTACGAGCACGGAGCAAGGCCATGGAGATGCTGTATGGTGGATATGTAAATTAGTTTAAGATGGTCCCTCAGTATCTCTACATGCTCCAGAAAGAGAATCCAGGTTCGATTGTTGACTACAGTTTTAGCCCTGATGATTTCTGATTCGAACACTGTTTTGTAGTGTTGTCAGCTTGTATCGTTGCATTCCAGTACTATCTTAGGCCGGTGATTATATTGGATGCAACGCACTTAAAGGAAAAGAATAAGGGAATTATGTTCGTTGCGATGGAAAAGGACGGGAACGAGCAACTTATACCGTTGCGATGGATCACTCATGTTCACTGCCTTCGGTCTGACTGTCGTTTTTCAAAAGCCTCCCTGATCCAGGATGGTCCAGAACTTCACCGCAAATGGCTTAAGTGACTCTACTCGATGTCTTCGAGCATCCTCTAAGTGCGATTTCGAGTCCCACACCTCCATCACCCACTGAATCATGTTGATGTGGAGAAAAAACCAATGCGCGCCGAGGTAGATTGGAGTTCTTATCTGTAAGAAATAATCAAAAATTTTAAAAGAATTTAAATGATAACTACAATTTTAGAATGCAGTGATTTTTATCGTCTCAGCTTGCCGCCAATTTTTGACATTAATACCTACATCAAGAGACTCTGTGATGTTGGCACTCATTTTTGTTGATCTCGCCATTTGGTTAAGTTTGTGCATGAATGACGACTGCTAACGAAAAATATTAGTACATATAATCGATTGCAAACAATAATAAAATTTTCATTAACAAACAATAAAGGATTGCTCACGTATAAATCGACATTCAAAATAATCGTATTGGTGTCATTAATCCCCGTCAGAATGTGCATACGTTCCCTCAAACGCTTGGCCAACAACTGGACTGCCGTGATGAAAATCTAACAAGAAACACAAAAAAGTCATATTTATTAAGACAACTCTAAACTAATGATAACAGTTGAGAATTTAGAAAATTACTGAATCATCCATGTCCGTCGTTAGGTCTTCAATTCGGCGAAAGTAGTCAACTGTCCATTGAATTCCTTCCACATAGACGAACGAGTTTGTGTTTTGCATAAATAGCTTATATCTCTCCCATTTGTTCTTGTCTTCAAGATCGGCAGGAGGAATTTCCGCTCCTGGCTGAAGTAGTCTCTTATCTCGGCGTTGACCTTGGACATCTCCTGCGGCAATGCTCGTCCCAGTTCCTGGTTCATTCGGTCGTGTCTGCGAGTGCGACTTCCTAAAAAACTCAGCATATATAGCGGGATTATACAACACATCCTGAGGGTTCCCATCAGGACCCCTAGCAGCTAACAGTTGGGCCTGAATGGGGGGATCATCTTCTTCATAAGCATACTGAGGACCACCCTTTCTAACCCATACAGGCATTGTGCACTGCGACGCTGAATGATGGGTTGGCACAAAGGGTTGTTGTCTTACTGGACTGCTGTGGGCTGAGGCACTGGGCGGTGGTGAAAATCGACTCGGGCTAGAACGTCAACCGCTCTTCTTAAACAAGTATGTGAAAAAATACTTAATCTCCGGAAAAAACACTTCTTTCCACTGTGTAGTCAATTCACTTCTCACCAGGCCTCGCAATTCCTCCATCAACTTGCTTATTCTCCCCTCGCACCGTGTGCCGGTGTCGGTGCCGCTGCTCGATGATGACGACTGTACTACGCGAGCATGTTTTCCTTTACCATTCCTAGCTTTCGTCACATTTGTAGGTGGAGGCCTGTCTCTCAGGTCATATACGTTGGGCTCGGCGCTAGGCTCTGACACCGGAGGGTTCCTTAAAGGCCGCTGAAGTGGGGCACGACATTGAGGTTGTTGTCCCTCGGAGAGGAAGTTGGCGGGCTATACATAATTCACTACGAGCGGGTTTTCAGCATTTACGAGTGACAACCAGTAAAACATCCCTTCTTCTTCTTCTTCTTCTTCTTCTTCTTCTTCTTCTTCTTCTTCTTCTTCTTCTTCAGGGTCCAGAGAATCTCTACAATTCATCCCGTCGAGAAAAGCCGGTTCTAATTTGCGCTGCAAAGCCGGATCCAACCTCCATCTCAAACAACGAGGAAGGGTAGATTCGCATACTCTGTTGGCAATCATCGCAGCCACAGAAGGTATAACCTCATTAATCCACATTTGTAGTGCCCAGACCGGCCCGAAAATATTATACCTGCGACTTCCCAAATCGTTTTTGTCCTTCTCTACCGCCGAGATATAGTGCTTCAAAACTTGGAATGTATATCCGCTCCAAGGAAATCGGTTCCATCAGTCGAGATTATCCACCAATAACCAAAGCCACGAATTTATCTTGTTTCTCTGATTGCCACCTAAGTACATTGCATAGGCGACGAGCACATTTGCTGCTCAAAGATACAGCTATGCATCTAGACCCTCCACCATAAAAAATCGAAGCAACACGTCCTTGGCTTCTAGCTCGTCCTCAGAAAAGATCTGACAAGCTTTCACATTATTCATGGACAAATCTGCACTGTGTAGATCAAATGAAGACACTCAAAAAACATGTCCCGAAACAAGAGCGTATTCACGAGGTGAAAATCTCAAATTTCTTCCACCAATACGAAACCATATATCCATCGGATTAGCACCGGCCACAATTACCTCTCTAGCGACAATCATTTGAAGCGCTTTCCCGCACGCTTTACCCTCATTCCATCTCAAAAAATGCCCTAAAGCACCAACAGAGAATGTTCAAACGAGCTCTGCACCCCCAATTTCAAATAATCGTTTCTGTATCGATTCCAACATACTGATCTTGTTGTACGTGTTCACCACACAAGTCAAATCTACAACATTTTACGTTCCCAACACCAACCATGTTGAAATAGAAATTAAAAAAAAATTACGAAACAGAATTAAAAAAAAACGTGACAAATTCTTTTTAAACGTAACAAATTATATATCTAACTATAATAGATCAATCATGCATCATTAAATATTTAAATCAATTCCAGATACTAATTTACATCATAATCATAGCATAAAAAATTATTAACTAAGCAAAAACTGTACAGATAAAAAAAAACATAAAGAACTCATAGAAGAAGTCACGCTCTGTATGCTTTTTTAGCCATGTGTGTAGTTTTTTTTAAGCGTTAATCTATCTAATTTCGATCTATAATACGATTAAGGTCAATAATTTTATTAAATTAATAATTATATTAATTATTCGATTAGATTATAATTAAACTAATTAATTATAGAAAATATACCACGAATTAGCATAATATGCAATCATAAAATTTAGGAAAATTATCCTAATAAGTTTATAGATTACGTAAACAAATGTTAACGGAAAAAAAAACATACATGTCGATAAAATACTATATAGGTCGTGTTAAAAAATGCACGCCTAGTACATTTTAACACGATCTGTACAGTTTTGTATAATTAGGGATTTATTTAATTCGAACTATATTATGATTAAACATAATAATTATATTAAATAAAACTTACTATATTAATTATTAGATTAATATATCATTAAACTAACTAAAAGCCTTCACATACCACGGATTAACATTATAAAGAATCATAATTTACAAAATCATAATCATAATTATTACTAAATTAACTAAAAAAAAAAAACATACAGATCGGTATAAAATTATACAGGTCGGACAATCATGAACAACATATATGTCCGATCTATATAATTTTGGCACGATCTGTAGAGAAACTGACCTCTTCTAGATGTTTCATATCCACTTCTCTTGGTTCTTCAGTGCTGTTTGATTTTTTCCTTTCGAACGTGAAGTCATAATTTGTTGAAGGATTTGAAGGATTAAGTTTTGAACGGAAAAATTTGGTACAGGGGAGGGGGAAGGAGTAATCTGTATGGATGTGTATGGGGAAGGAGGATCTGTATGAATGTGTATGGGGAAGGAGTAATCTGTATAGAATCCTATGGATGTGTATGGTTGTTTTGCTTTTTACCGTTCCATCATTTAGTGGGAGAATAAATTCTCTGTGAGGTAGGTGGGGGTTATTCAATCACTGAAGAGAGAAAAAATCGTACGTGTTTCCTCCATTTACATTACATACATGCAGAAATTAAAAGTGGGGTTAGGGTTTTAAAGAATAAAAAACTGATAGAAAGTGGGGCCGAGGAGAGAGAAATTTCGGTCAAAGGAGAATCTGGAAGAGAGAGATTCTCTTAAATCTGAAAAGGTAAAAGAGTGGGCCAAGTGAGTATGGAGAGTAGATAATTATCAAAGTGGATATGGGGAGTACATGTTATCCCCATAGTGGGTATTTCGAATTTTCACTCTGAAAAAATATGTGTGTCTTATTTATTCATATAGATACATAGGCATGAAATAATGTACATATTTTGGGATAAGAGAGCAAATTTGACGGTTTCTAACTTGTGGAGTAAGAAAAATGGGCTGGAAAACAGTAAATTTAAGAGATGATTTTATTTTGTTTTGTTTTGGAGATTTTAATTGGGACAAAAAAATACGAGTATGTTGTAAATATCTATGTGAGTGACACCCAAGCAATAGTTGCTTGGTGACCAAGTCATTAGTTCATTGATGGTCAAGTAATTAGTTACTTGATGACCAAGACTCGAGTTGCTTGATATGCAAGCAACGTACCATAAACAGTATTAAAAAATTGTGACCAAGACTCGAGTTGTTATTTCTCTATATGCTTCGTTCTTAATCTCGAATCGTGATTCCATGAGGAAACACGAATAATCTTAAAAAATTGTTGATGCTATTTGAGTAGCACAAGTAATATATCTGAAGAATATTACATTCAAAGTCTATATTACTTTTTATTTTCTGTTTCCTTTCGCAATACAAATATTGCCTTGTTAAGTCTTCCTCGAGATATACGACTTGGGTTGATCAATTTATGCTACTTTGATCTCGTTTAATTGCGGGCGACTTTAGGATAAATTTAGTCGAACAAATTTGGCGTTGTTGCCGGGGAAGGCTTTAGGCTATTTTTGTGTTGCAATTTTTATTTTATTTTTGTTTGGTTATTTTTCTCCCTCCAGTGCGTTTAATCTGTTTGTTAGTATTGTGTATGCGAGGTCGAAGAAGTCAGAATCAACCTTTAGCACCGTATATTGACAATATCAACAGGAGAAGCGTAATTCTAGAACAAACAAGGGAGGTAACCGAACCGTTGCCTAACGAAGTTGAAGACGAAGCTTTGTTGGGGGATTTATTTTGTGATTTCGAAGAAAAATTTCAGTTGAATTGCCAGGGGAACATGGCAACTGGAGAAAATCAGCTCATGGGAGAATACTCCCGACCTGTTATTGAGGCCACGACATCGGCAATTGTTCTTCCCAATGGGGTCCTGAATTATGATTTGAAGCACAACTATTCTAGCATGCTTCCGACTTTTCACAGCATGCCCAATGAATATGCACTCCAATTTGTTCATGAATTCTGCTCGATTGTGCAAATTTTTCCTCTTTCGGACCTTACGGAGGATCAATTAAGGCTCAAGTGCCTACCATACACCTTTAAGGATCAGGCTCGGATGTGGCTCCTATCGCTACTGTTCAATTCCATAGACTCTTGGAAGGATGCTTGTGAAAAGTTTATGCTTAAATTCTACCCCAATCACAAGACTCAGGAGATTCGTACGCAGATTATGAATTTCACGCAAGGAACCGATGAGCCTTTCCACGAGGCATGGGAGAGATTTCAAGAGCTCCTTCGTCAGTGCCCACATCATCAGTTGTCTTCGATTATGGTTAGCCAATTCTTTTATGATGGGCTGCTTCAGAATACGCAGTTCATGGTGGATAGTACTGCAGGGGGTAACATCGCCAAGAAGACTCCCACGGAACTCAATCAGATTTTTCAGACTTTAGCAGACAGCTCACAACAAAAGTCGATCCGTGGGAGAAGAGTTGAAGCCAGTGCAGTGGCACCGAATTATGAGCTACAGAAGCAGCTAGCAGGTATGATGAGGGAGTTGCAAGAGTTAAAAATGAATAAGTCTGTTGCCTCTCCGCCTAGACCGGAGCCGGTCAGACGTGAAATAATTCCTGAGCCATGCGGCATTTGTGGGAAGCTGGGACATAATCCTGAAGAATGCTAGAGAATGGGGGAGTTGACATATGAAGGAGGAGCAGAAGTGTATGCTGCACAGGGGTACCCTCCACGACAGCAGTTTGATCAAGGCCAATGATCTAATCAGAATCAGCGACAGCAGAATTTGGGATGGCAGAATCAGCCTACCGCTGGATGGAGGAATCAGAACCAAGGTCAGGGATATGGAGGAAATTTTCAAAATCGTTGTCCTCCACAGCAGTTTACTCAGTATCCTCCCCAACAATTTAATCAGTTCCCTAGTCAGCAACAATGGTACCCACAGCAGCAGCAGCAGTAGTGGTATCCGCAGCAGCAGCAGAATTTCAACTTTCAGTGGCAGAATCCAACTCAGTCAAGTCAGTTCCAACAGGGGCCATCACAATTTCAACGCCCATCGCCGCCACCTGCTCAGAAGAACCAGTTTGGGGATAATTTCAATGCATTCATGCAAGAAAGCAGACAGGTGCGAGAAGCTCAAGATGCAACAATCAAGCGTCTTGAGACGGCTGTGGGACAAGTTTTAGGTACGGTTAACCAGATGCAGCAACAACAGCAGATTGGGAAGATTCCGAGCCAGGGTCAACAGCCACATCAAGCTTCAGCGGTCACCATGTTGAGAAGTGGAAAGACGATAGATAATAAGGTGGGAGACGCACCATCAGAGGAGGCACAACCTAGAGTTGAGAAGGAGAAATCAGAAATCCGACTGCATAAGGCTGAAAAGCCTTACCGGCCACCAGTGCCCTTTCCTAGCAGACTACGGAATGAGAAGCAAGACCAGCAGTTCTCTGACTTTTATAAGATGCTATCCAATGTGAATGTGAATTTACCTCTTCTTGATGTAATCAGAAACGTGCCAGCCTATGTGAAGTTTTTCAAGGAGTTGGCATCCAAGAAGAGGAAGTTTGATGAGCCTGAACAAGTTCTAGTATCTGAAAGTGCTAACTCAATTATGCACCAATCTCTACCTCAAAAGTAACGAGATCCTGGGAGTTTCGTGATCAAAATTTCCATGGGGAATGGAAAGAAAGCCTCTGGAATGCTGGATTTAGGACCAGGGATCAATCTGATGCCCTACTTAATTTTCAAACAGTTAGAATTGGGAGAGTTGAAGCCGACACATATGTGTTTGCAACTGGCAGATAGATCGATTCGCCACCCTCGACGAGTTATTGAGGATATTTTGGTTCGAGTGAGAAAACTTATCGTACCGGTGGATTTTGTGGTTTTAGAAATCGGAGACGTCAAGGAAGATGGACGAGAGCACACACTGCTATTGGGGAGGCCATTTATGGCCACAACTAATACTCTCATTGACGTCAAAAATGGCATAATTAAAATTTTGGTTTTGGGTGAGTCAGTTTCGTACGATGTTCGAGCCAATTAGGGGATTTCGTCTGCTAACAGCATTGATAATTGTTCTTACATTGATGCTATTGACACACTCGTCGAGGCCTGTTTTATGGAAGAGAAGCAGATTGAGGAGGTTTTTGAAGGCTCAACCGACTTGGAGGAGCGGCTCAGAGAGGAAGCAGCTATGGAAGCATTGCTGCCAACCAATCTACCAGTGGACGAGCTAGTGATAGTAGAGGCTCCGAAAGAAGAGAAAGAGGTAGAACTTGAGCTCAAGGAGCTTCCTGCCAATTTGAAGTATGTTTTCTTTGAAAAAGGAAGGAAGAAGCCTGTCATAATCTCCTCCGAGCTTAAGGCAGATGAAGAACAGGTGCTCAAAAAGTTTAAGGCAGCTTTTGGATGGTGTTTGTCCGATATTAAGGGGATCAACCCTGCCACATGTATGCATCGGATTAACTTGGTAGAAGGAGCTACCCCGAAGAGGGACGGTCAAAGGCGATTGAATCCCGTGCTAATGAAGATTGTGAGGAAGGAGATTTTTAAACATTTAGCAGAGGGGATTATCTTTCCCATTGCTGACAGTGAATGGCTCAGTCCCGTGCACGTGGTCTCGAAGAAAGGGGGCATCACGGTGGTTTTGAATGACAATGATGAGTTAATGCCTATGAGACCTGTTACTGGATGGCGGATGTGCATAGATTTTCGAAAACTTAATGCTGCCACCAAAAAGGATCACTTTCCACTGCCTTTTATTGATCAGATGCTCTACAGATTAACGGGGCATGAGTTCTACTGCTTTCTAGATGGATTGTCTGGCTACTATCAGATTGCGATTGCACCCGATGATCAAGCTAAAACAGTCTTCACATGCCCTTTTGGCACATATGCCTGCAAGAGGATGTCATTCGGACTCTGCAACGCACCAGGTACCTTCCAAAGATGTATGATGTCCATATTTTCTAAGATGATTAATGATTTTGTAGAGATTTTCATGGACAATTTCTCTATGTTTGGGTCATCTTTTGACGTTTGTCTTAGAAAAATTGCACGGGTCCTAGAGAGGTGTGTTGAAAGTGACTTGACTCTTAGTTGGGAAAAGAGTCATTTTATGGTTCGTCGGGGGAATGTGCTAGGTCATATCATTTCAAAAAGGGGTGTAGAGGTCGACAAAGCTAAGGTGGATGTGATCGAAAGATTGCCTCCACCTTGTGATGTCAAAGGAATTAGGAGTTTTCTTGGTCATGCCGGTTTCTATCGGCGTTTCATTAAGGATTTTGTCTAAAATTAGTCAACCTCTATGTCGTTTGCTATCTCAAGATATGCCATTTGTTTTTTATGATGCTTGTCTTCATGCTTTTAATTTACTTAAGGAGAAGTTGAGTACTGCACCTGTGGTTGTTGGTCCTATTTGGTCAGAACCTTTTGAGATAATGTGTGATGCCTCTAATTCTGCTGTTGGTGCTACTTTGGGTCAACGTATAGATAAAATGCTTCGTGTCATTTATTATTCGAGTCTGACTCTTACTACTGCTCAAGTAAATTATACTACTACGGAAAAAGAGATGTTTGCTGTTGTGTTTGCATTAGATAAATTCCGTGCATACATCATAGGGTCTAAGGTCATCATTCACAGTGATCATGCTGCATTGCGTTATTTGTTGACCAAATCTCAGGCTAAACCACGACTTATTCTTTGGGTGTTGTTATTGCAAGAGTTTGATTTAAAAATTCGTGATAGGAAGGGTAGTGAAAATGTTGTAGCTGACCACCTGTCTCATCTTGATAATTTACCTTCTCTTGCAATTTGCAACAATTTGCTTGAATCCTTTCCTTTTGAACAAGCTTCGAGTGCAGGGATTGTACCTTGGTATGCCGATATTGTCAATTACCTTGCATGTGATGAATTGAGGCCTGACCTTACTTCCCAAGAAATGAAGCGTTTTGTCTCTGTGTACAGGAAGTATTTTTGGGAAGATCCGTATCTTTTCAAAATTGGCAAGGACGATGCGATCCGAAGGTGCGTGCCGGATGAGGAGCAAGCCAGGGTCTAGCAATTTTGCCACAAGACACACTGCGGAGGCCATTTTGGAGGTCAAAAGACAACACACAAAGTGCTACAATCAGGTTTATTCTGGCCTACATTGTTTAAGAATGCTCAGTCTTTTTATACTTCTTATGATCGTTGCCAAAGGGTGGGGTCAATCGGTCATAGGAACGAGATGCCCCTTAATACTATTCTTTTTGTTGAGATTTTCGATGTGTGGGGCATCGATTTTATGGGACCGTTCCCCAAGTCTTTTGGTTACGAATACATTCTTTTAGCAGTTGATTACGTGTCCAAGTGGGTTGAAGCAATTTCCACTAGGACTTGTGATTCTCATGTCGTGTTGAGATTTGTGTAGGAGAATATCCTTTGCAGGTTCGGATTTCCAAGGGCGATAATTAGCGATGGGGGAAAGCACTTTTGCAATAAGCTTTTCGAGAAGCTTGTGAAGAAGAATGGTATAACGCATAAGGTGGCTACTCCCTATCATCCCCAAACCTCGGGCCAAGCCGAGACGAGTAACAAGAAAATCAAGGGGATCTTGGATAAGACTGTCCAACCATCTTGGAAGGATTGGTCTTCAAAGTTGACTGATGCTCTATGGGCGTATCGCATTGCCTACAAGAGTATTTTGGGGATGAGTCCGTATTCAAAGTTGACTGATGCTCTATGGGCGTATCGCATTGCCTATAAGAGTATTTTGGGGATGAGTCCGTACCGTTTGGTATTTGGGAAGAATTGTCATCTACCTGTTGAAATCGAGCACAAGACGTATTGGACAATCCGGGCAACAAATCTCGATCTTGATGCCGCAGGGAAGCAACGAATGTTGCAAATGTCAGAATTGGATGAGCTCCGTAATGAGGCGTACGACAATGCCAAAATTTACAAGGACCGAGTGAAGCGGTTGCATGACAGCCGGATTTTGTTCAAGGAGTTGACGCCCGGGATGAAAGTCCTTTTGTTCAACTCGAGGTTAAAATTGTTTCCAGGAAAATTGAAGTCCCGTTGGACTGGTCCGTACCTTATTGAAGAAGTTTTACCATTTGGTGTTGTCTGTTTGTTCAATGAGCAGACTCAAGAGTCTTTTCAAGCCAACGGTCATCGAGTGAAACTGTACCATGAAGGAGAACGTATTGTGAAAGAAGTATAGTCAATTTGGCTCGTGGATTCGGAATGAAGGTCTCGTTGTTGTATGTCAAGCTAATGACATTAAACAAGCGCTTCGTGAGAGGCAACCCACTGCTAAAAAAAAAAAAAAAACATGCAGATCGAGTCATCCAGGCAATCGCTTCCCCTCCAAGCGATCGCCTGGCCGGTGTTGCTGCGTTTCAGAGCCGACCTCCAGGCGATCGCCAAGCCATTCGCATCGATGTTCAGAGCTGACCCCAGACGATCGCCTTCTCTCCGAGCGATCGCTTGGGGTTGCGTCGTCAAGATTCTGAGGCGCCACCTAGGCGATCGCCTCTTCCCCAGGCGCTCGCCTGGCCATCCATTGCACATCTTCAGAGACGACCACCAGGCAATCGCCTCTGTTCCACGCGATCGCCTGACCGTCCGAACCCACTCTTGAATCCACCTGCGTGATTGCCTTGGGTCCACGCGATCGCCTGCCTCCACGTGTTGCGCCCATTTTCCACCTCAGCCCACTAACCCTATATCCTCATTCTCTCTCCTTCACTCCCCAAATCGCCGCCTCTGTCCATTTCCTCTCCTCCCTCCTCCGCTGTCCTCCCTTCCATCTTCACCATATTTCCCGTCGGCCACGTTCACCACCACCACCCAACTCATCGTCTCACCTGTCCACTCACCGTCTCACCCGTTCACCACCATCCATATTTCTCTCACCACCGCCCATATCCGCTCTCGTGATCGTCGCGTTTGCCTAGGCGCTCGCTTCCCTCTTTTTGCCAACCACGCGCTCACCTTCTTTCCGCACGCTCGTCGTCTCTTCCCCCGGTCGAGCGATTGCCTTGCACCTGAGCGCTCGTCTCGGTTGTTCCGTCTCCATACCTCCTGTTTCCTTTTGCTCTACGGGTCGTGCCAAGAAAACTAAGCGCTCCGAGGAATCGTCGGAGCCGTCGGAGGAACCCATGGATATTTGTGCCACTTATA
The DNA here is from genome assembly GCA_029490685.1 of Schizonepeta tenuifolia. Classification (NCBI taxonomy): domain Eukaryota; kingdom Viridiplantae; phylum Streptophyta; class Magnoliopsida; order Lamiales; family Lamiaceae; genus Schizonepeta; species Schizonepeta tenuifolia. The sequence goes on from CM055958.1 coordinate 71,349,238, forward strand.
GCGCTTCGTTTCCGATTTATTCGCCGGAGGAAGGTCAGCTTTACTCTCGTCTCTGTTATAAACGTAAGCCTGTTGCTCATTACATTGATTGGGAGGAGATTGCTAAATATGGTATTGTGGATGAGTTAGATGCTTATCTTCGGGTGTTGGGTTTATTAAAGTATGCTCATTCTGAATGGGATGGTTATATGTCGTTATGCTTTGAGTTTATTGCTACCATGTCGTTTGAGGATGACCTTCGTGGTATTTCTTTTCGTTTGTTGGGAAAGGAATGTCGGGCTGGACCGACTGTTATGCATCAGGTATTTGGGTTTCGAATGGAAGAGGGCGTGATGTCTGTACCTGATGATTTTGATGCTTCTGCTTCTTGGCGGAACTTAACTGGTTTGGGTAATTAGAAGCCGCCGGGGGGGGGGGGGGGGAGAGTTTCTTGTGGATTCATTCGTAATCCGGCTTTGTGCATATTGCACAAATATATTGTGTATAATATGATTGGTCGGGAGGACTCTAGCAAGGTTCACACCATGGAGTTGTACCTCTTGGATTGCGCTGCGCGGACGGTGCCGGTGTGCCCGGCTCAATTTATTTATGCCGCCTTGCAAAATATCAAGTTCAAGTCCACTTCTGCAGCTGCCTTTCCTCAGCTTGCCACGGCTTTAGCTCTCAAGTTTAAGGTTTTTCAGGGTCCTTACCCCACTCGTCCATATTCTGAGGTGGATGTGAAGTATTTGGATTATTCTGAGCTCAAACATGGTTTCTTTGTGTCCGATGAGACCACTTTTCTTCCGTTTGAGGACCGTCCTGTGGTTAAACGGTATTATGTTGACCAGTTTGTTGGCCGTGATGCTCCTCCGCCTGGCAAGGGAGTTGGCGAGCAGAGGGCACCGGGCCACCCCCTCCCGATTGTTGGGCCCTCTCAACCATCGAGTTCTTCTACTCCCTCAGGGTCCGGCTCTTTTGATTTCGGCGGTTTTCAGTCCGAGTTTGCTGCTTTTCGGACTGACTTGGGGGCACAGTTAGGACAGTTACAACAGAGCATTGCCACTTATGGCGATCAGTTGCATACTCAGACCGAGTATTTGCAGCGGAATGAGCAGCGTTGGGCGGAGAATGAGCAACATTGGGTTGCTAATGATCAGCGTTGGGATTTGGCAGAGCAGCATTGGCAAGGGGTTTCTCAGTTTCACAATGCTAGTAGTCAGTATTGGACCGAGCAGGCTCAGCAGTGGACGCTTAATACCCAGCATTGGGAGGCGCAACGGCAACATAATACCGCTCAGACTCAGCATATGGATACTTTCGAGCGTCAGTTTGCTTGTTGGCGCCTTCCACCTGGTGATCCTTCTCAGTCATCACATGATGATCAACAGTGAGCTTCACTGTTGATGTGTACGTTATTTCTTTCATTTTTCTTGAATTGTGGTGTTTTGTTTCAGCTTGCTTTCTTTCTTGTTGGTATCTTGGTAGTGTTTTGTTTCTTTCGTGTTTTGTGCAGAATGCTTGACTTTTGTGGTTGCGGTTGTCTCCTCTCTTCTTCCTAGTTTGTAGTTCTTTATCACCCTTTCTCAGTTTCTTTTGGCTTGTGTGTCACAATGGGGACATTGTTTAATTCTGTCGGTGGGGGGGGGGGGGGTGTTTTCTTCATGATCTAGCTTTGTTTGTCCTTGATTTGTTTTGTAACACGATTGAATTGCGGAATTATGTATTGAAGCTCCTAGTTCATGTTTCGATTTGCTTGATTGATTGGGGTATTCTTTCATGATTTGACGGATATGGTTGTTGCTTTTCATTTGTGGGGCATTTCATGCTAGGATGATTGAAGCTTGATGTTTAAATGTGGGTGAAAGGTGAGAAAAGTGTTTTTTTTAAAGAATTATATCCCGAATATTGAGCTGTTATTGTTAATTAAGTTAAGTTAAGTTGGGAGGCCTCTGCACTTCTGGGAACCATGAGCATGGGAAACCACATGAGGATACTTTTGATGACCTCTAAATGTTCACACCTCATGACTTTTGGCCATATAACCCGACTTGACTTGAGAGTTTTATGTGTTGTCTTGGTTTGATATGTTTGTGATTTGAAGGGCTCTACCTCTCTTTCTTGTCTATTCATTGAATATATATTGTACGAGAAATGGGTATGGGAAACCACGCTAGGCAATCGGAGTTTTCCGTGAGTAAACCTAGTGAATTTTGCCCGGAATTCACTTATTAATAATACGTAAGAATGGGCATAAATTTGGGATACTTGTTCGTAGTTTGCATTTTCTCACCTAGATCTGACAATTGAATGTTGAGTTGATTGAGTCCTTGTGTGAAGGGCCACTCATTGTTTTGTGATGACTATGTCTAGTTGATGAGTGATGCACTTGTCTTGAAATTGAAAGCTTATTAGAGTATGAACTGTTTGGTTCAATTCATTACTTTTTCATTATGATTGGATATAAGGTTTGCTTGAGGACAAGCAAGGTTTTGTGTGTGGAGGGGTGTTTCACCTTCATTTGGTTGTGATTTGTTTGGTTTAGTTAGTATGTTTTCGATGGTTTTAGTGCGAAATGATTCTATTTTGTTTTGGTAATGGTACTAATTCTTCGAACCAAGTGTTGTGTGGATTGTGGTTGTTTTGGTATTGTTTTGTTGGTATTTAGATCAAGAAAGGAAGAAGATAAAGTCGAGACGATCCGAGTCGAAGTTTGAAAAGAGTGTGATTGCGTAAAAGGCTCAGGCGATCGCTTGGCGAGGGCTACCGAGGGACAGAGACGACACCCAGGCGATCGTCTCTCTTCCACGCGATCGCCTGGCCTGGACTTCAACGGGAGCAGAGACGGGACCGAGGCGATTGCTTGGCGAGGGCTACCGAGGGACAGAGACGACACCCAGGCGATCGTCTCTCTTCCACGCGATCGCCTGGCCTGGACTTCAACGGGAGCAGAGACGGGACCGAGGCGATTGCTTATACTCCACGCGATCGCGATCGCTCGGCTGATTTCGATGGCGGACAGAGGTGGGGGCCAGGCGATCGCCTAGCACCCAAGTGATCGCCTGGCCCATGGCGGCGATAATTTTGGAAACCCTATATATAGGGTTATTTTATCCCCTTTCGCCCCACTTCTTCCTCCACACGATTTTTTACCTAGTTTTTAGGCATTCAAACACTTTTCTTTTAGTTCTTAGTTTATTGCTTCATAGTTTTAGTTGTTTAATTTCTGGATTTACGAACTACAACACCACGAATTCGATTGCTACTTCAGGTTCAATTTTAATTCAAGTTTTTGGTTTCTTTGATTTTGTTATTGGTGATGGATTCCTGCTTTGATTTATTTCTTTGCGTTCATTAGATTAGATTTTCATTATTGCCTAGGATTAATCTATGATCAATTTATCTTATTGCCTAGTTATAATCAAACCACTCAATCAGTCTTTATTGCTTTCTTTTTATTTTCTGTTTCTTTTCACAATACAAATATTGCCCTGTTAAGTCTTCCTCGAGATATACGACTTGGGTTGATCAATTTATGCTACTTTGATCTCGTTTAATTGCGGGCGACTTTAGGATAAATTTAGTCGAACAAAAATCATGAACTCCGCCCCACTGGTTCCGCTGCATTGCCTGAAGCCAATGCAACTTTCCACCATGAAAATGGTCGTGGGAACCAACGTGGAAGAGGGCGTGGGAGAGGACGTGGATATGGTCGCGGTCGTGAACGCGGTAAACCAAATGATGCAACCTCTAGCAACAAAAGGCAGAGAACATCCTACAAGCATAATTCATCTAAAAGGGAAAGTGCATGTCATAGATGTAGCAAGACTGGACATTGGGCACGTACCTGTCGTACGGCAAAACACCTTGTGGATCTATATCAAGGTTCAATCAAGGGAAAAGATAAGAAGGAAACCAATGTCGTTGACTTTGACAGTTCAATTGATACTACTCATTTAGATGTCTCCGACTTCTTTGTTAATCCAATAATAGATAATATGGATGTGTCTGTTGGTGGTGGTGGTGTGTTAGAAGATAATAATATGGACATTGTTTAGTCCTTTATCATGAATTTCAAGTTAATAAAAATATTTTGTTTATTTCAGTCATTATTTTTTGTTAAAATCAATTGCTTATTTCAAAATAATTGATCTTCTTTTAAAATATTTTCAGAAATACAAATGAAATCTTGTGATATTTGTCTTGCTGATAGTGCCACTATACACACCATTCTTCAAAAGAAGAAGTATTTTATTAAGTTAACATAACATGATATCAGGTGCATCAAACATCATTGAAGGCTCCGGAAGAGCTTGTATCATTTTGCCAAATGATACTAAATTAGATATTGAAAATGCCCTGTATTCTAGTAAGTCTAAGAGAAACTTACTAAGTTTTAAGGATATCCGCGGTAATGGATACCACATTGAGACTATAGCAGAAGGTGGCAATGAATATCTTTGTATAAATTCTTTTGCGTCTAGCTATAAGCAGACAAAAGAAAAATTTCCAACACTACCTTCTGGAATATATTATACATTCATAAAGGCAATTGAGACAAATCATGTCATGAACCTAAAGTCCATTGACACAAAAAGTTTTATGCTTTGGCATGATAGATTTGGACATCCTGGAGCTATAATGATGCGTCGAATAATTAATAATTCACATGGGCACAATATGAAGAATCAAAGGATTCTTATGACAAATGAATTCCCATGTGATGCTTGTGCGCAAGGCAAGTTAGTCATTAGACCTTCATATACAAAGGTTAATGTTGAATCTCCATCTTTCTTGGAAAGAATTCAAGGAGATATTTGTGGACCTATACATCCACCATGTGGACCATTTCGATACTTTATGGTATTGATTGATGCTTCTTCTAGATGGTCACATGTATGTTTGTTTTCTTCGAAAAATGCAACATTTGCTAGACTGCTTGTCCAAATTATAAAGTTAAGAGCTCAATTCTCAGACAATTCTATTAAGAGAATTTATCTTGATAATGCTAATGAGTTCAAGTCTCAAGCATTTGAAAATTATTGTATGGCTATTGGAATTGAGATTGAACATTCAGTTGCTCATGTCCATACTCAAAATGGCTTGGCATAGTCATTTATTAAACGAATTCAATTGATTGCTAGACCATTACTTATGAAGTCGAAACTCCCAACTACTGCTTGGGGCCATGCCATATTACATGCCACAACATTATTTCGAATAAGACCATCAGGTAATCATGGTTACTCCCCGATGCAAATTATTCTTGGTCAAGAACCTGATGTTTCTCACTTACGAACTTTTGGTTGCACGGTTTATATCCCAATTGCATCCCCACAAAGAACAAAATGGGTCCCCAACGAAGGCTTGGAATATGTGTTGGATTTTATTCTCCCTCGATTATAAGGTATATTGAACCTTTGATCGGGTAATTTATTTACTGCACGGTTTGCAGATTGTCATTTTGATGAAATGACATTTCCAACATTAGGGGGGACAAATCTACATCTAGAAAAGCACAGGAAAATATCTTGGAATGAGAAAAGCTTGTCACATTTTGATTCCAAAAGTAATAAATGTGAACAAGAAGTTGAAAAGATCATTCATTTGCAAAAGGTTGCAAATCAAATTCCAGATGCTTTTGTAGAAACAAGAAAAGTGACACAATCTTACATACATGCTGCAAATACTTCAACTAAAATTGATGTCCCTGAAGGACAAATAGCTTTGGCAGCAAATGAGTCTAAAATTCGTAAAAAACATGATCGACCACTTGGTTCTAAAGATTTTGTGCCCAGAAAAAGAAAGGGCAAGATGGAAACCAGAAATGACGAAAATGAATAAAGTAATTCCTGAAGAATTACAAATGACTCATCAAAGCAATGTAATTCATGAAGAATTACAAGTGACTAATCTATCACATAAAAGTGATGTAATTCCTAAAGAATTACAAGTATCTTAAAGTGATGTAATTCCTGAAGAATTACAAGTATCTGAAAATCATGAGATCTTAATAAATTATGCATCCTCTAATCACATACTGGAGAAAGAAAATATCACCATGGATGATATATTCACCTTTCATATAGCTCATCAAATTTTAAATGAGGATCTGGATCCTGAACCACAATCTGTTACTGAATCTAAACAGAGAAATGATTGGTCAATGTGGAAAGGAGTTAATGAATTCCTGTGATAACCAGAAAGTTTTTGGACCTATAGTCTTAACTCCGGCATCTGAAATCCTGTTGGATACAGATGGGTCTTTGTTAGAAAGAGAAACGAGAAAAATGAAGTTACGGGATATAGGGTAAGGCTCGTAGCACAAGGTTTCTCTCAAAGACCAGAAATTGATCATGAGGAAACATACTCTCTAGTAATGGATGCGATCACTTTCAGATTTTTGATTAGTTTGGCTGTGTCACGAACGCTTGATATGCGCCTTATAGATGTAATAACTGCATATCTATATGGGTCATTGGATAATGACATATACATGAAAATCCCTGAAGGATTTAAAATGCCTGAAGCATTAAAATCAAAACCCAAAAGCATGTTTTTGATTAAACTGCAAAAAATCGTTATATGGGTTGAAACAGTCTGAGCGTATGTGGTATAGTAGACTGAGCGAGTATCTTTTAAAAGAAGGATACAAGAATGATGATATATACCCTTGTGTCTTCATAAAGAAAACCGAAAATGAATTTGCAATCATAGCAATTTATGTTGATGATTTGAATTTAATTGGGACTCCTGAAGAGCTCAATAAAACTGCTGAATATTTAAAGAAAAAATTTGAGATGAAAGATTTGAGAAAGACAAGATTTTGTCTTGGATTTCAAATCGAACGCGTCCGAGGAGGAACGTTTATTTATCAATCTACATACATAGAAAAAGTGTTAAGGGCTTTTACATGGATAATGCACATCCATTAGCATCTTCAATGGTCCTTAGATCTCTTGATATAACGAAAGATCCATTTCGACCTATTGAAGATGGTGAAAAGATACTTGGTCCTGAAGTACCGTATCTAAGCGCAATTGGAGCATTAACTTATCTGGCTAATAACACTAGACCAGATATAACTTTTTCTGTAAATCTTCTCGCAAGATATAGCTCTGCGCCCACTTTGAGACATTGGAATGGTGTTGAGCACATTCTACGGTATCTAAAAGGTACAATTGATCTTTGATTATTTTATTCCGAAAATTCAGATCTATCTCTTGTAGGGTATTCAGATGCAGGTTATCTATCTGATCCACATCAAGTTAAGTCTCAAACTGGCTACGTTTTCACAAGTGGTGGAACTGCTATATCATGGAAGTCTGTGAAATAAACCATGACTGCAACATCCTCAAATCATTCTGAGATTATTGCAATCCATGAAGCAAGTCGAGAGTGTGTATGATTGAGAAATATGACAAGTCATATCCAAGAGTCGTGCGAATTAGCTTCCTCAAAGGCCAACCCAACTATTTTGTATAAAGACAATGTTGCTTGCATCGCACAACTCAAGAAAGGTTACATCAAAGGCAATAAGATGAAGTACATTTCTCCCAAGTTTTTCTGCTCTCACGATCTCCAAAAGAGTGGTGATATCAACGTTTAACAAATTCGCTCAAGTGACAATTTGGCGGACTTATTCACGAAGGCATTACCAACATCAACATTCAGAAAGTTGATACACAAGATCGGCATGCGTCGACTCAAAGATCTACAGTGATCTCAAGATCAGGGGGAGCAGTTGTACTCTTTTTCTTTCGACTAGGTTTTTTCCCACTGGGTTGTACTAGCAAGGTTTAATGAGGCAACATCTCTTTAGGGATTTGTCACTCAAGAAGGAGTGTTGTAAATATCTATGTGAGTGACACCCAAGCAATAGTTGCTTGGTGACCAAGTCATTAGTTCCTTGATTGCCAAGTAATTAGTTACTTGATGGCCAAGACTCGAGTTGCTTAATATGCAAGCAACGTACCCTAAACATGCTCCATGTACTACTATTAATAGAGGTTTAGTCCTCAAATGAAAAACACACAATTCTCACACTTTTCTCTCTACTCTCTTCTCTTATCTCTCTAGTTTATAACAAATTATTAATTAATATTAATGTTACCACCTTAAAAAAATTATTTTTTTCCCAGTTGAGCCTTTAATATTTTTAGATATTGGTCCAATGTTATTACGAGATAAGTCCAGTTTATTTTCTAAAGGGTAAATTGCATGTAAAATCAAAACGTTTCACCAAATTCGCAAATTGCACATGTTTTTAAAAAAACGTTTTGTAAAATTAAAACGTTTTAATTTTTTGCAATTGAAGTTAGGTGACCCGTTTCCCCCAACTTAAATCTTGCGTGGCAGTCGGAGTTGACACGCTGGATTCGCCAGAAGCCAAAACAACGTCGTTTCGAATTTAATAAAATATATATATATATATATATTTCCACCTCACCCTTCTTCCCATCTCATCCCTATCTCTCTATCCTCCCCATCTCCCTCCTCACCCTGTCGTCCGCCGCCAACACTGCCCAATCTAATCTAGGGATGAACCGCAGCTCATCGGAGTGGGCGTTCCAACGCTACCTCCAGGAGGCCTCCGCCACCGATCGGACGATCACCACCACCACTCTACAGTCGTCCTCCTCCTCGACTCACCCCCCGCAAAATGACGTCGTCGTCGAGATCAAAGGCAGCCACCATTCTGTTGATGTCGGGCTCAATGCAAATCAGCAACAACCGAAGGCGGCGGCGCGCGAGGTCCCACCCCCAAATAATATATCACCCGATTCCGAGAAATATCATGCCTTCCTCAAAAGCTGCCTTGAGTTGGCCTGCGCCGCCGTTGCTTTGACTCGGGTATTTCTTTCCCTATCGTTGCAGTGCTGACGACGGACGAAAGAGTGAGGAGGGAGATGGGGAGGATAGAGAGAGAGGGATGAGATGGGGAGAAAGGTGAGGTGGGGGGAGAAGGATGAGATGGGGGAGAAGGGTGAGGTGAAAATAAAAAATATATATATATTTTTATTTTATTAAATTAGAAATGACGTCGTTTTAACTTCCGGCGAGTTCAGCGTGTCAACTTCGACTGTCACGCAAGATTTAAGTTGGAGGGTCACCAAACTTCAATTACAAAAAATTAAAACGTTTTAATTTTATAAAATATTTTTTTAAAAATATGTGCCATCTACGAATTTCGCGAATTATTTTGATTTTACATGCAATTTACCCTTTTCTAAAAGGGGCAAGTAAATTTAATTTCATAAGCCCATATCTACATCTGTCAAAGTCCACAATAATTATTTTGACCAATTGCTAATATCCCATTTCTCCTTTTGTACTTGGTAAATAGAGAGAGAGAGATAAACAGAAGGTTTGTGCTAGAACAGATTACAATGGCGACATCACTGCACCTAAATCTCCTCCACCACTTCCGCCGCTGCAAGCCGCTCTACGCCTCCCGAGCGCTGCCGCTCCGCCTCCTCTCCCTCCGCACCAAACCAATCAAAATCACTACCACAAGACTTCTATCCACCACCGCCACTCCATACCCACTGCAATACGAAATGATTGTCTCCCGCCCTGCGAATTCTCCTCACCGGCAGCCCGCCCGACGCCGCCTCTCTCCCGCCGCCTCTTCCTCTCAGCCTCAACCCGACTCCGAAATGGGCTTCAACGAGTGGGTCGATAAGAAGCTTTTAAGCAAAGAAACCGATAACACCAACACCGAATTAACGATGGACAAATCGAAGAGAAAGTATTATAACAAAAGAAGGAAGAGAATGTACGGCGAATCGGAATCGGAGGACGAAAACGGCGGCCGCGGCGGCGAGAACGATTTTATCGAACTGAAGCAGGAAGTGGTGGAGCTGCGCACATTGCATAAGAGGGAGGAGGAATTGTATTTCTACGACACTTTCGCTTATCCATGGGAGAAAAACAAGCACTACAAAATGGTTTATCAAATGGAGAAGAAGTATTTTCCGGATCAGTGCTTTGATAAGGCGTTTTTGGAACCGGGAAAGGCGAATTCGAAGCAGGGGAAGAGGGAAGTGAGATGTCAAGCTGTGAAAGGGAAGAGTGAGGATGACAAGGGGTTGGTGTTTTTTGACGAGAGAGAGGTAGAAGGTAATGATGTGAAGGCTGTAGATGTTAGTGAGAAGAAAGTGGAGGATTTCTTCAAGTGTTTGAAGAAAGTCCCCAATGATAATGGCGGCTCCAGTGGGCCGTTTCTTTCGAGTAGGAGCGTTGGGCTTCCGCCCAAGTGGGATAGCCCCACTGGCACTGTGGTTTTGATCAACAAACCTAAAGGTGAAATCTTTTATGGCATTTTGATTTTTTAGTGAGTCTTGGTTTACGAGTTTAATATGAGCTTTTATTGTGTTGTTGAATTATGAATTAGAATTTTGCCAATGTATATATTATATAGATTGGTACTCATATTTCAAGCTGTTATTGAACTTATTTTGATGTTGAATTATGAGTTTGAGTTGTGCATGATACATATTGAATTGGACGGAGGGAGGACTGTGAGGATTGAATTCTCCACTCTGCATGTCATATTTAATTGGTGTATTGAAGTCGAAATATTATGTCCCTAAACCTAAAAGACGTACTTCAACGAACAGAAACTAAGAAAACGGAAGAGGATGAGATATTGTGGCTGGACATTTTGAGTATTAGATAGCTTAGGCCTTGAATCACTCAGAAATTTATAAGCTGATTTAAGTATTAGAGAAATGAAAATGATCAAGTTGACGAGTATTTTAGTTTCCTAGTCTTCGGATGCTAGCAATTTATATGCTGCCTCTCTAGGAGGTTAACTAATAGCCATTTGGAACAGGTTGGACTTCGTTTACAGTGTGTGGAAAGCTGCGACGTCTGGTTAATGTGAAAAAGGTGATTGATTACTTTTGGCGTAGAGGCTGTATGCCCTTACTGTATCTTCACTGATTTTCTATCATCTTTAGGTAGGCCATGCTGGAACTCTAGATCCGATGGCAACAGGGTTGTTGATTGTATGTGTAGGTAAAGCTACCAAGGTGGTTGACAGGTATGCTACGACGTGCTTCATGAAAATATATTGCTAGAGAACATTTGAATGCGGATGTGAAGAATTGCAGTTTTATTTTCTTGTAGTTACCAAGGCATGACAAAGGGATACAGTGGAATCTTCCGGTTAGGGGAAGCCACCTCGACGTGGGATGCCGATTCACCTGTGTGTTTTTACTTAACCCGACCTTCTCTACGTCTTGCTTTTGAGTTGTTTATTACACGGCCATGTGTGTTCACATGCATATGTGAATAAGTGAAAATCAATGATTTTTTGATGCAGGTGATCCAAAGGGAGTCATGGGAACACATAAAGGATGATGATATAAAGAAAGCTGCTGCGTCGTTTTGTGGAGAGATATGGCAAGTTCCACCGATGTTCTCTGCTATTAAAGTAAGATTTCTATGCCTATAGCTTGAATCTCCTTCTCCCTTTGCATCTGGAGATACGCTCGACTGTATAAGTCATCCCACGTTCATCTCTGACTAAAAGTTTCATTGTAGAGATGATGCTTTATAAATTGCAACTTGTGAATGCACAATTGTAGAGTCTTGGGAATTCTGAGATTACACAAAAATCCAATGATGTTTTCTGTATATATATTTAAATGTTTGGATGAAGTTACTCCCGTTTCGTGCATGAAATTGGCTTCTAGAAAAAACAAAATCGCAAACTGAATTTATTACTATAAAATTAGTTCTTGGATTTCTATTTTCCGCTAACACTTCTATACGGTAGGTTGGAGGAGAGAGGATGTACGAGAAAGCTAGGAAAGGAGAAAGCATTGAACTCTCCCCTAGACGGATTTCAATCTTCCAATTCGACGTTGAAAGAAGTTTAGAAGACAGGTTCTCTCATCATGCTCGTAGTATTTTATTTAACCAGATGTTTATGCTTCATATAATTATATTTTACTATTGTTATGTTACTTACATACATGTCATAAGCTTAATACTTTATGCTCAACCTTATGTAGAATCGTTAAAATTCAAAACTTTAGCATTTGAAGAATGTATTTTTATTATTTATGGTTTTATTTGCTCATACGTTATAATGATAATTTGCAGGCAAAATGTGGTTTTTCGAGTGACTTGCTCGAAAGGAACGTATATTCGTTCACTTTGTGCTGATTTTGGGAAGGCTCTGGGGAGGTACGAAGGATAACATTGTGTTAATCGCGTACTAATTTGTAAATGATATTTGCATAATGCTCACGTTTGTTTATAACAATTTGAACATAATTTATCTCATTTTTCTTCCCTGTTACTTTGCTGTTGCAGCTGCGCACATTTAACAGCCCTACGCAGAGATTCAATTGGTGAGTCCTATCGATTGCGTTCTTATATTTTCATTTGTAAACGTTAAAACCCATCGATTTCACCTCTAAACCCAACAAAAATTGGGCTTTGTTTTTTTTTTTTTTGTTTGATTTATGTTATTTTTTTTTTTTAAATTACACTATAGGATCTAAATATATATATAATCACAGATTGTATTTTTTTCACTCGAAGTATATGCCTCTCTTACTTATAATTTCTGCTGGAAAAAAATACAGGTGAATATTCAGCAGATGATGCGTGGGAATTTCAAGAGCTCCAAGAAGAAATTACCAAAGGATATATGTAGTGTTTTTCTAGTTATACATTTTTTTCTTCTCCACATTTGATTGTATTTTTAAATTCCTGCCAGTTTCGTCCCTCCTTTTTATTATTTTCTTGGTAACTAGTAGTATATGTTTTCCACGGAAAGAAATTCATTTAAAAAAAATTAGATGAAGAACTTTATATAAATAAAAAAATTAAAAAATACTTTTATTACGAAAATTTTGGTGAGTCCGAACTCACCATCCTATCAAATTAGTGTCTCTGTATCGTTAATAATGTCCTGCTTTTTTTTTTTTTTGGTTTGCTCCATTCATAATTTAGTTCTTAAATACAATTAGAATTCTTTAGTTCCAATTAAAAATTATTAATGTTAATTTCAAATTTCAGTTATACTTTATAAATTCAAATTTCAGTTATAATTTATTAATATTGATTATTAATTACAATTTCTCATTGTGCTAGAGCATGTTGGGCCTTTTTTGGGTGGGGGTGGAGAGGGCTTCTTATCATCTCTTTGAGAAACACCGTTTCGAGCAAACGTAAATTTGAAATCATCATAGTAATTAAAATAAGATGATCCTTTGGCAGAACATATTTGACGGCAAAACATTTCAAAGTTGAATAATAATCTTCAAAATTCTATGACATGTTCAAAAGAAAAATGAATGTGTTGGGAACATATTTTTCCAAAGATTCATCAATATTTAGAATTGAAGAACAATAATAGTAATATACTACAGCACTTACTAATATAACCTTATTAAACTTTTATTACAATTTTCACTCTTAGACTTGATAGCACGATATTATTCTTGTAAATACAAGATAAATACATTTTTCTAGAAGATGCAAGATAAATACATTAAAAATACACGTAGCACCTAAAAAAAAAAATACACGTCGAATTTGCTAGCTTATTTCGGATGGGCTACAGATGAACAACTCAAATTGTAGATAAAAATAAATAGAAAATGACGCTGGCTCATTCTTATATTGTAACTAATTGAATCACTCGCTGTCTAGGCTGTTCTTCTAATCCATCTTTAATGGCGTCTGTTGATCTTTACCTCCTTCACTCTATTTTCTCTTCAAAATATACGATCGTGTAATTTTTTTTTTTTTCTGAACTGGTATTTATTTCTCTCTTCATCTCTCAAATAATTGAGTTACCAAGGAAAGACATGAGAGCACAACATTGCACTATTTTTTTTTTTTTTTCATTTACATGTAGTTAAGTAAGGTTGAATAATCTTTTTATTTATTAGTAATACGTATTAGGGGTGTTCACGGGCACCGTCGGTTCAGGTTCACGAATGTTGGAACCTGAACCGGCCCGTCACGGATCAGCCCGCGTAGTCACGGTTCCGGGCCCCAACCGTCTAAAATTTAGTTTTTTTTTCCTTTTTTATCTTTGAAAAATATAAATTATATTGCATTTCAAACTTCATATTCTTCAATGTAATATATAAAATCGATGTAAAACAAAATAAATCTTAATTTATACAGTGTGTGATTAATTAAAAACCTTATATTTCCACAAAGTTCCACGGTTCAGAACCGCAACTGTCGGTTCATGTTTGAACCTTATATCAATATTTTTTCTTTTTTTTGACCTTTTTTCATTCTATTTATCATTATAATTGTCATTTTTGCTTCCTAAACCATACACTTAACATGACTTAATACAATTGAGAAGTAAAAGAGCTTTAAAAATCTATAAAATTGGAGAAAATAATTAACGTGCATTATCTAACTTATGTTATCACATATTATTATTTAATAATTTATTAATTTTATTAAAAAAATCCTGTCGATTTTCAACGGGCTATACACTAGTTATGTTTTATGTGAAGACGCCTTATATAAAGTTCAAACTGAGTATATTGAGCTTATTCCTAGTATTCTAGTTAGGGAGGAGGTCTCCCATGCAACCTGCTGCACCTGAGATGCGACCCGGTTGGGTCGGGTCAACCCGGTCAACTTTTTTTTTTGGCTTCGCCTTCGGCTCCGATTTTACGGTTCCGCCTTCGCTCCGATTACTAATATAAGGATAATTGGCGGGCAATAATTTAGACTTTTTCGGCTCGCTCCGAGGCCTTCGGCTCCCTTCGCTCGAATCTTGACCAAAGAAGAAGCGGGAAACAAAAAAACGAAACGACAAACAAAAAAACGAAGAGGCAAACAAAAAAAAGTACAATTAAAATTTTTTTTGAAATAAAAGCTGAAAAAAAATAGAAAAAGACGAAACTGGAAAACAGGAAAAAAAATCGGAAAAAAAAAGCCGCGTGCACCCCACGCGCCCCACGCGCGATCGCATGGGATGCGACGCGTCGCATTCAAGTTTTTGCCCTAGTTAGGATATCGAATTTGCGATTTCAAATCAAGGTTATCTTCTTCAAACACTCCAATATAAATTGATACACAAAACAAAATATCTTTCATACAATCTAATAATAGGAGAATTTCTGCTCCTGAAGTTGAAAAGAAGATAAAATAAGATGATTACTCTTCCTTAATTTAAAATTAGGATTGACCACTCGTGTGTCGCGACGATCAAAATCGAACACAATTTGTTACGAATAATACTCGTCATGAACAACATTGTAACACAGAGCATCTAATAATCGATTAGTCTTCCTAAGTTTAAAATTAGGATTGACCACTTCGTGTGTCTCGGCGATTCAAAATCGAACACAATTTGTTAAGAATAAACTCGATCACTTATTGTAGCATGAGCTCTAATATTATCGAAAAGGAAAAACAAAATATATTAAGCCATAATCGAAAATGAAGCGAAAATTCACTGCAAGTCTATTGCGCTGCAATTCCCGGTAATATAATTGTTAGCTTTCTTAGATTTACTCCTCGAATTTTTAAATTTTATTTCATTCTTTTTCTTTTTTTTAGTTTCAGTCTATCATTTTTTTTTTTTTTTGGATTAATGAATTTTGAGTAAAATTAGATGCTTTGGATGCGCAAAAGATGTTTGATATTTGTTGTATTGGAGAGACCAAAAATGAAAGAAAAGATGTCTAATTGGATGAAAATATGGAAATATTAAAGCCTGCTGACTTGATTAAACCAGCATTCAAGCTTTTATTGAAGATTTTTAAAGCGTTAAATGCCAAATAAATCTCAATCTTTTGTTAAATTTTGGTTTTAATCCTCAATATTTAAATCTGCCAACAAATATCTCACCTTTCTTTTCCTATTTTTTCCCCTGATAATAATTTTCCCCCAAATTAATGTTGAGCTACACGTCTGAATTGTCAACATGGCAAAAATCGTCTCGACTAATGAAACAATGTAGTATTTTAAACACTATCCGTCGTCGTTTTATGAAAAATAAATACTTATAATATGAGGGTTTAACAATTCTATCTCTCTTTCTCTCTCTGTTTTTTTTTTTGCAGAAATTCCCCTAATTTTTCTTCTATTCCCCCTTCATTCTCTCTCGATTCCACTGTATATCATTCCTGTTTCTAAGTAATCCAAGGTTATTAGTCAGTGGATAGTCGAAGAGATGACTTCTTCTTCTTACTTGACCGGAATATTTCGCCATATGAAAAATTAGAAAAATAAAAATAAAAGGTGAAGTATTTGTAGGCAGATTTAAGAGATGAGGGTTAAAATCAAAATTTGATAAAAGGTTATTTGACAATTATTCCATTTTTAAATGTCCCATTTGATTTCTTATGAGATTCATGAGTTCCTTTGTTATTCTCATCTTACCTTCGTAAGTTTATCATTTCTTGGAAAGAACTAGTATTATCCCTGCTCGATGCACGCAGAGTATTTTATAACTTTTTATTTATATTACTTTAAAAATTGAAATAAAGTTCATAAAATGTATTGTATTCTAATTTTATAACATAATTTACTTGACTTTTTTTGCTTATACATATAACAATTTTCATGATTTTTTATCTTCCAGGAAAAGTATCACTTGGAATATATGAAAACTAAATTATCAAATAAAAAAATTATTATAACACTGAATCAAGTATTTCTAATTAATTTTAAAAATTATGAAACGTTCAAACAAAAATGAAGACTAAATAAAAATAAAAGCCTGAAACAACAGTTTAGTAAAGAGGACTAACAAAAAAGATCGTTTTTTACAAGTTACAGTCTCCAAAAAACAGTAAATCTGTAATCTAGGACTTCAAAATAATGAACACCAAACCAAAATCTTTAAATAGACTTGTTATAAAAAAACAAATACTAATAAATTGAACAAATCAATAGTATATATAATAACAAGGTTTACGTTCGCACTACGTGGCACGTCCACGATTCTCTATTCCTATTTATTTTTATTCTCAAATTTTCGACATTATTTATTTATAACAATAATATTTATACTCTAATTCTATTTGTATAATAACTCATTACAACAAATTTATAATAAAATAGGTATATCAAATGTCAAATAATAATATAGGTATATCAAATGTATAACATTGCGTATTATTATCTCTTCAAAAAAAAAAAAAAAAAGAAACGTTGCGTATTATTAATAACTAGCGTATAACCCGTCGAAAATCGACGGAAAATTATAAAAATTAATAAAATTATTAAATAGTACTAATATGTGATAGATTAAATAAATATTATTTGTTAATTATTTTTGCGTTAAATAATTCGATTATGCAATCTACTAAACTCGCTTATAATTTATATCCCTTGAACACATCTCAAATTCAATTAAAAAGTAATTTTACCACATGTTTACGTCTCAAACCCATATTGTTATTTTTGTTAAAAATTATAACTAATATATTCTCATTACTTTCGATAATTGTTCAAGCTCTATTCTTCTACAAAATCGATGTGTACAAAAATATATTTCTCACTCAAATGAAAGCGACTCTTAAGCTGAATTTTTTAGCTTTTTATTAAGAAAAAGAGGCAAGAGAAGGAGCGGGTAGTAAGAGAGAGAGAAGAGATATACAGATAGCAAATAATACTATAGATGTTAAGATTGTTTATAAGATGAAAGTGATCCTAAATACCCCACATTATGAATTCAACACAAGATTAAGATAAAAAATAAAATAAGTTAAACTACCGCTTCACAATCATCCTGTCTACCCCGACGGTTCCGACCTGGAACCGGCCTATTGACTACAATACTGATTTTAAATTATATAAATAATCATCTTCCAAATATATTTACAAAAAAATTAATGATGACATTTGTTTTCTTTTTACCTGAAATTAATATTTAATTATATACATAACTATATTCCAAAAATATTCACACAATATTTAATAAATAAAAAATTAATTATAAATTGTAGTATTATATAAATAATCATCTTCCAAATATATTCATAGAAAAATAAATGATGACATTCGTTTTCTTTTTTACCAACTTCGAGAATAACTTTTTAACTAAGAAAAGAACTTCAAGAATTGTTTCACTATGTACTTGATAGTTTTTCTTTTGTACAAAACTTTATGTGGAATGATTGTGATTCATAAAATTATTTAGTCAGTGATATAAGATAAAAATTGATCATGAATATCCTTAATTTTATGAGTTCAAAATTATATATATTAAAAAAAAATGTCCCGCAAGTACTGAATTGGCCCATCTACGCGCACGATTCTTGATTCTTGGTCTGAATTGACTCGTTGATAAATCGTTAGTAATTTCTCTGCCAATTTTTCTACATATTCTACGTTTTCCAATGGAGACGATTAATAAAATAATTTGAGAAGATGTGTTTAAAATTATTCAAACTTGTTTGAAATTTACATACTCGTACTTGTTTAAAATCCGATTAAAAAATTAGTCATTTGTGTTCCTTTCTGAAAAAAAATCCGTATATTAGTCTACCGCCACAATTCTGCATCGGAACTGGCCCGTTGACCACGACTGTGATTTATAAGTGCGTAATTTATAAAATTTATTTAAAATTTATATAGATCCAAAAATTTAATAAAAATAATGATTGTACTATTCGTTAATCATCCTTAATCGTATATTAATATTCGTTAATTAAAATTATAAATTATGCAAAGTTGGAAACCCAACTACAAATAACGTAAAAATTATTTCATGGATAACGATTATAGATTTTAGAAAATATATGGGAAAAAAAATAAAAAATGAAAAATTTCTCGAGTGTCGGTTGGGAATTGGCTCGTCTACCACAGTTCCAGGTCAGAATTGACCCGTTGACCATGATTTTGATTTATAAATGCACAATTTATGATGATTCTAGATTTTAGATAATACATGAAAAAAATGAATAAAATGAAAATTTTAAAATTAATAAGAATAAAGAATGAAAATGTGTCACGTGGGATCCCGAGTTGAGGAACCCGTCAGTTGAGAATTGGCCCGTCTACCTAATTAATTGATAAATTAGAAATTACTTATTTTTTTATCAAATTAAATAAAAAAATATTAGACTATTTCCAAATTTAATTCGGTCAACCAATAAATTATCCAAACTATTTTGGAACCATTTATTATGTCTACTAATAAATTGGTTCCCTAATAAAAATAAATATCTATTCGACCAATTAATAAAGTGACCAAATTAAATTAAATTAAACTATAAAAATATAGCAATTATTTATTCGGCCGATTAATAAATAAATTAGCCAAATAAAACTCCTACAAAAAATAATTATCTATTCGGCCAATTAATAAATTAACCAAATTAAATTAAATTAAACTATGAAATATAGTTATTTATTCGGCCGATTAATAAATAAATTAACCAAATAAAACTGGTGGAGTAAAAGATGAGAAAATACATATTGATTCTATGTATTTATAGGCTTTTCAATAGGTGAAGTTTCATTGAGAAACCGATGTTGGACACAAGATTTTAGTATAGATATTTAAAATCTCTTATTTTACATTTAAAAATTCAAAAATTTGAGAATTTAGATAAATATGAATGGAGGAATATAAGGGGTGCCACGTAAGATTGTTTCAAAGTAAGAATCATTTTCCTTTTAGTAATATAATGATGATTATATAACTATATCAATCTCAATCTAATATATATTATGATAAAATAGATCTCAATCTGATATTATAATAAAATATATTTTATGTAATTAACGTGAACTAAATTAACTCTAACCTTTCATTTTATTATTAAAATATGTAGATTTTTACCATAAGGGGATAGAGTTTGTAAACGTCTAAATACTTTTATCTATCATAGGATCAGAATTGAATATATAGTTAGTTCTTTTTGGTTTATCTATAACTTAGAGTTATAAAATTAAGAATATCTCATCATTTATTTAATAGATGGTCTCTGGTGCAGATATATGCACCATGCACACCCGCCTGTCCCGCCTCGCCCACTCGACCCGGTCAATGCCAAACGTTGACTTCTCCTATATATATATTTTTTTACAGTTTTTTTCGGTCGATTTTACGACTCCATCTTTATTCCAATTTTTTTTTTTTTGCTTTCGGTGATTGTGAGTTGCAATATAGATTGCCCCCTTTCTAACTATCATAAACAACGCATAGTATCTTATTAATAAAAAATTATATATTTTTATATGTTTATAGAAAATATAGGAAATGACGCTAAATATTGATAGCAACAACTTGAAGACAGTTCGTGAAAAAATAGAAAATAAATTTGTGATTGTCAGAATTTTTGAGACTATGGGTTCAAAGAGATTTTTTAAGCTCAATGACGGAATATAAATGATTGTTATCGATGAAAATATTAGAATAGTATCTTTGACTTCTTCAAATTAGAATTCTCCTAGAATCTAATGTGACTCGGAACTATTTGCATATTTGAGGGATGAAAATATGAGTTTGAATTATTTAATTTGAAGAGCTTGAGAATTTTCTCAATTGTAAATACTCTAAGCATAAAGGCATTAGCGTATTTTAATCACGATAGAAATTTAGCTTTGTTATATATAGATTCCTACAATATAATTATTTTATAGTATATTATAACGTTGTGCATATTTTTTCTTAATACAAAGCCGATGCATATGAATACGATGTAGAAGAAACAAGAAAATTAACATAATGGATACTTAATGTAGGAGATGGAGTTGCTGGTGAAAGCACTTGTGATGGAGAAGCTGATGTGATATTATATATGATATTATGATCGAGATGCAGTCGATCCAACTAAGGCAATATTAAAAAGCACTTATCCTGATATAGTAAATATCGCGTCTAATCTAGAAATTATTCAGGATAGAGCTATCCTGGCATCTACCAATGAGATGGTTGATGCGATTAATACTTATGTCATGTTCAAAATGTTCGGCGAGGAAAGAAAATATCTTACAACTCATGCAAAGAGGATGGAGAAGTGGAAAGCGATAACGAGATTTTCTCTGTTGAGTATTTGAACACACTCAAGTGTTTCAGATTGCTAAGTCACGAGATAAAATTAAAATCGGCGAAAACCAGCGTCAAAACTTCGTGCTTGCCTTTTTTTCTTTTATGAACGATATATTTTTGTATTATAAATTATGTAATGGAGGACATTTATCAAACCATTATTGATAATGTCTATTGAAATTTCTTGACTTCGATTTTATTTATATAAATAAAGATGAGCTCGTGATTTGAAAAGAGAAAAAAAAATTAACATTCGTTGTTAAAATATAAATTATTATATAAATCAATCCTTGTCGAGTTTTTCGACGGATTACTTACTAGTAAATAATATGAAATGCAAAGTGATATTCAAAGCAACCTCGTGTTAATCTCTTAATCATGCTTATCTCCATTTATTTTGTAAACAAAAAGTAAGAAAGATATATTGATTGCAACTTGTGTGGATTGACAAAATGAGTGAAAATAAAGAGTTTTATTTAGGCCCGTAACTTTAATCAAGTTACAATAGAAGGACAAATTTTTATGGGTTTGCAATTGTAGGACAACATTTAAAAATTTTGCAATTGAAGGACAATATATACAAAATTTGACAATTGAAGGACAAATTTAAGCCCGATTGGACCAAATTACACATTTTTCTCAGTCCAGTGCCTACGTGGATTGTACATAAGCAAAGAAAATGAAATGGTCAGGCATTATCTTAATATAAAATCAAAATTTATATCGCATTTTGTGCAATATTTAGCTTAAACTTCTAACCGTTTTATGAGATTAATTTGGTCATATTTTGAAACTAAACAATGTGGAGAATATTGTACTTTTGGAATTAAAATGTTATGTGTCAGTTTAGTCTCATTTACCTTATTTTAAATATTTATTTTTTTTTATATTATTTTTTGTACAATTTGAATTTTGCTTCCAATTAATCAAGTTGGGTACATATGTATTTGCTAAATAATTTTTATTGGCTATATTGGAGGTTTAAGAATATTATTTGGTTTGTGTTGATTACGAGACTACAAAAGTTAATACTATATCTAGCCACATAGCCATCGGGCCACTTAAATCACGCCATATGGAAAAAATATGTGGCGCAATCGGACTTAAATTTGTCATTCAATTGCCAAATATTTTAAACATTGTCCTTCAATTGCCAAAATTTTTAAATATTATCCTACAATTACAAATCCATAAAACTTTGTCCTTCTATTGTAACTTGCCCAAAATTACAGTCCTAAAAAACTCTCTACTTGAAAATAAATGAGTAATTAATTATTGGGAAAAGTATCATATATATATCCTTATGGTTCACACCCCTAACATGTTTACCTCTCCAAGGAATGTTTATGGGCTGCCAACATCTTAAACATGATATAAATAGTGCAACCCCCCCCTCCCTCCCCCAAAAGGAACTTTAACGGCATCTATTATTTTCCCCAATCTTCATTTTTCTATTTTTTTGGTGGGCCCCCTGTATCCTTCAGTTGCATTCATAAAATAAAACGTCATTGCTACCTTGCAAATAAATCTCGTCTCCATTCTCTTTCGTCTAATCATCTTTGTATATATTTCCTACTCATGCATTCTAGACATGCGTCCCCCACCCACATACACCAACACAGAAAGAGAGAGAGAAAAAGAGAGGAGAGCAGAGCAGAGCTAAAGGGATGTAAACCCACCACCGTGCATATGACGATGAGGGGATTTGTGAAGTGCTTCACATTAAGTTAGTAGAAATTGTAACAAACCGAATGCTCGTTCAAACTTTTACAATGGAAAAAAATAGAAGAAACTGAACTAGGAATAATATAATTAGAACAACAAAACAGTAAATCGAAATTACATGAAATAAGAAACAAACTCAAAGATTTGTAGCCGAGTCGAAATAGAATCTCTGCCCGTAAGAAGAAATTCACCTCGGTAGTGCTCTCGATTTTGGCGATCCTTCCCCAAACGTAAAACGGCTTCGTCTCGATGGATGTAGCACCATAAGTCCGCGCGAGCTCCGGCCAACTAAACAAGAATCGAAAACTGAAAGCTATGTGATGTGTGTTTGAATGAGTTGCAGATTTTCCAAGTTGCAAAGAATGCTATGACCCTACATGGGAGAATTAAAGCACCATTATGTGCATTAACATGCCAATAGCCGTAAAATGTCTGTTACGGATGTTTCACAATTGAATTTAATTTGATTAAATTCAATATCATATGGCAGTGTCATAGATTTGAAGTCATATGGCGTGACTTTCATTCCAATCAATTAAACAAATGAATTTGTTTAATTTATTCCAATTTGTGTGTTATACACAACATGCCCAAAATTAAAATAATTAAGCTTATGTATTGACATTGGGTCGAGCCCAAATTCTACGCAAACGGGCCTAACATTTAATTACAAGAATTAATCCAAATTCAAGTAAAAACTCAATTGTCGATAACGCTCATTGTTCACGGTTCAAACTCTAGCTCGTTCCTTTAAAGTGGATTAACGAATTTGTCGATAACAAATTCATCTTCAACACACAACTCAAATACATCATTTCTTACTCACCAAATAATAGTTTTAAGAACATGATATATTTCAATTATTTACTCGAAAAGTAAAATAATCCTTCATTATTTAATTCTCAAAAATTAAATAATAAATCGCCATAAATAATAATTTTTTAACCATTATTTTCAACAATCCCCCACATGAGTAAAAAAGTCATATGCAAATGTATGCATGCAATTAGTTCAGTCCTTTTAAGAGACCATATTGCATTTGGAAAGGTAGTTTGTGGCCTTGAACCTACCATAGTTAATATCATCGAGTATACCAGCGGCCTAGTGGACTTATTACACCTTGAACTAGCCCTCCTTAGTGTAAAGCAAGACAACAACAATATTGACACAATATTGTCTCAATTCTTGTTTGTTCTCACGTTTGTGTCCATTACAGGCCCTAGAACACTCCTTTGGATTCATAAGTGCATCTTTTGAATCGGCCACACTTCACACCTATATAGGTGATTCTTATTCTTAAGTATCCTGCTATACTTGTCCTTTTCGAGGTATCCAAGAATCATTAAAAGTCAAAGACTTAACCTCACCACGTGCAGGTTTCCAAAACTCACTGTTCTACAGAGAATGGGTAAGTTTAAGTGTTCACCTCTCGAACTCTTATAGCTTTGTTTTCCCATTGAACCAAATTTTTGGGATCCTCCAGTCATCATGGTTGGGTTACCACTATAATCATTCTTAATTCGTGGATTTTAAACCCATTCCCTCTAATAGTTTATACATTTGATCTTGATTAATACTTTTAGTCAGTGGATCTGCTAAATTATCTATTGACTTTACATAGTCAACTGAGATAACTCCACTAGTGATCAAATGTCCCACGGTATTGTGTCGTCGACGAATATGTCGAGATTTACCGTTATACACATGATTTTTGTGCTCATCCGATAGCTGACTGACTATCGCAGTGTATTAACACTGAAGACACAGGTTTTGTCCAACAAGGAATATCCTCGAGGAAATTTTAAGCCACTCAGCTTCTTCACCAGCTTTATCCAAAGCTATGAATTCAGATTCCATTGTGGACCTAGCAATACAACTTTGTTTCTTGAATTTCCAAGATACAACACCACCCCCCACAGTGAATACACAACCGCTCGTTGAAAGCAAGTATTTTGAGTCGGATATCCAATTTGCATCACAATACCCTTCAAGTACAGGGGTTCTCTAGTATAGTGGATTGCAAAATTCTGAGTATATTTTAAATATCTCAGAACTCGTTCAAGGGCTTTCCAATGTTCTGCACTTGAATTAGCCGTAAAGCTACTCAACTTGTTCACCGATCATGATATATCAGGACAGGTACAGTTTGTTAAATACATCAAACTCCCAATGATCTTAGCATATTATGTTGCATCAACAGGCTCTTCCTTATGTACACTCAAATGTACGCCAGGTTCCCATGGCGTCTAAGCTATCGGCTTGTCAAACATGTTAAATTTCTTTAACGCTTTCTCTACATAGTGAGATTGCGTTATAGAAATTCCATTAGGTGTTCTTAGAATCTTAATTCCAAGAATCACGTCAGCTAAGCCCATATCTTTCATGCAAAAGTTTCTATTTAGCATCTGTTTTGTCTCTTGAATCACACGAGAATTACTCCCCATGATCAACATGTCATCTACATAAAGACAGACTATAACATAATCGTTATCTGACTCCTTAATGTAGACACACTTGTCACACTCGTTGATTCTAAAATCATTTAACAACATTACTTCGTCAAATTTCAAATGCTATTGAAGCGGCGCTTGCTTCAACCCATACAAAGACCGTTGAAGTTTGCAAACCTTATGTTCCCTAGGTACTACAAGCCCTTCGGGCTGTTTCATATAGATCTCCTCCGCTAGCTCACCATTAAGAAACACAGTCTTAACAATCATTTGATGAATCTCAAGATTGTGCAAAGCAGCAATCGCGAGAAGCAATCTAATGGAAATAAGCCTTGTCACCGGTGAGTAGGTATCGAAGAAATCATATCCTTCCTTTTGTCTAAAACCTTGAACTAAAAGTCGGGCTTTATATTTGTCAATAGTGCCGTCAGAGTTGTATTTCTTCTTTAGGATCCACTTACATCCTAAAGTTTTGCACCCAGGTGGAAGATCCACTAACACCCAAGTGTGATTCTACATAATAGAATCAATCTCAATATCAATTGCCTCTTTCCAAAGAGTCACATCCGAACCAGATAAGGCTTCTTTGATCATTACCGGCTCGCCATCTAACATTAAGACAATGTAATCTGGTCCATAGATTTTAACTTTTCTAACTCGATTTCCACGTCTTGATTCTACATCCACAGGTTTAGACCTCGATCTTTTCCTATTCGGTGGTCCATAAAACACCGGATTAGAACTCGTGGTTTCATCTACAAATCTAGAACTTGTAGTTTCGTCTACAGTTTTAGAAGTTGTAGATTCGTCTTCAACTCTTTTACTAGAGTTAGACTCAACCTTATCCTTATTAGGATATATATTCTCAAAGAATATAGCATCTAAATCGTTGTTCCCACATGTATATCGGGTGTTTCCAATTTGTGCACTAGGAAACGATATGCACTGCTATTAAGTGCATAACCAATAAAGATACAATCTATCGTTTTAGGTCCAATTGTAACTTGTTTTGGTGAAGACACTTCAACCTTAGCTAAACACCCCCACACTTTGAGGTATTTATACGAAGGTTTCCTTCCTTTCCATAGCTCATAGGGAGTCACATATTTCCCTTTGAGTGAAATCTTGTTCAAGATATAGTTAGCTGTTAAAACAGCTTCCCCCCCACATGTTTTGGGGTAATTCTGAACTAATCAACAAGGCATTCATCATCTCTTTAAGAGTTCGATTTTTTCGCTCGGCAACGCCGTTTGATTGTGGTGAATAAGGTGTCGTTGTTTGATGAATTATACCACTTTCGTTACATAATTCAGCAAACGGAGCTACATATTCCCCACCTCTATCACTTCGAACAATCTTAATTCGACAACCAAATTGATTCTCGGCTTCATTCTTGAAGTTTTTAAAAGATTCAATAGCCTCATCTTTACTTCTCAACAAGTAAAGATAACAATATTTTGTGCAATCATCAATAAAAGTAATAAAATACTTTTTACCACCTCTAGTTTGCACAAATTTTAAATCACATAAATCGGTGTGAATTAACTCTAGAGGTATAGTGCTCCGTTCTACTGACTTAAACGGTAACTTAGTCATTCTGGCTTTAACACAAACTTCACACTTATCTTGTGAATTGTATTCGCTTATGTTTAGTAAATTCATATTTACTAATCTTTTTATAGCATTTAGATTCACATGTCCAAGTCTACAATGCCATAAATCGGAGCACTCAAGCAAGTAAGCAGAAGTATAAGCATTTTTATTAGCAACTGTCTTAGGAGGCTTACAAGCTCTAACACTATGTTTGAAAAGATCCTCACAGGCATAACCCCTGCCGAGAGTCTTTCCCCACTTACGAATTATAACATGATCACCATGAAAGTTCAAATCAAAATCTTTTCTAGTCAACCTAATGCCAAAAAATAGGTTCTTTCGGACTGTTGGGACATGCAACACATCCTTCAAGGTAATCTCCACGCCCCTCTTCGTAAGTATAGAACAAGTCTTGGTCGATACAGATGTGCACAGTAGCACCGGTGTCCACGAACCAAGCCTTTGGGGTAGCCACAAGATTCATTTCGGTGATCATAACCACGAAGTCCTCCTTGTCCCACTTGTCGAAGTCCTTCTCGACGATGTTGACATTGCTCTTAGCCCTCTTTCTTTTCGGCTTCTTACAATCTTTAGCCATGTGGCCAGGTTTGTCACAGTTGTAGCAATTGTCATTGAACTTTGACGGTTGAGCAACTTGTTTTCTCTTGCCCTTGTCTTTAGCATTTGGGCGAGGGTGTTTGTGAGATGGACCACCACCTTGTTCGGTTAAATTGGTCTTCCCCTCCATAGGAGCTTTCGCCTTTTGATCACGACTCCTCACAAGAGCCTCCACTTGAAGTTTTGACACCAAGGTCTCCACGGACATTTTTGAGCGCTTGTGCTTCAAGTGACTTTGAAAGTCCCTCCAACTTGGAGGCAACTTCTCAATCATAACTACTACGGAGAGCTACTACGGAGAGCGCATCGACCAAGGGCATCCCTTCGGCTTGAACATCGTGTGCAAGAGCTTGAAACTCTTCCACTTGTTCCATCACGGGTCGAGAATCGACCATCTTGTAGTCCAACCATTTGGCTACCATGAACTTTTTAGTGCTCGCCTCATCGACTTGGTACTTCTTTCCGAGAGCCTCCCACAACTCTTTAAAAGTCGTGTGAACACAGAACACCTTGTAGAGACCACCATCCAAGTACGTTAGGACAGTGTTACGACAAAGGTAATCTCCTTGGCACCAATTAGCAAAGCCGAAACGAACTTCAAAGTTCGTCTCCTCTTCACTTGGTGTCGCCAGCTTATCTTCAATCAAGAAGCCAGCAAACCCCACCGTGGTAAGATAGAACAACATTTTCTCATGCCAAAACTTGAAGCCTTTGCCCCGAGAAAATAGAAGGCTTCTCGGCTGGCCCCAATGTCCTCGACATTTGCAGCGGGACCATGGTAGAGGACTGACCGCCCGTTTGCCCAAACAGATGGGCAGATGAGGACCCAATCGTGGAAGACACGGTTGATCCAATCGTAGCAGAGGTGGTAGAGCCAATGGTGGCAGAAGCGGTGGAGCCAATGGTGGCAGAAGCGGTGGATCTGTTGGTGCTAGACATCCTCACAACAAAGGTATTAACGTTTCGATAGTTTTTAAGTCAATATTAAAGGTCCAGAATCGAACTCCAAGCTCGAACGGGCAGCAATACGGAATTTCTTCTTGCGATTGTAACAAACCGGGTGTTCGTTCAAACTTTTACAATGGAAAAATAGAAGAAACTGGACTAGGAATAAAATAATTAGAACAACAAAACAGTAAATCTAAATTACACGAAATAAGAAACAAACTCGAAGATTTGTAGCCGAGTCGAGATAGAATCTCTGCCCGCAAGAAGAAATTCGCCCCGGTAGTGCTCTCGGTTTTGGCGATCCTTTCTCAAAGGTAAAACGGCTTCGTCTCGACGGATGTAGCACCACAAGTCCGACGAGCTCCGACGAACTAAACAAGAATCGAAGACTGAAAGCTATGTGACGTGTGTTTGAATGAGATGCAGATTTTCCAAGTTGCAAAGAATGCTATGACCCTACAACTATTTATAGGCATCACAACATGGGAGGATTAAAGCACCATTATGTACATTAACATGCCAATAGTCGTAAAATGTCTGTTACGGATGTTTCACAATTGAATTCAATTTGATTAAATTCAATATCACATGGCAGTTTCATAGATTTGAAGTCATATGGCGTGACTTTCATTCCAATCAATTAAACAAATGAATTTGTTTAATTTATTCCAATTTGTGTGTTATAGTTATGGGAGGATTAAAACACCATTATGTGCATTAACATGCCAATAGCCATAAAATGTCTGTTACGGATGTTTCACAATTGAATTCAATTTGATTAAATTCAATATCACATGGCAGTTTCATACATTTGAAGTCATATGGCGTGACTTTCATTCCAATCAATTAAACAAATGAATTTGTTTAATTTATTCCAATTTGTATGTTACACAACAGGCCCAAAATTAAAATAATTAAGCTTATGTATTGACATTGGGTCGAGCCCAAATTCTACACAAATGGGCCTAACATTTAATTACAAGAATTAATCCAAATTCAAGTAAAAACTCAATTGTCGATTCAGCACCCATTGTTCACGGTTCAAGCGCTAGCTCGTTCCTTTAAAGTGGATTAACGAATTTGTCGACAACAAATTCGTCGTCAACACACAACTCAAATGCATCATTTCTTACTCACCAAATAATAATTTTAAGAACATAATATATTTCAATTATTTACTCAAAAAGTAAAACAATCCTTCATTATTTAATTCTCAAAAATTAAATAATAAACTGCTATAAATAATGATTTTTAAGGTCAACACATATTAGAGGAGTTACTACTGGAGATTATCAAGATGGTCCAGTTATCTTTCTATATTTCCATATCCACTACTACTCCTTCCTCTCTCAGATGAAGATGACGATGCCCGCAGCCGCTGCGTGAAATGGTGATATGATATCAAACACTTTTGTTTGATGTCGTTTTCTTGCTCTTTGTATTTAATATGCACAGATTGATCGATATGTTGTTGTGTGCATTGTGCATATATATAGGAGTAGGTTCAGTTTAATCTTGTATTGATCAGAAGAGCTAGCTAATTAATCGTAGTATATGTATGAATGAATATAAAAGCACTCATAATCAGCAATTATATTCAGGAAAGAATTTATAGTGAAACACAAGTGATTACTATTAATGCTCACGTTGCTATTCCTCTCAAGCGAATATGGCATGTAATGTAAGTACCAAGAATCCTATCC
This sequence comes from Schizonepeta tenuifolia, assembly GCA_029490685.1. Classification (NCBI taxonomy): domain Eukaryota; kingdom Viridiplantae; phylum Streptophyta; class Magnoliopsida; order Lamiales; family Lamiaceae; genus Schizonepeta; species Schizonepeta tenuifolia. Next base: position 71,379,261 of record CM055958.1, read on the forward strand.
TACATCATCACAAAGAATGGCTGCCAAAAGTTATTCTGCCATAGAGCTAGCTGGTGGTGAATATCAGGATACATATATAGAGTTGAGGATGGAAAAGGTCCTTCCACGGGAGAAATTGCTGCGTTCATTTCCGCTGAATGCAAGGATTAATTTATTTGGAAGAAAAGAGAAAGAGATAGAGATGTTTATATAGTGACAGAGAAAGGTCAAATAAGTGTGTGCGGTGATATATGAACGGTGTGGGATCCACTAAAATAAAATAGGAAAAGAAATGGAAAAATAGTTAACGGCATTATATATATGTTTGAGGCAGGGGGTTTTTGCACTATTTATAGCACGCAAAAACTATTTATAGCACTAAGCCATCCTTGAGGAAGTAAATATTACTCTATATAAAGGTAAACAATAAGGGGTATATGTTACTTTTTCCTTGTGCAAATAACTTTTTTACATGAGGAAAAAAGAGGAAATGAAAAGACTTATTTCCTAAATAAACTTATTTGTTTTAGTATAACTATATACTATAGTAGTAAAATCATAGATACTAAAGTCCCTCTTTTGTATTTATCTCGATTAATTTATTCTTCTTATAAACCAATTCAAGTGAACTTGCTATTGAATTCAAGCATAACCTATTGTTTTCTTTTCTTGTCTTATTTCTGGGAAGCAAACTCACCTTTAGTATTAAGCTAAACACGTGTAGTATCATACTATCATCCTTATACTCCCTCCATCCCACTGAACTTGTCCCATTTAGGATCGGCCCGGAGATTAAGAACAAGAGTATTATATAATAAAATGTGTGTTTAGTGTAGTAAATAAAGTGATATAAAATATTTTTTAATTGATGAAGTGATATAAAGTATTTCTGAAGTGACATAAAGTGATATATAGTGAATAAATTGGTTTCTTAATTATTTCCTTCAAAGGAAATGAAACAAGTTGAACGGGACATCCAAAATGGCAAAATGGGACAAGTTGAACGGGACAGAGGAAGTTTTTTTTTTTCTTAAAAATAAAATTGCAGATCTTTGTTAACAACCTAATTTAGTTCATGATTAAAAAAAAAAAGACCTAATTTAGTTATCAATTTGCTTTGGCATAATGATTTCAACCATTTCTCTTGCTGGAATTATTAGCTTGACCGGTTTTAATTCATCAATTTATTTCAAACAGCAATTAAAAATGCAGACCAACTAAGTTTTAGTTAAGGTTATGGAATTCATTGGAATAACATTTATTTATTTTTATTATTTTATTTTTAGCCTAATATTATTAAATTGCCACACATTAATCCCTCTTTTTACTAAATAGGATGAGATTAACTATTCTTATCCCATGATTCCTTCAATCTCACATGTGTAGTTCCAAATATGAACAATGATCATGTACTAAGAGATATCCTTGAATCTAATCCTTAAAAGTATTTTTATCTATCCGGCTTATGCCGCTTAGTAAACGCCCCCTTAGTAAATTCATTAAGTACTAAATATAATTAGACGATTTATAGCTCATTTCTATGAACTTCAAGCAGGGTTGCTATTCTCTTTCAATTCTTGTACATGAATACTCAGCAGAAAGGGCAAAAATACAATCGAGAATAGAAGAATGAAGCACGGTTGGTTAATACATACAACACCATTGAACCCAGAATGCTTCTTCCCATTTCCAATGACCTAACGACGAGCTGTGGAGTTAGGAGGATCAATACCCATGGCCTCAAAATACGCTTTCTCAGCTGCAGTCATCCGATCTTGAAACATAGTCCATTCGTTCCTACACCTCTCCCTCACCTAACTCGGCCAACACAAGATCACGTTTTAGTACTTTTTCTGCAATGTATATATGTTTGAGGGGTCATTAGTAGATTGTTTCTTACCCCTTCCCATGGCGCCTTGCCTTGCTCCGCTTGACCCTGTAGATGAAAAAGTCATATATTTTAGTCGAGGGCATGTAGAAGATGTGTTGGTAGAACCTACCTTCGGATGAGAATTAGCATATTTACCTGATTCCCAAGTGAAGGAACAGTTTGATGCACTATCCATTGAGAATCAACGACTCCTATTTTCTCATGAGCAGGCTGTTTGAGAGAGAGAGAGAGAGTGAGTTGGGGGGAGAGAGAAACAAGGGAGAAAATGTGATTCATTGTATAGAAGTGATAGCTGACCTCTACACATTTTCTAAGAGCAAAATCAAGACCCCATCCATGGACCAAGTCATTCTGCACCATTGTAAGTTCAAAACTTCAAATCGAGACAAGGGGTTGGGGTAAGATGGGGGCAACGTGTTCAAGAAAGGTCGAGAAAATACCTGGATCATATGCCAGACGCAACGCCATGCATCCCTAGAGAACACCGGGGCCATGATCTCGACAAATCTATATACAAAAATATCTTGAACTAAGTAATACGAATAAAGAGATGCAGATCTTTAAACAAAATGCTCATCATGCACATACGCTGCACAGGGTGGCAAATGAGGATCTGTGCACCAGCCCGGTCGTTCCTCCGTGTCCCTGGATTAATAGAGTAGCGATTTTTAGACTGAAGAAACTCGACAATCATTAGGGCAGCAGATTAATAGACGAAATTTTTAGTTATGCATACTTGTGGACTTCAGTGTCCTCTCGCCTTCTAGTCATCTGCCACGTCATACCACTATCGGGGGATAAACCGGGCTGTGAAATTTCTAGCCCGTGCTTCCTCACTAGTTTTATATATCTATCATGGAGGAGATAGAATCAGCAAACAATTTTGTCTCGGCCTTTCATGAATTAACAGTAGAAGAGACCTATTATTACTCACTCCTCTGGGTCGAAATTCTGAACACCTAGGTCCTCGTCCCAGATGAAGATGTAATCGTATGGGGCCACAATGTCCGGATGTAAGAATCTCTTCGCGTACCACCTGGTCAGATGAACACGACATTAATCATTTTTTTCACTATAAGCCATTTCTATTGTATTGATAACACTTATTACATACCTTGGTTATTTTGATTTCTGAAAAAAGTTTAGTAATTTAATTTATATTATTTTGAAAAATGATTTGTATCTAATATTGTTCAACTTTGTGGATACAAAAATATGCATATGATTTAAAAAATTACACCTTTTACGTGAGTCGGAGGTACCAATTAAGCTAGTAATGTTAAAAAGAGCACATAACTACATAAGGAATTACTTTACAAATTACCATTTAGTTTGCTTCCTCACACTCACGTGGATAGCCCGTTTTGACCACTCAAATTCGTCCCATTCGCTTGTCCGGCCATCATAGTGAAACAACAAAACTTGGAAGTTCTCTGTCAACTGTACAACTATGTTAGGAAATTAACATAAAATGCCAATTTAGCAGTTAGAAAACAGGACGGCTTCAAGTTTACCTTCTTTACTGCAGCATCAATGTTGTTTTTCTGGTCGTAACCAACCGTAAAAGTCATGAGATATCTCGGCTTAACAATTAAGTCCTGCAACGCCAAGCTGCTTATCAGAAAGCAATACACAATTCAATCCAAAACGATCATAAAGTGCTATGTCAACGTATATGTTTTTATATCATACTAAGTAAAGACAGATATCAAAAGATCAAAATTCTGCCGCCTTAATAAAAAGAGAAAGTTTTCATGAAGTCGTTTTTTCGGTAACACCAACCCCAACAAGTTATAAGTGCCGAGACCTCTCAATTAAGCCTTATGCTTTCTTGGTCTACATTCTCAAAGAATTGAACGATATGAAGTTTAGGCAAAGAATACGTACCTCAGCAGGAAGACCCCACAATCTGCGAGCGTAAAAATCAGACTCAGCCACGAGAATGCCAGGTGGTAGTCTCTCTGCACCTCGAGGATTGGTTGGAATCCAGATCTGTGTAAAATCACCGACAGCTAAGAAAACGACAGTACTTGAAATTTCTTCAGTAGAAAATATCCATACTTGATTTCATTCTGAATCACCAAAGATTGCTCTAGTAATAAGAAGTATACACTAGACAAAAGCGCATAAAACTGTCGAAATCAATCCTAAGACTTAAAATATGCATTTAACATGAATCATTCGAATAATTCATACCAAACAAGTAACTTAATCCAGAAACAAAATTATAATGCTAAAAATCGCCTCTTTAAAGCCTATGCCATAATTCGGGAATATTTCTGCAAAACGCCTAATTACAAGCTGTAGCTATCAACGCTTCAACTTTGAGCAAATTAAGAAATATGTTTCTAGTTGCTAAAAGCTAAAGCTACAAGCAATAGTTGGATGAAACTGCTCCGAAAATGATTTTGATTACCTTAGTATTGTTAAATTTGCGCGGGATGCCTCTCCGTCCTTTAAGAGCCGACCATACATTTAACAGAGCTTGAGTAGAAAGGCCCGAGTACTTGTCCTCAATATAAGTGAGATCGACAGAAGGAAATATGTTTGATGATAAATTAACCTGAAACAGTTCACAGCATACAAAGTCTTTCACAAAATTCAAACACGAGCCCAAGAAATCGAGCAGGAAGCAAATTAGTATGATATTCAGAAGAATAAAAGACAATGTTCCTGCCTTTGTCAATGAAAGTGTAGGAAAAGATACTCCTAAAAAGAAGCCAAATATAATTCCCACAAAGGTTGTTATAATTAGCCTCATTGTTTCATTTGTTCTTCGCAATTGCCAGCCACTGCAAAAGCAAGGAACGTCATCACCATTGATATATCATCGAATAATTGGATCAATTTAGCTTAAACATATGATTCTTGAGCTGGAAATTGTACTTTGAAATCGTGCCCCTTCGTATAGGGGTGCCCATTCTACTCACAATCTCTGCAGCAGATGAGCAGCCAATGCCCAATGCATATATCCTATCTCTCAAGATTCCATTCCTTCAAGAATCCACATTTTCAGAAACTGATAAAAAAAAGAAAATCTCCAAAAGTAAAAGGCCATAATTCAATCACCATCATCCACAACCAAACTTATTTCATAACAGCCCATCATCAAATTTCAATCCCATACCAAAAAAATAAAAGGAAAAAAAAAAAAAAAAAAAAAAAGCAACAGAGAGAGATAAGACAGAAATATGCAACAACACGCAAATCCCACAATAAGAAACATAAGAGATAAGATTAATACAAAAAGATTCAATCTTTAAAATACATAACGTGGAATTAAGATTGAATAATTCATAGAATGAAAATGTAGGGCGTTTTTGGTGTCACCTTTTTTAGGAATCTTGAATCTGATAGGCCGACCGCGTCCGAGGTTTCAATAATAAGTGGGGCTGCAAGCAAATGATGCCGAAATTGAGTGACAAAAAGGGAAAAGGCAGAAAACTGATGAAAGAAAAAGCAGAGCAATGGCAGAATCACGATGATGATGATGGAGATCCCCACAGGCAGATTGTTGTTATGTTGAATGAGATTGAAATTTGGCAAAACCCACAGCAATTATTGTGATTTATGAGTTTTGATTTTGATTTTGATTAATCAAAACTCTGTGGTTTCGGCGGAAGACAATAGCTGTGGGCCCCAAAATGTTATTAATTCTAATATTTATAGAGATAGAAAGAGAGAGAAGTGGAGAGAGAGAGAGGAGGAGGGCAATTATTCTGTTTTACTTTTATCACGAGAATAAAAAATTCGTTTAGGAACAATCTAAATATTTTCGGTTCATCTCTCTCTTTTTTTTTTTATCTGGGAGGCCATCAACAAATTTCATGTATAGATAAAAAAAAAATTATATTTAGGATATTTGTGGTTAAGACGTTGCTGTTATGTAATTGAATTTTTTTTTCTTTTTCATATTATAAACCGTAAATCTTCAAGTTATGAATAATCTAATCTGCAAACTTACATGAATAAATTTACTAACATACGTTATTCTCGTAATGTGATACATTTATACGCTTATTATTTATATTATACTCCCTCCGTCCAAAAATCATCTTCCTACTTACCTTTTTTTTTGTCCATAAATCATCTTCCTACTTATCTTTTCATACAACCATACCCTCCAACTTTTCTTTTATTTACTACCCTTTGCCATTGGTGGCCCCACCTTACAACAACTTTATTCCTACTTTTTAGTCAACACAACAACTTTATTCCTACTTTTTGGTCAATACCACCATCTTTTTGCTATTACCACTATTTTTTTTGTCATTATCTTACTACCCCTACATTATAATTTTTACCCACTATAAATAACTTTTTCAGCTTTTATTAATCCGCGTGCCAGGACCCAAATGGGAACATTATTTTTGGACGGAGGGAGTATGTTTCTTTTCCAACAACTATTTATTTTTTTAGGAAAGAAACAAGGAGTCCTTAATACTAAGTATTAGTAATATATTTTTAAAGAAAGTTAATTGCTATATTAAAATATTGCTTTTTTTTATGCCTAAATTAAATATTTCAAATTTTTTATACTTCAATTTTTTTCTTAATTTAATTCGTCCAAATGGCATCTTTAAATTGTTTAATTTAATTAGGTGGAGCTTTGTTTTTTCTTAGAAGACTTTGACCGTGAGTTTGACATATGCAGGCTGAACACGACTTCCGGGCCGGATATTGTCCGAACATGGCCCAATTTTTGTGATGAATCTGATTAATGTTAATTAATTAAATTAATTAGGCACATGCTAATTAACATTGCACCGTTGGCCATCTTACATATTCCTTCTCTCTCTTAAATTCCATATTTGTCTCTCTCTCTAAATAATTAGTACTTCATTCTTCCATTAAAATTTCTTAAGAGAGAGTGACGAATTTAAAAAAAAAAACGTTATTAAGTGTTGTGAGTTGAGAAAAAGTTTCACATTTTGTTTAGTACAGTATTGTAAGTGAAGAAAAAAGAATAATTTATTGTGGGTTAATGTATCAAAATAAAAAGGAAAGCTACGTAGACGAACCAAGAAGGAAAAATAGAAAGGTGAACAGAGAGAGTGTGATATAAGCCGAGCTAATCTTGTTTTTGCATGGGCACTGATTATCAATGTTTTGTAGAGAAATAAACGAGCGTGAAAATTTTGAGTAATGCTATCATTTTTTAAGGGTTAATTGTGATTAAATTCACAATGTTTAAGCGAATTTTGAAATTGCACGCGTTTTTACATTTTTTAGTTTTAAAAATCATCACCTTCTTATTTTTCGCGAATTTGCCACGCTGATCGAAAACCTCCAAATTAAAATTGACGTGGCACCGCCTGTTGCCACTCTGGATAGTTCAGTCGGCCTAACACAACAATGTCGTTTTCATTACCCTTGTTGTCACGTCACTAATGTTTTTTCCTTCTTCCTATACTCACGTTTATTTAATTTTAAACCCGCGTGCCGAATTTTTGTTCACGAGTTTGTACATTAACACCCTATTCCTTTAATGATTTTCTCCATGAAAAGATCAATTTTTAAAGTATATAGGCCAAATATTAGTGACGTGTGTAAATAAAAAATATATAGCGAGAAGGTATAATTACCTAATAAAGTTTGATCTATTAAAAAAAAGAGAAACAAATAAGTCCATACTCAAATCCTATCATTATTTCAATTCGAGAACCATTTAAAAAAAGGGGTACATAAATATTTTTTTAGGGCCAAAACGTAAGTTACATTATATTTATCGTCCAAGGAAATTAAACTCAACACATTGATACTATCTCACGATTATAAGATTTAGCAACATAAGTTAAATTTCAAGCAACTCTGTTTACATGTATAAAATGTCTAACACAAATTAATTTGTCATTAATTATTTCCAATATGTCGATCATCTCATCCAACAGCGTTCTGAATGTAATAAATAACAATATGCACCTCCCTCGTCTCAATGCATACGATACGACAAATATATTCAAAATTGCAAGAATCCACCATTACTCTGCCTACTAATTGTTTTATGTAAAATTCAATTACATTTGATCCAATCTGGAAATGGATCAATTAAACCAAATGACGAAAAATTATTACTTTTGTACGTGACAAGTTACAACGCTTATTCATCGCTATAGTCGAATTTGATAAAAATAAACAATAGTATTAATTTATCAACGGTTTACCTCAAAAAAAGAAAAAAAAGAAAAAAAGAAAAAAAAATCAACGGTTGCGTAACGTAATACAAACGACACGGCACTTGATGAGCAGCCACGTGGCAGAAAATCTCACACTTCCATGTTTGACCCTGGGTCCAAATTTAATTCCTAAACTAACACACCCCCAAAAAAATCTCTTTCCTTCTTCTTCTTCTTCTCTAAAAAAATCAAAATCGTACTCACCTTTAAAAGTAAATTAATGCAAAAATTCCCAGAATTTCTCGAGCAGATGAATTCGCGCAGCTGAGAATTTTCAGATTTCTGCTTCCTTAAATCCGACGAAGCTGCTGAGTTAGCGCGATCCTCGAGTTAGCTCGAAACGATGTCGTCGCCGGACATTGCCGGAATCCTCGACAACTCGAAGGAGCTCGATCGGCTGAGGAAAGAGCAAGAGGAGGTGCTCCTCGAGATCAACAAGATGCACAAGAAGCTGATATCCAGTGAGTCGTGTAGGAATTTTCATTTTTCTTCTGCATTATTGATTTTGTGTTTTCGATCGAACCATTAATTTTGATCAGAATTACGGGTTTCCTTTTTTTGTTATTTTTCTTTACATTTGAAAATACTGGTTTTATGAGATACGGTTGGCACAATTAAGCTTGGGAATGTGCACGTTAATGATGATTTTAATTTTGTTTGTATTGTTTGTTGTTTCGGTTACATGCGTGAAATTTTTAATTGGAAGTTGTTGACACTTGTTGAATTTATCTGTTTCATGAATTATGGCTTATCATATGTGACGTCGCAGAGAAGCTCAGAATGGTGTTTAGTGTGAATTTTATGTCTGAATTCTTTAGCTTCGTGTATTTGGAATGTTTGATTAAGTAGTTCTTTATAAGCCGGTTCATGACGAGCTGTGGAGAAAGATCAAACCTTTTAATGTGTTCTTTGTTTGATTGCTGTTTGATTGTCGGGTTAGCTCGAGTTGATTTTTCATGTATAAGGGGTGAGTTGGATTGATTGGTAAGGCTACAAGTTGAGTTTAAAACGAGTTTTTTACCTGATTGAGTAGCTCGAGTTGAGCTTGGTCGGATAAGGCAAAGAGTTGAAATCAAACCAGCTTTTATCTGGATTGAATAGCTCGGGTTGTTTTTAAACGTTACTATGGAAATCACAAATTGTCATTCTGTAAATAGCGGGTTTTCTGAATGTGTATGTGCAGTTCTTAATGTGGACTGAAATGTCCTTTTACACGTGGCAAGTAGCGCGTGTCTAAGGAAAGAGGGACTTATGATGTGGTAGTTTGTATGTATATGTGGAATCTTATTGTTTTGCTGAACACCATTGTCTTCAACGTGGACGTAAATTAATGGTAAAGAAAAATTCCATAATGTCATATCGAGAGAAAGCTCTTTATGTAATGACTTCATTCGTTTCACTGTGTATTTTCATGTCTTACATCTAGTTCATAATGAATGTGCACATGGGTATAAATAGTGATAACGTAGAGGAAGAAGAGCAATTTTTTACCACATAATCTGGTAGAAGACAATGATGAGCTATTTTCGTAACGATGATTGTATATTTATGGTAAAAACTATATGTGATTACTAGATCATCCAGTAACTCATCCCTTCAAAATTTGTGCTCTTTTTTGTTTATGCAAGCAGCTCCAGAGATGGTTGAAAAGACTGGTGATACTTCACTATCAAAGCTTAAGATGTTGTATATTCAAGCCAAAGATCTGTCGGAGAGTGAAGTGAGGTATGTTTGAATTGTACACCCATGTTCTGATTTTCTGAATTTTTAGTTTCAGTTTCCAGTATTTCTTACGAACATAATGGCTTTAAGCCAAAGACACTGTTGAAGTTAGTATCTTCATCTTGTATGAGTATTCCACAGCTATGAGCTCTAAAATCCACCGTCATACTCGTAGACAAAACTCTCCATGTGTAATGACATTCTTTCAATTTGTACTGATGAAATGATTGCTTCTTTAAAAAGGCAAGATTCTCAGCTCCTTTTTCTATCTTTATTCTTGCAGTATTTCCAGTCAATTGTTAGCTCAACTGGATGCATTAATGCCTTCTGGAACTCAAGGACAGCATCGGAGAAGGATAGGTCTGTGCCTTCCAAAAATCAATTTCTAATAGAAGCAACTGTTTGTGTCTGTTCGTCGTTCAAGATTTGACCCTTTTCATTTGGTAGAAGATATAAGCACGAGAAATAGAGAATGTGGGAAACAGTTAATTTATCTCCAGTTGCATGAGATGTTTATGAATTATAGCAACATAATGTGCAACTTTATTTTGCATTGGGGTTTACTGTGGTGTAATGTTAAGAATGGAATTGCTAGAAAAGAAGAGATCTAAATTATCAACTCGCATTTCATTATTGTATTCCTTTGTCCTTTCATCCTATACCCATCATTATAACTCAAGAACTTCATTGATGACAGAAGGTAGTGAGCAGAAGAAGAAGAGGGTAAAGGCTGATTCAGAAGTTCCGAGGCTATCTCCTTCAGTGAGAAGTCACCTGGAGTCTTTGGCGAATTTGAAGGGCGAACAAGTATGTGCCCGTCTATGCTGATACACGCCCTCATTTTCTTCTCAATTTTCTATATTGATTTTATTGTGTAGGAGTATCTCCTTTCTAGTCATGCTATTTTCATGTGATTATTACTATGGCCTGGATTTTTTCTAATGCCTCTTCACTTCTTATCTCCACAGGTGGCAGCCAGGATCACTCAAGAGAATTCTGAAAAGGATGAGTGGTTTGTGGTTAAAGTAATCCATTTTGACAAGGAAACAAGAGAGTAAGTGCTGCTCCCAGCTTTGTGTGACTCTATTGAAGGGCTCTTCCTTATCATAACATTCAACGAACTTTTGCTTTTTTTTTAGAAAGTACATTAATTTGTTTGTCCTGTTTGTATCATAATCGAATTATGTAGATTTGAAGTGCTGGATGAGGACCCAGGTGAAGATGAAGAGAGCACTGTGCAGAGGTAAAATGCCTTCATAATTTCTTTTCTTAATCTGTTCCGTTTTTTAGATTACACTCTAAAGAGCTATTGGGAATTTCTGCATAACATCTTTTATTTTAACTTTTGCCAGACAAGATCGTTACTAATGTAGTATTGTTTTTATTTCATTTAATAATTAACTTCTTCATATTGGAGCCTAAATTGCTCACGGAATGCTGTTCATTTTGACACGAAACATAATATTCTTTACATACTGTGCATCCTTCTGTTTGGCAATTTCTGGAAATATAGATCAGCCATATCTTGTAAAATTTGACCACTTAATAAATTTCTTAACTAGTATTATTGCACAGATTACTATTTCTTTGTAGAGCGTTATAGTAGTTTCGTCCATTAACAAAAGGCATTTCAATATATGATAAGAGTTAAAGGTTCATTGCTGTAATTATTTGGTAATTGTAATTACATTCCCATCTGCATTAATTGTTACAAATCTTTATTCTATTCTTATGAAGATATTTATATTTCCCTGTTGAAGTCAAAATCATGACTGGTTAGAGGTGAAGTTACTGGTTTAATTGTTATGAGACATTTGCTGTAGCTGTGGCCGCTAGCTAGTTCCCAAATCATGACTTTGAGCTAAATTTCTCGACTTATTTTCTGTTTTCTGCTCTCAGGAAATACAAACTGCCTATGTCTCATATCATACCTTTCCCAAAACGGAGCGAGCTATCTAGTGTCCCCGACTTTCTTCCTGGGAAGCACGTTTTGGCGGTTTATCCGGAGACCACAGCACTATATAAAGCAACTGTAGTCCAGGCTCGTAAGGTATTTGTTGCTGCTCATTGATCACACTTACTTATAACAGAAAGTGAACTAATACTCTTGCTTTTACAAACAACGTGATGCTTGCAAATCGCAATCATGCAGAGGAAAATTGATGAGTAAGTAGTTCCGAACTCTTCCTTTTCTTCACATTGCCATTTTCCTTAGATGACATGAAATTCTGAACCATATGTTTCTTGTGTTTGACAGTTATGTTTTGGAATTCGACGATGATGAAGAGGAAGGAGCTTTACCGCAACGGATTGTACCATTCCACAGGGTTGTCGCCCTTCCTGATGGATATCGTCAGTGAGTATATATATGCTAACGTTATCATTGTAAAATATGAGGTTTCTTTGGGAGAGAGGGAAAGAGAGCGAGGGGGAGAGATGGGCTTGACGCCTAATGTATCTTTGTAGCCTCATAATGACAGTAAGTAAAACAGGCTTTACCCACTTTGATTCACTGTAGTTTTAGCACAGTAATGTAATTGATTTTGGAAGTCTTTGCTTCACAAGTAGGTTTGAAATCTTGGATCTTGTATGTAAGTAGAGAGACGTGTTGAGTTGTACGTTGATTGTTTGGTCTTACAATTAATGTATGCAAAAAGGGTTGTTAATGAAGGATGTGAGCATTCATGTTTGAACACAATCATGTGAATTTGTGTGTTTAAAGAGGATCTGATTCAAGAATCGAAGAAGAGTTTGGAATGAGTGTGAAAACCCTTTATCCGCATCGGTGAACAAGTTCATTTTACTTGACATATATTGAAGCAACGGTCAAGATGCATTCACAACACACACAAACAATTTTATTATGACCGCTTGTTTCTTTCAATGCAAATGTAATTTGAGATCTTAAATTTATTATGACCAAAAGGAGATTGAGCACTGTCTATATAAAAATGATATATAACCAATGAAAATTATTAGTATTTTTTAATAGACAAAAACTTTGGTGTAACTGTTGTACCGTAGAACACCTGCATGTTTGACCTGACCCGACCCGTTTGACTCAGGTCAACCCCTCCTTTGACCAGTTTTTTTTTTGTCAGTTTTTTTTTTCCAATTTTTTTTTTATTGTTTGCCGCTTCTTCTATGGTCAAGATTCGCACGAGGGGAGCCGAAGGCCTCGGAACGAGCCGAAAAAGTCCAAATTGTTGTCCGCCAATTATCCTTATTTTAGTAATCGGAGCAAAGGCGGAGCCGTAAAATCGGAACCGAAGGCTCCGCCGGGGAAAGAAATCTGGAAAAAAAAAATTTGGGCGCTTGAGGCCCACGCGCTGCGCGTGGGTGGGTCGGGTCGGGTCGGGTCGCGGCCCATTTCTACCATACATATGTCTCCACAGGAGACTCTCTCTTTTAATAAATGTGATCAACATATGAAAAATTCATGCATTTGAATTGGATGTACATGGATTGTTGCTTGAGTACATTTCAACTACAAATAGAACTTGCTGCATTGGTGCTTTTTGTCATTTAGTTTGTGGATATGTGAATTGGATCGAGTTGAAGCGAATATCAAGGGTTTGATTTTAGTTTTAATTTTATTGAGCTTGAAAATAGTTTCATCAAATTGCTCATGCATCTTGAACTAACGAGAACGAACAAGCTTTCAGCTTTTCTAAAGATAATTTGAGTGTTTCTAATGTTTATTGAATAAATCTCAAATATTTTGGAGGCTACTAGGATTTTGATAAGAAAAAAAAAAAACGATACATTTACTTAAGATTATCTACATGAAATAACACAGAAAATTTTGTTTTCCTTTTCCCTTTTCCGAATTCATTGACAACTGAAGTGACAAGTACTGGTATTAATAAACTCTGAGTTAAATCTGGGCCATTGTAAGCATTTTAAGGAATTTGGGGTCCATAATCAAGGCCTTTAACAAGCATTGAACTAATAATACACATAGTAAGTATTTTATTTCTTTTAAATGACAGTTATTAAATTTGTAGTCTCTCACATTTATTCGAACTGTTTTGAGTGATGTTTCTTCTAAAGATTTAGGGCTACGAAGTACGACACATAATATTTAAATATTTGATGGTGAAAGAATTAATTTCGATACTATGATGAGAAATTTTAAAGCTGAAATTAAATTATTATTACATCCTTTTTTAATACTAGTAGTAGTAAGCATTAATTTCTTCCCTCAGTCGTCTCAGTCCGAGTGATTCTCAGACAGGACATGCGTTTCATCTCTCTCTCTCTCTCTCTCTCTCTCTCTCTCTCTCTCTCTCTCTCTCTCTCTCTCTCTCTCTCTCTCTCTCTCATTTCCTTAACCATAATAGCCTCCTACCCAAACCATACCTTCACCCTTTTCTGCTTGCATAGATTAGGCAAAATCCATCAACTTATCTCTGAAAAAGTTTCTGTTTTGTTACAGTTCCGCCGGCGGATTCAGCTCTTCTATTTCATGGCAAGTACGAGTCTTCAAACACTATGGTCTACTCTCTCTCTCTCTCTCTCTGCAAAATGTATTTCTCCATCCCGCCTCCAAACATCGTCGTCTTTTCGACCCCACCGACCGTTGCCACGAACATGGACCCGATTCATGAGAAAATTGGTATATATATTGTGTTTAATTTAAATTAATTTTTTGGTAGAAATTTTGAATTTTAGGCTGACGTTTACTATTATTGGTGAAGAATGCAAGTTGAAAAAAGAAGGGGAGACGATCAGCGGCCATGATGAGAAGCGGATTTACCCCATCCCTGCACAACCGAACACGGCTTGGATCAAACGGCTGAGATATGCAGAGGAGGAGGAAGAAGAAGAAAAAGAAGAAGAAGAAGAAGAAGAAGAAGAAGAAGAAGAACAAGAAAAAGAAGAAGAAGAAGAAGAAGAAGAAGAAGAAAAAGATCTGTTTACTTAAAGACTGAAATTGTAGTTTGTATATATCCATCTTCTCTCTCTCTGTCTCTAGAAGAAGAAGAAGAAGAAGAAGATCTGTTTAGTTAAAGGCTGAAATTGTAGTTTGTATATATCCATCCTTCCCGCTCTCTCTCTCTCTCTCTCTCTCTCTCTCTCAAACTATCCATCACATTTCCTAAGTCTTCGTGTTTTTTTATGTAAAGAGATTGTTTGAGCTACCAGGAAATATATATTGCAAGTTTTACAGCAACAAATTTGAGAAACGGAAGCCAAAAATTGCCAGTTCGATGATTATGAAGAATTGAAGATATGGCAAATTGTGTTTTCATTATTGATTGGCCTCTCAATCTCATGTATGGGCCTCATAAAAGTAAACTACACCTAAGCCCATCTCATTTGGCCCATCAATTTTTGGGTGGTGTAAAACTGTAAGGGGTTGTTTGGTACTGATATACGTATCTCAGGTACCGGTATGGATGTAACCCATATTCATACCTTGTATTTGGTATATCAGTGTATGGATATCAAATTGATATACTTGATATCCTGATATCCTATTTTTCCACCTTTCTCATATACCAATTTTATGCACGGTATCGCTGATATCTTTTCTCTTTCGCTCTCTCCCTTCTCTTACGCTCCCCCCCCCCCAAAAAAAAAACAAAACCCTCCACATTCTCTTTCACTCTTCCTCCACCTTCGTACGCCATTTTCTCATAAATTCTTCTGGTAAGATTCTGCCTAGATTTCAAATTGATTTTTTGTTGGATTGAATTTGATTTTTGAGAATGTCTTTATCAATTTTTTTTGTTGGGTCAATTATGTTCCTCGCCTGCCCTGCCTTCTTCGCCGATTATTTTTCGCAGTAACCATTTTCTCTTGTAGCACAATTTAGTTAGTAATCTGATTATTGTGTGTAGCACAACCAACTAATGATTATTGGTACACAACAGAAAAGTTCGAGTTTGACAAAGATGTGCGGTGAAGAATTGGAGAAATGAATACCAATTAATAAAATACAATTAATTACTACTGGTGATAATACTAATACTATGCTTAGAAACAAAGATAAAACAAAAACAAAACCTGTCATTATTACTACGTGTATTAAAGTTGGGATTTGTCTTATTTGATTTGGTGAATCTGCTGCACATTATAGGTTTTTGATTTCTGGGCATTAGATTGAAGGATTCGAATGGCTGGTTTAAAATAGTAGCAGTAAATAATAGTAACAAATTCTGTGAGCTTATTTTGACAAAGTATGTTGTAAAATTAACAATGCATCCTGATTGTGAATATTTGTAATTTTTTTTTTTTTTGTATTTGTGTGTGGATAATATGTTGCTTAGTTGATTTGTTTTATGTGTGGTGAATCTGTTGCACATTATAAAGTATCAAATTTGGAACTTGGATTATTTTTGTAGAGATAACGAGATTATGAATGTTTTATGTATGTAGTCGATTGTTGATAATAGATCCATGTGAGCTTGATTCAATAAGGAGAAAGTAAGAAAGACAAGAACTCGTACAACTAACGGATCCATGTCGAATGTCAATATAAGAGGCAAAATGTTCTTGGTGGGATGAACATAATCTTTTTTGGCTTGTGTTTGCAAGGTCATTTTGGTGGAGTAATTTTTGGGAGCTTTTACATAATTCTTAACTATCAAACATTTCTCATTCTCCATTTGTTAGGAGGTTTTTTGCACATTTTGATGATGGTCGAATGTTGATAGGTTGAAATGTAATGTTCAATGTCACTTGGAAAATACTTTGATATAATTTGGTATTTTATAAATTATGTTTGCAGTTAATAATTTTATTCATAATTTCGTTATTCTTATTTTAAAAAAATTATGATTTGATATCTCATATCAGTATAGTCTTTACCAAACACAAATTTCAGATATCAATTTGATACCGATACCTAATATGGTTTTGTCAAACACAGATATCAGATATCAATTTGATACCCATACCTAATATCTGATAGACTGATACTCATACCCATATCTGATATACTGGTATATGGATACCAAACGAACCTTAAATACGTAAATAATAAATGCATATATAACAAGGGGAAAATAGTATATGTATATCAACCACAGGAGCATTACAAATTGATTAAATTGACTTCCACATTTCTCCAATTTGATACATTAATTAACGTTCGCTTAGATTTTATAGTGAACATTAGTAGGAAACAATGATAATGATAATTTCCGACGAAATTAGAATTACATGTGCTTAAAACATGCTTGAGAAATAGGCCTTTGAGGATCAGAAAATGAGCCGTTGAGTATGTGATTGGCAATCCACTGATTTGCTGCCTGAGAGAAGTGCATTCCATCCCAGCTTACCCAAGTTGCCGGCGATCCACAGGCTGCGCCGACGATCTCCGCCCCGTTGACTATTTGTCTCTGGCCACACCAAACATGAACTCTCTTATCGTGTTGCCCACAACATATCTTCATCGGCTCTCTGAATCCTATCAACACCAGAATTATTGATAGAGACTAGAGAGAGACTTAAAATTCACAAACGAGACTAGGGATGATTATATATATATATGTACAAAACTCAATTGAAAAAATACTACTAAAACTTTTTGGCACAACAATGTCATACTAGTACAATTGTAAAGGTAATGCAGTAGTACCCATTCATCTAAACTGCAAATTGTAGAAAAATTGATGATCCAAATTTGTTCATATTAATTGTTATTATGTTAAAGGTCATATTGATTTGATTTTTCCTTATAATGTTTTTAATTTACCACATAGTACTAATTAAACTCATCAAGAATGAAGCAGGATTAATTCAATTAATTTGTTCACTAACCATATAGTTTGGCATTCTTGATTAAGTGATACTTAGCTGAGTAGATATCAACATAAGTGATGGCAGCATGACCGAGTTCCGCTCTCAATGTACGAACCCTAGCTTTAAGCTGCCTATTAAACTCCATGGCCATCTCGTTATGAGTTCGAATGCAACCAATCTCGTCTCGAAAACCGGGGGGGCCCGCGCCCGCGCCCGCGCCCGTCCCCATGTTTTCGATTTCGAAAGCGGCTGCGGGGATGCATCCAATAGGCCCTATGTTATGAATCCAAACGGCCCTTGCCCCCAATTCATACAACCGCTGCAATATTTTTTATGTAACATGTTAGTACTTAAAGATCGGTATACTAGCAAATTAAAATTTGAAATTGCTTTTCCGATGTTATAAAACAAAACTCACTGTAACTGCATTTGCAAGTTGATTCACAATGTCTGGAATTGCAGCTTGGATTTGAGCAATTTTGAGCTTTCTCAAGCCAGCAACAATGTCGTTTTGGCCGATATCCAACGTGTAGAGAGCATCGGAGAACTCGTTAGGCCTTGGGAGTTTATCTTTCTTGATCGGATTTGAAACTGAAATATCGATCCAAGATTTTCATTTTGCATAATGGAAATTTATATTTAGAGATATGTGGTGCAATCAGTAGCAAGGAATTTCAACATCAATTTGTAGTATGAATATATATATATTTCATATTTTGAATTTTACTCATTTGTTATATTTTTTTTTCATATTCATTGAGTTACGGAATTTGAGGGTAAATATGGGTAATTAATCTCGATAATCCCTAATTAAGATTTATTAATTCACAATTAAAATTTATCAATCTTATTTAGAGTTTAGTACCTTTAATTAGAATTAATTAATTAATAATTAATGTTTTATTTAAAAAAACCTCTAAATTGGTGTGACCGTAGGCGGTCGTAGGGAGTCCACCCCTAAATAATAATAAAAAATTGAAATGTATGTTAAATTTAGAGATAAAACTCATAGAATCAAATAATTACCTTGATCATACAATTGGCTTGTTCTTGAAATGAACTGATAAAATTGCTGTGTTTGAACATCAAGTGAAAATGGACTAATCCCATTTTCAAATATGCTTTCATTCTGCCTACGAATCGTGGATGCTCCCGTAGCAAAATTTGCACCATTTCTGAAATTTGCCATTATTGAATCCAAATAGGGACTCAAATATGGAAGTGTCAAGTGCTCAGCTGCGTACACAAATAAACTCATATGTAACAATTTCTATTTTTCGTAATACCGACTATTTCATCCACTAGGTCATCCCAACGGGGTAAAATTATTAATAATAATACCACTTAGTTACCTATGAAGTCAATGATTAGACGGCCGTCGGAATTTCTTCCGGCTGGCCTTGTGAAGTAACTTTCTCCATACGGTGGAGGAATCGGCCAAAACGCAGCAGACATCCCACCGGTGTCAGAATTTGAGTCACCGAAGTTGTAAATTGCCGGAAATTTGCAAGTTGGCTCCGGAGGGACGTGGGTTCCTCCGGCTCCTAAGGCTAGTGATACTAGCAGAGTAGTCGCAAAGACTACTCTTGTAACGTCCATTGTTGTTTTGGGCAGAAATAATGACTGGATTTGAGCAGATTATTTTGGGTGAGAGTGTGTGGATTTAACAATAGTACTAACTGTGAGAGGGAGTATAAACGTTGATGTGTTCACGCAAAAAATGTGTGATGGATTCTCTGCAAATTTGGCCTTTTTATTTTTTTTCCCTGAATTTAAGCCATGCGGTGGCGTTTTTCTTGTTCTAGTCCAGGTCTTTTGTTCTTTGATGAAAATAAAACCGTTGTGGTTTGTTTTCTCCTCACATATTAATTCTCTTTCCCTACCATTCAACATGGCTCACTTCTTTTCAAACGAAGATTAAGAATAAATGAATTAAATGTAAAATGTATGTTTAGTGTATTTTTTATAGAGTATTTAACTGTTGATGATAAAGTGGTTGTAAGTGTATTTTCATTTTTCACTGTTAATAAAAGCAGAATACTGTACGCTTAGTACTTAAATACTACTAAAATATTATCTAATCTTTGCCAAAAAGAAAAAAAGAAACGAACCAAATTGAAACGCTAAAAAAAATACCAAGTTGAACAATATAAAGTGAGTACTTCTTCATATATTAGAAAATACTTATTTAAAATAATATTTTTGCATATGAATTGATGACGTAGATTGATTTATTCTTAGTAATTATGGTGAAAATTTTCTAATTGGTTCTCCTTCCCCCTGTCGCTCTATTTATATTAAGTTACTGAATAAAAGAAAAATATATTTTTTAAATTTTAAATTCATAATCACGCCATGTGTTTTTTTTTTATTAAAGAGATAAATAAATAAATACACTAGTTAAACAAATAGATACATTATTAATTAATTATCAACTAACGTGTATTATTTAATAAAATTATAAGAAAAATATTGTTCATAATTCTTCATCCGTTTTTCGAAGGAAAATCATTTGCGTAGTTTTATTAGTAATTTTACAAATATTTGAACATTCATTTTTATAGATAATTTCAAAATTCTCTTTCTTCTCAAAATTGAAATGAGACAAAAACATATTTGACTATCAAACAGATTCTCCCACAACGACTTCGTATGAGAATTATGGTGAATTCTTTTGACAGTAAATATATTTTTGTCTCATACTCCCTCCGTCCATAAAATGGTTGCCACATTTTGGACGACAGATTTTAAGAAAATGGTAGGTAGTAGTGAATTATAGTGAGTATTATTGTGAGTGGAGTAAGGGCCCCACAATAAATGTGAGTAAGGTCACACAATAAATATGAGTGGAGTAGTAAAAGTGACAATCATTTTGTGGACAAACTTAAATGATAAAAGTGACAACCATTTCGTGGACGGATGAAGTATTGATTTAGAGCAAAAAAAAAAGTGTGAAGATTGCGTATAACAATAAAGTGACGCTAAATTTCCTAAATTATAAAGTTAACATAAGCTTTTTCTTAAAAAAAAAAGTTGAACTGTTGTTTGGAATCCTCCCGTCTACTGCTACGATTCAGGGTCAGAATCGACTCGTTGATCATGGTTTTGATTTTTGTGCTATCAATAATTTTCAAAACTTTATTTCTTCTAAAAATCAATATGGGACAAAGGCGCATACTTTGCTTTCAAAAAATTGTCCCGCGTTGATTTTGTATGTGTCACGCCCCAATTCCCGAGGGAAGGCACACGTGCCGAGGACGCGAATCAGGGTTGGAATTAAGAAGCGAGGATAGAAAGGGGGAACTCATTTGTCATGTAAAACGAGACATGCGCCCCAAAAGAGTTGGACGACATCTCCTTTTACAATGGGAGGGACCCAAAATTTATAAAGACGACAAACAACCCAACAATCAAATTCATTTATCATTTAAGGATCGCTTAAGATTCAATGGCTCAACGAATCAACAAAAGACATTCCACTAAGATATATATTTAGGGAAACGAGAACGAATTCTCGAAAAAAGACATATAAGAAATCAGAGTACAAGATTCTCAAGTTTATAAACTTAAAGACTCGACAATCAGCGGAAGCTTAACAAAAGACAGTCCTAGCCTCAACGCCGTTCGCCATCACCCGCCGATCAACCTAAAAACATTTGAAAACATTTGGGCTGAGTACTAGTGTACTCAGTGGGCAATGCATTTCATAAATATTTTTATAAAGCATTGTTATCCATCCATATTAGTATGATTTAGAAGGTTTCAAAACCAAAAACCACTTCTAAACATACAAAACATTTTTCCTTTTACATGCACGCTTGTTACACTCCACAATGTTACTCTTACTGTGACCCTGGACCTCTTGCCAGACGAGTCCAATCTCATTCATTCATTCAGACTTCGGGTCGAAACCCAAAGAGCCTCGGTCTAAAGTTGGATTACGGGCCGAGACCCAGAGAATCTCATTTATAAGGTTAGCACACAATGGAGATCAACCCATTGTACTACTAACAAAGGTGTACACAATTTCCGACTAACGTGTTAGACCAGCCGAAAATCTCGATCGATTAACTTCAGAGTATTAAACATGTAGAGCGTACATTAAAACCGTTTTTATGGATAACAATCATTTTATAGAGTTTAGTAACTCAAACATAATTTTGGAAAAATATAGCCCACCTGAATGATGACATCAAATACGTTTTGAGAAATCAATTACCATAATCAACGTTCTCCTCGTTCTGTTCCTGAATATATAATTGATGATACTATAAGTATCTAATGATAGAATAATCGGAACATAAGGCCAGGCCTGTTTAGTTAGTATGAGATTAACCCATCAGTAGTTCTAATTAATTAGGCCCAACCATTTATTTAATCAAGTAGCCATATGAATTTAATTTCGTCCAGACTCATTAATAAAAATTATTTAACTTTAACCCAATTACTTATTCATCTAATTAGTCAAATCCAGCCCAAACTAAAAACTATTGAACAAGCCCAAGGTCCCCTTTTATATAAATAAAATATAAATCTACTAAAGCTCTCTCACTCTAAAGAAAAGGGGAAAGAGTTTTTCGAAAAGAAAACAAAAAGAAAAAAAAAATAAAAGAAAATCAGAAAATGAAGAGAAAATGAGGAAAGAAGGAGGAAGAGAAGACGTTGGAGGCGGGAGGCGAGGGGAAGGTCCGTGCTGAGTCGACCTTTGTAGGTCGAGCCGTTAGATTGCTGCCACGTGGATTGTACTGTTGCTCAATGGTTTCAAATACCGGGTATTATTTTTCCCTGGTTTGCTTAATTGGCAGATGAATTCTAATATACTAGGTATATTACTGACACCACCCCTCACTTATTAATTCATTCAACATGCATAATATCCTTCCCTCCTTCCCTCTTCTCTCTCTTCTTTTCCCTCCTCTTTTTTCTTCTCGAGTGTCAGTCCATTCGGCCGACTTAAATCATTTCATCGCCTGTCCTCAAGGTCGATTCCATGGAATTTACAATGTTGCCCATTATTTTCATCCATACGAAGGCTTCCATATTTTGTACAGTAGAGATTTGGACCGTTTTGCCCTCACCTAAAAGTATATCTCGACAGTCGTATCGTCGCCACGCTTCGATTAGGGCGAAAGAGAGAAAGAGAGGATAAATACTGAAGAAGCGTCGCCCCCTTTCCCACATTCGCCCCCTTTCACATTTCTTCCATCCATTGCATCTGATAACCTACCAAAATGAAGAACAAATACACTGATTTGGGGAAAAATCCTAAAAATCAGAGGGTGGTCGAATCCTCTTCGTCGAGTGGCGACGCTTGGCTGGAAAAGTATAGACCTCGCCACACCATGTATAAAGCTCGAGAGAAAGTGGCAACCCCCAACAAGGCCTCCCGACGCTCTCTCTTCGAGGACCAGAATATTGATCCCGCCGCCGCCTTGGAGCATACCCAGCCAGCCCGCCGAAGAATGGTGCCGCCGGCAAAGAAACGAAGCCATTTTCAAGTAGAGGAGTCCTCGGACGAGGACGCGGCACGGGCTCCTTTTTCTAAAAGAGCCACCGCCTTACGCCGGAGCCTTAAAATCTCCGGTAAAGCGGCCACAAAATTTTCAAGAGCTTTCCGGCTGCTTTCCGGGCTCTTCTGGCGAAATCTACTGCTGCTTCGAAGGCCAAAAGAGGCGGCGAAGGGCTCGTGTCTGATAACGTAAGAATATCTCTAAATCTGCTCTCCAGTTTTTTATTCATTTTTTTTTTTTGGTGAAGAAAGGTAGTAAATTTACATGCATTTTTTTTTTTGTTTGTTTGGGCTTGTAGGAGGAGATACTGGATTTCAAGGAGATTTCTCTGGCGTCTGGAGGTTCAAGAGGCGGGTATGGCGGAGTTGAAGGGTATGCTGCAGATCCTGATTTCGGACAAGAACAAGGGCATCGCCACATCTCCCGCGTCGAAAAAGACTGGCTGCTCATCGGATTGCCGCGTGGTAGCATGCTACCGCTCCCCCACGGCCCCCGTGAACCATAAAGTCACTCCGCCGAGTGGCAAAAGAACAGAAAAAAACTCTCCCCGGCAGCCCCATAGCTTCTGAGCTATTTGGCCATCCAGAACGTTCGGTTGACGCCGATGACTTCAAGGCGTGGATGAGATATGCTGAAAGTCATGAGAGGTACTTAATTGATAGATCTAATACATCTGTTTTGAGAATTATATTTAATTATCTATAATTTGCAGCCCTGGACCTAGGCTTCGGTTGCCTTCTTCTATTGTCAGAAGTGGAAATTTTCTGTTCTTTCGGGAGCTTCTGGATCCAAAGATTTGCCTGCAAGATGAGGTATAGTTTCTTCTGTCTATTTACTTCTTGTTAGTTTTATAAGTTTATTGTTTGATCTATCCCATGTGTGTTTATGTTTCAAATGATTGCATGAATTTAAAAAATGATGTCCCTCGCTGCATAAGTGTGTTTATGTTTCAAATGATCCTATGAAGTGTTAAAGTACGAAGCATGTTAAAAGAGCAATGTTGGCCTTTATGATGTATTTTGTTTTTGAGGATTATCACAGTGAGTGTATTAAATTGTTTGTTTAATTTTTTACTTGATGATGCAATTATCAAACTGTAATATTCTAACATGAAAAACTGTGAGTATGAAATTGTAATATTATTATAACATTTGTGTTTTAATATGTCTACAACTGTGACTTGTGATATAATATTACTCGAAGATTTGTCGTTGATTAGTACTTTTATTTGTTGTGATTGTTGATTGTCAGTTGGATTTTGATTGTGAATCTTGAATGGCTATTGTTTCCAATAACTCACCGCTTCTACTTTGTATTGATATTCTTATATCTTAGCATATGGATGTGTTAATGAGCTGGCTGCCGGTGAAGTATGATATGGAGGGAGGGCCGGAACGAGACTGGACAGTGCTGGAATTGTGGTGCTCGGTAATATTCTAGGCACACTATAATCTGTTTTGTTAATGTTGCTCATCTTTCAGCATGATTTACTTTTACCTTCGTTGTTGATGATTTTATTTCAATCTGTTATAGGGGGGCCTTAGCTAGGCTAATTTTGAGTGTTGTGCCGATGATCTAATGCCATACGTCCGAGGATCTTACCCACTGACCAGTGGCCGTGCATGGCAGACGGTGGAGAGGGTCTACGGGTTTGGGTACTTGGATGAACACTGGATCGGCTTTGAGATCAATCTCAGGCTCCAGCGCATCAATGTCATAGACTCCCTGCACTTGGGCCAGAAGCGAGTCGGCAAATACTTCGAGCACATGCGCAAGAATTTGCCACGCCTGTGTGAGAGGCAAGCCCTTTGGGAGAAGAAGGGATATGCGGAGCCAATAAAGTCGGTCTGGGATGTAGTGTACGAAAGGGGGAACCTGCAGCAGCAACGTAATGATAAATACAACTGCGGAGTGCTGCTGATGAAGACCCTAGAGGCGATGGCCCGTGGCATGCCCTTCTCCAGCATCGACCCTGCGAAGTGTGCCCTGTACCGGCTCCGGTTCTGTGTGGATCTCCACCAGCACTCGGCTCTCGTACCCGCCGATGATTAGTGAGGAGGAGTGAATTTAAAACAATGCTGTTTTTATGTGGTTTGTATGAAAACAACAATTTACTTGCTTTTTTTGTTTTTTTTTTACAAATTTGTGGTGTGATGCATGCTCATGAACAAGTCTTATCAGTGTGTTGCCTTTTTTGGTTTTTGGGGGCAACACACATGATATATATATATATATATATAGAAGCCACAAATTTGAAATTTTTGTTGCACAAGTTTCATTTCTTGTCTTGGTTGGATCTTATGCAACAATTGCATGTTTTGTTTCATCTTATAACTGATGCACAGGTTGTGCATTATAGCAATTCTTATGCAATGTTGCATCTTTGATTGATCTTATTTTCATCTTCTTTTAGCTTCTTCTTTGTTCATTTCTTCTTCTTAGCTTTCTTGTTCATTTTTTGATTGAGCATACAGGTTGCATGATAGCAATTCTTATGCAATTCTTGCATGTTTGATTTGAATTGTTGCACAGATTTCATGTTTGATTGATCTTATTTTCATTGGGCTTTTAGCTTCTTCTTTGTTCCTTTCTTCTTCTTAGCTTTCTTGTTCATTTTCTTTTTTCCTCACTTCTTCTTACCGTGTTCTTTTGTAGACAAGAACAGAGATTTACAATTAGGCCATAGATTCACAATTAGAAGATAGATTTACAATAAAAGAGAAAACAGTGATAGGTTTACAATTATAAGACAACATATTTTTATTTAAACATAAATAGAACAAGGCAAAGAAACATCGTATACATAATCCTAAGTTTCCATTTTAGTTTGTTGATTACAATTTTGTCCTTGCTTCTTCTTACCCTCAGTTCTTCAACATCTGCACACTTCAACTCCAATTGTAGCACCAACTCGGAATTTTTATCTTCCAATGCCTTATACTTGATCTCACTTGATTGCTTCAACTCCTTGTATCTATCTTCCATCTTCAGAGAATTTACCTCATCTATCAATCTGCAGTTGTGAAGCTGCGCTATAGCATTGTCCCTTTCGAGCTTAATATTGTTGAAGCACAATTTATAGTATGAAGTGAGTTCAGGATCCAACCATAGCCAGAAAGCACATTTGAACTACAACAGGGAATAAATAAAAAAAAAAAAATTAAATAATAATATTGATAACAATATCTTATCGATGCTGCAACATTTTTGCACTCCCACACTGCCTTATCTTGAATTAAACTTCTAGGATTTGTAAGAAAGCTATCTAATGAATTATTTTGCCATCCAAATTTATTCTAGGGTGAAACTGGTACCAGTTTCATTTTGTTTTGGTTCCTTCTAAAGAAAGAATTATGCCCTACCAAAAAAAGAACAACTAGAAGTAGACACATTAATAATTCAATTTTGGAGTCCTACCAGAAGTTCCCTACTATATTAATCTTAGTTCGCCAGCTCATATGACAAGCCCAAAGTAAATTAGCATTTGCAGACAAGATGCTCAACTAAACTAATGGTTGGATCCTGTAACTCTATGTTTTCTTCTTCTCTTCAATTGAACATTATTTGACCACGAAATATCAATACATAGCAATTAAAATTACCTTAGCCAGAAAGTACAGTTTTATAGTATGAAGTGAGTATAGATAAAAAAAAATAAAAAATAAGTTTCCACCAGTAAAAGAAAACAATTGTTGATGTAAAATCGCATTCCGCTGAAATTTCACTCCCTCAACCTAAATGCATACCGCACACAAAAAGAGAATTGGAGCTGTAAGAATGGAAATGGAAATGGAAATAAGAACAAATGTATTGCTGTTACCGCTCTTCGAGCGCATTGATAGTATCTCCGTTCTGGATTCGTTGGCGTGTGAGAAGTATCGACACGAGCAGATTCCTTACAGTGACACAACTGCACATCCTCATTTCTGGAGTTTGAGGAAGAACTCGACATGAACCCTAATTTAGTAAAAAGAGGGATAACAGAGATACGGCAAAATTGGTGGCAAATCGAAGCCTTGCTGTGTTTGGGGGCAATCAAATTGGGCGAATTGAGGGAATACTATAAAATTGTTGATGATTGCAGTGCTGAAATATTTAGGGGAAATCGACTCGTGAGAGGGGGATTTGGGGAATTTGGGATTTGGGGGAAAACTGCATTCGTTCGATATATTGTAGCTGATGAGGTGTCTAATACGACACCGTCTCACGCCGAGCCCATCCCTCACATTACCACCGAAATGTTAATTTAAAATATTTCAATGATACTTATTTCCCTCCCCTCTTGCCCTTGCCATGCCCTCACTTGCCCTTGCCCTTGGGTAACCCTCCTTCTAAACCCTTAAAACCCTAACCCTTGCCCTTGTCAGCCCTCTTCCCAACTATCTTTTACTCCGTTACGTTATAGAGATTGAGCATCGTCACGGGGGCAGTCGACTCCGTCGACAAGGTTACGATATATTATAACTGCTAGGCTTGTATCTAGGAGTACTCCGTTACGTTATAGAGATCGAGCATCGTCACGGGGGCAGTCGACTCCGTCGACAAGGTCTCGATATATTATAACTGCTAGGCTTGTATCTAGGAGTACTCCGTTACGTTATAGAGATCGAGCATCGTCACGGGGGCAGTCGACTCTGTCGACAAGGTCTCGATATATTATAACTGCTAGGCTTGTATCTAGGAGTACTCCGTTACGTTATAGAGATCGAGCATCGTCACGGGGGCAGTCGACTCCGTCGACAAGGTCTCGATATATTATAACTGCTAGGTTTGTATCTAGGAGTACTCCATTACGTTATAGAGATCGAGCATCGTCACGGGGGCAGTCGACTCCGTCGA
Organism: Schizonepeta tenuifolia; assembly: GCA_029490685.1. Classification (NCBI taxonomy): domain Eukaryota; kingdom Viridiplantae; phylum Streptophyta; class Magnoliopsida; order Lamiales; family Lamiaceae; genus Schizonepeta; species Schizonepeta tenuifolia. Next base: position 71,407,130 of record CM055958.1, read on the forward strand.
CAAGGTCTCGATATATTATAACTGCTAGGCTTGTATCTAGGAGTACTCCGTTACGTTATAGAGATCGAGCATCGTCACGGAGGCAATCGACTCCGTCGACAAGGTCTCGATATATTATAACTGCTAGGCTTGTATCTAGGAGTACTCCGTTACGTTATAGAGATCGAGCATCGTCACGGGGGCAGTCGACTCCGTCGACAAGGTCTCGATATATTATAACTGCTAGGCTTGTATCTAGGAGTACTCCGTTACGTTATAGAGATCGAGCATCGTCACGGGGGCAGTCGACTCCGTCGACAAGGTCTCGATATATTATAACTGCTAGGCTTGTATCTAGGAGTACTCCGTTACGTTATAGAGATCGAGCATCGTCACGGGGGCAGTCGACTCCGTCGACAAGGTCTTGCTATATTATAACTGCTGGGCTTGTATCTAGGAGTACTCCGTTACGTTATAGAGATCGAGCATCGTCACGGGGGCAGTCGACTCCGTCGACAAGGTCTTGCTATATTATAACTGCTAGGCTTGTATCTAGGAGTACTCCGTTACGTTATAGAGATCGAGCATCGTCACGGGGGCAGTCGACTCCGTCGACAAGGTCTCGATATATTATAACTGCTAGGCTTGTATCTAGGAGTACTCCGTTACGTTATAGAGATCGAGCATTGTCACGGAGGCAGTCGACTCCGTCGACAAGGTTACGATATATTATAACTGCTAGGCTTGTATCTAGGAGTACTCCGTTACGTTATAGAGATCGAGCATCGTCACGGGGGCAGTCGACTCCGTCGACAAGGTCTCGATATATTATAACTGCTAGGCTTGTATCTAGGAGTACTCCGTTACGTTATAGAGATCGAGCATCGTCACGGGGGCAGTCGACTCCGTCGACAAGGTCTCGATATATTATAACTGCTAGGCTTGTATCTAGGAGTACTCAGTTACGTTATAGAGATCGAGCATCGTCACGGGGGCAGTCGACTCCGTCGACAAGGTCTCGATATATTAAAACTACTAGGCTTGTATCTAGGAGTACTCCGTTACGTTATAGAGATCGAGCATCGTCACGGGGGCAGTCGATCTCTATATTTTAATAGATTCTAATATATATTTTAATATATTCTAATATAATTTAATCTAATATAATAGATCATTTGACTTGTTAAGATGAATTGGCCATTTAGAGTTTGACACGTGTCGTTATATATTCTAATATAATCTAATCATTATCTAATTGTGTAGGTAATGTTTTAGTTTCGAATTGAAAAGATCTTTCTAATTTATTTTCTTGTTTCCAATTCCATTTCCTCCAGGGAGACACCATATGCTTCATATTCCCGCACGCCGCCGACGGTGCTAGTATCGGCCGATGAAGGGAAAATCAGCGAGTATCATCGGTGGCCGAGGTAATAAAATTGTTCTACCCTTCCTCGTTGACGATAATTCCTCTGTTCCCGTCTATATATCAACATTATTTCGGGTGCGTAAACAGTACATGGGTGGGTCTTAGGGTTTTTAGTGAGGGGGATCACATGGTTTGTTTAGTATAAGAGATTGGGGATAATGGGCATAGATCTTAACACATCACCGCATAGTGATGATGAGGAAAATGAGTCATCAAATAAGGCCGGAGAGGGAAATTTTGATTTCGGAACTGCGCGAGCCCTTGAGGTTGGTAACAAATTTGATGATCTTGATGAAGTTTTTCTATTATACTGTGAGTACGCTCGCCTAATGGGTTTCAGCGTGAAGAAAGGGAGTCAGTCCTTTTTCAAGGGGTCGTTTGATCTACGAATGAAGGTTTTTCTCTGCTCATGCGAGGGGCGGCACGACGACAAGCGTGATGCTGGAAGGGGTTCAGGCTACCGGAAGCAGGTGATGCGTACTGAATGTAAAGCTAGGATTCGAGTGTGCCGGGACAGCTTGGAGGTTCCCTGGAGAGTAACAGTTTTCAATACTGTTCACAATCATGAAATGCTCCGTCAATCCCAAGGATATTTGCTTCGATCAGCTAGAGTCATGATAGCAGGGACTGCTTCGTTATTGGAGGCATTCCGTGCTGCTGGGATAGGTGTCAGTCAAGCTTACAGGTTTTTGGCTAATGAACCTGGAGGAGTGCAGAATATTGGCTTTATAAAGAAAGATGCGTATCACTACCTTGATAAACTGCACAAGGACGAAAGGAGGCCAGATGGCGATGCTAATGCACTAGTAAAATTCCTCTTTGATAGAGCTAATAAAGAGACAAATTTCTTCTCTGCAGTGGATACAGACGAAGAAGGTCGGATAGTAAATTTCTTTTTCAGGGATAGTCGCTCAAAAAAATTGACTACTCATATTTTGGTGATGTGGTGTTTGTTGATACTACTTACAAGACAAACAAGTACAATTTGTATTGTGTGCCATTTACTGGAATTAGTCATCATCGGAATAATGTGATGTTTGGAATTGGTTTCTTGTCCAATGAGACGACAGAATCCTTTGAGTGGTTGTTTGGCAAGTTTTTGGATTCTATGGATGGAACGGAACCACAAGTAATCTTCACCGATCAATGCCAGGCGATGATGAATGGTTTGGATTACACATTCCATGAAGCCAGCCACCGTTTATGCCAGTGGCACATTAATCGCAACACTAAGAATCATTTTGGAAAGCTGAAGAACAACTCTGACTTCAAGAAGGAGTGGATGTACTGCATGAAAGAGTGCGAGACGGAGGATGAATTTGACGAAAGATGGGAGGCAATGATAGAAGACTTTAAGCCAACCACTTCTCGGGATTGGTTCAAGAACATGTATAAATTGCGAAGAAGATGGGCCACAGTATTTACACAAGATAAGTTCTCAGGAGGTGCCAATGCAACAAGCAGGAGTGAGGCGACAAATAGAGTGTTGAAAGATTTGTGCAGTGCCAGTACTCCTCTTTATGATTTAGTAGTAAAATTTGAAATGAAGGTGAGAGAATGGCGCGAAGCAGAGTCTGCTGAGGATGCTGCTAATAGAGGGACCCCAGGGGGAATTTTCAGCCACCAGTGCCTACTAAGAAGTATTGCTTCAATTTACACGCGCGAGGTCTTCAAACTCTTTGAAATCGAAGCCGCTAACTCCATGGCTGTTGACATAAAGAAGTTTCCTCCTGAAATGCAGAATCCAGTGTTGGAATATCATATAACCTCAAATTCTGGATCAAGTAGGATCCGAACTGTGAAATTTAATCGATACACCCACCACGCATCGTGCACTTGTCATATGTTTGAAACTGAAGGTATCATTTGTCGTCACATATTCAAAATTTATACTTACAGCATGGTGTATATGCTTCCTGATGAACTAATTCTCCGTCGGTGGACGAAGGCAGTGAAGGATAGAATTCCACATGATCATATGAGTTTCCACGTGGAAGCGGGTAGACCAGACTTCGTCCGCATCATGGGGTTTGGGAACCGCAGCATGCACTCATTCTGTGATCTGATAAATATGTGTAAGAATCACGGGTGTGAAGATATCATTGATGAAGGTCTTGAAGACATGAAGGCAAAGGTGTGTGCAAAGATGGAACGGGGCAATCCGGAAGAGTCACAGGCCGATTCTAGAGCGACTAAAACAAGAGATCCAAAGGGTAAGAAGCCAAGGGGGGGGGGATCCAAACGATTTCGGGCCCATTACGAATCTCCTAAAGCAAAGCGAGGTATATACTGCCATTACTTACTGATCAATCATCCACTCTTCCATAACACTACCTTATTTGGGCTTTTACTGTGCAGGCCCAAAACCAACATGCACCCAAACACCTAATAGCAAGAGGCCCCCGATGTCCCCAACTGTTTCTTTCTATGGATCACAATCGCAATATGATGATGGAGCCTCTATGTCGGGTTCAATCCCTACTGATAGTTTTTGTTTGTTGTGATCACATGGTCTTGTTTTTATTCAATGCTAGAGTTGGTAGTCATATTCAAGTAGGTAGGAATGTGAGTATAAAGTTGCCCAAACAGGGAGAGAGAGTGGAACCAGCTTGGGAATATCAAGTCATGGCATCACCAATTCCTCTTTCACAGTCTGCTTTGTTTTACACAGGACCATGGACTCGTGAGGTTGAGACGAGGGTACTTGAAAAGCTAGACTTCGAGAAGTGGCTGGGAGGTTGGAAGTTAATTCATATTGGTGCGACAGAAGCTACTCTTAAAAAGGTGAAGGATCAAATGTTTGAAGAATATGATGTAGATATTCCACTGGGGGCTTACAGGTTGAAGTTGAACGAGTGGAAGGAGCGTAACCTGAATTTTAAATGGTTACTCAACCAACCAAATGTTCGTTATGATTACGTCACTAACAAGATGCATGCCAGTCTCGACTAGAATTGCTAGTGTAATATGTTTATGAAATCTCCATTTACTTAGTTGTTTTGCATGCCACTTCTTTAATTATCTAGATTGTGTCTCTCATCGATGTAATTCCTGTCACAGGTTCGTCCGGAGACATGCGTTTACATGCTGAACGGCGAAGACAACTGGAATTATCTTGAAGCAATCTTCTCTGTGGACCTCTTTGAAGGTGATTCTAGTGTTGCAGGAACTTCTACCTTATGTGTTTCCACACCAAGCATGAGTGTTGAAGCAGTTGAGCAACCCAGGAAAGCTGCTAGGAAGGGGGCCCGAGGCCAGTCCACTTCCAACGATTCCACCGATTCATTTTAGTGTTGTATGCTTTTTAGTAGTAGGGGGGCAGTGGCCTGAATCAACTTTAATAGGTCTATTTGTCTTTTATGAATTTGTCTTGTTTCTGGTATGGGGAATCTTCATGCACGCCTGAATTATTGACCTGTAAACTATTCAATCACAGGCTTGGAATCTATCTATAAAACCAGTTTGTTGGCAGTATTGGTTCTACCTCTTGTTTTGTTTATTTGTTATCATATTTTTGTATGTGCAATGCCTGGTAAAACGCATGAGGAGTGGTTTTATGATTCTCGCTGGACCCAAAGGATGGAGGAAAGATTCATAAGCGAGCTCCGTTTGGAAATGTTGGACAACGGAGGACTGCACTCTGGCTTAACCGACGAGATGCGACCAGAATTCATCGAGCGGGTGAGCTGGTGTATGAATCGTGACTTTAAATTGCAGAATGACGAAGATTTCTATGACGACAAGCTCAAGTTCTTGGAGCAACGTTACAACACGTTTGAGTGGGTAGTGGAGTGGTACGGTGGAAATAACTCAATCACTGCTTCTGATGAAACTTTCCAGAGGTTAACAGCGGTGAGTGCAGTTGGATTTCATACAATTCATGTTATATATTATATTACTTGTTCATCTTTGTGAACTCAAATCAATTTATTCATTTGTTGAATAGACAAAACCTCTAGCAGAAGCATACAGGACTAAGGGGGAGGAGCAATACGCGCTTTTGAAGATGTGTTTGCAACGGGAGAAATCCCAACCCCCTTCATGGGATATTGATCACTTTCCGGAAATCTACTTCAGGAAAATGGTGGATGAAGAAGATGAATATGACACCGATTAGATTATCGTAATCTCGCTATTGTACTTGTAGTTTATCTTAATATTATGAATAAAACGTACTTCCATTTTGCATGAAATTAAGCTGTCTCAAACAACGAAAACAAAATCTAAGAAGAATTTATGGAAATGTAGCATACACAAATTAGTCACTTAAAAAAAGGACACAATTCAGAAATCAAATGTACGAGGTCGGTTGGTTCTCACAACCATATGCGTGCAATTGTTGGCAGTAACTATGCCGGAAGAGGCCACCCCTATCTGCCTGGATTACATTTGGGTCGACACCGTAAGCTAAACACTCCACCACTTTGACAGAAATGATACCACAATCTACAGATCCAACTTGCTGGGGGGATTGGGGTTCCCTAGACAAGTGCCATTTGCTTTTGAACTTCCCACGCAGCCCCATCTTCTCCCAAAAACCGGTATGCCGAAAAATACTAGGAATATGAACACACATCCAGTTAAAAAAGGAACACACCTGATCCCACCGCCACCTTATGGAATCATACACCCTGATGCTCTGCTCCGCAAACTTGATTTCATATGCCACCCAATGCTCTTTATTTATGTTTGCAACACCAAGAACCCGTCTTACCTTCAGCCACTCAATGCTGTCAATATACGGGCGGTTTCCGTTGACATAGGGCATGACTAACTTGAGAACCCGAGTGAAATCGACTCTTCCAATTGCATCCTACAATTATAGATTAAATAAAGCTCCAATTTTGCTGTCAAAACCCCCGGCTAAGGTTCGTAAATCAACATACCGTGGCCCAGCTTTCAAGAATGGCCCAATCCCGATTACTCTTCAGTTCATCGCTAGCATCCCGTTTATAGTTGTGCAACATCAAACAGATCAATGCGTCGATATGCTGCAAATTTATTAGCATAATTGACTACTTCAGTTCATTTTCGGCATGGTGGAAAGATTAATCACTACATTACCATACTAACCTCTTCACTAAGATGACCCTTACGCTTCTGCAGAGTGTTGAACCAATCTGCACCTACCAATTGATTACTGGGCAATTTCAAGATCGAGGGACTGCAAATTAAAAAGACATGCAAATGATTTGATCACTTGATTTTAGACATACAGAAATCCAAGGTTACTAGCTTACCGTGCTTTGCCAGCCTTGTGTGCCTTTTTCCAATCTTCAAAGGTTTTCATCATAGACATATTGAAATCCAAATCCGATGGCTCAAAATCAGTATGAATCAGGTGATGTCTACCACGTTTTGGGTTAAATCGTGGAGGGGGAACTTCGAAAGGCTTCTTGGAATTGGACTTCGACGGTGTAGGCGTTTCTTTAGTGGCTAGTCGGGGCGATGAACGGGAGACAAATTGTGATTGCTGCCGAGCAATTTCAGGAGGCTGATCTGTGGGCTGATCTGTGGGCTGATCTGTGGCCTGATCTGTGGGCTCATATGTGGGCTCACAAGAACTATCATCTGACTTCATTTCTCTGCAGACCTCATCAAGTACCCGTGTGTCAAGTGAATCGCTTCTCTCATCCTCTTTCTCTTCCAGTTTTTTGACCACTTTAAGCAGCAATTCCTTAATTTCCTGCACAGAGGATTCAACAGCTGCCATTCGTCGCGAGTTAGAGCCTTCCATGTCATCTAGGCGTCTTCGAATCTCCCTAATATACTGCACAGAAGATTCAACAACTGACATTACTGTTATGAAAAGTAACTCACTTAGCAACATGCATGCATGTTCAAAAATAAAGTTTCAGCTTCATAAAGCTCACATTCATATCACTGTGATTATCATGAGGCTCATTTTGTGGTGATCTGTTTCCAGTACAAGAAGGCTCGCCTCTATTTCTGCTCGATCTACGAGGGCCACCATTCCTGCACTGCATCTTCTCTCCATTCTTCTCCACAGTCTTGCCTTTCTTCCGATAAGGTCCCTCATTCTCATCATCATCCACATCCTCATCACTTTCGAAGTCAATTTTTCGGGAACGTTTTTTCTTCACCATGTCTATGTGGATGGACGTCGTGGGTTCAGTAAGTCCTAACCCAGCAAGAAACTGCACCTCCTCCTCCGATGGAACAATAGGCACCGGTTGTTTGCCACAAGAAGGAATGAAGAACCTAGCACCAAGGTCCTTAAAGCGGTAGGCATTTTCCACATTCCATCTCACCATCCTCGGCAGGCTATGTTCAGTATTTGGAACACGAGAACCAACAGTCTCTCCTAAGCCTGGAATCACATCGTATGCCCATGCTTGCAGAGCATAAACGAAACCATGCACCTCGCAAGTGACAGTCTGATTACCACCCTTATGTCTGATTACATTCTCTCTTGCATTATATAAACTACTTACCAAGAAATCGTAAGCAACGCGACCCCAAGGGAATTTTTTAAATCTACCCATATCATCAATCAAGTGAAAATAACGCATGTCGATCCCTTTCGATGTAAGATCCCTAATCAACAGGAGAGAGTACAAAAGATACAAATGTGCCAATTTTACTGCATTATTTGACCTACTCCGACACTTGGATTTCAACTTCAAATAAATTTCATTAACTACAATTCTACGTTGGCCCTGGAAAAGTGTGTGATGTGCCTCACTGGATTTTGGGGGGGGGGGGGTTCAGTTTCATTGAAGTTCAATCCAGTCATTTGCGCAAATTGAGTTGGACCAAACTCAACCAATTTGCCGTTAATCTGGAAAACGAGAATACCGCGATCCCTAAATTTACTTTGCAGACATAATAACAAATGGTGGATCAACTGACCTTGGAATTGCATGTTCGGAAATTCAAAGAACTGAGCAAAACAAGACGCCCGCATTTCAGCCAAATCATCTGGAGACAAAAGGTTCTTTACCTTCTCCACAAACCATATATGGGCCCGAGTTGATATATGGCCACCTTCAAATTACAAACAAAATTAAAAACTAAAACTAAAAATCCAATACAGACTACCGATGTTTCTGTGTTCAAACCCTAATTATACTACTTCCTTATTTTCCCCAATTGAATTTACAAAAACAAAGGAAATAGAAATTACCTTTACGGACCTTCGTAGTCCCCTTCGTCGATTGCTGCCTAGGCTTATTCCAACCATTCTCACTCTGCGGTAATTTTTTTGTGTACCGGCGTTGCACCTGGGATGACTCGCTTTCGGATGCGGAAGGGGTTTCGAAGGGGGGTTCGCTGAACTGGTGTTGGGAGTTCATATGAAAGGGTACTATTATGGCGTCGTTGCTCATTTCTAGCAGAGTTTTTCGTGCCCTTGAGCTGCTTCCAATTCTTCTTCTTCTTCTCTACTCTCCTCTGATTGTTTCTTCTACTTTTTGACTGTGGAGGAACCAAAAAAAAAAAAAAGAAAGTTCAACAGTTTGTTCACTTAATTAGTTAATTAAATCAAATTAGGGTTACAATTTGGGGGAAATAAGGGATAAATAAGTGTGGCCCTTTGTTCCAATTTTTGAAAATAAAAAAATTTGCATTCTGACACTCCTACTAAATTATTTCAAGATAAAAACTCTCTCTCTCTCTCAACTTTCGATCTGATAAATCAAATTATTTTTGTAGAAGATGAGATATCAATTAGGTCGATGTCTTAGTTAGTTTATAATGATATAAGGATCACTATATGTTTTCCGGCGATAGAAAACTGTTGATGAAATTTTATTGTTGCCCATGGCGATACTAGTGGCGACGAAAAAGACTTTTTAATCCAACTTCCAAAATAAAACCCCTAGTGGTTTACACGTGGCGGGCATCCAAGGGGTCGACTTTTTTATAGTCGACCTAGCGCGGAAATTCC